>OY751432.1:5041540-5731540 GCA_963565745.1 Phengaris arion
TGCTAGCGAGATACCCAGCTAGGTTCTCCCCCTCTTGTCTTCCATTGATTCACCCTACCATTGGCTTTTTGAATTGACGTCACCTCCTACCACAAACATGTTTGTGTCCATATCCTTTATGATTTTGTCTAGTTCTTTTATTTGGTTTTCAATATCTTCGTTCCCTGTATATGGATGCTAGGCCCACTTTGAGGTCGTTCCTGAACGTTACTATGACTCCCACTGTGTTCAATGTTGTCAATTTTTCTTTTGATAGGATCCCGACGTTTGGGTCCAGAATTACCACTGCGGCTTTGACAGGTTTTGTTCTGTCAGTGGTCTTTTGGAGTACTCTGTACCCACACGCCAGATATCCATGTGCTCCGATGTAGGGTTCCTGTGTTAGGATAGCTGAATAACCCTGGGAGGTCGTGGATTGTAAGGCCTCTTGAGTTGCGATTTTGCCTCTGCCCACATTTATTTGCGCTAATTTTTATATCTTTGTTCTGCCCATTGTCCTCTTTACCAATAGCTGATTTTGCTCCTGGCTATTCTGTCCCATTTATGTCACTGGGAGCACTCTGATGAGTATGCTGGGTGGTCTCCTTCTGAGCAGTTGGTACTTCCGTTTTTGTTTGGACACCCCGTTGTATCATGATTGTGTCCACATTATCCGCATTTTTGGTCCCCTGTGCATACTTTCGCTATGTGTCCAAATCCTAGGCATCTATAGCATTGAACAATGGGTGATTGGTCTATTATTAATACCCTCTGGAATCCAATATGTACTTTTTTGTCTACTAGAATGTTCCAGAGTGTCGGTGTTACTTCCATTATGACGTTAGAGATCTCTTTTGTTCTTCCTCTTGTTCTTTTTATATTATCATGATGTCATTTATGACTTCTTCTTTTATTATCTTGTTTTGTTTTATTCTAGGGTTTGGTATCTGATTGTTCTGGATATCGTTTGTCAATCGAATAATCTTTAGGAGCGGGTTTTTATTTTCCAGAGTGTTTATTTTGAGTTTGTTGTTGTCCTTCATTTTCTCTTTGAGTCTTTCTCTGTCTTCGCTGGTATCGCAGCCTATAATCACTTTCTGATTTGCTGCCTTTCTTACTCTGTTTATGCCTAGACGCATATTTGCTACATCTACGTTTGTTTTAATGGATTTATTATGTCTTCTGATGTGTCTAGTCTTCCTTCTGATTCTATACTGATGTTGTAGCTTGTTTTGTATTTTGTAGCTTCAGCGTATGAGATGTGTTTTTCATAGGTAAGTGGTTTTTTAATCTTTGAGCTAGGTTCGTTTGTTTTCAGGTTAAAATCTTTTCCAGGGGTGTTGTTTGGAGTGTCTAGATTAGTTATATCTGTTGTCCTTTTTATTTGTTCTACAGCTATTCTAACTGGGGCCATCAGTTCAGCTGTGGTGTCTATTGATTCTGTGACTATGCTTTTTAGTTCTAATATATTTGAGTTAAGTGTGCTATATGGTTCTTTAATTTCTAGAATGCTGTCTTTTATTTCAGTGAGTTCTTTGTGCAGATCTTGTTTAGTTTCTTGGTTTATGTTTGAGACCCGTTTATCCTTTTCATCGTTAGTACTTAGCATAATCGCTTTATGTAAAGTTATTTCTTCTAGGATTTTTGCTGTGTCTGCGTTGTTGCTCTCTGTTTCTTATGGTAAGTTGGTTTTTGTTGTCTCTGTTTCTTCCCTACCTAGATGCAGTACTGGGAGACTTTCAAACTTATCAATTATCTCTTGCAGGTGGCGGCGCAGTGAGTCCAGCTGGTTAGAGATGGTGCTGGTGTTGGTGTTCATTTTTTTTCATTTCCACCTGTAAGTTTTCCAATTTGTCTTCCACTCCTGTGTTATCCTCCTATTGATCCTTTTTCCTTTATCTGTTTTTCCTGTCTTTTAATGACTATTCCTGCCTCTTCTATTTCTTTAAGAAATTTTGAAAAAAGCACACCCTGTTCTTGTTTCAAAATTTAACCATTTTAGGATGTTGGAGGTTTCTTTTGCCATGCTTTGTACTTCCTGTCGAGTTTTATTGAGTTCCTCCGTTAGGTTTCTTTTGAGGGAGTGCATATCTTTTGTGTGGGCTCTCTCTACTCTAACCAGCTCAATGGCTTTGCGGCACCTAACTACCCAAACCCTAAACCCTTACTAAGGGAAATAGAAGTTCATATTATTGTTTTCCAGTCCGGACGCCATCTATGGTAATAAACATTTACCATTGGTTCGGTCTTAATAATTTTACAGAAAAAATATAGATGGCGATTATACGGAGTAGATTGTTTCTAATTTTAAATACTTTTTTATATATATTTTGCTGTACTAAAATAAAATTTCCTATCATCAATCACTTTAGTTATCATAATATTCGTTTATTGTTCGAAGTACGCACTTTTTAACATTGCCAAATAAAATAAAAATAATATTATACAATTTAAATACTAAGCATTTAAAATGTCAACAAGTCTTGCTCAAGAGGAATCTCCTAGTACTCAGAGCTAAATATTTTAAATATTCTATCGAAATGTGTAAAGCGCCATCTATGTACATTTCAATGCATCACCGTTTTTCACGTGGCGCGAATTTTTGCACTCAAATCGATCACCAAAGTTTTTGTTCCTTCTGAGGGACGTGTTTTACTTTTTAAGAGTAAACTCCAGTCGTGCGTCGGAGCTGACACACACTTTTTTTTTCCATTCACAGCTTAGATATTTTAACCCCGCGAGCCCCAAATTTCACAAAAACGCTACTTACTACATAATATAATATTCTACAAACGTTACAGCGACCATTTTATTTATATTTTAATAGTTTACTCGTGTTACAAAATGGCGTAATGATATTAAATTATGAAAAGATACGAACACGTTTTGTAACAACATCCTACTGCTATTATACATTTGAAAGTTTTTGAGGATAATGGATGGATGGATGTATGTGTGGATGGATGGATGAACACTCGTTACTCTTTCCTCAAAAACTACTGAACGGATTTTGATGAAATTTAGTATGGTGGTAGTTTAAGCTCTGGATTAACACATATGCTACTTTTTATCCCGAAAAAGAACAGTGTTCCGGTCGCTGCGGTCGCGGTCGGAGCTGCGGTAAAAATCTAGTGCCTATATAAAACTTACGGCAAACATACGAAATTGTAAAACTAATAAATGTGAAACTTATGGAGCGAAATTAAGAACATAATAATATTTTGTTAGTTAATGTTTTGTCATAAAAATGTGAAAATTTGTGAGGATGGATGGATAGACAGACGTCTGTGATTCTTTCACGCAAAACTACTGAATGGATTTTGCTGAAAGGACACTGGCGAATCCTGCCCGATTTTCCATCAAGAGCGGCCAAGTTTCTTTATTATGTGGTTTTAACTACAAAAGTTATAGTTATAGTTATATAGTTGGGAATAAAAAGTTACTAATCTCCGAATATCAGACAATTTATGTGCAAAATACGTACTTATCTGTGGTAATCGTTGTCATCAGTGGCGAAGGCTGGTTCTCCTTCATAGGAGAGCCCTAGCCTGTATAAATAGGTAGGGATTTGGATGAGGGTCTTCAAAAGGTAAGTGGTAAGTGAAGCCGATAAGAATGGAGCTATAGGAAGCCCACGCCACTGATTGACATCATATCTATACAGGTTGTGTTTTCAGTCAGTGTCCAAACTTTGAGGAGTGAATATACTATTTAAAATAAGCAACATTCCTACTTAAAAATTAAAATCAGCTGTTTCCTACAAAATGCTATCTATGCCGTAGCCCTTTTAGCCGTAGGAAACAGTAAAGCTATTGTCTTTTTCTATAGTTCAACAGCTTGATACTAGTTTTATGAAAAAAAGTTACTTGGCGTGTGAAATTGATATTTCTATACTATTTATATTTATACCACGAAAAATAAATATTATGTTTTTGGTTTTCGTAACGTGAAAGCGACATCTATCATTTATTTGTTAGCATAATGCGTTTCATAACAAACTAATTATTAATTTCATTGCTCAATTGATATCATTACTAATAGATGTCGCTTTTCCGCAAACCGCCATTACGGTAATTTATTGAACAATGGGATATGTTATATTTAATAAATGAATTATCTTTTATCCCCCGAGTTTGATGTATAATATTATTACTTTTTTTGTTCCTACGTTCATAAAGTCCAACTGACAATAAATATTTTTTTAGACATTTAATTAACACATAGGCAATAACACATAGGCAATAACAAAAACAATATTCTCCTATTCTATTTTAAAATAGGAGAATACCTCCGAAGTATCCCATAAGGTTCGATTGCAATTGTATTTGAAAAGTTACGACAATTGAACGAAAAGTGATTAAGGCGCCATTTTGTGAGTTGCTACCTATATTTACTAAGGCTCCTTTATAATTATACCTACTTAAAAATCTAAATAATAATTAATATATCTAAGGCCTGTTGCACAATCTACTGATAAGTGTTAGTTAGCTTATTTGCATGTTTTGTCTCTGTTGCTCGATATAAAGTTAGCAGCGACAAAACTTCCGAATAAGCTATAACTTTCCGAAACTTGTCTAATAGCCGTAAACTAATAGCGTTGATTCATTGCTCTACAAAATGTAGTTAACTTCTTCACAGCGAGCAGCGACAAATAAACTCGCACACAGCACACTGTTTCATGTCTTGTTTCTCTCGTTCGATATAAGTAAGCAGCGACAAAACGAATAAGCTATCCGACGCTTGTTAGAATATTGTGAAACAGGCCCTAAACAAACTAGAAATTTTCTATGTACAATGCAATACATTGTACATACAACAAATAGGTCCAATCCTCAGATCAGGATCAAATGAGGAGGTTCTTTTCAAAACTTGACTATTCCACTTTTTGGATCTTTGTATAATTTAAAGAAATATAATTTTAAGAACAGAGTTACATTTTTAACATAAAATGTTGGTGAATTATAATATACAACAAGAATAGTGATTATTTCGTATGAGTTTCAAAATTTTAGCATTATTATAATATTGAATAAATCCAGAATCTTAAAATGGAATAATCAAGTTTTGACGAGGCTGATTGGAATAATCAAGTTTTGTTATGTGTTCTATAGGAATAATCTAGTTTTGATTCAAACCATTATGGATTAATCTTATTTTGTTCACATTAATTTAAAATCGTTCTTTACTAAGTAATATTTTATTTCACTAACCTCATTTTCATCTTGAAATAAAATAAATAAAACTAATGCAATATTAAAAAAATGTTTTTTATTTTATACTTACTTAAATTCTAACAGCCGTTTCATATTCAAGGCAATCACATTGTTCATCATTGTCACAAGCATCTTCTTCATCACTATCAGAATAATTATTGCAACCATTTATAATATTGACATACCAGGAGAGCTCCTGGTTTTCTGCCCAATTTTCACCAAATTGTTTCACAAGCAGGTTTCTTACATCATTTTTCTTTTTTAAAGTCAGGTGTTTTTCTATTACCAATTCGGTTAAATCAAGATTAACCCGACTTGTTTGTCGTTTAAAAAGGGTTAATTTTGTATTATTTTCGACATCCGATATAAACATGTAATTTTCAAAAGTTTTAATGTGACATTGACGTTGGTTTCTTTTATTAATAGTTTTAATAAAAGTTATTCTTTTTAAATTCTGTATACCTGTAACTTTTTTGTAAACTTTTTCCAACTCTTTAATATTATATAACTTCCAATCAATTCCTAATTTTTTTACTGTTCCAAACTGAGAGTAATATTGTATGTATTCTTCTGAGGTTGTTGTAATTGGATGACACTTGAGTTCCTTTTCTACACGTCCAAAAACCCTGTCAGCGGGTAAGAAGCTATGTCCTCTGACTGGGAAAAATAATTGTATTTTTTCTACATTTTCTGGTGACAGCTTTTGGAGCCAAAACAATAGTAAATGCACAATATGGGAATTTTTGTTTTGGCCCCCACAGCCATCACAAAACAACCTGATAGTATGAATACCGTCAAAATCATGAGTTTTTAAAAAATCAAGTAAGGCAGAACCAATTTCTATTGCGCCCCTATTTGCTTGTACTTCAGTCCAATTATAGAAAATAGGATTTAATGTATTTTTTGCTACAATGCAAAATACATAAAAGCTAATCTGTCTACTATAAAATGCTTCTTGAATCGGAGTGCGGGGGAGCGGCTGCACCTGTTGCAGATCAAAACAGAATGTTAAAGAACCTTCTTGTTCTTCTTTCATTAAGTCATAAAATGCTCTTGCCCTTTTGCTATGGATTCTTTTTTCAGTCATTAAATTTACTTTTTCCGTACCTGTAGCTTTTTTTATTTTATTTTTTAGCAATGTACAATAAGTACATGCATCTGACGAAATGCAGAAAACACAATTCGCAACACAAAAGGATAATAAACTGCAACCATAGCTGATAATACAATATAATATAGAGAACTGCAACTGACCGCGACAGACAAAATTTTTGACAAAATAATTTACGTCACTCACTGTCAAGCTATGAGATGTCAAATAGGATTTTTTTAAACGTTTTACGGCTCTGGGTTCTTGCCCTTTCAAGCCTGACTCAACCTTTCAAAAACTTGGCAGATTTAGCACCAATGAGAACATAAAAACTTTAAAAGTTTAAACTACCTGAAAAATATGAGGAAAAAACATGTTTTGTTACAATTTCTAGTAATAAAAAAAATATCTTCAGGATTAATCATGTTTTGTTGCAATTTTAAAATCCTTATTTTGAACATGTTAATTCGAAGAGGAATAATCTACTTTTGTCGAAATCATGCGTTTTGAAATGTTTTTTTCTAGTGGATTGATCACGTTTTGTTAGGATTTTGTTTTCGATGTATATAGATTTCAATGTTACCAACTTAAAAAAAATAAAAAATCCACTTTGGTCGCAAGTGGAATAGTCAAGTTTTGAAAAGAACCTCCTCAAATAAGAAACTTCTTATTCCATCTGAGGTCCAATCCAAGACAAGTTGAAGGTTTTTTTAATAAAATAGCTGATGAACTATTTGTACGGACTTCTTTTTGTACAGTGCTTTTTACTCGGACCAGAATTAAATGGAAGACTTGCAATTACATATACCATTTGTTATTTTTATAGTCCAAAACATTACAACCTTTAAGATGCATTTATCATGAAATAGAATTTTTGAATAATTGTGACTTAGATTTGTGTACGTTTCTCTAAGCTAAGAGAATCGTACGCAAATTGATATCCTTTTTTAAAAATTGCTAATTCATTTGAATGCCATTTAATATTTTAGAATTTAGAGTCTAAATTATTAAATGGCTTTCAAAAGAATCAGTTCAGAGGAAATAAAAATCATAAACATTTTGAGAAGTGGTCTTATACATTTCCCTTTGAGTATACGAAAAGCTCTGAACAAAAATTCAATTTTCAGGCTTTTTATATATTACTGGGTCACCCGCGCGATGTGTCCCCGGATATTGAGGATAAATAGGATAATACCGGACTAACCCGCCGTCGCCGCCGTTGTAAAACTTTGTTGAGCTAAGTACAGCTATGCAATGTATTATATAAGACAAGGCAGAATGAAAAAATAACCGGCCAATTGCGAGTCGGACTCGCGCACGAAGGTTTCCATACAAAACACGTTTGATGTATGGGTCACCAGTACCTACTTAAATATTTATATTATTTTTAGTAGTTGTTGTTATATCTTCATGAGATACACCCTGGTGACAGACAGACAGATGGACGGATGTTTTAATAATAGGGTCTGGTTTTTATCCTTTGGGTACGGATCCCTAAAAAGCTTCAACAATCACCGCAAGGGTGTCGATAAAGACGAAAAACGAAAGGCTCATGTGTTATTGATTGCAATTAGCACTGGTTAAATAAAAGTGCAGGTCATGTAACGATATGCTGTGTACGACCGAGGCCTGCATATTTTCCAAGAAACTTAAATTCAAATAAACAAAAAAAAATGGTAACCCTCGAATTATCACACAGTGAGCGAGCTGATGATGATGAATTATAGCTAAGAACACCCTGGACCGTGTCAGCTTTCAAACAAAAAAAAAACTAGATCCAAATCGTTTCCTCCCTTTGGGAGCTACGAGGCCACGGACAGACATACACGTTAAACTTAAAAAAACTAGAAAACCCCATCTGTTTTCTAGTATACAATATAGTAACCACTCGTGAAACACTATAGTGCCTAGGACAGTCGGTTTCAAATGTCGTATGGTTGCCCAAACACATACGGCATTCTCACAACACGGTCAGCCTACTCCAGAGGAATGACTGGTCAATACGTCTGCGGCCAACTGTGTGCGGATTTCCTCACGATGTTTTCCTTCACCGTTAGAGTGTTCGTATAATGTAATTGAGATTGAACCTGCACTCTCTCGAGTGCGAATCAAACGGTCTACCAACTAGGCAACGGAACTGTAACATACTAGATGTTGGAATAAACAGGCTACGTTAGTATGATGACGTATTTGCGAATCACATATGCGTTAGCGTCAGGCGATCAGTCAGCTCGTTTGTTGTGTGTATGTGTGTACTCACGTGTCGGTGGGCGGGGAGGTGCGGGAGGGGCGGCGGCGGGCGGCGGAGGCGGGCCAGGGCGCTCAGGAGCCCGTCCGTGGTCACGCGCCGCGCCACCGCATCTGCAACCGACAGGAGTTGTTTAGTTACCGCAGAACCTTCCAACACCGATGGGCTGGGGTTATATAACCGGAATGTCTCCGAACGGAGAGAATTCTGAGCATTGAAAATAGAACTGTAGCCACATATAATATTTTCCCAATAATCGACTATGGTGACGTGTGTAGTTTTGATGTTAATACTGATAAACTAAATAAACTTGATCGCCTTTACAATAACTGTATAAGATTTATCTTCAACCTACGAAAATTTGATCATGTTTCTTCCTATCGCTTCAAGCTGCACTGGTTGCCAGTACTCTTTCTCTGGAATGCACTTCGTCTAGAAATCAGGATGTCCAAAACCAGGGACACGTTCAAGAGCTATTATTTTAAGCAATTGGCAGATATATATATATATTATAGTAATTTTGTATTTCATAGGTATATATTGTTATAATATTTATGTTATCTATCTTCATTGTATTTATATTATTGTATTGTATCATGATTGTATCCCTATTTCATCTAGGATCTTTTGATTTCTTCTTCTCAGCATTTTTTTTTGTCACTTTACCGGCACCTATATAATTTTGCTCCTGTAACGCCCAAAGTTTGACTGGTAGATAATGCCATAAGGCATTAAGTCCGCTTTTGTACATGTTTGTGCATTAAGTTTCAATAAATAAATAAATATAAGAGAGTTGAAAATCGAACACACGAGTGTTGAGTCAAATGACAATGTCAAATGTGACAGTTGTCAAATCGTGAGTCAGATTTTCAGCTCTATTGTATGAGTCCAGAGTTCATTTTCAATGTTTTGAATTTTCTCCGTTCGGAGAGATTCCCGTAATATAGCCTTCAGCCTTCGGACCTGTTTCACAGTCTTCTAATAAATGTCAGATAGCTTATTCGGATGTTTTGTCGCTGTTAGGCTGGGACTATACGATCTGGAATCCGGAGGGCCGGGGGAAATTCAGAGCATTGAAAATTGCACTTTGCGCTAATACAATAGAGCTGAAAATCGAACACACAAGTGTCGGGCCAAATGTCAATGTTATACAGAATGCTTTCATCATTCTTCATCATTCAACATTCGCCCACAATGTTACATAAGTAATGACAGTACGCTTAACTAAAAATGTTCGTGATATACAGAAAAAAAAACTTGAGAGGTGTCAAGAGACACCCGGATATATATATATATATATATATATATATATATATATACAGAGATTATCCGGAACAAACACACAGACTGACAGACGGACAGAAAAATGTTAACAATTTATATTTTATTGTAAGACCGATCATACTTTTAAATGCATTAAGTGAAAATAAAAGCTGTTTATTTGAAATTATAAACAGACACTTTCATTTTGTTTATCTGTATAGATATAATATATTATATTATACAAAACAAATAGTTGAACTAAGTATATAATATATATAGTGCGCGCGAAACTAGTTGGCCGCGCCTTAGGTAGGGACAGGGGTGAGGGGGCGGGGCGGGTTGCTTGCTGCTCCGTACTGAGTAATAACATCAAGCGCTCTTCCGTCCCACCGCTCGCATACCTAAGGCCCGGCTAGCTAGTCACAATATGACGTAACAGTCATAACAGTCACAATGCAAAATTGTAAAATTCTACATTATTGTCAAGGTAATAAGGTCGTTTTTTGTATTATTCTTAATAGTCGTTATTACATTGTGATTTCGAGTGGCAAAAAGTGTCGTGCCAATTTAATCCGCCTAGCCCCAATACAATTCGCAACGCGCCATAAGGAACTTCGTTCCAATAACATGATTAATACCTAATTCATAATCTCTATAAGTCTTGTCTCATAAAAATTGTATAAATCATAGTTAAGCAAATCAACAATTGACTTATGCTTTTGATTGTACTCACTCTGTTTGTGTTTAATTGTGTCGCCTATTTTAAATTTGACAATGATATTTCTACTGTATTAAATTTTATTTTTATTTAATGTTATATGCATGATAATGTACACCTAATCTTAATTTTAGTAACGTTATTATTTTTAACGTTATTATGTTAATTATTTTAAAGTAACAATATTGTAATTCACTTCACATTGACATTTCTTATTTAATTACTTTATATCAATGACTTACTAAAAACTTATGTTAATTTTTTATGGAGAATTTTCTTAAAATGCTGTGTACACCTATAACTAACTATTGTGCTGGTACTAAGTAAAGTCTGATCTAGAAATAAGTTATTAATGTAGTTATCAATAAGTTTTTGGTGTATCTATTTAATAAATAAATAAATATTTTTTTATTAAATAGATATATACTGTAAATACTAGCATTTATCCGCGGCTTCTCCCGCGTGAAATTGGGTTTAAAACGATGTCTTTATAATAATTTAAATATTTCATCCCCTATTTTACTCTCTTAGGGATTGACAAATATTAGAAAACGCTGAAATACGTAACTCATTATTTTTCCGAAGGTACTCAATTCATACGAAATTAATTTCATGCAAATATGTCCAATGTATAAAAAGTTATATACAAACCTTTATCCCCTATTTCACCACCTTTGGGGTTGAATTTGAAAAAAACCTTACTTTTTGGATACTTAATTAAATTTTTTTATTTAAATTAAATTAAATTACTTAATATTGTGTGCGAAATTTCAATTTTCTAGTATTAAGAATTTAGCCTATGCGTTTATTTAAAACTTTCATCCCTATTTTACCCACCTAGGGGCTGAATTTGAGAAAACGCTGAAATACGTAACTCAAAAACCCGTAAACAAAATATCAAATTTCTAGCCTGAAGGGTTTGGCCTGTGCGTTGATACATCAGTCAATTTTGTTCAACAGCTTTGCCTTTTATACTTATACACAAGGTAAGTAAGTAAGTAAGGGAAGTAAGGAGTAAACCTCCTCCTGTGCTGCTTTGGAAGTCAATTCGTGTGTATTTTTTTTGTTTGTATGTATGTTACGCGATTACTCCGCCATTTGTGCACCGATTTTCGAAATTCTTTTTTGTATGTCATTCTTTGCCGGGCGGTGAACTACAGCGGTAGCGGCAGCGAAATCTAAATTCCGGCCGCGCTGCCGGAGCTGCGGCACGTGTAGGCGGTAAGTGTTTAATTTTCAACCGACTTCCAAAACACAGGAGGAAGTTATCAATTCGTGTGTATGTTTTTTTGTGTGTATGTTACGCTATTACTCCACCGTTTGTGGACCGAATTTCAAAATGATTTTGTTATTGTAATCTTAGTGACTCCTGAATTGGTGTCATTGTCACCAAATGGTAGACTTGGTGATGGGATACATGAGGAATCGAGAGAAATTTATAATTTTGAAGACTTCTCTCGATCCCTCATGGACACCGATAGTGATTTAGACTTATATTGAAGTAACTCGAGTATATGCTACACAAAAAGTGAAATGTGCCAAGGTATACCCTGGATCCAAAAGCACTGAACGGCACTTCTCAGTCTTTGAAGATACACGTTTGGAAATTCCAGCATTGCTTATAAAACTGCAAGCAAATGTCACTATTAAATAATCATCATCACCACTACCAGCATCACACTATACACCATGATATTATGTTGATTTCTTTGAACATTCACAGGTATCAAAAAGTGAAATGTTGTGCCAAGCCTGTAAACCCTAACAACGATGATGATGGGATCCATGAGGAATTGAGGAAACTCTTATTACAAAAGTTAATTGATCGTTAAGTTTTCTCACACATTTTTAATTTCCCCGCAGCTTTTTCTGTCAACACAACACCACAAAGAGGATTTATGAAAATTGGTCTAGCAGCTCATGCAATGAATGGCCAAGAGAAGAGGGGATAAATATTTTTGTTTTATATAGAACATGATCACTAACTATGAACTAATCTGAGACACTGCGCCGACCGATTCAACATTAGGCGTTTTGGGTAAATTTCATTTTATAAATTGTGATTGGTCCCACCTCTTGCTAAACTACCAACTAACTTCATGGAGTTGTTTTTTGCATAAGTGCTTAAAATCGACGATGAAAACACGTCATGATTATACTATAGTAGACGTAACTCGCGACTTCGTGCGCGCAAAAGGAAATCTCGCGGGAACCGTAAATTTCGCCGCGATAAAATGTAGCCTCAGCTGGATAGTAGAATGGTATTGTGTGTGTTGTTTACGAATTGGTCACGGGTTCGAAAACCGGTCAGATAAATATTTTTGTGATTCTTTTTAATGCCTTTCTCTTATATTTTTTAATATTTTATCGTCCTACTAAAACTACGAACAAAGCTCGGTCTCCCAGGTACTAGTTGATAATATTATAATATCACCATACCATCATATTATAATATTATCAACTAGTACCTGGGAGGTACTAGTTGATAATATTATAATATCACTGAAAAGAAAAAAATAAAAAGTATTTAAAGAAATATAGAAACCGCCTTCCAAAGTTAAAGCAATAACATTCTTAAAATCACTAAAAAGTATGAAATAATTCTTATTGTCGAAATAGTTCACCTTTTAAATTCTGCTAAAATGTTATTGTACTCAAACTTCTTATTCTTGAAGTCGATACCAGCCCAAACAATTTTCTAAATCCTTTTATAAAAAAATCATTAATTTTTTAACTCAACCACGTCCTTATACATACAAATAATATTTTAAAGAACTCACGTTCAAATTGGCTGGTACCGACTTCAAAAATAAGAAGATTGAGTAGAAAAATAGTTTTTTAGCAGAATTTAAAAGGTGAACTATTCCGACAATAAGAATTATTTCATACTTTTTAATGATTTTAAGAATGTTGTTGCTTTTACCGTGAAAGGCGGTTTCTATACTTTTTTAAATATTTTTTATTTTGACATTATTTTGCTTATAATTTTTTATCCTCCTCGTCTATACTACTATACTGATATGAACTACTAATATTATAAAGAGGAATTACTTGTTATTTGTATGTTTTTTTTTGCATTGAATAGGCTACTTTTGGCCTGTGCCTGTGTGTATGTGATCCTGTAATCACAGATATCATAATAATGATTCTACTCCATACTGTCTAGTAATTCTTCTCCGTTATTATAAAATGTTAGAGTTTGTGATATCCGCAACTTCCTTTACGCTGAAAACTATATTTCGCACGAGAACATAACAATCAGTTCGGTGTAGATATGAGGGCACCGCCGCCGCGAAGATATCGGCGCGCCGAGTGGGCGAGAGAGATAGTTATAGTCAGTAATGTCCGTCAGTCAGTATTAGCATAATTATTGTTGATACGGTAAGACGCGTTACACAGCCAGATATAAAGAATGACAACGCCGGTTCTAGAAAATGTGGACGTGTATAAAACCAAAATAGAATTAATTGCAGTGAGTACACCAGGGTGTCCCATATATGGGGAAAAAATATTTTTATTGGAAATTTGAAACGCTCTACTCTCCACATTTTTTAGAAATGCTAAAACAAATCTTAATATGAATTTTTATCCTTCTAGGATGATTGCAACCCGTGTCGACTGAGCCGCAAAGTTTGCAAAAGATTGCGTTCTACGGACGTACCTACTGATATTTTGTTCTGCTACAAAACCAATATATGTACAAACATTAGGTAAATTACAAAGGTAAATTAGGATCAAAATAAAACAAGGCTGACATGAATACATTTTTACAGGCCTGATACAAGTTTCTATGTTGACGACACAGCGCAACAAGAACCTGTTGCGTGTCAATGTCATGTGTACAGATGTCACGAGTAAAGCCTATTTACTTAGTAATATTTCATAGAGGTAAAAGGCTATTCTCAGTGTAGACTGTAGACGTATTTGTGTTAGACATATCTCATTTGTAATACGTATCTGTGTAAGCACCAATAAAGGAGAATATAAGACTTGTTGCTATATTATTATCATCACCACACAAGCGCAAGAAGGACTTACAAATCAAGAGGTCGTAGGCCGCTACAGAACCATCTTTATTTATTTTTTTAGCCGTGATTTACTTACTTTTTTTTGGGATTCCTGTCAAAGAGTGAAGATTAGATGTATTTAGCGTGATAATTCCCGATAAACTCCCTGGTTTTTTTACTCCAAGAAGCTGTTCTCTATAGTCAAATGTAGCAATAATTAGCAAATATTATTCTCTTCAACTTCGTCGATACATATAATTGAAACTGAAAGACACTTTGATTGCTTCTGCCCTGGATTCGTACATAGACGATAAAATCTCGTCTGACATGCTGCATCCACAACTCGGAATCTGTTATATGACCGAATCTTTTAAATATTCCATGTTATTTACAGAAAATGTAGAAATAACAACTTTATTAGTTGTTATTTAAACACAGACCAAGCGGTTCCTTTCAATGAACATAGTGACCCTCTGGAGGAACAACATAATGACCCCCTGGATTTACAATACAGCGACACCACAGTACCGCCAACTATAAAAACAAGCACGCCTACTAGATGGCATAGCATACTTATAATGCTAACAAGTTTAAATCATAGAACAAATCGCCGGCCCATAAGTACTTGAACCGACATGCTAGGAGGCATAGTTCGCAACAGTTATCAACTGAAAGACTACGAACACAAACTGATAGCTGATTTAATAGCATTTTTAGATAAAATCGAACAACTTGTAGACATTTTATGTTCAGAAAATCATAAATTTAGCGACGGTTTTCAAATCAGAAATTAAAATGTTGCTTGAAGAATATGATTACAACGAGCCCATCATTCTAACAAGACTAAAAGATAACGTGCTGTTAAAATTAGAATATCGCTTCCCTACGAACAAATTACTCGTAACTGCATCGTTGTTAGACTGCCGTTTTCATTTGATTAAAGAAATTGACTTATATATGGAAACTGAGAGTACAATTAAAGTATCTTTCTTGACAAATGGAGTTAAAAATGTTATACGTGATTCAAATGTAATGTCTAAAGAACAATCTAATGCAGTGTCAACGTTAACTGCAGAGCCTCAATCAGATCCAAATTCTGCAACCTCTAACATTTTAGCGAATTTGGTACGAAGACATAGCATCCAACAAGAACATAAAGACAGCGTGGTCGAAAACGAATGCTGAAAATACTTCAGTACTGCTACTACTGATGATGAAGAACCTTATAATGGAAATGTTTTGCTTTATTAGAAAGACTTTCCGTACTTATCAGCCCTTGCTTGTGCTTTGTTAAACTTATCCCAGCTACGAGTACTCCAAGTGAAAGAGTTTTTTCTACGGCAGGACAAGTAATTACTGCAAGGCGGTCACGGCAAAATTTTATGAGAATTAATCGCATTATCTTCATACATGACAATTATGATCATTGTAAAATCATAAACTCTTAAAATGTATATTAAGTTCTAATTCGAACTTAATTCATTCAATCTTAGGTCTAAAGTAGTTACTTATCTCTATTTCATTATTAGAGTATAGTATATCTAAGAGCTACAAATGTATGGTGGCTTATTTATTATGCTGTGATTTGTTAATTTTTTTTCTTAAATTCATTGTTTACCTCTAAACGATATATGATTTTGCATGAAACTCAGGGTGTCATAAATTGTAAAATGGCACTAGTAGGTATTATTCTTTAATAGTGCTAACAGACACTCGAACTTGGTCCGCGGACCATATCGACGTACCAAATCCGGTAGACCGAATGAAAACTCGACACTCGTGTGTTCTATTTTCAGCTCTATTGTATTAGCGCTATTTACAGTGCTGTTTTTCGACGACGACGATGATTCCAGCAATCAATTGAAATCGTGCAGTAATACCAACTCTTAAAAATATTTCTCCTCAAATCCTGACCCTGATTGTTAAACTATTTACAAGATTTACGCTGATTTTATTGGAATATAATTGTGTTATCCCAATTGTAATTGTATTAGTATGATATTATAATAAATAATAATATAATTATAAAAAATAAGAGATAATAAGCTATTAACCTCAAAAAACTTTATGTGTACACATAAAGACTTACGCCTAAAAGACATAAAATTAACGTGTCACTGAATCTAATTTACTTCCTATAAATTTTCTTACCCTATATACACATATAAAAATTTATTCTTAAGGAATAAACTCTAAAAATCCCTAAGTAAGCAACACTGAGATCGATGTCCGGCCCAAACGCCCGACTGCTCTACACATGTACGGATTTGTTACGGACCACGGATTTGGTCCGCTCCGTACCAAATCCGTACGTGTGTTAGCACTTTAAGACTGCATATTATCTGTTATTAAAGTCAACATAAACGGTATATATATATTTAAGCGTCGTGTTTTTACTCTACTATAAATGTTAATGTTAATTGTTATTCAGAATTGTATAATTACGTTGTTTATTTTTCCTCGGCTCAGTACAAAGTTTGTACCAAAAATTTTACTGTAAATCTTTGTGACTTAATAAATAAAATATTTGTTATTTATGAACAACGCGTTTTTTTTTACTTTATTTGATTTACGTTATCTAAATAATTATCGCTACTCGATCACAGTTTTCACTGTAATCGGTATAAAATGATGGTCTATTTAGTTCATAGGATGTTTGGGTTAAAGTGTGAAGTAATTTGAACTGGCGTTTAAATGTGGGTTAGACGCGCGGCGCCTTGCACCGACACTCTGCCAGTTAGTTATACATTTACACAGAAGTACACGAGTTACACAAATGTTAAATATAAGAGTCGGTTCACACGTCGACGAGACGTCACACTCACGCGTCGCTGCATCTTGGCGAAAGGGCGGTAACCCGATTAATGCTTGCACATTTTTTATGAAATGAACGAAGAAATGAGCAGTCGGACCGCCTGATGGTAAGCGATTACCGCCACCCTACGTATAATAGGTACCTATAACTAGACATTGTAGGTGAATAAGCACTACTTATTATTTTATGAAATGAACGAGGTAACGAGCAGTCAGATTGCCTGATGGTATGTAAGCGGTGGTGTTCAAGTAATGTTTTGACAACTTCTTTCTAAACAAACATATACAATATTAAACTAATGTTAACTTTAACTAACCAATGAGGTCCGGTTAATGGTTTTTGATTCCATAACTCGTATTCGAACGAAAACTCTGCGCCAGTAAAAACTTGTTTACGTGAAATCTTCAGAAACCGGGCATTATTGTACCTACCGACAATTTAACCGCTAAGGGTGACTAGACGCGAAGAGGCGCTGCATTTTTAAGATAACTATTCAAAATTGAACGATATTCACCGCACAGGAAGATACACGCAAGATTTCTTATGTCAAGTCAAAAAGATCAATTTCAATCAAATAGTTTATTTTTTATCCAGGATTGCCGAAGGACATTAGCAACATAGTTTCAGTGTATAATAACTATGACGATAATAAATTTACTTAGTTTTAATATACTTTTATACCAGGTGACGAATGGGCAGTTCCAAAATACATACTAGTAGGTAGCTAGCTGCCCATAGGTCACCTGTCGGGTGACCAATCGGTAGCTATTTAGGTGACGAACGGGCGGTAACTGGTAACCCGGATTAGAGTATCAGTGGTGTTAATACTTTTATTAATAACGGAGATAGAATACAATCTCGAGAGAGACGAGAGATATATAGATGTTTTCGTGCGAACTTTATTTTTCTTCTTGAGTGAATGATGTAATTGGCGTTAAGTAGGTAAGTACCTCATTTTATAATTTTAATCGGCTTTATCAAAACCTTGTTTATTATGTTTTTATGTTATGATTCTATCTATGTACATAGATGATGCAGTTTTAAGATAAGCGACATCTCGTTGCACTTAACCGCGTATTCCACCTCTCTAAATTCAGACGTCCCAAATGATTCAGTTACTAAATTCAGTCAAGTGAAATAGCATTTTGGAAGTTAGGACTCTAATTAGCATCCTAAAGCGGAAGAAGTGTGGCTTCTGACTGACTAAATTCTAATTAGTTTTATTTTTAACTGACTTGAAAAAAAAAGGCGGTTATGCATTCGGCTGTATATTTGTATGTTCAACGATAATTCCGCCGTCTGTGGACCGATATTCAATATTATTTTTTTGATGTGAAGAGTCCCGAGTTGGTTACGTTTTCACCAAAGTGGTGACCTGATGGTGGGATCCATGAGTAATCGAGGGAACTCCTCGAAATTTATATGGACTCGTATGGTGATTTCGACTTTTTCTGAAGTAGTCTAAGCATATACTACGAAAAAGTATGATCTTCCACCAAGATATACCCTGGATCCAAAAGTAGTGAACAGAACTCGTAAGTCCTTATAGATACATGTTTGGGGACTCCGGTGTTGTTTAAAGAACTGCAAGCATATGCCATCATACCACTTACAGTAATCATCAACACCACCATAATATTCACAAGAAACACCAACATATTATGTATTATAATGACATAGGTACTCACTACTCATCATAATTTTGTGCAACGATATCAATGTCTTTATAATTTTGCTTTTGCTAAAATTATATTCGTGATCATCATCGTCAGTATAATATATTTATTTAATGCCGACTGCTACATTTTTTCCGTCGACTATTAAAATAGATAATAATAATTATATAATAATATAGTATCTAATCATTATTATCTACCGGTGATTGTTTAGTAGGCACACAGATCGGTAATGCTTGTTTGGGGAATTACCACGGCCTCTCAGAAAACTGGCATAAAATAACGCTTGAGATTGTTTTACCGAGAGATTGAGAATAGCGGAGGCTTTTTGTATTTAAAAATTTTCTTAGAATGTGTTAATAATAATTTAATAAATATAACTAAACTAACAGGAGAAAAGAAATGTTTCTTATGTTTACGCGAATATTGTTTTAATCGGTACCAGCCAACATAAACGTGAGTTCTACAAAATATTGTCTTATCAGTATGTTGTTCGGGCTGGTACCGACTTCACCGACCGAGTTTGGCCGACCGAGCTTGTCACCGACCGAGAAATAGTTACAATGTTAGCCGAATTTAAAAGGGGTTTTATTAAGGATACTTATAAGTTTTATTTCATACTTTTTTGTGCATTTTTACTTTGGAAGTCGGTATTAATTTTTTGTTTAAAAATAATTAGGGTCCTAATTAGGACGTCTGAATTTAGTAAGGTGGTAGGTAATACGCGCATTAAGTTATTCACAAATTCGTTCTAAACAGTTCAACTATATTGGACCAATATTAGTCGAACTTTGAACTCGAGTTAAAATTAAGGAGGTAAGTTCCCAAATGTCACGGCCCTGTTACAAAGCGTGTGACCTTACACCTCGCAACAGGTGCCTCGTATGCTTATTCAGTGTGCTCGACACTGAATAAGCATACGCATATATATTTATTTATTTATTTTCACTACATATTTCATATATATATATGAAGTATGTAGTGAAAATAAAAGCTGTTAATTTGAAATTATAAACAGACACTTCAATTTTGTTTTAGCTGTATAGATATAATATATTATATTATACAAAACAAATAGTTGAACTAAGTATATATAGTGCGCGCGGAACTAGCGCCTTAGGTAGGGACAGGGGTGAGGGGGCGGGTTGCTGGCTGCTCGCAGTGTTGCCGCCGCGAAGTCCGGCTCCGTACTGAGTAATAACATCAAGCGCTCTTCCGTCCCACCGCGCCGCTCGCATACCTAAGGCCCGGCTAGCTAGTCACAATATGTAACAGTCACAATGTGTAATTGCAAAATTCTACATTATTGTCAAGGTGATAAGGTCGTTTTTTGTATCATTCTTAATAGTCGTTATTTCATTGTGATTTCGAGTGGCAAAAAGTGTCGTGCCTATAATCCGTCCTGCCCCAATACAATTCGAAACGCGCCATAAGGAACTTCGTTCCAATAGGTACGTGAAGCGAAAAATTTCAGTACGATTTTACGAGAATCATGCGAACGGGGGAGGAAGATATTTGGCACAGTTAAAGTTTATGTGGAGCTAGGTGTGCAGAAGACTAAAATGTTTTAAAACAATGCTCAGAAGTATGTACATAAAATAACAACAACACACACTACCTCAGATTGTTAACACACACTACCTCAGATTGTTAATACACACTACGGTGCGTTTGATAGATACAATTTTGTTACACGTTGATATTCGTCAGTATGTCACAACATTTACATTTTTTTTCATCTAAGAGGCAAAAGAGCCTATAAAAATTACCTCAAACTTAAAAAATATATGAATTAAGACAGTTTAAATGAATATAAAATTATGTAAAACAAAAGGTTTGTTAAAAAAAAATCATTTAACACGAAGTATCGAAAACCACTTGATCTACAGACGAAGGAGGTCTAATTGCTCTTGAAAGTTTTCATTTAAAACCCCAGAATGGATTTGAATGAAAATGAAAATTATATTTTCTGAATACATTAGAAACTAATGCTTTCAGAATTGTTTACTTGGTGTAGTACAGATGGTTTTTGGTCAGAAGGCCGATTCCGCTAATTGAACCCTGCAATAATGCAGTTACGATCCAGTCCGGATGTGTTAAAATTGCAAAATGGTATTCTCATAAACGTCAAACCAACGTTAAACCCGTTTTGATTGGTCCAAAAGGGCCCAAACTCCAAACTTATGATATGATGGCCATTCATTTATAATAATTCAATAAAAGGAAAGTGTAAGTTAATTACAAGATTTATTTTGTGGCTCTGGCTGACTCTTACCCTAAAAAAATGCACACGCATAAAATGGCCTATGCCACAGTTAACTAGTGACTCAACTCCGACTTCGCCCAGGTGCAATATTATAGACACCGCACCCGTGCAATTCCACTACCTTAAATGGGGCAGTGTGTTTAATAATGGCGTCCATGGCTGTTTCCACTTACCGGCCCGACACGGTTTATTCGGTGTGCAACCCCCGTCCAACGTTACGTTGTTATAATGACAGGGGTGGAAAATTTAGGGGTTGCACATGGAATAAATCCCCGGCACCGGGCCGGCCGGCCGGTCACATGTGTGAGGTGGGAGTCATCGTCGCGTTGTGCCCGTTGCCGCTTTTCCCCTTCTTACTCTTATTATGCCTGTATAATACGTCATATAAACCTTCCTCTTGAACCACTGTCGACTGCTGAAAACTGCATGAAAATCCGGTGTAAAAATGCGTCCACCTCCACGGGAGGTTAATGGTTCAGAAGAACAAGATGCGAGGGCGAAATCATTTGCACAAAATTAGTACAAGGACGGGCTTAAGCCAACTATTACGGAGAAATTTAAAATTGCAGAAATGAAACTTCATTCTAAATCATTATTCAGCTTAAATCAAAAGTACACTCATCGTGCCTATAGAACATCACTTCAGAAAAGAATAGAAAAATTAAAATTTGTACACCCGTTGTCAGTGAATTGAGCCACACTAGAGTTAAGTTAATAAGTAAGAAGTATAAGTAGCTTCCGGCAGATGGTTTTATCAATTGTGGCGTTAAATCCAAAAAAACCAGCGAGCCTTACAGCAGTCGCATATGATGTGTTGAAAATATTAAAAAAAACACAATGCTTAGTACGATTTTCTAATATGATGAAAAAATACGCATATTTTTCCATTAGGCAGTGACACAAATCAACGTCAAAGTTAAAAAAGAAAACTAAACACTGAAATATTTTATTCGAATCTGACGGCCAACTACCACCGCGCGCTCATTGCTCGCGCGCTACCGCGACTTCCTGGTACACACTTCCGTCCCATTTCACGAAATCACTCCCACAAATAGCAGGAAACCGAGAGGACAGATGTTACACACCAAAAACGTATCGTGACGCTAGACGCGTGACGCAACCTTCACATTTCGCTCTCAACGCCGCTAATGAAGTTTTAACTTCAAGAAATAATCTGCAGAAAACGATGTTTCGCCGCTCCTTCTGGGCGGGTCACGGTTGAATCGGTTTTACAATTTGTATTCCATATATAGAACAGAATATAATTAGATCCATCTAGTAAGTATCGTAAAAGACTTGTCTCCAGGTTGACTCGCCCTTCCATAACTGAAACAGGTATAGATCGACAATCTAAAAATATTATATTATCATCTCAGTGGTTAGCTCGTCGGCGTTCTATCCGTCGTGGGTTCGAATGCGGGATTCAATGGGAACGAAAACAGTTTCAATATTCCTTGGTCACGGATGTGTATTAAATATATGAATAATTATTGTAATAAGAATCTTTAAAATAATATATTATATTATTATACTTCCCGGTGTCTGCTGTAACACAAGTTCTTCGGATACTTAGCATGGGGCCAGATTGACGTGGTGTGAAGTGTCCATAGATATTACTATTATTTTTATATTTAATTATAATTCAGTTGGCACTTGGCTCGAAGGCTGCGGATGCGCTGGTTTTTTACTTGCGATTTGTACTTCAAGGTTGCGCCTGCGCAGTGCCCATAGAACTCATGGGTTTTTCCACATCCCGCGCAAAAAATAATGGTTGCCTAATTACATTATACATTATGTCGAAAAAACTGTGACCGAGGCGGGGAAGTCTTTCATAAATTCTTGGAAATAATAAAAATATCTTTATAGATATATTTATCTTGATTTATTTATCTCGATTCCTCATGGATCCCATCATCACGTCACCACTTTGGTATCAAGAATTCTAATTGGGGATATACCCTTTACAGAAAAAAAAGATTTTTGAAAAAAGGTCCACATGCGGCGGAGTAATCGTTGAACAAACAAAATAAATATTATAAACAGCGGAATGAATAACTGCCTCCTTTTTTGGAAATCGGTTAATTAAATTTTAAGCGGAGAGGAGTAACCAAAACGCATTAGTGAAAACCACATTCAAATCGGTTAAGCCGTTGACTTCGTACGCGCAAAAACAAATATCGCGGGAAACGTACATTTTTTCGCAATAAAAAGTAGCCTATGTGTTAATCCGGAGTCTAAATTACTACCATCCAAATTTCATCAAAATCCGTACTGTACATTCTGAGATTAGCGCGTACAAACGTACAGACAAACAGACAAAAATTCTAAAAATCATTGT
Organism: Phengaris arion; assembly: GCA_963565745.1. Lineage (NCBI taxonomy): Eukaryota > Metazoa > Arthropoda > Insecta > Lepidoptera > Lycaenidae > Phengaris > Phengaris arion. The sequence goes on from OY751432.1 coordinate 5,065,154, forward strand.
TTTTGGGTTCTATGTCGTTCATAAAGTCCCAAGTATACATCTGCCATGTACAGACAGCGACCAGTTACGATTTTATTATTTTATCATGTATCTATGCACATACATCACACGTCCATGTTATCATGGATCTATGCACATATTAAATACACACGTCCATGATCCAGGAATTTTATGTATACACTACAGTATACACATATTTCAGATTTGATAAACATAACATAACATGTAACACCTACACTCGACCCCACCCAGGAACACAGAAAACTTTTCGTTACTCGGCGTCATTCGAACCCGTGACCTCCGGCTTATGATACCTACCGACTGAGCCACAGAGATCATCAATTCTTCCCGAATTGATGTATGAAAATTGCTATGTTTATTGTTTATAACATTATAGCCTCAACCTATTTATTATGTGGACCGCAGCTATGACTTATGTGTTGTTTACTTCGCGTGTAAACAGTACAGTTGCCTTTTAGAATAATTGCTTTTTGTAGGATCTAGGACTTACAAGCTCGCGAATCGTGATTTACTTCCGACTTTTTTTACTAAGCTTCAGGTATAAAGAACCAAAGTGAAGAATTCTATATAACCTGCATTCGATTTGCTGAAATATCAGCTATTCGAAGATATTACCGTTTATTACGTGACAACGTCAACAACAACAATAATAATAATAAAATAATGAGGTACCGGCAATGCGAGGTAACGCTGGTACTTGGTAACAGTAACAGGTAACGGTACTTGGTAACAGTACTTGGTAACGCATGAGTCATGTTTTTTCGTGCGTGCAGCCGGCTCCATCGATTTATAAGACGTTATGACGTCCAAAAAAAATGTACCTACTAAATAAAATCATAGTACGCTCTTTACAGCGTTATTGACCTAACACATAATCTGATTAACTTGAAGAAGAACAATGTCTCACAATAGGTCATTTATCACGTCACGCGTTTGTTTATCTTTTGGTCTTCTTTTACGACGTTGGAATCACGACTTTATGGCGCTCGAAATAGGTGTCAGCATGTGGTATAGGGAACGATATATGTTTTTTCTCTTACTAATAGCTAATAGGGTTTCTATGCTATGGTTAGAGAGTACTCTGAAGCTGTACCTTGAGCTAACTGCTAAGTGCGAGTTCTAGAGTTCAAGGGGTATGTACCTACTTGTAGAGCTAACTGCTAAGTGCATATTCTATAATGAAAATAATCTGTGCGGTCGGGTTATCTGAAGCATCACGCAACTCGACCCAACTTCCAGGGGTTATCTCCCATCTGCATCCTGGACGAGACGTCGTCGCATCTAGATTCTAGACTCTATAGTTATACATAGATTACCTAGACTTACAATATAGCTTTAGCCCGCGGCTTCGCTCGCGTAAATAAAGTTTCCCACGGTAACACTTAACTTTTTTGGGATAAAATGTAGCCTATGTTTTAATCCAGAGCCCAAGCTACTACCATAGCAAATTTCATCAAAAAGTAACAAACATCCAACATCCATCCATCCGTCCTCACAAACTTTCACATTTTATAATATTAGAATGATTTGTAAAAACGTCGTGACTATAAAATGTGCAAGCCTATTTCTACATACACACTATACGGGTGTCAGCTACATAACATACACGCTGCTTGTTGCCATCATACACTACTTACTAGGCCCTAGAGTTTAGGTATTACTAAATTAAATAGTCAGTTAAGATTCAATGAAATCGAAACCTTAACAAAAAAAAATAACGGTTGTCTGAAAAGTCGGTTTACTCACGATAGTTGAAAGTGACAACGTCAACAACAACAACAACAACAACGACAACAACAACAACAACAACAGCAACATCAATAATAATGACGTAAAGGAAATGCGAGCTAACGCTGGTACTTGGTAACGGTACTTGGTAACGACAACGGGTAACAGGTAACGCATGAGTCATGTTTTTTCGTGCGTGCAGCCGGCTCCGTCGATTTATAAGACGTTATCACGTCAAAAAAAAGTGTGGCACTCGGGGACTGCCGCGGTAAAGTTATTGCATAGCATTTTTTATACTTTCTCACAAACAGCTGCTTACGTATTCGTCCGATTTCGGAGCAGCTCGTCTCGATCCGTGCGAGCTTCGTACAGTCGTACCATATACATACACGTTAAGGTTCAACTAGTCGCGGGCTCGAACTCACTCGTGGACGCGGCCAAAGAGCACGCTGTCTCACCTAGCATTGTGTCTAAAAGAGACAGAATCAGTTATGAGCAGTTAGCAGCTAGTCTACACGCATACGTCTAGTCGCACGCACACAAACACCGTGCCGAAGTCTGCCGAACTGAAACGACGTTAGACGATGCACGGCTTTCAACGCCGCACCGCTGTGCCGGTCGGAGTGGGGGATGTTAGGTTTATTTTCGTTACGGAATTTCTTGATTCGGTCGCCGCGCTCAAAGCCCGCGTTAAGAGCTATGCAATAGCTTAAAAAGACGATAGTACGAAGATAGACGATCCTCGTTTTTCTATGAAATTGATGGAAGATGTATGAAAAAACCGGCGAAGTACGCGTCGGACTCGCGCACGAAGAGTTCCGTGCAAACAGCAAAAAATTAATTAGTGTTTTATTCTGTTTTTATTAGTATTTGTTATTGTAACAGCAACAGAAATACGTCATCTATAATCTCAACTGTCTATGTAGTTATCACGATTCACGGCTCATGAGATGCAGCCTGATGACAGACGAACGGACTGCGGAGTCTCAGTAACTGGTTCCCGTTTTTATCCATTGGGTACGGAACGCTAAAAACGACGATTGCTTAAAGACAGGGGTCGTAGTGGTACGCTATAGTGCTACCAATATAAATGTCACTTATTCACCGCACAATAATCACATTCAATTCAATCAATCACAAACACATTAATTTAGGTGAAGTCATCTTTTTGTTTACGCTAACGTTTTTTGTTTACGTTAATTTGGATCTCAACATTGATTCTCGTATTTAAAGTATACTTTCATTTTACTTTGATTGTATTATATATGTGAAGCGACTTGTTATCATAAACTGATTTTGTGACGTTTGGACCAATCAGAACGCGTTTGACGCTGGTTTAACGTTTACGAGAATACCGGTTTGACAGTTTTAGCGTGTCGGGTCACATCTGACAGCTTTTTGACACGTTAAGGACCGTCGGGCTACCAAGCGCCGCCTGGTGACAGAAAAATAATCGAAAATTCCTTTTGACCGTTTTTGATACCACTTACGCCACCAAATGACGCTTTGTGTGCGTTAGGTCTGCCCCCTAGCGGCAGAAAAAATATCAAACACCCTCATTGTATTGTATTAGAATACATATGAAATTGGCGTTTTGTAAAGGAGGATCATGAAGTCGATTTTTTTAAACATGATATATTTATTTAATCAAAGTATAAACCATTGCTATCTATGCACTATAGCCACCTCATAGGTAGTTCATTGATTCCTTTACTAAAAAAAACCATTCGGACAGGAATCAATTAAATCTCTGAAGGCGCTTTAGACTGCTCCATCGGAGTTGATTTTTTCCCCTTGCAAGAAGTTATCCAAATTTCGAAAGTAATAGTAATCTATTGGAGCAAGGTCCGGGGAGTATGGTGGATGTCTTAGACATTCCAATTGAAGCTCCTCTAATTTGGTAGCCGTCTTTTGTGCAGTGTGTGGTCTAGCGTTGTCCTGAAGCAGCAGTGGCCTAGAGCGAATGACCAACCTCAGTTGTTTAGCAGCTAGGTTTTCCATCATGATTTGCAGTTGCCGTAATCCAGATTTAAGAAAGCTGTAGTGAACGACACCGGCACTAGTCCACCAAACGCTCATAAGTAACTTTTTTGAGTCAATTTTCGCTTGGGGCAGGCTTTGGCTGATTCGCCAGGATTCAGCCATTGCGATGAGCATTTCCGATTATCGTACAGGATGCACTTTTCATTACAGGTAATGATTCGATTTAAAATCCCTTCATTATTGTACCGGTTGAGTAATGTAACGCAGCAGTCGACACGCGTTTTCGGTTTGCTGCACTCAATTCATGAGGTACCTTTCAAACTTTTTCACCATCCCAATTTGCTTCAAGTGGATTAAAACAGTTTTATTGCTAACACCGCAGCCTGCAGCTAACTCGGACATGGTTTGTGATAGATCCGCTTCCACAATAGCCTTCAATTCTTCATTATCAACTTTGGTCTTCGGCCGTTCACGGGGCTTGTTCTGCAGGTCGAAATTTCCAAAACGAAAACGTTGGAATCAAAATCGCACTGTGTTTTCTTTTGCGACACCGCCGCCATACACATCATAAATCTTTCGAGCCGTTTCTGCAGCACTGGTGCCACGGTGGAACTCGTACTCGAAAATAATACGATATTTCAAGTTTTCCATTTTGTAAACAGAGTGACGCAAGAAAAAACCAAACGAAGAAAAAACAAATTAATTACTGTTTTCGAAACACAAATGCATGAGTAAATTGCGGTATAAATTTGAAATTGGAAATCCTAACCAAAGAAGATGTATTTGAGATCAAAGTGTACCAGTACGACAAAACGCCAGTTTCATATGTAAGGACCTAATATTATTGCAGGTTTTATTTAGCAGAATTGCCCTCTGAACACAGTGGAGACAATAGACATGCCTATAGCAAACATACCGGTTTATCGGACAACATAAGGTAATCTCGCGCTAAACAATAGCCGATATTATCTAATCAACGGTTGAGGAAACTCGCAGCGGACCGTGGCCACGGACAGTGGGCACGTTTCCGCTCGTAATGTTAATTCTCATTTAAGTACACCTATGGCGGTATAGGTATTACGTACTAGCTTTGGTCCGCGGCTCCACTCACGAAATAAATTATCCCACGGGAAAACTGTACTTTTTTTTGGGATAAAAAGTAAAGAGCATAAACCACTACCACACCAAATTCCATCGAAGTCTATTCAGTAGTTTTTGCGTGAAAGAGTAACAAACATCCATCCCTCCGTCCATCCATTCTCACAAACATTCACATTTATTTATTTATTTATTTAGTTATTTGGCATATCAACAATATAAACACAAGCTTACTTATCATTTTGGTCCATTAACAGTGTTCATATCATTTAAAGACATGCACAACATTGTTTTATAAAACACAATACAACATATTTTAGTAAGATTTACAAAGTTAAATAAAGATATAGGTACTTACGTTAGATTACAATAATATTAATTAAGTAATATTGAAATTAAGTAAGTAATGAAAATTATATAAAGCTAATATTATAACATGTCAAGGAATTATAATTAAATTAAGCAAATTAGCAACTTTTTAAATAACATAGTATCTACAATGGAAATACAACATGTCAATTAAAATGTTACAATAAGAATGTTGGAATAATCAGGTCATAATTTTTTTCTTGAAAGACATGGAGCGATCGTGAAAGATGCCTAGATCAAACATTTTATTCCAGATATTATAGGAATTGATCATTCTCATTCTTGCCGATATATAATAGTAGTAGGATGATATTTAGTTACTTTTACCAACTTTAGCCTTTTCATCAGCGATGAGAGGATCATTATTAATACTTATAGATACAGTATACTCTGTGGAGAGCACTTGTGTTGTTTATCCCAGAACCCCAGTACTCGTATTTAACTTACACTTTCACTTACTTGATTATAAGTGAATGAATCGTCTTGGTGCCATAAACTGATTTTGGAGTTTGGACCAATCAAAACAGGTTTGACGTTTAGTTTAGGTTTGAGAATACCATTTTTCGGATTTAATTAGCAGAATCGACCTTCAGAGCTCTCCAATAGCGTTGAAGTGGACGACCGATGGGTTTTTAGTGGTTAAATCTCCACATTCCCCTGGCTCGCTGGCCATACTGTATTTATTTTGAATATGTGGCTACACATATTCAAAATAAATACAGTATTCTCCGGCCGAAGTAACTTGTTTTTAAATACTTTAGTCTCTGGGGCAGGTGGATTTTAACCGACGTATGATAGCCCAGCGGTCAGCACATACGCTATTCTCACAAGTTACAATATAGCCACTAGTCTGCCTAGTCCAGGAATATGGAAGGAAATGAGGAATACGTCTGGAGCCAATCATGTGCGGGTTTTCTCACGATGTAGTCCTTCGCTGTCTGACCGTTCATAGAACATGAGGAGCATAATATTAATTATTATTATGTGATAACAGTTCACGTAGCTGCTATTTTTTTCTGAACAAGGAATCATACTCCTAAGGGTTATTCCTCGTCCCCCGGAGAGTTTCGAAACAATAGATTATTGCAGCATTTAGTGTCTATCCGATATGTAGGTATGATTTAATAAGAAGATACGTTACAGGCGCGATCACGATTCACGAGTCGTCAGAGTAGCCACTTCCTGACTCCAGCGACCTTCGATCAGCTACAACCGTTCAAACCGCATAAAAACCAACCTTCAACATAATGTGCATATTATACAAAAACAACACCGTCAGAATTATCAATAATTTTGTATAAAACATACTGCTTAAAGTTGTAAATAAAATAACTAAGAACACTACTAATGCTATTTATTAGGAATTTACACATAATATTTACAAGTTCACATGTGTCACTATAAACTAATTACATACCCGCTTAAAATATAATTAGTACATTAAGTATAATTTAAATTTAATACATAAATTATCGAGCATATACTACTTTCCAATATTGTTTAAAATTGAATTTTCAATAATTTCAAGGAAGATCACAAGAAACAAAAACAAACGTAGATATTTTTAGTAAATCAATTCATCTTTTTGAATTTTGATTGGTTTGTAGTAATGGGTCCAAATTCCAATGCACATTTCATGCAACACAAGCATAGTTTACACCGCAGCTACAAAGTTATAAATGATGGTAATTTAGGTAAGTAACAATATGGCGTCACATCGTTTAAATTCGGAACGGAGGTAATGGCGCGAAACGGCTTATCGTGAGCAACTCCCAATAACTTTACCGACTTGGAAGTTTCTTCGCGATAAACGATGTGTATATTATTCCCCAAAAAATATGGAAAAGAAGGGCAGAGTGTGACTTAGGAACGATTATGGTGTTTAAGGCCACATTGGGCGTGCGCGTTCCTCGGGTGTGTCGGCGATGCGGGCGCTGCGTGTCAGCGATACGGGCACTGCTCGCGCCACTCACACGCCCGTGGAACGCGCACGCCTAATGTGGGGTCAGCCTAAGGGCCCACACAAAATTGACAATTCCCGCGAATTTGCATCGCATCTGCGAGATTGTATACTAGACCCCATACACGAGCTCGCAGATATTTGTGATGCGATGCGAATTCGCAATTATTGTGGGCCCTAAAACATTGAGATACTTTCAAAGAAAGTTCATTATAGTCGACACTCGAGACTGTAGACAATAAGCGAATACCAAGAATAATATTATTATCAATAGGTTACGTTAGGTTATTCTGTTGATTTAGTATATAAATACTAAATCAACAATAAAGTGTCATCACATAAGAAAATATTCTTAAGACTATAATTAAAAAGGACATTAGTACCTACTAACAGGCATTGATTTGATCAAATGCCAGAGATTCCGTTAAATAATTTAAGAATTATAGTAACTTTTCATTTTAAAAGAAAACTGCACGAAATTTTCATTCAGGAAACCTATCTGACTTTGACAAAGTATGTCAGAGTTTGCAAATCGCAGTAGACCTGAATCATGTTGACTTGAGATTGGCGTACTAGAACCTGGTTCACATTCCTATGTAATTGACGTTCATCAGCAGGATTAACAGCAGGGATGCCACTTATATATTATTGTTAGACAAACTATTACCACTGAACTCAGCTCCAGTTTAGTGTGTATCCACGCACTTGCTCTCGATCCTGACCTGTCCGGTGGGGCAGTTGTCCCCGCTAAAGCTGGCGCGATTGTCCAGGTCCTGGGGAGTGGTGGCGGCGGCGGTGCTGGTATCCGTGCTGGGGCTCCAGACCCACGTCGACTCCTCCACGATCCCCCGACCGTCGGTCACGTTCCTGCTCGCGACCGGTTTCTCCGGCTGGACATTTTTTACCGCAGCTTCATCATGCGTACTATGCGAACTTTGAATCAATGTATCTGTTTCTCGTTGTGTATTCTTGTCACTATTTGTCCTCCTCGCGTCGTTAGCTCCAGACTGGTTCACATTGACTTCGGGGTATTGTTCACCATCACTAGCACCTCTCCTGTTTCCTGCTCCGCGATTCTCGTTATCATTCTCAGAATTCCGATTATTGAAAGTATTTTGTTTATATTTATATGTATTATCATAAAGAGGCTGCCGTTCTGTCGGGATATTGGAATAAATAGTTGTCCTTATTCTGTATATGTTTTCATCTGTGATTTCGTTGGATCTATCGCCGAAGCCCCGTCGTTCGGGCTGGGGCGGAGGTGGCCCACCCGGCGGTCTCCCGGATCCAAACCTGTCGGGTACACCGTATCTGTCGCCATGCGGTCTGGCTCTGTTCGGGCCGAGATCTACTGGACCATCACTGGGGCGGGTCCTGTGATCAAAGTGCTGCCTTCCCTCCCGGGAATTGTCTACGCCACCGTAGTTATTATTCCCCTGCACCAGGCGATCGTTGTAGTCGTAAATACGGGCGCTCGAGGCGACCCCGACGCACAGTACTAGCATCAGCGTGCACATGATCACTGTGAAGGAACTGCAGTCATGACCGGCGCGCGACGGCGGCGACAACTCAGGCTCTACTGCGGCGGGGCCGGTATTACGTCGAATATGAATCACTTGCCCGATGTACACTATATTTTATAAACAGACGCCGCGGGCTTCGTCACCGCCGCTACGTCACGTCACGCGTCGAGACAACCTGTATGTACTATCGCAAAGTTTTGCGTCATCAATTGTATGTGTGCCTTTATTCTATGGTACATTCAAGGTCAACAAGTGGTCGAAAAAAAATCTGATAAACTTGGCATTATTTTCATACGCACTGTGTGAGGCCAACGACAATTTATGGTCACCGAGTAATCACACAACACTACTACCTAAGAGGCATAAGACACCTCTAGCCAAAAACAAAACAATGTATCGCAGTCTTGTGTTGTGGTCCCATAGTTTCCTTGACGAGGCAAAGGACGGAAACTCTGGCATGCGACAAGACACATATATTCCATAGTATGCGAGCAGAGGCTTTATGAATTAGCGATTCTTGAAGCCTGAATTTATTGGAATACATTCTAGAACATAATTATATGCATATGACGCATACACTTTACCGTTTTGTATAACTGTTTGTGCTGAATGAAATTGATGATCTTTAATATACGAAAATTAGACAAAGGAAATAAATTAAACATAAGTTTTGTAGTTTATTAATTTTATACAATATATACGTAACTTGTTGCTGTCTGTACATGAAAGATAAAAAAGAAAAACTATTACATTTATATATGAACGACATAGAACCCAAAACAAAGATTTTTTATGAATTTATATAAAAATAAGATAATTTATTGTCCCAAGTGTTTAAAACTTGAGATCGTTTCCTTGTACTGCACATTTGGACTACTGCTTAAAGTGATAAGGCTGGGACTACATCCGGCCTTCCGGATTTCGGATCATAATGTAATAGGGCCGGAGAAAATTCAGATTGCTAAATATAGAACTCTGCGATAATACAATAGAGCTGAAAATTGAACATACAAGCGTCGAGTCAAACGTCAATGTCATATATGTCAGCTCGACACTCGACACTCTGGTTTTCACTCCTATTGTATTAGCGCTGACTTCTATTTTCAATGCTCTGAACTCACCCCGGCCTTCCGGATTCCGGACAATACAGTTCCAGGCTAAGGTCGTGTTAACTAGCAAGTCCGGGCAAGCTGCGGACTTTGGGAAAATAACCATTTTCGAAACGCAATACGCACGCACACTTTCGACTTTTCTCTATTTTAGATTTTCGACTTATTTATAAATTTAAGTCCCCGCCGAGTCTGAGTGTCTGTATGTTCTCTTTGGAGAGTGTTAGTGACAAAAATCTTCTTCAGAAAATATACCTACTGCAATATAGTACTAGCACAAAGTAAAAATATATTAGACTTACGTAATAGTTTTTTATTAAAAATTTATTATAAAGTATATATTTTTATTCTGTGCAATTTACTAGCAGTAGGTATATTTGCTAAACAAGTTTTTTGCCACGAACACTCTTTCACGCGGGCGAAGCTGCGGCTAAAAGCTAGTATATAAAGAAATTGATTAATTCAATGTGGAAATTAACATTCTGTGTGGACGTGGCCCTTTGACTGACTGGAAAATCTCTTTTCCATTGGCCACAAGTCACTCTCGGTATACAAAGTACTAGGGCAACATGAACGCCTAGTATCTTCCGTAAATGGTCACGGTGAAGTTGAAGCCTTTGGATTTCTGGCTCTTGAGCTTAATCTTGGCGAAGCGGTAGCCAACACCACCAGACAAAATGGTGGAGTAGCCCCCACTATCGTCACTGTTGTTGTCCGTGATATGTATAGCTTGAATCACCGTGAAGTTGGTCTGACCCTGCGTTGGATAATCAATTATACTTGTCCTCACCTGGAGCGGAATTGCCTCTTTGTATTCGTTAGTTTTAAACACAACGAAGTCACCAACAGTAGGTTGCTCGATCAATAAATCATGACTCTGGCTACACGCGATAGCAAAAATGCTGAGCAAAATAAGTGTGCAGCGCATTGTCTTGATTCTTGTTATTTCACACCTGAAGTACTGCTGAAGTATGTAATGTATTTATGTTGTTTTATATTCACGAAATTAGTCGCGGCTATGTAAAATTAAAACAGTGAATAATGTTTTATTATGCCTTAGGGCCACTTCACAACGAACGCGACGCGATGATGCTTGAAGATGCTGTTTTCATTTCACTCAGTATGCAGCGCTGCGCAGCGCGGCGTGTACAATGAAACGTGTATATTTTTGTATGGTAAATAATGTTATAATACGTATGGCTATTGCAAACCACAGGGCCCTATCCTCGTAGATCTGTTCGTCACAATACGTCATTAATGAGTAGTTAACATTCTAAGCAATCAGCAAATCTTTTTTATTAAATGTTACGAGTATCGTCTAAGATTGCATTTTTACATTTAATATGAAATGAAAAGAAATGAAAATATACTTTATTGCGCACAATCAGTAGTTACACATACACACAAATATAGAAAATACTAAAAACACTACGATAGTACACAAAGGCGGCGTTATTACTATATAGCAATTTCTTCCAGACAACCTTTGAAAGAAAGGAACAAATTGCTGGAGAGGGGTATTGCGCTAAAAGTATTTACCTTGATACTATAAACATAAAATAAAATAAATAAACATACATACACAATACTTAATACATACACAATAACTTAAATAATAATATAAGTAATAAAAACAAATTACGTTATAATAATAATATATATAACACTATATGCATATTGTTACATCTGACACAGTCTGAGGTAGTACTCTTATAGGAGGAGTAGATATGCGGTCAAATTTGCGCAAGCCAAAGATGAACCTCAGAGACAGATTCTGGAGTCGCTCAAGTTTGTTGAGTTGGTCTTCGGTCAAGTTAATGAAGCAAACATCCGCGTAATCAAGAAGGGAGAGAAAGAACGATTCAACTAAGGCTACCTTAGTAGGAACCGGCAGAACATACCGAAGTCGTTTAAGGGAGTGCCACGTTCAGTAAACCTTTCTGCTAATCTATATCTAATTTATGCTAATCTAAATCTATATATAATATGTTGTTGATTGTAGGTACTGTAGGTTCTTGGTGGAAATTCATGTTTCAAAGTTACTAAGTTTTACACAGGATTTCTTGCACTGTTTCCACTTTAATAAGTTTTTTTAAAAGTCCGTGCCGCGTCCTAGAATATTAGAACAAACAAAATCTAGAACTAATAAAACAATAAGCTGTTTACACCACCTAACACAGTTTTTGACCAGACACTCGAAATTTGAATGTTGGTAAATATGCGGTTCATCCACTCAGCTCTTTATTTAATTTTATATATTATGAGTTCTAGTTGCAGAATCTAGAAATATAAAACTTACACCTTTATTTGCAATCTGTATCGAAGATATTTTACTATTACGTTTCTTAGGACATAATATACTCATTACTTATACATGATAGTTATATAAATTGCTTCTATCAATCAATCCTTTATTGCAAGAATGTGGTATACATAAGGTCTTAAAAATATTATAATAACTAGGATCCAACATTCTGCCATCACAATGACGCGCAAAATATCCTTAACATGCAAGGTGTGTGAAGTTAACATTTATTAATTGCAACAGATTGGAAATAAATAAAATATAGAAATACAGTTAATAATTTAGGAGCATCAATTTTTTTGATTTAGAGATTATTTGATTATTGATTTGAAATATTAATCATAACAAATTAAATAATAATTAAATAAATCCCACAATTTTAGTATATTAGTCATAGAAATTAAATAAAGATATATCACAGCCCTTAAGTATTATTAAAAAAAAGGGCATAACAAAAAAAATTGATGATTGCCACAAGTATTAAAAATCATTATAAAAAGTAAGATATAGCACAACATGTCATCATAACAATAAAATCATAATAGTATTCATAATTCATAATCATCATAAAATCAAATAAATTCATTAATAAAATATTATGTCAAAATCATCATGTCATGTAAAGAGTAAAAATTAGAAATCTAATGTCATATTTGTAAATTTAAAAATAATATTCATAATTCATAATCATCATTAAATCAAAAATCCTTACTAAAATATTATGTCAAAATCATTATAATATCATGTAAAAAGCAAAAATAAGATATCTAATGTCATTTTTGTAAATTTCAAAATAACATTCATATTCATCATTAAATCAAATAAATAAATTAATTAATTAATAATTAATTCTTCGAGCAACTTGCAGATAAAATCTAGTCTTTAATAAATAATTTATTACTTAAGTCTGAACACATTACATTTTAAAGGTGTGTAGTTTTGGTCACACAATTATACACAACAAATAATACATTACACAACAAATCACAAGTTTTTAATGTTTGTCCACGCACTTTCCATCGACTTTCACTTGTCCCGTTGGACAGTTGGCCCCGGCTATAGAGGTCCTGTCATCCAAGTCGTCGACTGCCGTTGTATTTTTGGCCTCACTGGTATCGCTGGTTCCCCACACCCACGTCGACTCCTCCACATCTCCATTGTCCGAGGAGTTGACATTGACTAGCTGCGTCTCATTTGTCTCATTATGCCTCACCGTTGTTTCTTGGTTCCTTTTCTCAGCTGGTTCTTGTAATGCCGCATGAGTTGCGCCGCGATTGTTTTTATTAATTTTTACACCATAATCTCTCATCTGCTCTATTCCCGGACTGGAATGGAAATCTGTCCGCAATCTGGGCACATGCTTTTCTCCGACCTCGGACTGCTTAGCGAAGCTGTAAGTCTCATAACTCGGCCGGTACGTTTTGACCGGTCTCGTGTGGAAGTACTCCCTGCTCAGCGGTAAGGGCAGAAGAGGTTGCAACTCGTAGTCGGGGGATGTCTGATACTCCTGGCCGTAATGCAGTAGGTGAAGGCGCGCGCAGTCCGCGGCCCCCGCCATCAGCAGTAACAAAAGCGCACACATACTATCGCTATGCGCACGCGCATGTGACGTGCGTCCGGCACAACGTCGCGGCGGATACTATACGCGCCTTGGACTTTATGTACTTTGACTTTACTTGTTTGTTTATAAAAACAGTTGTTATTCGAATACGCTGAACTCAAAACATCTAATAAAAAGCCAAAAGGTCATTAACCGGGGTAGTTTAACAGCTCTCTATAATTATTTTCTTTTGTTACATTACATTACATTACATTACATTAAGCTACATTAGTATGACAAATTATAATATAAAAATCACATAACTCGCTAATAGTTTATTGTTGTATTCCATAAGATGTGAGCATAGTGTAACACTAATGCCCGCCACACACCACAACGATGAAACTGCACAGTTCGGTCACAGTAGGCGTACACAGTACTACATCTTCATACTGGCCGCCCGAATCGGCGCACGCACACATACTAAATATGTCTAGGTGAATCGAATTTTATGGTTGTTTTCTGTAGCGAACATTATTCTGCCGCAGGCGAAATGTTAAATAATACAAAATCTTTTCTCTTATCTCTCGTGTATCTTACGGCTAATATATTTGATTGGAATATATATTCTGTTTGAACTTGGGGCAACGGCCAACGACTCGAGCAGTTACTTATTTTGGTGGATGGATGGATGGATGGATGTTTGTAACTCTTTCACGCATAAACTACTAAACGGATTTTGATGAAATTTGGTATGGTAGTACCTTGAGCTCTGGATTAAAACAAAGGCTACTTTTTATCCCGAAAAAGTACAGTATTCCCGTGGGATACTGTATTTACACGGGCGGAGCCGCGTGCAACAGCTAATTTCCAATATAATATTTATATCATCATGAACATCGTCACTAATATTTATTATTTCTTTTATCGCAACAGAAGGTCCATGAAAATTAATAAAAATGAAATTTTTTATTTCCAAATGAAACAACCCTTTCAGCGCCAGAATATTTTAATATTTTTTTGTTGTATATACATATATATACATATAATCAGCTACGAGATAAATCGTACCTATGCCAGATAGTCGAACATAATCCCTTAGACCATGCCGACTACGGGTATAGCCGTACCGTATATAAAATAGCAGTTTGCAAATGAAAAGACAAACGCGATGTTCTAACCATTTCAAATATGCACAATCCTGAAATGATAAATACAAGAAATCGCAGGAATCAAATAGACCACTCTGACCAAATGTTTTCTTATTATGAGAGTATGAAAAAAAACCATTTACTAGTACAAAAAAATATGCTATTCACATTTCTCAAATGCTTATACATAATGCTGCGTAAAATACACAATAGTCAATCTGGCTTGAATAGATCGGAAAGAATATCTCTACTGAATTTTACTGAAAATGTTATTATCCATTTGTTAGGCCAAAAGTATATCGACTACTCAGAAAGACCAGGGCAGTCCAAAGAGGTCAATCAAATCGAATATACCACCTACAGAAGAGAAAAGCTACCAAAGTACCAAAAATAAGACTCGACAAGAAGCAAGATATTTTTGCCCATTATGTCCAAAAACTCCGGCGTTTTGTAGTCATGTGTAAACTGAGCCGATACCCGGTTTCTAGACATTTTAATCTAAGGTTCGGCCTGAACGGATTCGAGCACATACATGGAAAATCGCATCTGTCAATCGCAACGGTCGTGTTTTTAGGGTTCCGTAATTCTTGAGGAACCCTTATAGTTTCGCTCTGTCCGTCCGTCTGTATGTGTTGTCGTCATAACGACAAATACTAAAAACAGAATAAAATGAAAATTTGAGGCTGCCATACAACAAACTTGATTTTTTCCGTTTTGTACGGAAATCCTTTTAAAATTAAATTAAATTAAATTCCGTTTATATCAGGCTGCATAGACCTATATTATAAATACCTTATAGACATATTACTATATTTAATAAACTAACAATAAAACTAACACTAAACACGTATTGTCTGCGACGTGGGGCGCGAAGTGTTCGGGAGTCGTCCTCTAAACCTTCTGTAGACGACTCCAATCAGCCAGAACTCCTCCTTCTCGAAGGTCGGTAAATGATGGGTTGGAACTCCAAACGACTCAAGGACGAAACAAGGACTCGAGATTCCAAACGCTCGACCCTCAAGGCGAAGTTGATTCTCCTCCTGATGTACTCCACGACCTGCTCGACCGTCGTAGACCAATGCAGCCTGGACACGTACAGCGGTGTCGCGGGAGTCACTGCAACAGCTGCTCGGGCCCTCCAGGTGCGGTGCCTTTTGCCGACTCGCACTTGGTCGGTTTTATTTTACACGAGAATTTAATTAGTGTTCTTCTTAGGCAACATTTGTTGCCTAAGGAATGCCTTGCTTGCAACTTAGCTGTTTTACAAAGTTTTAGAACTTTATTCCTCTTTAGTAGGAATTTAGTTGTTAGTAGTGGTTTTGTAGAAAATAGCTAGACAGTAATCATAATATGGCCTGCTGCTATGTGCTATTATGACACCTTATCATAATAGCACATAGTCGCACGCATCCGTAAGTCGCTTAAATCTATCCATATTTTAATTTCTATACACGTAATACACTATATATTTTTAATTTAACGGTAAAATTATCATATTTTCAATATACGGGGTGTTTTTCTAGGCAGTATCCAAACTTTCAGGAGTGAATACACTCTTTAATATAAGCAACTTTTACTATGGGATCAATTTTTTTTACTTGAAAATAAAATCAGCAGTTCCATACAAAAGGGCTAAGGCCATTCAGTAGGAAACAGCCAATTTTTTTTTCAAGTAGGAAAATTGATCCCATAGTAAAAGTTGCTTATAATATTCAAGAGTATATTCACTTCTGAAAGTTTGGACACTGACTGGAAAAACATTCTGTATATTAAAACTGAAAATACAGTGGTTTTCTATGTTTTTTAGGGATTCCTAAGTTTAGTAGCTTTTTTATAGTTTTCGGTAATCTTTTAGTAGTTTTTAGTAGAAAACGACGCGAGTTTAGTAGTAGTTTTGCAAAAACAGAGTTGGCAACACTGGAACTAATCGCTTCAGTCCATCCGGCCGACTGATGCGATCTTGAAATTGCACACAGATGATACGATTTTGCATCCGTTCAGGTGGAACTGAAGGTAAAGCGGACCGTACATGGAGCCCCTAGTTAGGAATTAGACGTTAAGGATCCATTAATATTAGCGCAGAGTCGAAGCGCAGTGCAGCGAAATTCAGGAATCGTAATATAGCGAATTCACCCTTATGCACCAGAACGTAGCGCACATATTCCCACTAAGATGAAAATGTACACAGGTATGCGGGATTTACATATTCAGCCGTTAAATGTAAATGTAGAGGCGATTTTAAGCTGATCTTAGGTCAACGACCTTTTTGCTCTAGTATGATATTCCGCGCGCCAACTCACGCACGTAATAGTAATTCACGGAAAAACCTCCAATAAGGCTGGGACTATAATATGATCTGAAATCCGGAAGGCTGTAGAAAATTCTGAGCATTTAAAATAGAACACTGCGCTAATACAATAGAGTTGAAAATCGAACACATGAGTGTTGAGTCAAATGTCAATGTCTTATATCTGTCATATAACTCGACACTCAAAACTTCAATTTTCAACTCTTTTGTATTAGCGCATAGTTCTATTTTCAGTGCTCTGAATTTTCACCGGCGCATTTCGGATTCCGGAGCATATAGTCCCAGCCTATGAGCATAAGCAAAGAATATATATTACTATCGTAAGGAATCGTCACTTCACCGATTTGCACGAATGACAGCTCGCGGCTGTGTGTGCGTGTGTGCGTGGCTGGGCGAATGGGGAGGCGGGAGGGGCGTTAGTTTTTCCCAGCCTGGACTTTGGTTCACGGGGCTGGCCGCTAGTCGTTTCGTGCTTTGACATAATTGACAATATTATTATTCCATAATATTTATGACAGATTGTCTTGTCTGACGCGACGTTTGAAATTATTTCGGTGTCAACCTTAGGCTTACGACAACATGGCTGACATTCGCCGGTGCCCGAGCTGCCATTTGTAGACAGTGTCGCCCCTGTGGCAGAGGTAAATAAAGCGAAAATTCTACGAAACTTTTTTTATTAACTTGAAAATCCTTAATGTTAAATACAAATGAGTCATTGACCAAGATTGAAGTACCAAATTAACATCATATCATTGGCACATTAAATAGGTATTACTACCATACCATAATGCATTCAATTTTGAAGTTTAAATTTTTTTAGGGTTTTTGCCTCTTAGATACGAAAGAAAAATATAAATGCTGTCTATTGCACAAAGACGTAAAGGTATATTATAGACGAGGCATGTCGAGGCAAAAACTGTGTCCACTTAATCCGCCCCACTTTTGGAGTTTTGGGGCCATTTTGACATTTGAAGTATGGTGAAATCAAGATGGCTGACATTTGAGGTATGGTGAAAACCAAGATGGCGTAGGCTTTTTGTGTCAGGGTCAGTGTGAGCGGTGGGACGGAGAGGCGGGGGCGCTTGATGTTATTACTCAGTTCGGCGCCGGTAAACCAAATACTGAATTGACATGCAAGAAAATTAACCAATATGTGTATCTCCTTAGTCGCTTACAAAAAACAACCTGCACAAAAACGGCATTAACTGCATACCATTCATTTGTAGTGTCTCTTAGTTATGAACTGATAGTATGGGGCAACTCGGTAGATATACCTAGATTATGCATTGGATAGAAAAAATGTATCAGGGCTATTTGTGGAGACAAACCCATGGATTCATGTCGTCCTCAATTTATGAAATTAAAATTACTTACTTTAGTATGTTTGTACATTTTTGAAATAAGTATGTTCGTTCGAAAGTATATAGCTGAATTTTACATTAAAAACTCAAAATTAAAAAAAAAGTCCTTAAGATCAATACTACATAGATACCCGAACAAGTTAGTATTACCAATTACAAAAACAACATTTTTAAGTAAAAACAGCTATTGTGTGTCTATAAAAATATATAATAAATTGCCTTAAAAAAAGAGCTTACTGGTAACTTAATTTAAAAGAAGACTATACAATTGGCTTACTGAAAAATTTTTACACCATTAATGAATTTTTAGGACATCATGAATAACTATTATTACAATAAGAATTAAAATGAAATAATAATAATAAACTTATGTGGCATTTTTAATTTATTAACTGTAATTGTCATTTTATCTATATTCTATACTTATGATGACTTTGTTTTAAATATATTGACATTCGAATTATTATTGTTGGACATCTAATTTTATATCCAAATTATTGATAAGTGTGTGATTGTGATTTAATATTATGATTTTATCTTTCTTCTATGTATTAGAATTAGCAAAATTTGTATGTAAGTATTTTAAATTGGTACACCAATACGACATTTATTTTTAATTATGTTGAATAAGAGGGATTATTTTATTGTTTGCTACGCTTGAAATATTATGATATATGGTGATAATATGAATAGAATGTAACTGTTTTATATTCGCCAGTAACTTCTAAAAAAATATCCCACTATATATATATATATATATATATATATATATATATATATATATATATATATATATATATATATATATATATCTACAGTTACAGTATTAATATAATAAGTATTAATAGGTACTGCAAATATACATTCATGACTGTTGGCTTTTGGGGAATATTTTAATGTTCAATTATTTTGATACATTATTATTACTAATTGATTGTTATGGTACTGGGATTTTGATGACAATTGAAATGTTTTTTTCACTAATATGATTCTATTTATGTTTTTATAAAACTATGTACTTATATTATTCCATGCCCATAAGGATCGAAATTGTGATCAATTATAAAAATGTAACATATATGTAACCAATTTCTTGGAATAAACGATTCTGATTCTGATTTGAATAAATGTTTAAAACGGGTTGGTGTTTATAGTATTGTGCTTCATAAGTAGCGACGAATTTATGTCAAAAACATAAATATAATAAAAGAACTCAACTATAAGCTAAAGGTGAGAAACAATAATTAATTATGTATGCACTGAAGGGGCGGCCGATAATAGACAATGTTTTATGAGACGTGGCCATTTATGTTTATATTATTATATATATTATTTAAATAAACTTGTAAAATATTATAAATATAACTCAGTCAAGAGGTGATGGTTATTTCAATAACGTCCTGTTTCATAATCGCCTAATAGGTGACAAATAACGTATATTATCTTGTGTCGGCCGCCCCTTCAGTGCATACATAATTAATTATCGTCATTGAATTAGGCCCTTAGTCTATCAGATTAGTAAAGAGTATAGACAAGTATACTAAAAGCTTACTCATAATCTTTTCCTATGGCACTCTAAGCCTCGGGTATGAGTCCAGTGACCACGGCCACGGCAGACAGCCCATAGAAACCACACTTAGCTCCAATTTCGCCAACATATCATGCCCTCTCTTTCATTATTACGAAGAACGAGAGAGATAACATGATATTTAATCAAGGATTAACTTTAACAGGCGCTTGTGAAATTGGCACTAAGCCAAAAAAAAAAACGGCTCCTCGCGAAAACAAAATTACAATATTTATCTACCACTTACGGGCGGGGCCTGATAATCGACCTAACACCTCCTCTGATCTATCTCTCCACAGTCTAATCTATCAATAGAAACAGTTTCACTGCCTGAAACGTTCATCTCGCACACAAACCTCTACCCATAACAAATATTATCGTTTAATGGGTTTCCACACACTTTCCTTCCAGTTTAATTGATCCTGTGGGACAGTTGGCTCCGCTTATAGCAGTTCTATCGTCTAAATTTCCTCCCGAACTTCTACCTCTGATATCTACTGTGTCACTGGAACCCCAGACCCACGCAGCCTCCTGTTCGTCTTCGGCACCGATCGTGGGATTGACCTTATTGACGAGTGGCTCCGTATGCCGTCCACCATGCCTCGTCATCTCTTTGTAGATCCTCCGCGTTCCTGAATCTTGAAACAACGTCCGAGTGGTTTCCTCGCGATCATTTTTATTATTCTTTACACCGTGATCTCCCTGCTCGCTTCCCTGACTAGAGTAAACGCTCGTTAGCAATTTCGACACATGCTTTTCTTGGAACTCGGGTTGTCTTTCGAGGCCCTCGTTTCCGTAGGTCGGTCTGTTCGTTTTGACCACTCCGTCGGAGAGTCCGGCCCTGCTCAGCAGAGGCGGCACGTCGTATTGGTAGGGCTGTGGAACAAAATCCTGAGGATAGCCCTGAAGTAGAGGCAGGGTTCGCACGCAGTCCGCGGCGCCCACCATGAGCAGCAACAACAGCGCACACATCTCACGCTCCGCTCACGCGCATGTGACGTGCGTCCGACACCACGTCGCAGCAGATACTACACAAGTTTTCGACTATATTTAAATTTTACTCCTTTATTTATGTTTATATTGGAATTTAAAGTTTATATATAATATTTTATTACCATGAACTGGCAATGGATTTGCAATCTTACTTATATGCAGATAATGTGCTGATAGAAAATATGTATACTCATTTAATACATTCAGCAAATTACACTGGTCTTAAAAAATATTATAAGTCGGGAGCAAGAACTTTATGTGATTTTAATGTACTTTGGTGTGCTGAATCCAGAAGTTTTGACAGAATGGTTATATCACGTCTAGTTTTTTAGCTTTTCGTATTTAAATTTTACTGCAAGTAACATAATTAATACAATATGTCTTTCTATAATAAAAGTACAAAATTATTTTACTTAAATGATGTTCACTAAAATCTTGGGCGAATTAAAATACTAAAAAATGGTAGAAAGTGTAGTTTTATATGTTGTAATTATATGTATTTATATTATGTTGTGTCGTGATTGATTTTCTAGCAGAAATTAACATTGATGTGGACCACTGGCTGTTAAATATTTTTTGTTGTTCAAGGTCATGTTCGCAAGACCATGGTGAATGGTTTCAATTCACCATGTTCACCAATCACCATACACGGCACCAATTTACCAAGAACAATGAAACAAAATTTGCTTGTAGCAACAAAACTAGACGTGCTAAAATAAATAACAATTCTGTTTGCATATTTGTATTTAGCGCGTCAATATCTATCAACTCCACTTATATATTGTTTTGCTGTGTAGTGTTATGTAGCTGATATGTTTATTGGTATACTCATTTGAGTAAGTAGCATCTGGTCCAAGTATGCCAAATAATGTAATGTTATTCGGATTGAAATAACAAATCAGTTGGACAACTGGCCCCATTTGAAACGGTCCTATATCAGGTGATGGATCATCTCTTCTGTATTTTATCACAGTTTACCGAATACTGGATAGAAATAATAGTTCTGTTTACTTTTATGATTGAATACATAATAATAATAATTATTAATTGTTTCCAAAAAAAATGTTTGCTACTGTCAGGAAGCGGTTAGGATTACAGCAAAGCAGTAGTTAGTAAGTCCGTTTTAGGGTTTCGTACCCAAAGGGTAAAAACGGGACCCTATTACAAATACTCCGTTGTCCGTCTGTCTACCACCAGGCTGTATCTCATTAAGCAGATGATATTGTATTTCTGTTGCTGCTATAACGCCAAATTTAAATAATAAAAACATAGTAATTTATAATATATATTTAAGTGGGGCTCTCCCATTCAACAAACGTGTTTTTTTGCCGTTTTGTTTACAACTCTTTGTGCGCAAGGCCGACTCGCATTTTGGTCGGTTTTGTACTTAGTTTACATTTCTTGTAAAATTTATGTGTCTTGTAATTGTGTTTAGAGTAGAGACAATTTCTGATACATACGTGTTATATTGGGCCCGAATAATCAAAAAACAAAGTATTAACCATGGACAAGATATATCGAGGTCGATGGAATACGGCAATGCCAGCTACTTACTGACTTGTACTGGCAATCGCAGACACCTGAAAGTGCTAATTGAAATAAACTAGACAAGTAAAAAAAGAGAAATTCTTAACAAAAATATATTAAATAGGTAATTTTGAAAATATTTTAGTTATAAAATCAAATAAAAAGTAAGTAAGTATATTTTTAAAAGCTATCTTGACGAAAAAATGTTTCGAAGAAATTTTCAATTAAAGCCACACTTGAAAAATCTTATTTGCAGTGCAGTGTAGTTAAAATATCATTGGTTACAAAAAAATTCGTAAGCTGGCTGCAAATCATAGTAAAATTGAAATAATACAGAAAACATATTTTAAGGAATGCTCATTATTTATTATTCTTTATAGAGTTCCAAAGTCAGTTAATATTTTTTTACTTATTACTTGTTTCTATGCCTGAAAAAACTTTTTAATGTTTGTCCACACATTTTCCATTAATTTTCACCTTCCCTGTTGGACAGCCGGCCCCGTCGATACTAGCCGCAAATCTTCGCAATGTATCCAGACATGTTCCATCTGAAATTTTTATCCCCATTGGACAGTGGCCGTGAACACTCATGCAGATCGCGCCGCCTACCACTACGAGCAACAGTAACCAGTTCATATTCAGGCAGGAAATATGTACCATGCAAGGCTTTGGCTTTATTTTGATCTTGATCCTTTATTTATACTGCATAAAACAAATTTAATTTAAAATATGCGATATAAATTTACCACCGTAACATAACATTTGTCACGAGCAGCTTGAAAATCGATTATAATTTTTTTCACTTGCACATTTTCGCCAGACTACGGCGAAGCCAAATGTATGTATGTTTGTTTATTCCACCGTAGCGCCTAAGCTACCGATCCGATTTTAACGAGTGAGGTGTCAATAGATTCGTAATAATATCTCGGGTAACATACGCTTTTGAATTTACGTCGTCGAGTTTATAGTTTTTATAAATTATTCTATATAATTATTTAGTCGGGTTACATTTTAAGTAGTAATTTATTACGCCTGCGTATAACTTGTGAAAATCATTATCCATGTTATAATTTTCCTCTGTCAATACTGAAGGTTTTATTAACAAATATATTGTTATTGAATAATTGACTGCGATTCATATTGCTACCGTTCCACGCTCGGGGCACGGTTCGCGGCAATAGAGAAATGTTCAAATTCATAAAATAATTCGGAATTCGATTTTTTTAAAGAACAATAATAAGTATACACAGTTTGTGTATTCTCAGAACTTCACGGTCGAAATAGTTTGAGCAAACATCACGTGAACCAAACGAGTGCTAGGGACCTCTAAACAGAACATGCCAAACTGTCAGCTGTTCGGAAAAAGAAATTATTTTAGTTTGATAGTGGACTAGTCCACCAACCGGAGGATAAAATGTATGAATTCCGACTTCTACCGGTCCGTAGCACTCTTCTTCGAGTATTTTTTTCTATTTTTCCTCGAACTATTTCGAAAGTGAAGTTCGGTGAATACACAGACTGTTTCGTTCATAAATAAATCGAATTTCTAACTTTTATTCGACTATAAACTTTTATTTCTCTATGGCCCGAGAATCTTGCCGTAGGTCGAAGAAGCGGTGACAACGGTGATTCAACTTTACACCTTTCACTTCATTCACTAATCACTATAATAAGAAAATACACGATTCATTGCGGCGCCGCGTCGCGTCTCGGTATGAGCTGACCTTTAATTCTGAGGATGGGCGAGTTCTATCCCCGGTGGGTGAGACGAGATCCTCAACATTACAACGACGTGGTGATATCATCCCCCCTACATGCTGTTCATCCCTCCAACTCTGTACACTGCTGTTCACGAGACCAGTGAGGTTCGCCAGCAATAAATCGGAGCACATTAATACATATGTTTTGTAAGTTTTAAGCCGTTAGGCCTTCTGAGCTAGAAGTCTTCTAAAATAGAAACATCCCAATTTTGTTGCGGCTCCTGTCGTTCATAAAAATAATCGGTTGTCTGTAAAGTCGGTTGTCTGACGATAGTTGAACGTGACAACGTCATAAGAAAATACTGATGGATCTCTCACTCAAGTAGGAGAGGGACAGATGTCGAACGGTGCCGAACGCGGAGGCCGATTGTGCCTCTTTGTCGCTCGTTCCGCGCTCCCATTTCAAGCCTTAAATGGAACGCCTCAGAGCGAGGTAACGCCGCATGAGTCATGTTTTTTCGTGCGTGCAGCCGACTCCATCTAATTATAAGACGTTGTCACGTCAAACTGCTTAGTCGTTTTCGAGTTAGTCAATTTGCACGCCTGCCAACATAATTCATTAATTTAATTTTACGCTCTGATTCCTAATTTTACGCTATAAATGAAGTTATTTCTCGGCTCCACCAAGCCAAGGCCATAGCATCACAACACGTTCCGATAACTAAGTATCGATATTATGGCGACACCTTCAAGATTTTCAAAAGGAAATCCTGCTTTTCTCGAGCGAGTAAGATCGATCCTCTGAAAGAATCTCCATCGAATATCCTGAAGCCAAATTCACGTAAATATTTATTTACAGTAGTTTCAGTGTCAGCACATGCTGTCTCACTCACAGAGGCATCAAATGAAGTGCACGGTAATGACAGCATGCTTTGACACTGGAACCCATCTGCGAATTGATTAAAAAATTACGTGATTTAAGGCTGGTCCCAAGTCTGATAGTGGGACCCTAGTGCGGAGCCCTAGGTCAGTCTCATTAGACCTCAGCTAAAAGTATAACATCGATGATTATGACACTTTTAGCTGAGGTCAATGGCCATAGAATATGTAGCAAGTGAGTTTCTGATGCACCTACGTAACTGTGATTCACGCAAACATTTCCGACGCCATAATTATTAATTTTTCCACTTGAGTTCATCATCTTCCAGTTCCATAATTCCACAGATACATCATCATCATCGTACATGTGCTCGTCTCATTGTACAGACGGTGGCCTTCTTGGTAATGTTATGGCGTGTGGAATGGAATTTGCTCTTGTTTGCTTACTAGCGACCATATGGAATAGTACAGGATGTTTTAGGGTTCCGTAGTTCACGTCTCGGAACC
Organism: Phengaris arion; assembly: GCA_963565745.1. NCBI lineage: Eukaryota > Metazoa > Arthropoda > Insecta > Lepidoptera > Lycaenidae > Phengaris > Phengaris arion. Next base: position 5,090,783 of record OY751432.1, read on the forward strand.
CTTATGGTTCCGTCCGGTACGGAAGGACGTGCGTTTCTTCGTCCTTCGTAGGCTTCGTCCAAACGGTTAGTGCTAGAAAGATGTTTTACATGGAAATATGCATTTACCTGGCGACAAAGTGCTAAAATAAAATCGCGAAAAATAAATTTCTTGAGGTAGGTACCTTCCCTACACGTAAAGTGGGGATAATTTTTTGTCTCGCGTCTACCCATATAGTATTATTAATGAGGTCTTTATCATATATAAATAGTGTTATTCGATAGGCCTTTTAAAAACATCGATAGGTTTCTAAGTCAATGTTTTGATTAAGGTATCCCTTTGCAAGTCGTTTTTTTGTTCAAACAGCTAAACGGCTGGTTCGAAAATCTAAAAAAATTCACTCCATGAATTTTTTTCGATTTTTCGAGGCATGAGATTCCTCGTGAGAGATTCGAGATGGAGTTTAGGAGTTATATCTATAACTTTTACAACTTAGGCATCTGCCTAAGTTGTAAAACTTTGTACAAAAATAACGAAATAATAAGTACCTAAACGTGTAAAATATTGGTATAATGGTACGGAACCCCACGTGCGTGAGTTTTTTAACTTATAACACTCATTAGCTTTTTCATTTGATATATTATATATGGTAGCGGCTATTGCTACAAAGTTGTGGACATTTCGCCACTTCGTGTTTGGCACAGACATAGAGTGGAACACAGGGAAGGTATAGGCTACTTTTTGTAGCGGAAATATTAACGGATCCCATGAGATTACCTTTATTGTGTACGAAGTGCAATTCTACTATTATTATGAATGTGAAAATTTGTGGGGATGGATGTATGAATGGATTGATGGATGGATGTTTGTTACTCTTTCATGCAAAAACTCCTGAACAATTATATATTAATTATTATTATATATATATATAGAGATAATTAACAATTATATATATAGAACAATACCAATTTCGATGAAATTTAGTATGGTAGTAGCTTAGGATTAAAATATAGGCGTTTTATTCCGACAAAGTACAGTATTCCCCTGGGATACCCGATACTATATTTGCGCGGGTAGATCCGCGGGAACAAGCTAGTTATGTTATAGTTTAAAACTTTTGAACCACTTTAAGGGATACCATAAATGTTTAGAAAAAAGCTGCGAGGCTGGAGGCAGTACAAGTGATCGACAGAAGCCCTACACACTCAACACGAACAAACGAACACGCAAATGTTTGCCCACGAGCCTACAGTTCATAGAAATATAATACAATTATTGACTAATGAGTCAAGTCATAACATACTTAACCTCCGCATTCGGATAAACATACAGTTATATTAGAACCCCACATGATGCGTTTAAATAAAAAAAATATACTTATAAATAAATAAACAAATAACTTTTGGTTCTGGCTGCACAGGCCCATATTATAAATACCTAACAGACTAACATACATATTATATACTTAAGAAGTACACTTTGTCACGTGTTGTCGGTGGCGTGATGCGCGCTTCGTTCCGGAGTCTCCCCCGGTACCTCCGGTAAACCACACCCGTACGCCAGCACTCCTCCACCTCGATGGTCGACAGTAGATGCGGCGGTACTCGCACCACAAAGGAACTGAAGTTGACCTTGTGGCGAGACTCCAGACGCTCGACCCTTAAGGCGAGGGACGTCTTCTTACGGATGTAGTCCACGACGTCCTCGACCTCCATGGACCAGTGCAAGCGGGAGACGTGCAGTGGCGTCGCAGGTACTTCACACCGCGGTCGCAGTTCGGGTACGTAAGGTGCGGTGCCGAGGTGGTTGCGGACGGCGGGGTTTCTCTTCTTTTTTCTCTCTACCAGTATGAAGCCCTCCTCATCGCACCCCATGCTCTTGTCCTTGTCAGGTCGAGGTGGCTCAGCCTTGCAGCTCTCCGTGGCCGCTGGTTGACTCGGCGTCGGCACAACCCGGAAGAAAACGCATGGGGCGGGGGCGGGGGCGTTAGCCGACTCTTCAGATTCCGATGATACGCAAAACGATGTGTCAGCACGCGTGCCACTACGCGAATGATCGGGTGACCTTCTTAATGAATTATTACATTTTAATTGTAATAATTTACCACGCAAATCACGGATGATAGATTCCGATACATTCAATCTACCTCGCATCTCGTCCAGCTCTGCCTTCATTCTATTGAAGTTCTTCAGCAGGCTGGAAACGTCGACGTGGTCCATCGTTACCAACGGCAGCTTGTGGAGATCTTTCGCCACAAAGGCCGGCACGTCGTCTGACTCGTCTGCTTCAGCAGAGAGATGATGATGCATGCTTCGTTCGCCGCCATCTCTCCTCCGTGATGGCATGTTCGCGCTCTGGCCGAGCGTTCCGTACAGCAGCTGCTTGCCAATACAAATCTCTTCACTGCTGAAGGTTGACTTGCAGATCTGCATGATGCTGACCTCGTCCATGGTGTCTTTGGCGTGCTGGACGAACGCCAGTAACTCGTTGGCCACCAGCGCCATGGTTGACGCAGCAGCAATCAGCCGCGCGACTCGCAAAAAAATTCAATTTTTGCTTCGTGAATGTAATGAGAAGCGCGACCGTTCTACAACGCTCAACGCACGATACTCGAGAGCCTCAGCCACCCCTTTAATAAAATCTATACGGAATTTTTAACTCGGATCGCTAAAATATTTTCAAACATACAGAAGCTAGAAGGGCGGACGACAGAGCGAAAGTATACAAGTTCCTTGCAGTACTCCGGAAGTCGGTACCCTAAAAACGACATTGAAAAAGTTTACAAGCTAAATAAACTATACATACTTAGCTGTCCATAAATACTGTTACAATTAAAAATAAACAAAATATTACATTGGAATTTAGAATCTGTCATTTTTATATGATTGTTCATGGGTTTTTCTCATTTTGGCGCCAATACATTGTGCAATAATTTGCGATATTAAAATAATGTGGGGTGATAAAGAGAATTGAATCGCTGTGATTGCATTACATAAAGTAGGTATGGAGCCAAATGCAATTTTTAAAACTCTCCATACGCTTGGTATTAGTAAAATGTTTGTGTACCAGGCTATTAATAGGTACAATGAGACTTTCTCTGTTTGTGACAGAAAAATATCTGGCCATCCACGTAGTGTTCGTACGAAAAAGGTGGGCAAAGCACTAAGGGAAATAATTCGAAGAAATTCTGTCCGAAAGCAAAAGATTTTATCTCGGGAGATGAAGATAGCACCCAGAACCATGTCGCGTATTTTAAAAGATGATGATGATGAGGTAATTTCTTAACTGATAATTTAAAAAGAATAGGGTGGTAAAATCGAAACAACCACTGAAGCAGTAGGGTAAAGAAAATTTTTACAACTGGCCTCAACGTTTAAAGGACTGTATTGCAGCCAATGGAGACCATTTCGAAAAAGCTTTATATAATAGGTCTTTACCCATGAAATTGCCGTTCTGCAGTACTGGCCATTTCAAATCAAAATATTTTTTTTGGCTAAGAATTCTAATTTCTAAAAAATTCTAAAAATTAATTAAGAAGAAGAAGAATTTTTATTGTTGTAGTTTTTCCAGTATCTTTTATTTCTTAATCCCGTGTATCACGGTGAGTGTTTTAAGTATCTGTGTTGTGAATATTTAGAAAATCATGCTTGTATTAAAACGCATTATTCTTTCATGTAAACTATCATCTTGGTAAATTAGTTGTAGGATAACGTCGGATACCTTAGCACCGGACCTAGCTTATACTTGTAATAGTAATAAAACTGAGAAAAAACAAACTTTTAATAAAACTTTTAGTAGACCATTTCGGAATAATAATTTTTCTAATAACCCACGTAATAATTATAATAATAGTTTTGCTTTTAAACATTCACATAATCATATTAATAGTTTGCATTCGAATATCCCTAAATTTTGTTTACGTTGTAAGGTAAACTCGCACAGCTATTATGAGTGCACAGCTGATAAGTCGAAAATTTTTTGTTTTGGCTGTGGCAATCCTGGCGTGCGCCGGCCCGATTGTAGGTACTCGTTGTCTTAGTAAATATCGTTCAAAAAACTAGTTTTATCGGATCGTGTTATACCTAACCATACCGACCTTGATGATCGGAAACAATGGGTTAAAACTGTAGGCACATTTTTTAAATATTACACCATTAATACGGTCCGATGTATTAACAACAATTTAGATTCTCGACCTTATGTCAATATACACAATATTTTCAATTATGTCAATAGACGCTTTTAGCATGCGTGGTCTATTAGACTCGGGTTCTTGCATTTCTTTGTTAGGTAATAATTCTCATTTAAACATTATTGAGCTAGGCTATCCTATCAATAATGATGATAATAATATTTCAATTTTCGCCGCGGGCGGTCAATGCTTAAAGTCTATAAGTTATATAAATTTATCTATTCGTTTTGAAGATCAATTTCATATTTTAAAATTATACGTAGTACCTCAGGTTACTTCTAACCTCATTTTAGGTATTGACTTCTGGCGTATTTTTAAACTTTGTCCTAAATATTTAAATTCTATTAATTCTAGTACGGCTACCGAACAAATCACTTCTCATCAGGTGACCCAGCCGGCCATTAACGGCTATGAAAATTTGAGTTCGTCTGAACGCTCGGTAGCCGACGACATAATAAAACAATTTCGTTCTATTTCTTTTGAAGAGAAAGGTTTAGGTTTAACTTCTCTTATCACTCATAAAATTGATACAGGCGATGCGTTACCTATCCGTCAACGTTATTATAGGTGTCGCCTGAAAAACAACGTATTTTAGTTGAACAGGTTGACGAAATGTTGGCTATGGACGTCATCGAGCCGTGCCAATCTGCTTGGAGCTCTCCTGTATTAGTTGTGCCTAAGAAAAATACTGGCGAATTTAGATTTTGCTTAGATAGTCGTAAGTTAAACTCTGTCACTAAAAAAGACGCTTATAGTTTACCGTACATTTCGGAAATTTTAGACAGCTTACGCGACGCTCGTTACCTAAGTACTATTGACCTTTCTAACAGCTTCTGGCAGACTGCTATTAATGAGTCTGATCGCGATAAGACTGCTTTTTACGTTCCGGGTCGTGGAATGTTTCGTTTTAAACGCATGGCTTTCGGTTTGACGAATGCACCTGCTACGCAGCAGCGTTTAGTAGATGCCTTATTTTGGTAACTTTGGTCATAAAACATTTTGTTATTTAGACGATATAGTTATTATTAGCGAGGATTATAATGAACACGTAGCTACTCTTTTGAGGGTTCTTCAAGTCCTCAAGGAAGCTAATTTAACTGTAAAATTTGAAAAGTGTAAATTTTTTCGGCCTCAACTTAAATATTTATTTTATGTAATCGACAGCAACGGTCTTCGTACTGATCCTGATAAGGTCGCCGCGATCATAAATTTTCCTACACCTACTTGTAGGAAAAGTGTAAAACGTTTTCTTGGTACTGCCACTTGGTACAGAAGGTTTGTGCCTAATTTTAGTACTCTGGCAGGGCCCTTAAATAAACTAACGTCTACACGTAAGAATGCCCCTCCTTTCGAGTGGACTCCTGAGGCGGACTTGGCGTTCAATAAACTTAAGGAGAGCTTGGTCTCCGCGCCAGTACTGCGCTGTCCCGATTACAATGAACCCTTTGAGGTTCATACGGACGCCAGTAGCTATGGTATTGGGGCCATGCTCACCCAGAAGTTCGAAGGTAAAGAACACCCTGTCGCGTACATGAGTCGCTCCTTAACTAAACAGGAGAAAGTTTATGGGATTACTGAGCGTGAGACGTTAGCAGTTTTAGTAGCTTTAGAACACTGGCGTTGTTATTTAGAAAACGGTAAAAAGTTTACAGTTTATACTGATCACAGTGCTCTTAAATGGTTCCTGTATTTGTCCAACCCCACTGGTAGGCTAGCTCGCTGGTGTGTCAGACTTTCCGAATTTAATTTTGAAATTAAACATAGGAAAGGCTGTGATAACGTTATACCAGACGCTTTGTCTCGAGCGGTTAACATCAACGCAATTTCTACTTGGACAAACTATACCGGCGCTGATACCTGGTATCTTAATATTTTTAACGGTTGCAATAACACGCCATCTTCTTTTCCAAATTTTACGATTAAAGATAATAGATTGTTTAGGCTTTCTAGAAATAAACATAACTTAACTTCTGAATTTTCTTGGAAAGAGGTAGTTCCTAAAGATTTTCGCGAAGAAATTATTCGTGTTCTATAAAGTGTTCTAAATGTCTACAGTATAAGTCTCAAAATCATAGAGTTTTAGGTGAAATGGGTCGCCCTAAAGACTGCTCACGACCATTTCAAGTCATCTCTGTTGACATAATGGGACCATTACCTACTACTAGAAAATGTAATAATTTTATTTTAGTTGTAACTTGTTGCTTTTCAAAATTTTGCCTTATCTTTCCTATGAAACGTGCTACATCCGATATCATAATTAAAATTTTAGAAGATAGTGTTTTCTTGGTGCATGGTGTACCACAAACTATTATAATGGATAATGGCCCTCAGTTCGTTAGTAACGAAACTAATAGGTTTTTTAAAAAATATAATATACCTAAAGTTTATTTAACACCGCGTTATACCCCTCAGGTAAATACGGTCGAACGCTACAATAGGACCATTATCACTTGTATTTCGACCTACGTGGAAGAAGACCATAGGTCATGGGATGTACATATACCCGAAATACAATTCGCCATCAACAACTCGGTGAATGAGGCAACCGGTTTTACACCATCTTTCTTAGTTTATGGTAGAGAACTAGTGTCTTGCGGTACTCACTACCTAGATACCGACAGTATAAAAGACCTCGTGTTTTCGCCTCGTGACGCCTACGCCGAAAATTTGGGGTGTATGTCATCTTTGTTTGACAGCGTTCAGATGCGTCTTTGGCAAGCTCATGTTAAGAGCACTGCTCAATATAATTTGAGACGAAAACCTGCTGAATTTAACGTTGGTGATGTCGTTTTTAAGAGAACTTATTTTCTCAGCGACAAGGAGAAACATTTTAGCAAAAAGTTGGCTCCTAAATTTGTAAAATGTAAAATTGTAGGTAAACGTTCTCCGTTAGTTTACGTTCTGCAAGACATGCAAGGCAAAGAACTTGGTGCCTGGCATTTGAAAGACCTTAAGCTACCAATTTTATCAAAATAGTTGGTTAACTATTGTAGGAAGGCTAGTAGTTATCTTGTCGTATAACGTTATAGCTGTGTACATTATTATCTTCGACTTGTGTTGTTTTCCTCTTTATGGAAAACAATACTCGCATGTTAGGGCGTCTCGGATCATATTATTTGGTTCGGGATGCAATAATGTAATTGGATGTATGTATGGGATGTATGACTATAGTGTGAATCGTAGTATGAAAGGTTGTCGGTTGTTTGCGCGTAGACACAAGACTAGCATTTAACCTCCATCGTCGTAGTTTTTTCTTTTTTTCTTTTTTTCAATTTTTTTTTTTTTTAACAAGTTAACTTCTTTTGTAGTTGTTTCAGGATTTTTCCTGTGATCAGTCAAAATCCTTCGGTAACAGGGGGGGATATGTAGCATAGCTACATTTTAACGCATTAATATAACTTATAACGACGCTCCTAGCGTCATCTATTGGCTGTTATTGCTAACTTTAATAACTAAATTATGTTAGACGACGCCCTCTATTGGCAAAATACCCCTTACCACCACCACCTTGACACCAAGAGGCTAGACCAGACCGTACGGCCTTCTGCCCACGACCCCTATTTTTTTTTTAAATATATATATATTATTGTCACGGAGATCTTCTTTTATTATAATTTTTAATTTCACCCGTAACAGTGTTACATTTTTATCGCATTTCAATCTTTTTCGTCATCATGGATACGTTAAAAATTCGAGTAATTATGGAATATGAGTAGCGTCCTGGCAGCAACGCGGCACAAGCAGCACGCAACATCAACGACGTTTACGGAGCTAATACTACAAACCAACGCACCACCTGTTATTGGTTTGCTCTCTTCCGTTCTGGAAATTTCGACCTGAAAAATGAACCTCGCGGTCGTCCGAAGACTTTGGTCGACAATGACGAATTAAAGGCGATTGTGGAAGCTGATGATACACAATCTACGGCTGAATTAGCAGCAGCTTTCGACGCTAGCGTCAAAACAATATTGGTCCATTTGCGTCAAATTGGCAAGGTAAAAAAGCTTGACAAATGGTTGCCCCACGAACTCAATGATCGCCAGCGCGAAGTACGCGTCGAGACGTGCCTTGCACTTCTCAACAGACACACAAATGAAGGATTTTTTAACCGCATTGTTATCTGCGATGAAAAATGAATTCTGTTTGATAACCGCAAATGCTCAGCAAGTTGGTTGGATCCTGGTTCAGTACCTAAACAATGTCTTAAACGGAAACTTACCCCTAGAAAAGTGATGGTCACTGTTTGGTGGTCTAGCGCCGGTGTGATTCATCACAGCTTCTTACCAAATGGGGTGAGCATTACTGCAGAAGTAATGGAAGAAGAAGAACTGAACACAATGATGGAGAAGCTGGCACATCTCCAACCAGCATTGGTCAATCGCTCGTCTCCGCTGCTCCTGCACGACAACGCGCGACCTCATACTGCACAGCAGACGGTCTCCAAGTTGCAAGAACTGGGGTTGGAAGCTCTCCGTCATCCGCCCTACTCACCAGACTTTGCGCCTACAGACTACTACTATTTCCAGAATTTGGAAAACTTCTTGGCTGGAAAAAAATTCAATACACGAGAGGCAGTACAAAATGCCTTTGAAGAATTTGTTGCCTCCCGTCCAGCTGATTTGTTTAAGAAGGGCATCAATAAACTGCCACTGCGTTGGCAAAGATGCTTTGATTGCATGGGTGATTACTTCGATTAATACAAATAAAAAATACATGAAAGAAATTCGTTTAAATTTTTTCATACAAAACGGCAATTTCATAGGTAAGACCTAATATAAGTAATAAAAACAATTTACGTTATAATAATAATATATTTATATAACACTATATGCATATCGTTACATCTGACTCAGTCTGAGGTAGTACTCTTTTAGGGAGGATTTAAAAGTATTCAATGTTTTGGCTTGTCTTATTCGGGTAGGGAGAGAGTTCCAGAGTAAGACGGATTGTACAAGGTATGAGGAGTAGGAATACTTAGTGTGGTGGATGGGGATATCAAGAAGGAGATTTGTAGAGGACCGCAGCCCTTGCCTGTCGTAGCAACGAAAGCTGTAGGTTTCCTTTAGATATTGAGGGCTGTTGGGATCAAATAGAATGGAGTAAAGGAATTAAAGTACGCGAGCATTACGGCGTAAGCGAATTGGTAACCACTTGAGCTTGTTACGAAACTCAGATATGCGGTCAAATTTGCGCAAGCCAAAGATGAACCTCAGAGACAGATTCTGGAGTTGCTCAAGTTTGTTGAGTTGGTCTTCGGTCAAGTTAATGAAACAAACATCCGCGTAATCAAGAAGGGAGAGAAAGAACGATTCAACTAAGGCTACCTTAGTAGGAACCGGCAGAACATACCGAAGTCGTTTAAGGGAGTGCCACGTTGAGTAAACTTTTCTGCTAATCTATATCTAATTTATGCTAATCTAAATCTATATATAATATGCTGTTGATTGTAGGTACTGTAGGTTTTTGGTGGAAATTCATTTTTCAAAGTAACAAAGTTTTACACAGGATTTCTTGCACTGTTTCACTTTTTAAAAGTCCGTGCCGCGTCCTAGAATATTAGAACAAACAAAATCTAGAACTAATAAAACAATAAGCTGTTTACACCACCTGACACAGTTTTTGACCAGACACTCGAAATTTGAATGTTGATAAATATGCGGTTCATCCACTCAGCTCTCTATTTAATTTTATATATTATGAGTTCTAGTTGCAGAATCTAGAAATATAAAACTTACACCTGTATTTGCAATCTGTATCGAAGATATTTTACTATTACGTTTCTTAGGACATAATATACTCATTACTTTTATACATGATAGTTATATAAATTGCTTCAATCAATCAATCCTTTATTGCAAGAATGTGGTATACATAAGGTCTTAAAAATATTATAATAACTAGGATCCAACATCCTGCCATCACAATGACGCGCAAAATATCCTTAACATGCAAGGTGTTAGGTGTGTGAAGTTAACATTTATAAATTGCAACAGATTGGAAATAAATAAAATATAGAAATAAAGTTAATAACTTAGGAGCATCAATAATTGATTTAGAGATTATTTGATTATTGATTTGAGATATTAATCATAACAAATTAAATAATAATTAAATAAATCACACAATTTTAGTATTAGTCATAGAAATTAACTAAAGATATATCACAGCCCTTAAGTATTATTAAAAAAAAGGGTATAACAAATAAAAATTGGATGATTGTCACAAGTATTAAAAATCAATATAAAAAGTAAGATATAGCTCAGCATGTCATCATAACAATAAAATCATAATAGTATTCATAATTCATAATCATCATAAAATCAAATAAATTCATTAATAAAATATTACTTATGTCAAAATCATCATGTCATGGTAAGAGTAAAAATTAGATATTTAATGTCATATTTGTAAATTTAAAAATAACATTTATAATTCATAATCATCATGAAATCAAAAATCCTTACTAAAATATTATGCTAAAATCATTATAATGTCGTGTAAAAAGTAAAAATAAGATATCTAATGTAATTTTTGTAAATTTCAAAATAACATTCATATACATCATTTAATCAAATTAATTAATTAATAATTATTTCTTCGAGCCACTTGCAGCAAAATCTAGTCTTTTATAAATAATTTATTATTTAAGTCTGAACACATTACATTTTAAAGGTGTGTAGTTTTGATCACACAATTATACACAACAAATAATACATTACACAACAAATCACAAGTTTTTAATATTTGTCCACGCACTTTCCATCGACTTTCACTTGTCCCGTTGGACAGTTGGCCCCGGCTATAGAGGTCCTGTCATCCAAGTCGTCGACTGCCTTTGTATTTTTGGCCTCACTGGTATCGCTGGTCCCCCACACCCACGTCGACTCCTTCTCATCTCCATTGTCCGAGGAGTTGAACTGATTGACTAGCTGCGTCTCATTTGGCTCATTATGCCTCACCGTTGTTTCTTGGTTCCTTTTCTCAGCTGGTTCTTGTAATGCCGCATGAGTTGCGCCGCGATTGTTTTTATTAATTTTTACACCATAATCTCTCATCTGCTCTATTCCCGGACTGGAATGGAAATTTGTCCGCAATCTGGGCACATGCTTTTCTCCGACCTCGGACTGCTTAGCGAAGCTGTAAGTCTCATAACTCGGCCGGTACGTTTTGAGCGGTCTCGTGTGGAAGTACTGCCTGCTCAGCGGGAAGGGCAGAAGAGGTTGCAACTCGTAGTCGGGTGATGTCTGATACTCCTGGCCGTAATGCAGTAGGTGAAGGCGCGCGCAGTCCGCGGCCCCCGCCATCAGCAGTAACAAAAGCGCACACATACTATCGCTATGCGCACGCGCATGTGACGTGCGTCCGGCACAACGTCGCGGCGGATACTATACGCGCCTTGGACTTTATGTACTTTGACTTTACTTGTTTGTTTATAAAAACAGTTGTTATTCGAATACGCTGAACTCAAAACATCTAATAAAAAGCCAAAAGGTCATTAACCAGGGTAGTTTAACAGCTCTCTATAATTATTTTCTTTTGTAACATTACATTACATTACATTACATTAAGCTACATTAGTATGACAAATTATAATATAAAAATCACATAACTCGCTAATAGTTTATTGTTGTATTCCATAAGATGTGAGCATAGTGTAACACTAATGCCCGCCACACACCACAACGATGAAACTGCACAGTTCGGTCACAGTAGGCGTATACAGTACTACATCTTCATACTGGCCGCCCGAATCGGCGCACGCACACATACTAAATATGTCTAGGTGAATCGAATTTTATGGTTGTTTTCTGTAGCGAACATTATTCTGCCGCAGGCGAAATGTTAAATAAAACAAAATATTTTCTCTTATCTCTCGTGTATCTTATGGCTAATATATTTGATTGGAATATATACTCTGTTTTAACTTGGGGCAACTTCCAACGACTCGAGCAGTTACTTATTTTGGTGGATGGATGGATGGATGAATGTTTGTAACTCTTTCACGCATAAACTACTAAACGGATTTTGATGAAATTTGGTATGGTAGTACCTTGAGCTCTGGATTAAAACAAAGGCTACTTTTTATCCCGAAAAAGTACAGTATTCCTGTGGGATAGTGTATTTACGCGGGCGGAGCCGCGAGCAACAGCTACTTTCCAATATAATATTTCTATCATCATGAACATCGTCACTAATATTTATTATTTCTTTTATCGCAACAGAAGGTCCATGAAAATTAATAAAAATTTCAATTTTATTAGGTTTCTATAATTTTAATAATTTTTATTTCCAAATGAAACAACCCTTTCAGCGCCTGAATATTTATATATTTTTTTGTTGTATGCCGTCATACATATAATCAGCTACGAGATAAATCGTACCTATGCCAGGTAGTCGAAAATAATCCCTTAGACCATGCCGACTACGGGTATAGCCGTACCGTATATAAAATAGCAGTTTGCAAATGGAAAGACAAACACGATGATCTAACCATTTCAAATATTCACAATCCTGAAATAATAAATACAAGAAATCGCAGGAATCAAATAGACTACTCTGACCAAATGTTTTCTTATTATGAGAGTATGAAAAAAACCAAATACTAGTACAAAAAATTATGCTATTCACATTTATCAAATGCTTGTACATAATGCTGCGTAAAATACACAATAGTCAATCTGGCTTGAAGAGATCGGAAAGAATACCTCTACTGAATTTTACTGAAAATGTTATTATCCATTTGTTAGGCCAAAAGTATATCGACTACTCAGAAACACCAGTCCAAAGAGGTCAATCAAATCGAATATACCACCTACAGAAGAGAAAAGCTACCAAAGTACCAAAAATAAGACTCGACAAGAAGCAAGATATTTTTGCCCATTATGTCCAAAAACTCCGGCGTTATGTGTAGTCAATTGTTTTAAAGCTTATCACAGCTAAATTTTGTATTTCTACTGCAGAAAAGACGAAATTATGTCTTCCTTTGTTTGTTTGTATTACTACTAAGTACCTAATGTTTTTCATGTCATATCTTTTTTCCATTAAAAGTCTGATCTTTGATTTTATCCTGTTGCTTTTTTGCTAATGCCAAACGTTCAAATTCTGACCTTACCTGTAGTGCCAATAAATAAATTTTTGTATAGGAGGCCCAACAAATTCTACGAATATATTGGTAGTGGGCACCATGCTAAAGTCAACAGATAAAGTTACCACCGCGGCACCGGTGCTATGTTATACAAACTGACAGGAAACAATAGCTTCGTAATTTGCGTTCCTTATTAGTATTAACTGACCCTTTATGTCTAAAGGCTCCCACAGACGAGAGGCCGATCGTTTCAGTTAGAACTGACGTCAGTTCGGCCTGAACGGATTCGAGGACATACAAGGAAAAAATCGACTCCGACCGAACTTAATGAAAAATTAGATTAATAACGCCTAGATCGATAGTCTTCAAACAAGCGCATCGTACAAAGTGAAGCAAGCAACAGATAGATGTAGGTATAAGCATTACATACCGACACGCACACAAACAAAACTTTAAAGTTCTGGAGTGTGTACAGTTTTAAGCTATAATTTCCCCGAAAGTGGGAAAATGTTGCTCTTAAAATTGGAATTATTGTATTTGTTTTTCTTAATATCGTGAGATGTAAAAATATAACTTATATATTTCATTTTAAGCCATCTAAATATGATTTGTGAACATTATTTATATTTAACTGGTATTGAGCATATATCAAGGATTATCTTAATACTAGCAATACTTTGATAATTGATTGATTGAATTTGAAATAATTGATAGTTAAAAAAATCAGTAAATATTTAAAAAATTGTCTTAGTTGCAACCATTAGTTAGACATGAAATAAATTTCTTATTATTGGCAACACTTTTACAATTTACGATAGGGCAGTAAGATGGCGACATAATATGGTTTTATTTTAAAATGTTTTAAATATTTGGCTTAATACGTCTCAAGTTGTAGTCTTACATAAGAAATGTTATGTCCGAAGCTTTTTTATTCTTTTCCGATGCACTGTTGAATTTTAGGAGGTTAAAGAAAAACGTCTACTTTTTTCTAATCTATATTTAATAATCATAAAGTCTGAAATACATCAACTAAGAAACTTACGCTACTGGGTGGTCCGCCTTATTTGGGGGACACCCGAGATTATTACACGTAAAGTTAATAACATGCTAAATGCTATGATGTGTTAGAACTATTCTAGCACTATGCTATAATTTATAACTATATTATTAACACACTTCACTGTGACACCCAATAACGACACCAACTATCATAATGTATGCACACTCGGAGATGTATGCACTAGCGCTTAACCTTGACAACTGACAGGTCGTTCGAACAAACTGAGCCGATACCCGGTTTCTAGACATTTTAATCTAAGGGGCCCCATACACGGTCCGGTTTTCCTTCAGTTCGGCCTGAACGGATGCAAAATCGTATCGTCTGTGTGCAATTTCGAGATCGCGTCAGGCGGCCGTATGGACTGAAGCGATTCGTTCCAGTGTTGCCAACTCTGTTTTTGCAAAACTACTAAACTCGCGTTGTTTTCTACCAAAAACTACTAAAAGAGTACCGATAACTATAAAAAAGCTACTAAACTTAGGAATTCATAAAAATCTTTTTTGGAGTTTTTTATGTACAAACATACATACATTTTCAGGTTTAATATTTAATCGTTAAATTAAAAAAATATAGTAGGAAATATTATATATATATATATATATATATATATATATATATATATATATATATATATATATATATATATATATATATATATATATATATATATATATATATATATATATATATATATAATATATAGAAATTAAATCGATGGTTTGAAGCGACTTACGGATGCGTGCTACTATGTGCTATTATTATAAGGTCATAATAGCACATAGAAGCAAGCTATTTTGCATATTATGATTACTGTCTAACTATTTTCTACAGTACCACTACTCACAACTAAATTCCTACTAAGGAGGGAAATAAAATACAAAATTTAGTAGTAAATAAACTAAGTTGGTAACATTAATTCTGACCTGCACGGATGGACTGAACGGCAATAAAATTGGACTGAACGGTAATAAAATTCGAGTGTGAAATGAAATAAAACCGGTCAAGTGCGAGTCGGCAAGATGAGTTCCGTACAAAACGGAAAAAAATACGTTTGTTGTATGTGAGCCTCAAATTTTTATTTTATTCAGTTTTTAGTATTTGTTGTTGTAACGACAATAGAAATACCTACATCATACATTTGTAAAAATTTTAACTGTCGATCTATCACGGTATAAGAAGGTTAAGATACAGCCTGGCGACAGACGGACGAACAGCAAAGTCTCAGTAATAGGGTCCCGCTTTTACTCTTTGGGTACGGAACCCTAAAAATGGCACGTGGTCAATAGGTTTTCATTGAATTACTACAAAAGTTATTGTCATAAATTTATTACAGAAGCTAGGAGAGCGGCGGACAGACACAGACAGACGGATGGGCAGAGTGAAATTATAAGGGTTCCTTAAGTATAACGGAACCCTAAAAACACAACCGAAGCTCGCGGCAATTTTCCTTGTATGTGCTCGAATCCGTTCAGGCCGAACCTTAGATTAAAACGCCTAGAAACCGGGTACGCGCATGTAAAGTGAAGTATATCATACTCAGCCATATCGGCTCAGTTTGTTCAAACGACGTCAGTTGGCAAGGTCAAGCGCTAGTGCATGACATCTCCGACTATTAAAAACATTATGACGGTTTGTATCGTTATTGGGTGTCACAATGCATTGGAAAAGAATTAAAAAAGCTTCGGACATAACATTTCATATGTAAGTATGAAATATTATGTCCGAACAATTTGACATGTATTAAGTCAAATATTTAAAACATTTTAAAATAAAATCATATTATATCGCCATCTTGCTGCCCTATTGTGAATTGTGAAAGTATTACTAGTAATAATAAATTTATTTAAAAAATTTCATGGCTAACTAATAGTTGCAACTAAGACAAAGTTTTATAATATTTTCAGATTTTTTTAATTATGAATTTAAAGTATTGCCCGTATTAACATAATCCTTAATATATTCCTTAATACCCGTTTAATATAAATAATGTTCACAAATTGTGTTTAGATGGTTTAAAATGAATATAAGTTATATTTTTACATCTCACGATATTAAGAAAAGCAAATATAATAATCCCAATTTTAAGAGTACACACTACACAACTTTAAAGTTTTGTTTGTGTGCGTGTCGGTATGTAATGCTTACGCCTACATCTATCTGTTGCTTGCTTCACTTTGTACGATGCGTTTGTTTGAAGACTATCTAGGCGTTATTAATCTAAGGGCCGAACTGACGTCAGTTCGGTCGGATGCGATTTTCTCCGTGTATGTGCCCGAATCCGTTCAGGCCGAACTGACGTCAGTTCTAACTGAAACGATCGGCCTCTCGTCTGTGGATGTGGATGGATTCGAGCACATACATGGAAAATCGCATCTGTCAATCGCAACGGTCGTGTTTTTAGGGTTCCGTAATTCTTGAGGAACCCTTATAGTTTCGCTCTGTCCGTCCGTCTGTATGTGTTGCCGTCATAACGACAAATACTAAAAAGAGAATAAAATGAAAATTTTAGTTATAAAATCAAATAACAAGTAAGTAAGCATAGTAAAAAACAAAAATAAAAATATATTTTTGACCTGTACAAGTTCCATACAATTTTTATACCACTATTTTTTTAAGAGCTATCTTGACGAAAAAATGTTTCCGTATTCAGTAACCTGATACTATTAGAACAAGAAATTTTCAATTAAAGTCACACTTGAAAAATCTTATTTGCAGAGCAGTGTAGTTAAAATATCATTGGTTACAAAAAATTCGTAAGCTGGCTGCAAATCATAATAAAATTGAAATAATACAGAAAACATATTTTAAAGAATGCTCATTATTTATTATTTTATAGAGTTCCAAAGTCAGTTAATATTTTTTTTTACTTATTACTTGTTTCTATGCCTGAAAAAACTTTTTAATGTTTGTCCACACATTTTCCATTAATTTTCACCTGCCCTGTTGGACAGTTGGCCCCGTCGATAGATGTCCTGTAATATGAGTTGTATGAGGCATCTCCGGAACTTCTATCGTTAGGTATTGGTACTACACATATGCCATTTATTTTCACCTGTCCTGTTGGACAGTTGGCCCCGTCGAAAGATGTCCTGTTAATATAAGTTGTATGAGGCATCTCCGGAACTTCTATCGTTAGGTATTTTTACTACACATATTCCATTGATTTTCACCTGCCCTGTTGGACAGTTGGCCCCGTCGAAAGATGTCCTGTAGTATGAGTAGTATGAGGCATCTCCGGAACATCTATCTTTAGGTATTGGTACTACACATATTCCATTGATTTTCACCTGCCCTGTTGGACAGTAGGCCCCGTCGAAAGATGTCCTGTAGTATGAGTAGTATGAGGCATCTCCGGAACTTCTATCTTTAGGTATTGGTACTACACATATTCCATTGATTTTCACCTGCCCTGTTGGACAGTTGGCCCCGTCGAAACATGTCCTGTAGTATGAGTAGTATGAGGCATCTCCGGAACTTCTACCCTCAGGTATTGCTCCATCTTCGTTTCTCACCATCCCCGTGACCCCGACGTGACCTCTGTAGAATACGGGATCTGCAGAACTTGTCCCTACACATGTCGCAGCGCCTACCACTACAAGCAACAGACACGAGTTCATATTTAGGGAGAAAATACTATGCATGTTTGGCTTTTTTTGGATCTCGCGACTTTATTTATATTGCTTAAAATGTAATTTAATTAACCGTTTGCGATAAAATTATACTGTCGTGAAATATTGTCACAAGCATTTAGTTTAGCTATGCTGATAGAAATAATAATTAGGCATTTAGCAACGGTTTCAAGTAGGTACTACAAAACAATGCATTTATTTGTGTGTACGCCGGAATATCGTTGATGATGATGATGATGGATTTGCTCATTTATATGATCTTTTACTGAATTAAACCGAACTTATCCTGTTTACTAGTTTTACCTGACGTTTAGTAGGGCGTTAATGACTACAAATATTTTTTTGTTCTTTTAAAAGTACATAAACATAAACTAGTAAATTATTACTTGGGCTTTAAGAGGCTACGTTTGCTACCAAATGTTTACAATATAAACCTCGTAGTAGCTCGGCACATGAGGGGAAATTTTGTAAAAATTTCTTCTTACTTTCTAAAGTGAATAGAACCGTTAGATCCGGCACATATTTAAATGGTAGACGATAAGTTTCAAAAAATAAATTAGTTTTACTAATAATTTATTAACGAATATTGGTAATAAACTATAAATAAAAGTAATATAATGCATTAATATGACCTGCATATTTCATAATATTAGGTCATTACTCATTACATATAAAATTGGCGTTTTGTAAAGGAGGAAATTAAAATCGATTTTTTTAAAACATAATATATTTATTTAATCCCTTTTCACAAACCATTGCTATCTATGCACTTTTGCCATCTCATAGAAGTAGCTCATTGATTCCCGTACTAAAAAAAACATTCGGACAGCAATCAATAAAATCTTTGAAGGCGCTTCGTACTGCCCCATCGGGGTGGAATTTTTTCCCATGCAAGAATTTATCCAAATTTTATTATTTTTTATCAGTTTATTTGAGTTTGGGGAGAAATATTTTTATAGAGAGTATTCTGTTCTAATACAATAGAGCTGAAAACGGGTGTCGTGCTGTTAAAATGGTCAGCTCCAGACTAAATCGGTACGTGTGTAAGCAACGTAAGTAAACAAGATAAACTGACAAAATAAAAAGCACTGGAAAATAGGTTTAATTTTGTGTCAAAAAAACTTCATTTTGGTAAGATTCTTAAGAAAAATGGGTAGAAAAATCTTTAAAAACAAAAATAATATTTTTCGAATTTCATCTTCACCATAATTTTTGTATCTCTTTATGCTTTCAATTTTTTTCATGATCGATGAATCTTGTTACAAAAGCTTAGTTAAGACAACAACAGATTTTAAAATTGCATCATAGCCCTTTCACCTAAAGAATGTACTGATGATTTTTCTTTAACTAGGCATCAGTACGCGTCTTACTATCTTATATCTCTATCTTAAATTTACACTCTTTTTTTAATTAATTTATTCTCAATTTACTCTATGGCAGATATGCATGCATCCTTATTAGATTCACAAAAAAAGTATATATTGACATTGCTTTAATTTTTTCTTACGTCATAAACTGTCAAATATTTTCTTGCAATAATTATTGCAATTATTGTAAAACTGTTTCGAGTCTTCACTTTTTGCGCGCTCATACCATATCTACCTCTTTTTAATATTAGGTCCTTATATATGAAATTGGCGTTTTGTCGTACTGGCCACTTTGATCTCAAATATATTTTCTTTGATTAGGAATTCCAATTTCAAATTTATACTGCTATTTACTCATGCATTTGTCTTTCGAAAACCGTAATTCATTTGTTTTTTCCTCTTTTGGTTTTTTCTTTGCGTCACTCTGTTTACAAAATGGAATACTTGAAATATCGTATTATTTTCAAGTACAAGTTCCACCGTGGCACCAGTGCTGCAGAAACAGCTCGAAGGATTAATGATGTGTATGGCGGCGGTGTCGCTTCTTGTCAAAGAAAAAATTCAACTCTGAAGAGGCAGTCCAAAGCGTGTCCAAAGATTTTATTGATTCCTGTCCGAATGGTATTTTTAGTAAAAGAATCAATGAACTACCTATGAGATGGGAGTGGCAAAAGTGCATAGATAGCAATGGTATATACTTCGATTAAATAAATATATTATGTTTAAAAAATCCACTTTATGTTCCTGCTTTACAGAACGCCAATTTCATATGTAATGACCTAATAATATATTACATCTATGGCCAAACACGAGTGAGCGGAGAGAGCGAACAAAAAAATATTCCCATTTTACAGGTTAAAATCTGTTTAAATTTAGTTTAAACAAATTTTAACCTGTAAAATGTGTGTGTGTGTAAAACACTGAAAAACGGTGAACTTCGAATAAATCCCATTAAATCAACCGACGAAAACAGAACTTCGGTACTAAATAATCGAAGCGAAGCAAAAAATTGATATTTTTTTCCGCATTTTTGTTTTTGGTGCTCGATATTTTGGAAACAAAGAATGATATCAAAAATTTGAGAAATGTTCCTCTGGAAAATTTAGTCAGCTACAATTTGAGTCTAAAACAAAGACGATCGGGTTAAGGGTTTGCCCTGTAGCCTAACCTTTTTGAAAAAAGTCAGAAGTTTTATTTTGTTACCTTTTCCTTATCCCGAATTTCTCGTCACTTAGCAACAATATTTTTTCGAATTCCGTAAATTAATGTCGAATGTGCTCGGTAGTTGTGTGAGGCACGTAATCTGTGAATTTTTCGTCGTACATAATTACAAATTTTTGTGATCAGTAACGTGCCCAAAATATTGTTTTGCGTGCCATTGATGGCATGCAACATATTATGTCATGTATTTAAATTTAATCAGGAATATGTTTTTTACAAATTATGAAAATACACTTGCAAATTATAAATCTTACGAAAATAAATGTGTCTTGCCTGCTACCAAATATAATATCAATTATTTCACTTCACTTGAGCTTCCAGCTCATAGTTTAGTCTGTTTAGTTAAAACATAGGTTAAATTAGATGTTAGTACTGTGTATTCTCAATCTTGTGTCGATCTTTTTAGTGCGTTGCTTAGGTATCTGTTTTGTATTTCTTTCGGTCGGGGGTTTTTTTTTTAATTATTAAATATTTTCAACATTAGTGTAAAAAACCTACATATTTAGTTTACTTACATCAAATACAAAAAGGTTTACTATTTCAAATCCTAATAATATTATTATAAATTAGAAAGTTTGTGAGGATGGATGGATGGCTGTTTATTACTCTTTCACGCAAACACTATTGAACAGATTTTGATGAAATTTGGTATGATAGTAGCTTGAGCTCTGGATTAAAACATAGGCTACTTTTTATTCCGAAAAAGTACAGTCCCGTGGGATACTGTATTTACGCGGGCGGAGCCGCGGGCAACGGCTAGTTTTGCGTGAACATAAACGCGCAAACACATTTTTTTTAGCAACTTACAGGCGTGACGTGACGTCACCTGCCGGTACGACTTTGAAAGTATCCCTTTTAGTATGTTATTTCTTTTGTAAATTTTCCAATTTTTAGAGCACCACATTTAGTAAAACAATGACTAAAACAATGGCAGGCAAATCTTCTGTTGTTTACTGTGCTACTCTCGTGTTAACATTTCTCCGCCAAATTATATTTATTTCACATAAAGATTTTTGGTTATGTTATTTTATTGAAAATGAGAAAGTTCAAAACAGCTAAGTGCGAGTCGGACTCGCACACGAAGGGTTCCGTAGAAAGCGGCTAAAAATTCACGTTTGTTGTGTGGTAGACTTAAATATTTATTTTATTCTGTTTTTAGTAGTCATAGCGGCACCAGAAAAACACCCTCTGTGAGAATACAAACTCTCTATCTATCACGGTTCATGAGATTCAGCTTGGTCACAGACGAAACACTAAAAACTATAACCTGACTACGTAAATTGTAAAGCCCATGTTACTCGGACTATTATAAAGAATCTACAGTGTCAGTGTGTCGTCTCGAGATTAAGAAAATTCAACAACAGATATTGTTTTATTTTATCGACAATACACCCCCCCTTTTGGAAGTCGCAAGCCCCCGAGCTACAAGCGATTGAGTATTTTATGTTTTTGTTACTACATTACGTTGAATAAAACTAAAAGGGTGTAATTTTATTTCTAAGAATATTTTTTACATTAATAAATATTTTATTTTATTACTTAGAAAATAATCTAAAAAAATACATTTGTATCTCAAAAAAAAACAATTTTTACACAAAAATAACTACCTTTTCGGTGTTTTGTAATTTTTGTATCATT
Organism: Phengaris arion; assembly: GCA_963565745.1. Lineage (NCBI taxonomy): Eukaryota > Metazoa > Arthropoda > Insecta > Lepidoptera > Lycaenidae > Phengaris > Phengaris arion. Next base: position 5,112,954 of record OY751432.1, read on the forward strand.
AGTTACGAAAATGTAATTTTTTAATAAAAACTTGTACTAGTTTACTGTAGTCGGGTAAAAATAGCGTAAACCTAGTAAATGACTGTCTGTCATTTGTAATTTGCTAATAAATAGACAATTAGCTTGCGAAACCTAGCCAAGAGCGTGTCCATAGCTATCAACCACTTCGGAGTCCAATTACTTGAAACGGTTGACTTTGTAAAAAGTCATGTTTCATACATAGTTTGCCTTTATTTTCAAAAACACCTATTCAATGATACCCTACACGATGGGTAGAATTGAAAAATATGTTTCATCCCCACTTCACATGTATGGAGAGCCACCCCTAAAATACAAAATGGTTCAATTAAATTCAAATTCATTTATTTGCCAAGAATATTGTACAGTAGATGTTTACATAATATTTTATTTGTATTCGACATATTCTCGTACAATTTTTTTGTAATTTAAAATATATATTTATTTATTTTATAATATATTCAAAATCTATTTTAGACTAGAATATTTAATAGATTAGGCTATAACCTATTTAATAAATTAGGATATATATATATATATATATATATATATATATATATATATATATATATCAACAAAGCACATTATATAATAATTTTTAGAGAGTTCTAAAGTAGGTTCTTTAATTTACGAAACGCTACAAAACCTTTTTAATCCTTGGTTATATACATCTTCCATTCTCGTCTACATTCAAGCATGGTAAGCATCTGCCGTCTGGGGTTCTTTTCATACCCGTTGGACAGTTGACTCCATCGATACTAGCCGCAAGTCTTCGCAATGTATCCGGACATGTTCCATCTGAGGTTTTTATCCCCGTTGGACAGTCGTCCCCGCCGTGAACACTCATGCAGATCGCGCCGCCTACCACTACGAGCAACAGTAACCAGTTCATATTCAGGCAGGAAATATGTACCATGCAAGGCTTTGGCTTTATTTTGATCTTGATCCTTTATTTATACTGCATAAAACAAATTTAATTTAAAATATGCTATATAACTTTACCACCGTAACATAACATTTGTCACGAGCAGCTTGAAAATCGATTATAATTTTTTTCACTAGCACATTTTTTGCCAGACTACGGCGAAGCCAAATGTATGTATGTTTGTTTATTCCACCGTAGCGCCTAAGCTACCGATCCGATTTTAACGAGTGAGGTGTCAATAGATTCGTAATAATAGCTCGGGTAACATACGCTTTTGAATTTACGTCGTCGAGTTTATAGTTTTTATAAATTATTCTATATAATTATTTAGTCGGGTTACATTTTAAGTAGTAATTTATTACGCCTGCGTATAACTTGTGAAAATCATTATCCATGTTATAATTTTCCTTTGTCAATACTGAAGGTTTTATTAACAAATATATTGTTATTGAATAATTGACTGCGATTCATATTGCTACCGTTCCACGCTCGGGGCACGGTTCGCGGCAATAGAGAAATGTTCAAATTCATAAAATAATTCGGAATTCGATTTTTTTAAAGAACAATAATAAGTATACACAGTTAGTGTATTCTCAGAACTTCACGGTCGAAATAGTTCGAGCAAACATCACGTGAATCAAACGAGTGCTAGGGACCTCTAAACAGAACACGCCAAACTGTCAGCTGTTCGGAAAAAGAAATTATTTTAGTTTGATAGTGGACTAGTCCACCAACCGGAGGATAAAATGTATGAATTCCGACTTCTACCGGTCCGTAGCACTCCTCTTCGAGTTTTTTTTTCTATTTTTCCTCGAACTATTTCGAAAGTGAAGTTCGGTGAATACACAGACTGTTTCGTTCATAAATAAATCGAATTTCTAACTTTTATTCGACTATGAACTTTTATTTCTCTATGGCCCGAGAATCTTGCCGTAGGTCGAAGAAGCGGTGGCCACGGTGATTCAACTTTACACCTTTCACTTCATTCACTAATCACTATAATAAGAAGATACACGATTCATTGCGGCGCCGCGTCGCGTCTCGGTATGAGCTGACCTTTAATTCTGAGGATGGGCGAGTTCTATCCCCGGTGGGTGAGACGAGATCCTCAACATTACAACGACGTGGTGATATCATCCCCCCTACATGCTGTTCATCCCTCCAACTCTGTACACTGCTGTTCACGAGACCAGTGAGGTTCGCCAGCAATAAATCGGAGCACATTAATACACATGTTTTGTAAGTTTTAAGCCGTAAGGCCTTCTGGGCTAGAAGTCTTCCAAAATAGAAACATCCCAATTTTGTTGCGGCTCCTGTCGTTCATAAAAATAATCGGTTGTCTGTAAAGTCTGTTGTCTTGACGTCTTGTCTTGAAGTCGGTTGTCTGACGATAGTTGAACGTGACAACGTCATAAGAAAATACTGATGGATCGCTCACTCAAGTAGGAGAGGGACAGATGTCGAACGGTGCCGAACGCGGAGGCCGATTGTGCCTCTTTGTCGCTCGATCCGCGCTCCCACTTCAAGCCTTAAATGGAACGCCTCAGAGCGAGGTAACGCCGCATGAGTCATGTTTTTTCGTGCGTGCAGCCGACTCCATCTAATTATAAGACGTTGTCACGTCAAAATGCTTATAGTCTTTTTTGAGTAAGTCAATTTGCACGCCTGCCGACATAATTCAGTAATTTAATTTTACGCTTTGATTCCTAATTTTACGCTATAAATGAAGTTATTTCTCGGCTCCACCAAGTCAAGGCCATAACATCACAACACGTTCCGATAACTAAGTATCGATATTATGGCGACACCTTCAAGATTTTCAAAAGGAAATCCTGCTTTTCTCAAGCGAGTAAGATCGATCCTCTGAGAGAATCTCCATCGAATATCCTGAAGCCCAATTCACGTAAATATTTATTCACAGTAGTTTCAGTGTCAGCACATGCTGTCTCACTCACAGAGGCATCAAATGAAGTGCACGGGAATGACAGCATGCTTTGACACTGGAACCCATCTGCGAATTGATTAAAAAATTACGTGATTTAAGGCTGGTCCCAAGTCTGATAGTGGGACCCTAGTGCGGAGCCCTGGGTCAGTCTCATTATGTTACGGGTGAAATTGAAATAAAAAAAAGATTTTCCGTGACAATATATATTAAACAAAAATAGGGGTCGTGGGCAGAAGGCCGTACGGTCTGATCTAGCCTCTTGGTGTCTGAAGGGTATCTAAGGGGCTTTAATCCACGTTGGAACTTAGCTGAGGATCCAGGTGTCTAGCACGTGGCGGATGCGAGATAGGGCTCCAACTTCTAGAAGCTTCTCCGTCACCGCTGCGTCCGGTCGTCGTAGATAGATCGTCTCAAAAAATTAATCCCCGTCCAATGTCTACCAGCACTCTGAACTCCAGCTAGATATAAGTCCTTTTAATTGGTGCCTCGAATGCTGTAGTCGGCGGTGTTTCGTGCCCCAAACCAAGTTCCCTGAAATATTCACGATAACGTGTCGGTAGGAGTCCTACAGCCTGTGTGATCTTAACCCCAACGACCAAAATCACGGGCTGTGTGACCATTACAAAGAAGGTAGGCAAAATAAAAAAAAGATAAGATGATATTAAAGACAACCAATATGATACAAACATCCTAACATTTTAATAGTGCTAAATTGGAAAGATGAAACTACAAATTGAGCACGTGGTATGGCTAATCAAATAATTGACAACTAATTTACCAAGATGATAGTTTACATGAAAGACTAATGCGTTTTAATACAAGCATGATTTTCCAAATATTCACAACACAGATATACTAAATTACTCACCGTGATACACGGGATTAAGAAATATAAGATACTGGGAAAACTTCAACAATAAAAATTCTTCTTCTTCTAGCAGGAGGAAAAAAAGGCCCTGTCATCTCGCGACAGCCCTTATATACTCCTACTGACATAATGTTTTTTTTTTAACTGACAACTAGCAGTAATGCATAATCCAACTGCCACAAAAAAAGAATATTGGAGATGAAGCTCTAGTTACAAAACCTTTGCCAATAGATGGCGTCGTCTAACATAATTTAGTTATTAAAGTTAGCAATAACAGCCAGTAGATGACGCTAGGAGCGTCGTTATAAGTTATATTAATGCGTTAAAATGTAGCTATGCTACAATTAGACCTCAGCTAAAAGTATAACATCGATGATTATGACACTTTTAGCTGAAGTCAATGGCCATAGAATATGTAGCAAGTGAGTTTCTGATGCACATACGTAACTGTGATTCACGCAAACATTTCCGACGCCATAATTATTAATTTTTCCACTTGAGTTCATCATCTTCCAGTTCCATAATTCCACAGATACATCATCATCATCATACATGTGCTCGTCTCATTGTACAGACGGCGGCCTTCTTGGTAATGTTATGGCGTGTGGAATGGAATTTGCTCTTGTTTGCTTACTAGCGACCATATGGAATAGTACAGGATGTTTTAGGGTTCCGTAGTTCACGTCTCGGAACCCTTATGGTTCCGTCCAGTACGGAAGGACGTCCTGTTTTCGGCTTCGTTCAAACGGTTAGTGCTAGAAAGATGAAAATTTACATGGAAATATGCATTTACCTCGGCGACAAAGTGCTAAAATAAAATCGCGAAAAATAAATTTGTTGATGTAGGTACCTTCCCTACACGTAAAGTGGGGATAATTTTTTGTCTCGCGTCTACCCATATAGTATTATTAGAGAGGTCTTTATCATATATAAATAGTGTTATTCGATAGGCCTTTTAAAAACATCGAGAGGTTTCTAAGTCAATGTTTTGATTAAGGTATCCCTTTGCGAGTTACTCAACTTTAAAGCGCATTTTTTTGTTAAAATAGGGCGTTTTTTCGTTAAAACAGCTAAACGGCTGGTTCGAAACACAAAAAAAAATCACTCCATGAATTTTTTTCGATTTTTCGAGGCATGAGATTCCTCGTGAGAGATTCGAGATGGAGTTTAGGAGTTATAGATGCCTAACTTGTAAAACTTCGTACAAAAATAACGAAATAATATGTACCTAAACGTGTAAAATATTGGTATAATGGTACGGAACCCCACGTGCGTCAGTTTTTTAACTTATAACACTCATTAGCTTTTTCATTTGATATATTATATATGGTAGCGGCTATTGCTACAAAGTTGTGGACATTTCGCCACTTCGTGTTTGGCACAGACATAGAGTGGAACACAGGGAAGGTATAGGCTACTTTTTGTAGCGGGAATATTAACGGATCCCATGAGATTACCTTTATTGTGTACGAAGTGCAATTCTACTATTATTATGAATGTGAAAATTTGTGGGGATGGATGTATGAATGGATTGATGGATGGATGTTTGTTACTCTTTCATGCAAAAACTCCTGAACAATTATATATTAATTATTATTATATATATATAGAGATAATTAACAATTATATATATAGAACAATACATAGGCTGCACTAAAAGTATCGGGAATGGAATATTTCCACTGTTCCTGTCTTATTGTAAATCTTTTTAATTTAAAGCTCCTTGGTTTTAAAAATCGAATACCGTTTATTTATTTAAAAAAAGATTCTCGGTCTTGTCACAAGGTCTTGTCAAACTTGTTTAGTCGTTGAGAAAATGGAATTGACTCGAGAAAATTCTAGAGCGATGATTTATTATGACTTTCGAAGTGGTTTAACACAAAAACAGTGTGTTGACCGGATGATTTCTGCATTTGGTGATGAAGCCCCATCCAAAACCACAATTTATCGCTGGTTTGCTGAATTTCAACGTGGACGTGTCAAGCTCAGTGATGATCCCCGTCAAGGTCGTCCAAAAACTGCAGTCACCCAAGAAAACGTTGATGCTGTGCGTAAGCTGATTGAGGAAGATCGACATGTGACATACCGCGAAATTCAGGCAACTTTAGACATTGGCATGAGTCAAATACAAATAATCTTGCATGAACAATTAGGTGTAAAAAAGTTGTTTTCCCGATGGATACCGCATTTGCTCTGTGAAGAGCAAAAAGCGGCTCGCGTTACTTGGTGCGTCAGAACTCTCGAAAGATTCCACGCAGGATCCTCAAATGCTGTATACAACATCGTATCGGGTGAAGAATCCTGGATATACGCGTACGAACCCGAAACAAAAAACCAGTCACGAGTTTGGGTGTTCGAAAATGAGTTAAAGCCAACAAAAATTGTTCGTTCATGGAGTGCTGCAAAAAAAATGCCACGTTTGTCTCCAAAACCGGCCATGTAGCGACTATTCCTCTTGAGGGACAAAGAACGGTTAATGCAGAATGGTATGCTAACATTTGTTTGCCACAGGTCGTTTCTGAACTCCGTAAAGAGAACTGCAACCGCCGCATCATCCTCCATCACGACAATGCGAGTTCTCACACCGCGCACAGAAGAAAAGAGTTTTTAGAGCAAGAAATCATAGAATTATTAGACCATCCGCCGTACAGCCCCGACCTAAGCCCTAATGATTTCTATACTATCCCTAAAATAAAGAATAAATTGCGTGGTCAGAGATTTTCATCACCTGAAGGAGCTGTGGACGCCTACAAAACGGCCATTTTGGAGACCCCAACTTCCGAATGGAATGGTTGCTTCAATGATTGGTTCCATCGTATGGAAAAATGTGTCAAATTTCGAGGAGAATACTTTGAAAAGCAATAAATACATTTTTAAATAGTAATGTTGTGTCACTTCCTTGATTCCCGAAATTTTCAGTGCCGCCCTCGTACCAATTTCGATGAAATTTAGTATGGTAGTAGCTTAGGATTAAAATATAGGCGTTTTATTCCGACAAAGTACAGTATTCCCGTGGGATACCTGATACTATGTTTACGTGGGTGGATCCGCGGGAACAAGCTAGTTATGTTATAGTTTAAAACTTTTGAACCACTTTAAGGGCAGATTACCGTCTAGCCGCGGCTAGTGGCTACCATAAATGTTTAGAAAAAAGCTGCGAGGCTGGAGGCAGTACAAGTGATCGACAGAAGCCCTACACACTCAACACGAACAAACGAACACGCAAATGTTTGCCCACGAGCCTACAGTTCATAGAAATATAATACAATTATTGACTAATTGTATGAAAATTGTATGTACAATTATTGACTAAAATGTACTTATTATAAATACATAAACAAATAACTTTTGGTTCTGGCTGCACAGGCCCATATTATAAATACCTAACAGACTAACATACATATTATATACTTAAGAACTACACTTTGTCACGTGTTGTCGGTGGCGTGATGCGCGCTTCGTTCCGGAGTCTCCCCCGGAACCTCCGGTAAACCACACCCGTACGCCAGCACTCCTCCACCTCGATGGTCGACAGTAGATGCGGCGGTACTCGCACCACAAAGGAACTGAAGTTGACCTTGTGGCGAGACTCCAGACGCTCGACCCTTAAGGCGAGGGACGTCTTCTTACGGATGTAGTCCACGACGTCCTCGACCTCCATGGACCAGTGCAAGCGGGAGACGTGCAGTGGCGTCGCAGGTACTTCACACCGCGGTCGCAGTTCGGGTACGTAAGGTGCGGTGCCGAGGTGGTTGCGGACGACGGGGTTTCTCTTCTTTTTTCTCTCTACCAGTATGAAGCCCTCCTCATCGCACCCCATGCTCTTGTCCTTGTCAGGTCGAGGTGGCTCAGCCTTGCAGCTCTCCGTAGCCGCTGGTTGACTTGACGTCGGCGCAACCCGGAAGAAAACGCATGCGGCGGGGCGGTAGCCGACTCTTCAGATTCCGATGATACGCAAAACGATGTGTCAGCACGCGCGCCACCACGCCAATGATCGGGTGACCTTCTTAATGAATTATTACATTTTAATTGTAATAATTTACCACGCAAATCACGGATGATAGATTCCGATACATTCAATCTACCTCGCATCTCGTCCAGCTCTGCCTTCATGCTATTGAAGTTCTTCAGCAGGCTGGAAACGTCGACGTGGTCCATCGTTACCAACGGCAGCTTGTGGAGATCTTTCGCCACAAAGGCCGGCACGTCGTCTGACTCCGTCTGCTTCAGCAGAGAGATGATGATGCATGCTTCGTTCGCCGCCATCTCTCCTCCATGATGGCATGTTCGCGCTCTGACCGAGCGTTCCGTACAGCAGCTGCTTGCCAATACAAATCTCTTCACTGCTGAAGGTTGACTTGCAGATCTGCATGATGCTGACCTAGTCCATGGTGTATTTGGCGTGCTGGACGAACGCCAGTAACTCGTTGGCCACCAGCGCCATGGTTGACGCAGCGGCAATCAGCCGCGCGACTCGCAAAAAAATTCAATTTTTGCTTCGTGAATGTAATGAGGAGCGCGACTGTTCTACAACGCTCAACGCACGATACTCGAGAGCCTCAGCCACCCCTTTAATAAAATCTATACGGAATTTTTAACTCGGATCGCTAAAATATTTTCAAACTTACAGAAGTTAGAAGGGCGGACAGACAGAGCGAAACTATACAAGTTCTTTGCAGTACTCCGGAAGTCGGTACCCTAAAAACGACATTGAAAAAGTTTACAAGCTAAAAAACTATACATACTTAGCTGGCCATAAATACTGTTACAATTAAAAATAAACAAAATATTACATTGGAATTTAGAATCTGTCATTTTTATATGATTGTTCATTGGTTTTTCTCATTTTGGCGCCAATACATTGTGCAATAATTTGCGATATTAAAATAAAGTGGGGTGATAAAGAGAATCGAATCGCTGTGATTGCATTACATAAAGTAGGCATGGAGCCAAATGCAATTTTTAAAACTCTCCATACGCTTGGTATTAGTAAAATGTTTGTGTACCGGGCTATTAATAGGTACAATGAGACCTCCTCTGTTTGTGACAGAAAAAGATCTGGCCGTCCACGTAGTGTTCGAAATCCTGTCCGATAGCAAAAGATTTTATCTCGGGAGATGAAGATAGCACCCAGAACCATGTCGCGTATTTTAAAAGATAACTTAGGACTTGCAGCTTACAAGAGACGTACTGGTAATTTCTTAACTGATAATTTAAAAAAGAATAGGGTGCTAAAATCGAAACAACTACTGAAGCAGTAGGGTTAAGAAATTTTTTACAATTGAGCAACATTTTAACAAACAAAATGACCGTATTTATGCTCAAAACTCTAAGGATGCTTCCCAATAAGTCGAAAGAGTGCAACGTGGGCACTATCCAACTTCAGTGATGGTTTGGTGGGGTATTAGCTATGAAGGAGTGACTGAGCCATACTTCTGTGAAAAAGGTATCAAAACATCGGCACAAGTGTATCAAGATACCATTCTTGAGAAGGTAGTGAAGCCCCTTAACAACACCATGTTCAATAACCAATAATGGTACTTCCAGCAAGACTCGGCACCGGGTCATAAAGCTCGGTCTACGCAGTCTTGGTTGGAAACGAACGTTTCAGACTTCATCAGAGCTGAAGACTGGCCGTCGTCTAGTCCCGATCTTAATCCGCTGGATTTTGAATTATGGTCAGTTTTAAAGAGTACGGCTTGCTCTAAACGCCATGATAATTTGGGGACCCTAAAACAATCCGTACGATTGGCAGTGAAGAATTTTCCCATGGAAATAGTGCGTGCTTCTATTGATAACTGGCCTTAACGTTTAATGGACTGTATTACAGCCAATGGAGACCACTTCGAATAAGCTTTTTATAATAGGTTTTTTATAACCTATGAAATATCCGTTCTGCAGTACGGGCCATTTCAAATCAAAATATTTTTTGTTTGGTTAATTTTATTTTAAAAACATGGAATTCTTTTTCCAAAAGTAGTAATTTGTTTATTGATTGGTGTTACATTTTCATCGCATTTCAATCTTTTTCGTCATCATGGATACGTTAAAAATTCGAGTAATTATGGAATATGAGTACTGTCGTGGTACTAAGGCGGGTCAATAAGTCCGTGACTTTTTGAATTTCTAACCTCCTTACTGAAAAAGCAACACTACTCCTGTCAACAGGCATCTGTCAGTTGACTCCTATCAAAATTTGAACTTGCTGCGTCAGTTAGTTTGTGTTTTACAGCTATCTTTATCAGACTATCCAGTAACTTAAGGAAACAATGGAAAAAAGTGAATTTCGTGTGCTTATTAAGCATTATTTTTTGCGAAAAAAAACCATTACCGAGACCAAGGCTAAGCTTGATAAATACTATGGGGACTCTGCACCATCGATTTCAATGGTAAAAAAGTGGTTTACTGAATTTCGTTGTGGCCGTACAAGCACTGAAGATGCCGAACGTCTTGGACGCCCAGTTGAGGTCTCTACACCCGAAACAATCGAAAAAATTTACGATATGGTGTTGGCCGACCGAAGAAGTGCAAGAGATTGTGGAAGCCATAGGCATCTCGCATGGCTCAGTGGTTGCAATTTTGAATGATCACTTGGGCATGAGAAAGCTTTCCGCAAGTCGACCACAAACGCAATCGTGTAACAACTTCACAGGAAGGTTTGGCGTTGTTTAATCACAATATGGAGGAGTTTTTGCGCCGTTTTAACCGTGGACGAAACATGGATCCATCACAACACACCAGAGACCAAACAACAGTCAAAGCAGTGGGTTTCTAAGGGTGAATCGGCGCCAAAGAAGGCCAAGGTGGGTTTGTCAGCCAATAAAGTTATGGCGACTGTTTTTTGGGATGCACGTGGGATAATCCACATTGACCATCTTCAAAAGGGAAGAACAATTAATGGGGAATATTATGCCAACTTATTGGACCGCTTCAATGAGGATTTGAAAAAAAACCGACCTCATTTGGTCAAGAAAAAAGTTCTTTTTCACCAAGACAATGCAAGGGTGCACACATGTGCAGTTGCCATGGCAAAAATCCATGAATTGGGCTATGAATTGCTCCCACATCTACCCTATTCTCCAGATTTGGCTCCGAGTGACTACTTCTTGTTCCCAAACCTGAAAAAATGGCTCGGTGGAAAAAGATTTGACTCCAATGATGAAGTCATCTCGCAAACAAAGGCCTATTTTGAGGACCTCGACAAATCATATTATTTGGAAGGGATAAAAAAATTGGAGAAGCGTTGGACAAAGTGTATAGAGCTCAAGGGGGACTACGTTGAAAAATAAAATGATATATTTATCAAAAAATCTGTGTTTTATTCCAAAAGTCACGGACTTATTGACCCGCCCTCGTAGCAACGCGGCACAAGCGGCACGCAACATCAACGAGGTTTACGGAGCTAACACTACAAACCAACGCACCACCTGTTATTGGTTTGCTCGCTTCCGTTCTGGAAATTTCGACCTGAAAATGAACCTCGCGGTCGTCCGAAGACTTTGGTCGACAATAACGAATTAAAGGCGATTGTGGAAGCTAATGATACACAATCTACGGCTGAATTAGCAGCAGCTTTCGACGTTAGCGTCAAAACAATATTGGTCCATTTGCGTCAAATTAGCAAGGTTAAAATGCTTGACAAATGGGTGCCCCACGAACTCAATGATCGCCAGCGCGAAGTACGCGTCGAGACGTGCCTTGCACTGCTCAACAAACACACAAATGAAAGAATTTTGAACCGCATTGTTACCTGCGATGAAAAATATATTCTGTTTGATAACCGCAAGTGCTCAGAAAGTTGGATGGATCCTGGTTCAGTACCTAAATAATGCCCTACACGAAAACTTACCCCTAGAAAAGTGATGGTCACTGTTTGGTGGTTTAGCGCCGGTGTGATTCATCACAGCATTTTACCAAACGGGGTGAGCATTACTGCAGATGTGTACTATGAAGAACTGAACACAATGATGGAGAAGCTGGCACATCTCCAACCAGCATTGGTCAATCGCGCGACTCCGCTGCTCCTGCACGACAACGCGCGACCTCATACTGCACAGCAGACGGTCTCCAAGTTGCAAGAACTGGGGTTGGAAGCTCTCCGTCATCCGCCCTACTCACCAGACCTTGCGCCTACAGACTACTACTTTTTCCAGAATTTGGATAACTTCTTGGCGGAAAAAAATTCAATACCTGAGAGGCATTACAAAATGCCTTTGAAGAATTTGTTGCCTCCCGTCCAGCTGATTTCTTTAATAACGGCATCAATAAACTGCCCCTGCGTTGGCAAAGATGCATTCATTGCATGGGTGATTACTTCGATTAATACAAATAAAAAATACATGAAAAAAGCTTTCGAAGCTTTCGGCTCCACGGCGCGTGCAATGACGCGGAATATGTATCGCGGATTTTATTTCAAATCGTTAGTTTTTACTCCAATGCTAAACTATGATTTTGCAGAATGAATATTTTACTATAACTACATAAAAGTTCAGCAGAGCCTTGTGCCAAGTTGCCATCGCCAATTACAACGACGAAGTTCGAAAACAAACATATATAATGGGACATAAGCATCGCTAATATGTTAATTAGCGATGCTTATGTCAAATCCCATACAAATAGTATACATACGCTTATAAAACCTCGTGTTCTACTCTATGTATGTGCCAAATTTCATCAAAATCGTTCCGGTAGTTTCGGAGACCCGATTCAATGCAAACAAGCAAACAAATACTTCCTGTTTATATTATTAGTGTATATATTGACTCGAGAGTACTAATCTTGTTGTGTAATCGGACACCATCTTTTGAGGTTTAACCCTTAAAAGCGATTAAATTTGCGAATATTTACTACAAATATGTAGATGTTAGTCGCGGCCGACGTTGCTGCAGCATAGTCTATTCATATGTCATATTCATATGTCAAAATTGACCAAGGACTCGTAAACCGTTCAAATTAACTAATTGAAGTAAGCTATTCTGACATAATATAAACGCATGATTCACTGACACAGTAACGCAAATATAGTTTACTTGTGCAGGTCGTGAGATGTACTTGCAAGAATATTCTAATAATGATAGTGAAAATATAATTTTAAATATTATAGTTATTAAAACTGTTTGAGAAAGCTGTCGAAAAGTTGTGGTAATCTGCAATACTTACTTGCCGCTGTTGACTTGATACCAGTTGATAAATAAGACACAGATTACTAAAAAAAAGCTGTTGTTGTCTGTAAAGTCGGTTTACTGACGATAGTCAACAACAACAACAACAACAACAACAACAACAACAATAATAATAATAATAATAAAATAATAATGAGGTACCCGCAATGTCACATAACGCTGGTACTTGGTAACAGTAACAGGTAACGGTACTTGGTAACAGTACTTGGTAACGCATGAGTCATGTTTTTTCGTGCGTGCAGCCGGCTCCATCGAATTATAAGACGTTATCACGTCAAAAATACTTGTTCCGACACTAGACCTTACTATCTACACTGTTAATCTATGTATATTACTAACAATAAAAACAAATATTTTCTTTCGATCGCAGATAAAAATAGACGCTAAAGGAAAAAAAAACAACGAACGTAAAAACCCAGTGCGATCGGAAAATATTTAAAGCATTACTTTTTTTTTGTATCTTAATCTAAATACGAAAAAAGCTAATTAATTCATACAACATGATAATTACGAGCGCGCGCCGCGCGAAGATAACCAGTTGGTAATATTCCATGAAGATCGGGTACTTACGTACGAGTTACAAGTAGCACCTAAACTGTGGAATAATTCGCGCGGCAAAATAAAACCCTCATTCATTACACGTTTAAGGTCAAGACACACCGAAACGAACGATACGCGATATGGCGCTGCATATTTACTACGCTACGGCAAAACCAAAAGGAAGGTTAGTGATTTTGACAGTCTACGTATGTATGTCTGCTCCACTGTAGCGCCTAAATTACTGGTCCAATTATAATAATTGAGGTGTCAATAGATTCGCAACAATAGCCCGGGTAACATATGCCTATGTTTATTATAATGTACGTAGTCAAGTTAAAATTTCCCAAAAACATGCAGTTATTTTTTACCAAGTTTTTTATATACCAAGTTACACTAGCCAATTTGGCATTAGTCTCTCTTCACTAGCCAATGCTAGTGAAGAGGGAATTGCGAACATTATTAAGCTATTTTCAGAACACCTACCTAATATTAAGAGACTGCCGTGATATATTTCATGAATATTTTGATAAAAGAAAACGTCAGGAAAAGGGTTTTTGGTACAAAGTTATTCAGTCAGCCTCCTCCTCCTCCTCCTTCTCCTCCTGCCTCCTCGCATACCTTGGTTTTTAACATGCAATATGTCAAGAAGGGACTGTTTTGGCGTTTCGTTTAAGATCGGGTCATTATCCTTGTAGTTACCAGAGCTATATGATTAAAATATCTGATTCGCCTAACTGTAAGGAGTGCGGTGTGGTGGAGGATACTCACCACTTGATAATGAAGTGTGTGAAAGGTGCCAATGAGAGAAAGGAGTAGTTAGAGAAATTTAAGTTTAATATTTGTGATTTAGGTTTATATATGAGCATTGTTGCTTCACCTGCCAGTGAAGCAGCAGAATTTTTGTATAAAATTCTTTATTAATATATTTAGTACTAGCTTATGCCCGTAGCTTCGCTCGAGTGGGAGAGTGTTCGTGGTAAAAAAACTATATAGCAAATAAGTTATCTACTGCAATATGGTAAATAGTAATAGCACAGAGGAAAATATATATCCGCTAGATATAATCTCCTAGATAAGGAATAATATTGTATCCGTCTAAATAGCTTCTGAAAATACCACATTATTTGCGTTTTTTTTTTAAACAACAACTTAACATCTTGATAAAACAATAATTAAAATAGAACTCACGTTCGAGTTGGATATATTTATTATATTGTTACTAACACATTTTAAGAAAGTTATAAATAGAAAAAAGCCTCCGCGATTGTCACTCTCGGCAAAACAAACTCCAGGGTTATTTTATGCCAGCTTTCTGAGAGGCCGTGGCATTTCCCCAAATAAGCATTACCGATCTGTGGACCTAATAAACAATCACCAGTGATGATAATGATTAGATACTATATTATTAAATAATTATTATTAATATATATTGTACAGTAGTCGGCGGAACAAAATGTAGCAGTAAGCATTAAATATATTATAGTGATGATGATGATAAATCGAATATAATTTTGACAAAAGCAAAATTTTAAAGCATTGATATCGGTGCACAAAATGCTGATTAGTAGTGTTTACATGTATGTCATCCTAATAAAATGTTGGTGTTTCGTGTGAAGATGGTGGTGTTGATGATTACGGTGCGATGAGTGGTGCGATGGCATATGCTTGCAGTTCTTTAAACAACGCCGGAATCCCCAAATACGTATCTATAAGGACTCAGGAGTTCTGTTCAGTACTTTTGGATCCAGGGTATACTTTGGTACAAAATCTTTATTTTTTGTAGCATATGTCTGAACTACTTCAGAAAAAGTCGAAATCACTATGTGTGTCCATATAAATTTTGAATAGTTCCCTCGATTCCTCTGGATCCCATCATCAGGTCCCCAATTTGGTGTCAAAAATACCAATTGAGGATCCTTTACAGAAAATAAAGAATTTTTAAAATCGGTCCAGTCAGGCGGTGGAGTAATCGTTTAGCATCAAAAAATTTAGAAAAGTATAATAAACAGCCGAATGTATAACCGTCTCCTTTTTTGGAAGTCGGTTAATTTAATTTTAAGTGGAGTGGAGTAATCAAAACCCATTAGTGAAAACAGCATTCAAGCCGTTCTTAAGCCGTTGACTTCGTACGCGCAAAAAAATATATCGCGGGAGCCGTACATTTTTCCCAAATAAAAACTAGCCTATGTGTAATCCACAGACAAAAAGACAAAAATTCTAAAAATCATTGTTTTGGCTTCTATGTCGTTCGTAAAGCCCCCCTGTAATAGTTTGTCTTATGTATCTTCCATGTACAGCGACCAGTTACGATTTTATTTTAATATTTTATGTATGTATATTTATCTAGATAAGGGAAAGCCCTATCATAACTTGTCTCCTGGAATTCTACTTCTGGAATTCTACTTCTACCTGGAATTCTTCTGGAATCTACCTGGGAGACCGAGCTTTGATGGGTGTTTTAGTAGAACGATAAAATAATAAAAAAA
The DNA here is from genome assembly GCA_963565745.1 of Phengaris arion. Taxonomy (NCBI): domain Eukaryota; kingdom Metazoa; phylum Arthropoda; class Insecta; order Lepidoptera; family Lycaenidae; genus Phengaris; species Phengaris arion. The sequence continues at coordinate 5,128,918 of OY751432.1, forward strand.
AAAGAAATAGAAATAATAAGAATCACGAAAAAATTTATCTTACCGGGATTAGAACCCACCACTTTCCAAATAATGCATACCAAGCTGCCAATCAGACTGACGTTAGAGAGTCGTAATTATTTATATATTCTTGCACGACGAAATAAAAAACATATTATATTGCGTAAAATTGCGCAGTTTCAAAGGTATAAGTCCTAGCTAGATCGATTTTTCTCCCCCCAAAACTCCCTGCATACTAAATTTCATGGCAATACTTGTAGCCGTTGTCGAGATACCGATTATATATATAAAAGATCGTCTCGTTTAATGTATAAAACTAAGATTTAAAACAAAACTCATCCAATATACCTTTGTACACGGTCTATTTAGATATCTTATTCAGAGCCGAAACCCTTCACAAGCCGCACGTGTTAGCTCGGACACTCAACTAAGTTTCGTTTTCAATTTGGCACAAAAACAATGTATTCGAATGAAAAATTCACCGTTCGTGAGTGGTTCGCAATCTGGACGGCTTTCACAGAAACCGCTTTTAGCCCAAGGCGAAACAAATTTTGTGCGCTTTTCTTTTCTAAATATAAAACTTCTACGTATTCCACCAGTTGAATGAATAGAAGAAGAAGAAGAACTGTTTTCTATTATTTAAATTCGGGATGTAATTATATTAATATTCATTGAATTTTTTAATGAAGAGATATTGCAAAATTATTTTCAGATAGGTAGAAAAAAAAGGTGAAGATTCCAAGGAAAGTTTTAAATTTTCATTAACATCAAAAAGTTAAAATTTTTAAGTCTGTAAGTTGCTTGTAAAACTAGGTCTTAAAGTAATGTTGAAGTGTAATAGGGAGCTTCCTATTACAATTTGTAATAATGATAATATCTATAGACACTACGTCAATCCGTGTTCAGATGTCGAAGAACTTGTGTTATGGGTACCAGACAACGGAAATATATTCAATACTTTTATACTGTATTATTAGTAAAATGTATAAAAAAATAAGAATAACTTAAAATCGTAACAATAATTTCTTAAACTCGAATTTAAACATGGCTAAAAGTTATGAAATTAGAACAATCATATGATTTATAACAATTTAAATGCTATTGCGCATTATTAATATATAAAGATTTCCGCGCAGGAAGTAGCGGGCAATATCCAGTTAGTAAATAAAGTTCAATTTTAAATCGCTATCTTAAAATTTGCGCCCGCGTCGCGTTCAGATTGAAAATTATTTGGGTAGCGTTTGTTTACCTTATCATGGCTTTATAATTTTTCATGCAAGTTGTTTTTTAGGGTCTTCGTTGCCCGTCTGTCCGCCTGTATCTCATGAACCGTTATAGCTAACTTTTCACAAATGATATATTTCTGTTGCCGCTTTAACAACAAATACTTAAAACCGAATAAAATAAATATTAACGGGGGATCCCATACAACAAACGTGTTTTTTTTTGCCGTTTTGTACGGATCCTTTTGTGCGTTAGTCCAAATCGCATTAAGCCGGTTTTTTTAAGAACAAAAAAAGTAATCAACACTTATTAGTTAGAACGACACATTTTGTGTGTGCAAAAGTCAATTCATTACGCGTACAGCACATAACAATGTAATAGGCATTATCATGAGAAAAATCAGCATCCTGCATCGATTGGTTTGCGAAAATGAACGATAATTTTCTTTTACGCACGAACACTGCCTGCCTGTTACGAAATTCGTTAACCACAGTTACCCACAGTTTCTTTTAATGTGAAAATTCCCGTTTAGTGGGCACTTAAGGCCTCTTGGGCCTGGCCCCCGACGGGCCCTCGGCGAGGCCCATTTGACACCACGAGTAATGACGACGCGTCACGGAGTTTTCAATTAGGTTATCTTTTCAACATTCACGGCTTTGCATATTTGAGGTGCATTTTGATTAATTAAATTGAAGACCTACGGAGGTTTAGCGAAAATTGAAGCTTGAACTTTTCTATGACAGTTCTTGGGGGGCGATAAGGTATTAAGGTCAATACGGGCTGATTGATTGTTCTAAGTCCTAACCTACTTAGACGACCTCTGTGGCTCAGTGTTTTAGCGCGTTGGTGCTTAAGCCGGGGGTCGCGGGTTCGAATCCCGCCGACGGAACAAAAATTTTTCTGTGTTCCTGGGTCATGGATGTGTAATTTAATACATACATGTGTATAATAATTATAATAAAAATCTTAAATATAATATAATAGTATTAAATATACTTCCCGTTGTCCGGTCCCCGTAACACAAGTTCTTTGATTACTTAGCACGGGGCCAGATTGACGTGGTGTGAAGCGTCCATAGATATTATTGTATTATTGACTTAAGTTAGGACAAAGCTTTTAGATTGAGGATCATTTATCTTGATTGGATTTAACTAATATTATATCTAGCAATATCCCGCGAAAAAATACCCACAACGTAACATAAGTATTATGCGTGCACTCACACATTTACTTGCAGGTTGTGGTTAGTTTTTCGCAGGATATTGCTCGATATAATATTAATTAAATTGTATGCTATGGATTTCCGCAAAGTAACGCCGGTTTCCGCTATCTTGATTGGATCTTAAGGTCTTTGAGAATGTTGCTTTGGAATTTGGATATACTTGTAATAACCATATTATTTTTTATGAAAACTGTAACCCGACATCGTAAATTAGCCTATGTTAGCCGGGGTATTATTACGAATCTACCGACACTTAATTTAGACAACAAGAGGGACAATTCTGCTAAATAAAACCTGCAATAATACAATAACAATCAAGTCCCGATACGCTAAAACTACCGAACTGGTATTCTCGTAAACGTTAAACTGGCGTGAAACGCGTTCTGATTGGTCAAAACGTCACAAAATCAGTTTATGATACCAAGTCGCTTCACTTATAATACAATCAAGGTAAAATGAAAGTCTACTATAAATACGAAAGTTGAGGTTCAGTAGTTTAGGCGTTACGGCCTACGGGCTACGGTGGAACAAATATACACACATATACTTCGCCGTAGTCGGGTAAAAAGTCCGGCTGTTCAATTGGGGGTTGATAAAAACGAGTAACAAAAAACCAACCTCATAATTATATCTATAAAAATAATTAACAGACAAAATTCTGTCGTCTCAGCCTTGGGCCGGACACGCTCCATCAACACGTGAAACGTCCTCCACCACGTCACACGCACAGTTACGACTGGGCGTCTTGTACATAAAGAAACCGAACGGAACATGTCCAGCGCTCAGACGAAATGTAATCTACTATTATTATAAATCTGAAAGTTTGTGAGGATGGATGGTTGATGTTTGTTACTCTTTGAAGCAGAAACCACTGAACGGATTTTAAGAAATTTAGTACGGTAGTAGTTTAAGCTCTGAATTAGCACGTAGGCTACTTTTTAACGTGGGATACTATATTTACGCGGGCCACAGGAAAAAGCTAGTAAATAGTTTATGTAGCTATACTCATTAATCACGCATATCGTCGTCGAGACAATGAGCGTGTGTCGCCGTCACCCGCTGGTGCCGGCCTTTCGGTGCTGGCTTTTCTGCCTGAGCGTTCGAGTTCCATGGAATCCTATAGAAGGGAGATATGGTTCGGAACGTGAAGAGCACCGCATTTGCGGCGGTGTCCGGATACTCTCTGCGGACCTTGAAAATTCAGGTGAGGGATGTACGTGGAGATGTCGCGCCGGTTCGTACCCATATCCGCAGCAGGTCTCCAAGGTGAAGAGCCTCTAGTCGATAGAATAATGTAGGTAAGGGAAGTCGGCAAATTGGATCCGTAACTTCGGAATAAGGATTGGCTCTGAGGACCGGGGCGTGTCGGGTTTGGACGGGAAGCGGATGCGGCCGGTGCCGGGCCTGGTCGATGCTCGTGCGTCTTTCGGGGCGCGTGGGCGGAATCCGGACCCGCGTTCCGGCCTTCCGCGGATCTTCCTAGCCGTAAGGCCGTGTCGTGAGAGTCTCGCGCTCGATCGGCGCGGTTCTGTACGACCGCCGTTCAACGGTCAGCTCAGAACTGGCACGGACAAGGGGAATCCGACTGTCTAATTAAAACAAAGCATTGCGATGGCCCTCGCGGGTGTTGACGCAATGTGATTTCTGCCCAGTGCTCTGAATGTCAACGTGAAGAAATTCAAGCAAGCGCGGGTAAACGGCGGGAGTAACTATGACTCTCTTAATGGCTTAGGCTCCCTAAGGACACTCCCATTGCTTACTTCCATGCGGAGGTTAAGGACGGGGGTCTGGGTTTGCCAGCACTGAGGGCGGTTGTTCCGGATCTCGTTGTCAAGAGATACGGGGCGCTCGACCGCTCGACGTGGGAAGCAGCCCGGGCCGCCGCCAGATCTGATAAGATCCGTAAAAAACTTAGCTGGGCAAAAAAGCAAATGAGAAAGTTCACCACTGTTACCAAAGGGGGTAGTAGCGCTAGCGAGGCCTCCTCTCCGGCAGATTACTGGCGGGAAAGTCTGTATCGCTCAGTCGATGGGTTCGAGTTAAGGGAATCATCTAATACCGCAGCGTCAACCAAATGGTTACGTGAGCGAAGTGGGAGATACACCGGTCGGGACTTCGTGCAGTTTGTGCACACGCATATTAACGCCCTCCCGTCTAGGGTTCGGACGACGAGAGGGCGTAGGGATGGCAGAGAGTCGGAGTTGAACTGCCGTGCAGGTTGCACGGTTAGGGAGACAACGGCTCATGTCATCCAGCAGTGTCACAGGACACACGGCGGTCGGATAGAACGCCATAATCTTGTCGTGCGGGTCGTCTCGGAAGAGATGGCCCGCCAAGGGTGGCATGTGGAGGTTGAGCCAAAGTTTGTTACCGCGCTGGGGGTCAGAAAGCCCGATATCATCGCGGTTAAAGGAGGGGACGGAGTGATTTGGGATGCCCAGATAGTCTCGGGTCAGCGACCTCTTGACGATGCACACCGTGCGAAACGTAGTAAGTACGGGACGCACAAGGAGCTAGTTGAGAAGGTCGCAGATAAACTAGGACTTCCGATAGGTTGCGTCCAGGCCACATCTTGTACGCTCTCCTGGCGTGGTATCTGGAGTCGGGCGTCGCTAAATGAGCAACGTCGGCTTCTGGGAATCGGACCTTCCCTATTAAATCAAATACCGGAGTTGGTGTTGAGAGGGTCTCACATGAATTGGACTCGTTTCAATCAAATGACGACGGTCAAGGAGAGGGGTTAATCCTTGACGTGGAGGGAGATCCTGTGGGGTAGGCCCCTGCGGAGCCTGACGGCGGTACTAGCCCCTTCAGAGGTCTGAATCCCGCTATTCAAACAGCCCTAGTACCGTCTATGAACATCTAATCCGCACAATGCCTTTGGGCGCATGAGCTAGTAGGGAGGATAAGGGACTTCGGGGGACCTCCGGCTCGTCCATAATGATTAGTCCTCCGCCTGTATGGAGGGTCGCTATGGACGAAGGCATGTGTCAGAGGCTCACATAGCCAAATGCCTCGTCATCTAATTAGTGACGCGCATGAATGGATTAACGAGATTCCCGCTGTCCCTATCTACTCAATCTGTTCAATTGGGGGTTGATAAAAACGAGTAACAAAAAACCAACCTCATAATTATATCTATAAAAATAATTAACAGACAAAATTCTGTCGTCTCAGCCTTGGGCCGGACACGCTCCATCAACACGTGAAACGTCCTCCACCACGTCACACGCACAGTTACGACTGGGCGTCTTGTACATAAAGAAACCGAACGGAACATGTCCAGCGCTCAGACGAAATGTAATCTACTATTATTATAAATCTGAAAGTTTGTGAGGATGGATGGTTGATGTTTGTTACTCTTTGAAGCAGAAACCACTGAACGGATTTTAAGAAATTTAGTACGGTAGTAGTTTAAGCTCTGAATTAGCACGTAGGCTACTTTTTAACGTGGGATACTATATTTACGCGGGCCACAGGAAAAAGCTAGTAAATAGTTTATGTAGCTATACTCATTAATCACGCATATCGTCGTCGAGACAATGAGCGTGTGTCGCCGTCACCCGCTGGTGCCGGCTGCTGTCCATTAGCGCCAGGTGAGACCCTACCCCTCCCCGCCCCTCCTCTATCCTCCCCCGCATCCTCGTCAGGCCATTACGCGGCAAATTATCACAATACAGGTGTCAAACGCTCCAACTCCACACACAATGGTCCTCCATCAAATTCATAAGTTATGAGGAGCGACCATTTGAGCGAAATATTTCTTCTTCCCAATTTGGAGGTTAGACAAAGGCGTTTCGCTTGTGTTTTGAAGTGAAACTATTTTTTGTGTGCACCTTGCAATAATTGTTATTAATCTGTACAAGACGAGACTTACCGCCCGTTTCAATAACCTATCTACCAATAATTATTTGTTAAAAACGTCGTCATTCAATCATTTGACGGTTTTTGACGTGATAACGTCTTATAATTTGATGGAGCCGGCTGCACGCGCGAAAAAACATGACTCATACGTTACCTGTTACCAGCGTTACCTCGCTAAATAGCTAGCCGCGCCTTAGGTATGTGAGCGGTGGGACGGAGAGGCGGGGGCGCTTGATGTTATTACTCAGTTCGGCGCCGGACTTCGCGGCGGCAACACGCCTACCTAAGGCGCGGCCAATCAGTTCCGCGCGCACTATAAAGATGACGTTGTGACGTTCAACTATCGTCAGTAAACCGACTTTACAGATAACCGATTTTTTTTGCGATACAAATCTGACGTTTCTAACAAATAAATATTGGTAGATAGGTTAATGAAACGGGCCATTAATGACAAACGTAGTCTTATTATCCTACTACTATTATAAATGTGAAAGTTTGTGCGGATGGATAGATGGATGGATGTTTGTTACTCTTTCACGCAAAAGCTACTGAACGGATTTGATGAAATTTGGTATGGTAGTAGTTTAAGCTATAATTACAGAAGCAAAGGGGAGACACTCCCTACAAATGATAGCTCCAGCACCGGCGAATGTCAGCCATGTTGACGTAAGCCTAAGGTTGACACCGAAATAATATTAGGTAAGTAATTACCTAATATTATTTCGTACATATGAAATCGGCGTTTTGTAAAGGAGGAAAATAAAGTAATTTTTTTTAAACATAATATAATAGGTCTTTACCTATGAAATTGCCATTCTGCAGTACTGGCCATTTCAAATAAAAATAATTTTTGTTTGGCTCAGAATTATTCTAATTTCAAATTAATTTTATTTTAAAAACATGGAATTCTTTTTCCAAAAGCAGTCATTTGTTTATTGATTAGTGTTACATTTTCATCGCATTTCAATCTTTTTCGTCATCATGGATACGTTAAAAATTCTAGTAATTATGAAATATGAGTACCGTCGTGGCAGCAACGCGGCACAAGCGGCACGCAACATCAACGACGTTTACGGAGCTAACACTACAAACCAACGCACCACCTGTTATTGGTTTGCTCACTTCCGTCCTGAAAATTTCGACCTGAAAAATGAACCTCGCGGTCGTCCGAAGACTTTTGTCGACAATGACGAATTAAAGGCGATTGTGGAAGCTGATGATACACAATCTACGGCTGAATTAGCAGCAGCTTTCGACGTTAGCATCAAAACAATATTGGTCCATTTACGTCAAATTGGCAAGGTAAAAAAGCTTGACAAATGGGTGCCCCACGAACTCAATTATCGCCAGCGCGAAGTACGCGTTGAGACGTGCCTTGCACTGCTCAACAGACACACAAATGAAGAAATTTTGAACCGCATTGATACCTGCGATGAAAAATGGATTCTGTTTGATAACCGCAAGCGCTCATCAAGTTGGTTGTATCCTGGTTCAGCACCTAAACAATGCCCTAAACGAAAACTTACCCCTAGAAAAGTGATGGTCACTGGTTGGTGGTCTAGCGCCGGTGTGATTCATCACAACTTCTTACCAAACGGGGTGAGCATTACTGCAGATGTGTACTGTGAAGAACTGAACACAATGATGGAGAAGCTGGCACATCTCCAACCAACATTGGTAAATCGCTCGTCTCCGCTGGCTCCTGCACGACAACGCGCGACCTCATACTGCACAGCAGACGGTCTCCAAGTTGCAAGAACTGGGGTTGGAAGCTCTCCGTCGTTCGCCCTACTCACCAGACCTTGCGCCTACAGACTACTTCTTTTTCCAGAATTTGGATAACTTCTTGGCGGGAAAAAAATTCAATACCCGATAGGCAGTACAAAATGCCTTTGAAGAATTTGTTGCCTCCCGTCCAGCTGATTTCTTTAAGAAGGGCATCAATAAACTGCCATTGCTTTGGCAAAGATGCATTGATTGTATAGATGATTACTTCGATTAATACAAATAAAAATACATGAAAAAAATTCGTTTAAATTTTTTTATACAAAACGGCAATTTCATAGGTAAAGACCTAATATTTATTTAATCAAAGTATATACCATTGCTATCCATGCACTTTTGTCATCTCATAGGTAGTTCATTGATTGGTTGGATTGGTTTACTAAAAAGACCATTCACACAGGAATCAATAAAATCTTCTAAGGCGCTTTGGACTGCCCCATTGGGGTTGAATTTTTGCCAGATTTAAGAAAGCTGTAGTGAACGACACCGGCACTAGTCCACCAAACGCTCACAAGTAATTTTTTTTAGTCTATTTTCGCTTGGGGCAGGCTTTGGCTGGTTCGCCAGGGTTCAGCTATTGCGATGAGTGATTCCGATTATCGTACAGGATATACACATTTCATCACAGGTAATGATTCGATTTATAGTCCCTTCATTATTGTGCCGGTTGAGTAATGTAACGCAGCAGTCGACGCGCGTTTGTGGGTTTGCTGCACTCAATTCATGAGGTACCCACCTTTCAAGCTTTTTCCCAATTTGCTTCAAGGAGATTAAAACAGTTTTATCACTAACACCGCAGCCTGCAGCTAACTCGGACATAGTTTGCGATGGATCCGCTTCGACAATAGCCTTCAATTCTTCATTATGAATTTCTAGAACGAAAACGTTGGAACCAAAAACGCACTGTTTTTTCTTTTGCGACACCGCCGCCATACACATCATTAATCCTTGAGCCGTTTCTGCAGCACTGGTGCCACGGTTGAGCACGTACTCGAAAATAATACGATATTTCAAGTTTTCCATTTTGTAAACAGAGTGACGCAAAGAAAAAACCAAAAGAGGAAAAAACAATGAATAATTACGGTTTTCGAAACACAAATTCATGAGCAATTGGCGGTATCAATTTGAAATTGGAATTCCTAACCAAAGAAGATATATTTGAGATTAAAGTGGCCAGTACGACAAAACACCAATTTCATATGAAAGGACCTAATATTAAACGTCGCGTCAGGTAAATTTATCTTATATATTATGAATATACTGTCAATTATGTTAAAGCACGAAACGACTAGCGGCCAGCCCCGTGAACAAAAGTCCTGGAACGAAAAACTCACTCCCCGCTCGCCGCGCGCACACCCGGCATACGTCTAGCCACGCACACATAGCTGTGAGTTGTCAATCGTGTAAGTCTATAGAATGACGGTTCTTTACGTTACTAACATAATTATATAATTGGCAGGGGTTGACAGACAGACGGACTGACGGATGGACAGACGGACTGACGGACGGACAGAGCGAAACTATAAAGGTTCCTTGTAGTACTACAGAACCCAACTACGCCTTAGCCTGCACATTTAATGACTTTTAAAAATTGATTCTTATATTATTCTTAAATCATGGTCGTTAAACCATGCTCCTTGGCTCTGTAGCTAAAATATTCCAGCATCCAACTGTGAACTGATAAGAGAGAGCTTTACAACTGGTAGTTGACGAAATCACAGTTACCAGGTACCCGCAGGTTGCCGCAGGTCGCCGCAGGTCGCCGCAGGTACGGGGCACAAGTATCGTAGCTGTCGCCGCCATCATTTGTCACGGTAATCACCGTCCGGTGGGGGGAGACAGTTGTCCCTCCCCCAGGGGGATGCTCGTCCCTCCCTGCGGGGTGCCTGGCAGCGACGTGAATCCAATTATGCGCGAGAAAAATAAAATAAAATATTAACCTCCTTTGTTAAAGTTTAATCAAAGATATTTGGTTGGTCTCGGTAGAGCGCCCAGCAAGACCAATGATTAGTCTATGGTTTTAATCTTGTACATGCATTTAGTATTGTCTGTACTGTCATCTATGACCCGTGTCATGAAGATTCCTCTTGTTAATTTTAATTACTAGACGTCTTTGTACGCGCAACAAGAAATTCCGAGGAATCGGGCATTTTTCTACAATAAGAAGAAGCCTATGTGTTAACCCCGAGTCTAAACCACTACCATACCCTCAATTCTTTTCCCTCCCTCAATTTTCATACTGAAAGTTTTTGCTTTACGTAATGTAATGATGAATAGGCACAAGATGAGTCACGCCAGGCGCAGCCACAGTCACCACCACCACCAGACACAGTGCAGTAATCTGCTACTTTCTCCAATAACTAATAATTGTAAGCTATGGATGTCCGCAAGTAACGCCTGATTCTATTAACTATTTAATCTAAATGTCAACGAGGAAACAGGAAACAGCGTGTTATAATGTCATCTAACTAGGTATCTATATACTCGTATAACGTCTCCGAAAATCAATTACGGATACTTCGGGCACATGATTCACTGTTTAAGCAAAACCATATTTATCATACTCAAAGTAAAAAATCTTCTCATGTATGGGTGACTCCGCTGAACGCAAACTCGCCCATATAAAGAAATAATATTATTTTCGAGTAGGACAATTATTTTTGTGCCTAAATGTCTTCACATAAGCAGTAAATCATGTGCCCGAAATATCCGTAGTTGATTTTTCTAGACCTTATAATATATTATATTATAGGCAAAACTGATTGACTGATGTGACAACGCACAGGCCAAACCCTTTATGGCTGGAAATTTGAAATTTTGCACAGGTATTTCTCATATGATGTAGGCATTCACTAAAGAAGGATCTTTCAAAATTCAACCCCCAAAGAGGTAAAATAGGGGTTAAAAGTTTGTATGAAACTTTGTATTCCTCGGACATATTTGCATGAAATTTCGTATGACTTGAGTACGGAAAAAATAATGAGTTACATATTTCAGCGTTTTGTAAAATTCAACCTCTAAGAGGGTAAAATAGTCGATGAAAGTTTTTTATTATAAAGATAGGTAGCGTTTAAAAAATCAATTTCACGCGAGCGAAGCCGCGGTCAAATGCTAGTTTATAATAAAATAAAAATTTAATGACAAATTAATTTCATCGAATTTAATCTTTTTGTTTATGTTTAGATTAAATTGGATCTGGGGCCCGATTCTCGTACAATCGAGAAAAGTTCACATTGGATCTGGGCCCCGATTCTCGTGCAATCGAGAAAAGTTCGCATTGGAAAAATAACGAACTTCGAATTTTTGCTATGGAGGGTAGAGTGAGGGTTCCTCTACTGTCCATAATTTTTGTAGAATATAACAAATGGCTTATTCCCGATGTCCTCGCTTCACATGTATGGAGAGCCGACCCTACATTATAGGACTATTATTATTTTGTGATGCAAAAAATGAGATCAATATTCTATAACCTACTTGGGGCCTTTTCATCCGTTATTGGATGATTTATACAGTATCCTGCGAGCGAGGTACCCTCTCTTGAAATACTGTAGTGCCTAGGACAGACGATTTTTAAATGTCGTATGGTTGCCCAAGCACATACGGCATTCTCACACACAGTCAGCCTAGTCCAGAGGAATGACTGGTCAATACGTCCGGGGCCAACCATGTGCAGGTTTCCTCACGATGGAGCGTCCGTGTAATGTACTTGAGATCTGAAAAAGTCTCATTGGTACACGCCACAACCTGGGAATCGAACCTGCACCCTACCCACTAGGCCACGGAGCTCTCATTCTATAATACACATTATATAAATATACCAAATTTCATCCATTTATATTCATAAATCCAGAAGCTACAAGAGCAGACAGACAGACAGACGGGCGGATGGACAGAGCGAAGCTGTAAGGGTTCCTTGGGTATTACGAAACCCTACAAAGTAGCTAAGGATTAACTTTTTTGATGATACATGCGGAACACCTGAGGCATAAAAATAGTGTAATTAAATGTTTACAGAAATGTATACATCATACTATTGATATTTTATCACTAAACATTATTTAAAACCAACTTAACCAACACTTAACTATAAAATAAGTATGATTTTTATAAAATATCAGCAATAATATAGCTTTTTTTAATGGTCTCCCTAATCCCATTATTACCGTCAGTAAACGTCATTTAAAAAAAAACTTGAGAGGTGTCAAGGGACACCCGGATGGAACAAAGTTATAATATATATATATATATATATATATATATATATATATATATATATATATATATATATATATATATATATATATATATATATATATATACCTATTTTGGAAGATATATATATATATATACAGAGGTTAGCCGAAAGAAACACACAGACTGACAGACGGACAGAAAAATGTTAACTATTTATATTTTATTGTAAGTACCGATCATACTTTTAAATGCGTTAAGTGAAAATAAAAGCTGTTAATTTTAAATTACAAACAGACACTTCAATTTTGTTTATCTGTATGTACTAAGAAAGTATATATAGTGCGCGCGGAACTAGTTGGCCGCGCCTTAACTTGCTGCTCGCAGTGTTGCCGCCGCAAAGTCTGGCGTCTGAGGCTCCGTACTGAGTAATAACATCAAGCGTAGGGCATCGAAACTCGGTACAAATTTGAAAACCCAGGTTTTTGGGTCTAAGAGTAATCAAAACCCGGGTAGACCGGTTTTTTCGAGCATTTCGATCTTTTTATTGTAATTTTTTAAAATAGACTAATCTGCGTTTATATATCGATTTACTACAATGAGTACAAAATATAAAGGATGAGGAAGAATTTAAATAAATGAAACAGTACTTTATAAATTACAAAAACAGTTATAATGTTTAAAAAAGTGATAAATATTTATTTTTGCTTCAGAATATCTAAAAACTTAGTAAGTAATCTAGTCTTTTTTAAATCACAGACTTGCAGAGATTAGTTTTAACATTAAATGATTTTTTTTTATTATTTAATAATTTATTGCACACAAGAAAAATGTATAAAATTACAATTTAACAAGAAAGACGACACAAAGGTACTGCTTATTTCTAAAAAGAAATTCCTTACAGCAGCCCTACGGAGAGAGATGGGATAAAAGACAGCAGATAGGACGTGCACAATTACAAATACGCTACTTACATATTATTATATCCTTACTAAAATTAAATTACATACATACTTACATATTATATACATACTTAACAAATATAAAACACATAGTTGATATGATAAAATAATATTATATTATACCTATAATAGATAAATACTATATGTATACATAATAACGGTATTTATATGGATTGAATTCCGAGGTAATGCTCTTTCAGACGTCTTTTAAATACAATAATGTTGGGACTGTCACGAACGGTGTGGGGAAGCGAGTTCCACAATCTGACTACATGAACGATGAAGGAGTAGGAGTTGGAGCGATGGGATATCGATGAGTCGAGAAAAGTTAAATCGATCGAGAAGATAGGAAGGAGAGAGGGGATTATACAAAATGTTATAAAGTAGACAGAGGATGTGGGAGTTACGTCGAAGTCGGATAGGGAGCCACTTGAGCTTCAATCGAAAGGCTGATATGTGATCAAATTTTCTCAGTCCAAACACAAAACGGACACAGAGATTCTGTAAACCTTCCAGTTTTGTTAACAGCTCTTCGTTGATGTCCAAGTAGCAGGAATCAGCGTAGTCGATGATAGGAAAAATGAGTGTCTGGACAAGGAAAATTTTGGTGTTCACGGGCAAAAAGTTTTGAAGGCTCTTTAACATGTGCAACGAGTAGTAGACCTTTCTGCTTACTTCACTAACCTGAAGATTCCAGGAAAGATTGCTGTCTAAAATGAACCCTAGATTTTTGGCAGAGTCTGTGTATTCAATGACAGTAGCATCATACATGACCCTAGGTACATTATATAAACGTTGAGTCATGTATTTACTACCTATGATCATGTCTTTCGATTTTCTCGGATTGACTAATAGACCAAAAGATTTAGCCCAGACTGTGATGCGCTGTAGATCAGCGTTAACATCTGTTACTGCGGAATTAATCTCATATATATGTGAATGACGATAGAGTTGTAGGTCGTCTGCGTAGAAATGGAAATTTGATAAGATTAATGTGGAAACAGTGTTAATAAAAATAGAAAAAAGGAGGGGAGAGAGAACGCCACCCTGGGGAACACCCGCTTCAATGTCACACCAATCCGAGGTAGCCTCGTTAGAGCGGACTCGTTGCGAACGTCCCCGAAAATATGTATCGAACCAGTCTATCACTGAGGAAGATATTGTTAAGAGAACGAAGGACGGAAAGGAATATGTCAAAATCAACAGTATTAAAAGCACTGCTAAAGTCGAGTAGCACTAGAACAGAGATACATTTATTTTCCATTGCTAGACGGAGATCGTCAGTGACTTTAAGCAGTGCTGTAAGAGTACTGTGACCAGTGCGAAAGCCGGATTGGAAGGGAGAAAGCAATTTATTAGAGGATAGGAATTCGGACAGCTGTTTGTGAACAATGTGTTCAAGGACTTTGGATAGGTAGGGTAATATGGAGATTGGTCTAAATTGTGATAATGAGGAGGGATTAGAGGTTTTAGGAAGTGGAATGACATTGACACGTTTCCACGCCGAAGGGAAAGAACTCATTGTCAATGAAAAGTTAAAAATGTGAGTGATAATTGGCAAGAGTTCTGGAAGGGTAAGCGATATCATGCGGGGGCTCAGGTTATCATGACCCACAGCAGTAGAAGTGATAGCCATGATATGTTTCCTAACTTTCTCCTCAGTGATATGCTTAAACAAAAACGGACTACAGGAGGGGAGAGGAAGAGAACAGAGATGGGAGATCGTATGAACTTTTGTAACCTGGTCAACAATAATTGGTGGAACACAGAAATGAGCGTTCAGTTCATTTAAATTACCTAAATTGTCAAAACAGGTGGAGGACTTGCCAATGCCCCCAGGGTTGAAAGGAATTTCCATAGTTGCAAGGGGTTGTTTTGGTAACATTCACTTATTGTATTTAAAAGCTAATAAAAATAATATCTTCAAAAGACATTTTTGTAGTATCACAAATAATTTTAACATTAATAAAACTCTTCTTCGCATTAACAATTAAGTAACGAATAGTTCTAGTCTTCTATTCTACTATTCTAATATAATTTAAATTGCTGTCGTTTAGTTAATAATCAGTTCTTTATCTAAGTAACTAAAATACAAAGTCCAAAGTAGTTATGCATTTGACACATTATTTAAACAACATAGTTAAGACATACCCTCTGACCAACTGACCACTTTAGAAAAAAAGAGATATTCATATAAAATAATAACTAATACCATTTGGACATAATATCGCTTCGCTACACCCTCCCCTCTCCACTGCTCCACACTTTACCCCATTCATGTCCAGAGATGGACGCGCGCGTTCCATTTAACTTGCATGGCTTGTTTTATTGGTAGGAACGTAGCAACGAAGCTACTTTTTACGTAATAAATAATAATTTATCAAAGCGTGGTTTTATTCCATTTACTTATTATTGCATTCAAGGTGGCTTAAACTTAATAAATAACAAAAACAAAAGAGAATGGATTGCAAACAATTTTTCATATCAACGGTAAATATTGCAACGGTTGATAACTTTGATGGCAGAAAAACGTTTGCTGTGTCAGCTAGTAACGAAATAAATAAGTCGCTGAGAGCTGAGAACTTTGGTGTAGTTGGGTTTGTGACCAAACGTACCACAAGCCAGAACTACACCACACCACACAAGTGGTCAAGCGGTGGCTCCTTGTGGTTGCCTCGTATCAAAATGTCCGTGTTTTGTTACGAACAACCATTATAATTACTTGGTGTCGCTGGTGGTTGAGTTGTGGTTGCGATGTGGTTCACACGTAACCTCAGCTTGACCACCACAATTGTGATACGTGTGGAGAGACCCTTAGTTCAGCTAATGCATTTATTTTCCACCAAGGTACCAAAAGTACTAAGTACCCTGGATCCAAAAGTACTGAACAGAACTCCTGATTCCTTATACCGGGTGTTTTCCAGTCAGTGTCCAATCTTTCAGGAGTGAATATACTCTTGAATATAAGCAACTTTTACTATGGGATCAACTTTATTACTAGAAAAAAAATATGCTGTTTCATACAAAAGGGCTACGACATGGATAGCATTTTGTAGGAAACAGCTGATTTTTTTTCATGCAAAAAAGGATTTAATAAAACTTATTTTCTAAATAATTCCCCTTTTAAATTTGGATGAAATTTTAACCTTTTCTCTACTCAATCTTCAAAATTTTGAAGTCGGTACCAGCCATCTTGAACTGGAAGTCGGTTTAATTTTTTGTTTAAATATATATTATAGAACATAAAATTACATTGCGCTGCCTAAGGCGCTGTGGTCATTAACCTCACAGAAACAGCTGACTTTAAAGCGAAAGCAAAGTCTTTGCCTAAACAATATCAATTCAATCAGCTGTGTGAGGTCAATGCCGGCAATGGCCGTAAAGAACGTAATGTAATTTTATTTAGTTTTTTTTTTTGAAATTTAAAATTATTTTTCTGCCTAAACGTCTTACATAAGCAGTAGATCATATGCCCAAAATATCCGTAGTTCATTTTACCAAACTTTATATAGGTATATTTGAAATAGTTGTAGTTTATCTAGTTTATTTTTTTGTTCATTTTTAGAAACTATGTGATTGAAACAATATATTTAATAACTTAAACTAACGCTCGTTACTTGAATTTGATTATTCCTCCATTCAGTTCATCGCCTCTAGTCGTAAGTCTATGCTCTACTCTAGTAAATGCTCTATTTTAATTCAACCATTTTATTTCGATATAATAAGAAAGGCTTGAAGCTACTGCATTAAAAAAAATAATTTTGAAAATCGATCAACAGACGGTGGAGTTATCGTTGAACAGACAAAAAAAAAATTACATACGTGCGAACGTATAACCACCTCCTTTTTTTGGAAGTCGGTTAATAAAAGGCAAAGATGATTGACTGATGTATCAACGCATAGGCCAAACCCTTATCACTAGAAATGTGAAATTTTGCACACGTATTTTTCATATGACGTAGGCATCCACTAAGGAAGGATTTTTTAAAATTCAACCCACAAGGGGGTAAAATAGGGGTGATATAAGTTTGTATGAAACTTTTTATTCCTTGGACATATTTGCATGATATTTCGTATAAATAGGGCTAGAACTAACATTTCGCACACGTATTCCTCTTATGACGTACGCATGCACTAAGGGTAGATTTTTAAAATTAAACCCCCAAGGGCGTCATACAGCCCCCTAAATTAGGGGTAAAAGTTTATATGAAACTTTTTATTCTTTGGACACATTTGCATGATATTTCGTATAAATTGAGTACAAAAAGAATAATGAGTTACGTATTTCAGCGTTTTCTAAAATTCTGCCCCTGGGGGGGTTAAATAGGGGTTGAAAGTTTTAAATAAAAACACTTAGGGCTAGAAACATATTATTTCGCACACGTATTCATCTTATGACGTAGGCTACGTATTTCAGCGTTTCCTAAAATTCAGACCCTAGGTGGGTAAAATAGGGTATGAAAGTTGAAAACCCAATTTCACGCGGGCCGGCAAAGCCGCGGGAATTAATGCTAGTTTAGTATAATATATTTTATTCGAAATTTTTTAATTATTTTTCTGCCTAAATGTCTTTACAGCAGTAGATCATATTATGTCCAAAATATCCGTAATTGATTTTACCAAACCTTATATTTTATAAATCTTACTAATAAATAATCTACGTTTATGTAACTATCTATATTATATAAGAAGGTAGGAATATGCCAATTTTAGAGAGTTCAAAATGGCTTACTTAAATTGGATAATGTGAACACGGCTCGTACGTCATTGGTCAATTTTCATTTTTTTGACATTTCACTGCCTCCGTAACGCGAATAGACTTTAAGCAAAGAATATATTATATTATTAACGTAAAGAATCGTCATTCCACCGATTTACACGAATGACAGCTCGCGGCTGTGTGTGCGTGTGTGCGTGGCTGGGCGAATGGGGAGGCGGGAGGGGCGTGAGTTTTTTCCAACCAGGACTTTCGTTCACGGGGCTGGCCGCTGGTCGTCAGTGCTTTCACATAATTGAGAGTATAAATAATAGATGTGTCTGACTCGACGTATTAAATTATTTTGGAGTCCACCTTCGGCTTACGTCAACATGGCTGACATTCGCCGGTGCTCGAGCTGTCATTTGTAGAGAGTGTCGCCCCTATGGTTCGAGTACAAGAACAAGGTTATCCAAAAGAAATTAGTATTAAACATTTCTTTCCAAGCGCGCCGTATGAATTATAAAGGCATTTTACATAAACCGTGTAAAGTGTCGCTTATTTATGACGACGACGCAGTGACATTCGCTTGTTTATTCACATTTGATTGCTGCGTCAAATATTTAAGTACATTGATACATCCATTACATTCATGCAATTATTTACGTTAAATCAACATTAATTCGTGTCGGGCACGGCCGGAGTTTTGAGTGGCAATTTCCCGCGGAATTGGTTAATTAGTTGTATCACGGGCTATTGGTATGCTGGTCATCTCTCGCAATTACTTCTGAATATTATATAATATTATATATATTATATAATATAGCGGAGCTAATAATATTAGCTTGTCAATTCTGACGGTGGTCAGCAGTCGATTAATCTGACAGAGTGGGTCAGCTCTGCAGAATGACTCTGCAGTGGACAATTACTGTTCAACAACATTAATTAACTACGATTTCAATTTAAATCTGCACAGAAAATAATAATAAATAAAATTATTAAATTAAAAATTAAAAAATAATAAAATTAAACATGAATGCATACTGAGAGTAGAAATAAGAAATTTGAAGATGGATTTGAGATGACTTCGACTGCTTCAGCAAAAGCATCAATACTCAGAATTGCAAACCAAACACAATAACATGACAAACCTACGACTTCTGAAATATTCATCTCAATTGTCTGGGTAAAATGTATCTGACTCCAAATAACTTTAAAACCTTCTGTTGTATTGGATAAAATGTATGCCTTTTTTTTACATAACATTTTGCAAAGGTACTTAAACAGGAGTTTCTAGGTATTTTCCAAAAATGTTTTCTTTGTAAATTTGTAGAAGAATTACAGGGAAGACCCCTTTATTTCATTCGATAAGGTAAGGTTTTGGGAACACGCACAGTCAGGTCAACGATACGGGGTAATCGCGGCGGACGCACACGTCTAGAGGCGGGGTATTGCGGGGTTAAGTTTTATATTTCTATGGTCTTCTTAACTTTTTGTTTGTTGACCTCCTTGAAACGCTTAAAATAAGTTCAATTGCAAGTTTTTCGATGTCCACTTCTACAGCGTATTGCATGTTGTAAGAAAATGTCGTAGTTGAAGCCAATAACTTACGGCTTATAATTGTCCATGTAAAATGGCTAAACGTTGTCATTGCGACTGTAATCGACATCTTTTTCGTTAGTGTGTGTTACAAAGTAACCATTTAATCATAAAAATCGCATTAAACATTAATTTCTATTACAGTATAATGTCAAAATATATTGGAAATTAAATATTGATATGTTTAATACAATCATATTCCACTGATCACCTATAAATGCCGATATTGAATCGGACATCTAAACCGATTCGTAACTCGATAACGATCATCGGCAAACCAGTTTCCCGA
This sequence comes from Phengaris arion, assembly GCA_963565745.1. Classification (NCBI taxonomy): domain Eukaryota; kingdom Metazoa; phylum Arthropoda; class Insecta; order Lepidoptera; family Lycaenidae; genus Phengaris; species Phengaris arion. The sequence continues at coordinate 5,148,750 of OY751432.1, forward strand.
GTCAACTGCGACAGCCGAGTTCCGAGTGAATGAAAACCGGTCTGTAAGTGATTAATGGGTGATAAATAAGCGATTAATTCTACAATTTTCCATTGCCAAGCGAAGCGATTAGATACTAGATTTTTAATGTGAAACATCTTAAATATTATCTAGCTAGTTAGATTGTTAGCGTAGTATTCGTATTAAGGCAATACATCTGTCTACCCCGGCTTACAATACCCGGCTCTATACCCGGCTGTCTACCCAAGCTGTACGCCATGCCAGCCCCGCTCTATACCCGGCTATCCACCCCAGCCCTACGCCATGCCAGCCCCGCTCTATACCCGGTTATCTACCCCGGCTCTTTCCCGTCCCGGCCCCGCTCTGTACCCGGCTGTCTACCCCGGCTTTACTCCATCCCAGCCCCGCTCTATACCCAGCTATCTATCCCGGCTTTTTCCCATCCCGGCCCCGCTCTATACCCGGCTGTCTACCCCGGCTTACAATACCCGGCTCTATACCCGGCTGTCTACCCCAGCTGTACGCCATGCCAGCCCCGCTCTATACCCGGCTATCCACCCCAGCCCTACGCCATGCCAGCCCCGCTCTATACCCGGTTATCCACCCCGGCTCTTTCCCATCCCGGCCCCGCTCTATACCCGGCTATCTACCCCGGCTTTTTCCCATCCCGGCCCCGCTCTATACCCGGCTGTCTACCCCGGCTTTACCCCATCCCAGCCCCGCTGTATACCCGGCTGTCTATCCCGGTTCTAGGCCATGCCAGTCCCGCTGTATACCCGGCTGTCTACCCCGGGCTTACCCCATCCCGGCCCCGCTCTATACCCGGCTTTACCCTATCCCGGCCACGCTCTTTACCCAGCTATCTACCCCGGCTTTACCTCATCCCGGCGGATTGTCGATTGCCTGACAGAATTATTTTCTACTGACAGTTAATGTCTTAGCTGACATATAATTTGCTTGGTAGTATGCGGTTTGCACAAGATTAACTTTTAAATATCTTGGTTTGCATCGTGGTTGTTGATGCTAAAACACTTTACTGTCGTCAAGGGACGCCTGGAACAGTCAGTGAATCAGTGTACTGAGCAGCGCGGCGCCGCTCTTGCAACGTGTATTTTTTGTGTAGTGAACAGTTCAATTTTGAATCGTTATCGTATAGTATACTTAGTCTGGCCACAAATACTGTTACAATTAAAAAAAAACAAAATATTACATTTGAATTTGGAATCTGCCATTTTTATATGATTGTAAATTGAGTTTTCTCATTTTGACGCCAATAAGTTTTAATATCTGATTAGATATTAAAACTAATAAGTTTTAAGATATTAAAATGGAGTGGGGTGATAAAGAGAACCGAATAGCTGTGATTGCATTACACAAAGTAGGTATGGAGCCAAATGCAATTTTTAAAACTCTCCATACGCTTGGTATTAGTAAAATGTTTGTGTACCGGGCTATTAATAGGTACAATGAGACCTCCTCTGTTTGTGACAGAAAAAGATCTGGCCGTCCACGTAGTGTTCGTACGAAAAAGGTGGTCAAAGCAGTAAGGGAAAGAATTCGAAGAAATCCTGTCCGAAAGCAAAAGATTTTATCTCGAGAGATGAAGATAGCACCTAGAACCATTTCGCGTATTTTAAAAGATGATTTAGGACTGGTGGTGACTCTGGGTGATAAAATCGAAACAACTACTGAAGCGGTACGCAAAGGGAGGTCACAGAAAAATTTTGTTTACGGATGAGAATTTTTTTACAATTGGGCAACATTTAAACAAACAAAATGACTGTCTTAGCTATGAAGGAGTGTCTGAGCCATACTTTAGTGAAAAAGATATCAAAACATCGCCAAAAGCCCCTTAACAACACCATGTTCAATAACCAAGAATGGTCCTTCCAGCAAGACTCAGCGCCGGATCACAAAGCTCGGTCTACGCAGTCTTGGTTGGAAACGAACGTTTCGGACTTCATCAGAGCTGAAGACTGGCCGTCGTCTAGTCCCGATCTTAATCCTCTGGATTATGATTTATGGTCAGTTTTAAAGAGTACGGCTTGCTCTAAACGCCATCATAATTTGGAGTCCCTAAAACAATCTAAAACAATCCGTACGATTGGCAGTGAAGAATTTTCCCATGGAAAGAGTGCGTGCTTCTATTGATAACTGGCCTCAACGTTTAAAGGGCTGTATTGCAGCCAATGGAGACCACTTCGAATAAGCTTTTTATATTTTAAATTGTTTTATACTTATGTATTAAACTAACACACTGTAAAAGTAATAAATGTCGTTTGCAATAGAAAATATTTTTATTCTTTGTTTCAGTATTTATGGCAACACTAGGTAGATAGGAAAATGTGTGCAATTTTGCGGGATTTCAAGACGGAATTTGGACATGGGCATGCCAACCGGGCGGAATTACCATTACGATAAGAGCTAGTCACACTAAAGTACGTAAATTTTTATTTTACATTGTACAATAACATTTTTAATCGATATTATTTATACACGCTATTTTTAAACGGCGGAATTGGCCACCATATTGTTTATTTCAAACTCAACTTAAACTCTTAGAAAATTTATTGCTTTTGCATAACAAAGGCAACGACTGTAAAGATCTAAAAAATCTGTAAAATTGAAATAAGTTACAGTAATAATAATTAATAAGTGATTTCAATAAAAGGTTTAGTAAAACATTGATGTCAAATGTTTCATTTTTTATCTTAAGTAATGATGTGTTGGCCGCAAACTCAAGAATTGTTTTCGATTATGTTGTTATTTTGATTATGTTTAATTTAAACAAATGGTTATTTAAACCTGTTGTCTATGTTGTGTAAATACTTTTATGCGTAATTGATTGCTTGCACGTTTTAAAATGATAAAAAAGTATTTACAGAACCAATGTTTTTATTTCTTTCCTACTTTTTACTTTTAAATTATAAAAAAATCAGAATGTTTTACTTGCTTAAACACTTGTTTTTTTAGTTACTAACAAGAAAAATGTATGTTACACATGTTTTATATATTTTACGAAATCCCGCAATCCCAACGGACGTGTCCATAGTATTATAATGTTTTAGGTCGTTAACCCCAAAATTGCACTACCTAATCCGATCACTGACTATAAGTGAGCGCCGCGTCGCGTCTCAGTGTGAGCTGACCCTTAAACGCATGGCCTCTACAGAAGCATTGGCAGCGCACTAGAGCATTACAATTGCATTCCTCGGTCCGCGTCGGCCAAATTGGCTTGCCGATTAAAAAACTAATAACGATGTTCTATTCGTAGGGGATTCGCCTTTTTTCTTTCAGTCATACTTAAAATTAATTAAAATGGAGTATTTTAAGCCCTTGCCCTATTGGTTTAATTTTGGCCCCGATGCGACAAAGAAAAGAGTCATACGTTTGAAGAGATACGAGTATATCTATGGCATCGTCGCTTGACTTCAATAAATAATAAACGTCGAAATTAAATTATTTTATAAGAATTACGAAACAGAACCCCCATTAACTTACACTTAAATTGAATTGATATCGTCAACTTGAATTGATATCGTCAACTGATTTTTGGAGTTTGAACCAATCAAAACGAGTTTGCCGTTTATGAGGATACCATTTTGCAGTTTTAAGATGTCGGGACTGGATCGTGCCTGTACTATCGCCGGATTCATTTAGCAGAATCGACCTTCGAATAGTGAACAGCGCCAATTACAAAAGTTGAAATAAAAGCTGCACGAAGCTCTGACAGGAGCTGGCAGTTCTGAACATGACTCGCTGCAAACTTCCAACGGTTTAACTGTCTGGGAACTCTTATGAAACCGCCAAGTGCGAGTCGTACACGGAGGGTCGCGTACCAAACGGAAAAAGCGTTTTGTTGTATGGCACCCACCCCACTTAAATATTAATTATTTTATTCTGTTTTTAGTATTTCCTTTCATAGCGGCAACAGAAATACCTTCTATCAAAATTTCATATCTCTAGCTATAACGGTTCATGAGATATAGCCTGGTGAGTGGTGACAGACAGACGGACGGACAGCGGAGTCGTAGTAATAGGATCCCGTTGGTACCCTTTGGGTACGTAACCCTAGAAAGGCTAACTTTTGTAAGGGAAAACTACATTGCGAGCTCTTTAATATAAATTTATTATTATTTTTCGATCGCAAATCCGAGATCTATATACCAAATTTCATCCATTAGACGCTTGAATGGCGGACAGACAGACAGACAGACGTACAGAGCGAAACTAGAAGGGTTCCTTGAGTATTACGGAAGCCTAAAAATGATCTTCAAAGAGAATAAAATCCATGGGCGAAATCGCGGTAACAGCTAGCTTAAAACCACTACCTCATAAACCTATTCACCAATATTTAAGTGTTTGACTCACAAAACACCTCCGGATACCGCTACCTACCGCTTGTGGTTAAAAGTTTAACGTATTGGTTGTTTCATTAAAACTTGTGATCCTGGCACCGAGTGGCACGCGACTTAGAGAACTTTATCCCCAGTGGCCTGTTATTGGTTCTCGGAACTCCTGTCTGGTGAAAATATACAAAGTTGGACACGAGACTTAATTAATGCATTAGGTAGGTACTCTTATTTCAGTGATTTAAACTGTGTTTTTTTTTAGATTCTCTTCTATGAATTTGTCACAGATATTGATATCTTTAGGTAGGTATTTCTTTCAGTCGATTTAGGATCAGTTCACACCGCGACGATAAGCGACGCTTAAGATAGCTATTGAAAAATGAACTTTATACGCTACACAAAAAGATACACGTTTCATATGACATCAGTTACACACTGCACATGCGCTGTGCAACTTGACATTCGAACTCTTACAAATTACAATGAAAATTTATCTTCCTGTGTAATTAATATAGTTCAATTTTGAAAGGCTATCTTAAAATCGCAGCGCCATGTCGAGTTTAGGTTTTAAGTGACCCTAAGCCACAAGCCTAAGCGCCTAATTTTAATGGCAAAAAAAAGTACACAAAATATACGATAATAAGTTTTAGAATGTAATAACCTGTTCCTGCAATCTATATATTGTTGAAACAACACTGTTCGTTGTTGTCAGTTCACACCCAGACGTGACGATGCGCGTCTCGGTGTGAACTGACGCTGATGGTCAATTCACACCGAAACGGAACGATACGCGACATGGCGCTGCATTTTTGTGACAGCTATTCAAAATTCAACTTTATTCATTACACAAGATACACGTTTCATCGTAAGAGTTTGAATGTCAAGTTGCACCGCGCTGCACATATATCCGTATATCTCTTTGTGTAGTCGCGACTGTTGTCGCGGAGTGAACTGACCCTTAGTGCTGTACTTTTCACATTTTGAACGCTCGCTCGTGTTGTCGCTTGCGTAACGCGTTATAACGACGCGCGACGCGGTCCCATTGTAACCTGTTAGTTTTCAATAATCAATATTCGGATTTCGGTAATTGGTGTGACGAACACGTGACAGTAATGATGGTGCTCCGGCGTTGAATTTAACTCCACTGCCCCCCGGTAAATGCCGGCATTACATACTTACATAGTATGTATGTAATGTCGGAGAAATATGAATCTGGCTAGGTCTTATCCCTGGAAACAGCGCATTTTAAGCTATATAATATGTTTTTTCTTACGTCGTGCAACAATATATCAATAATTTCGACTCTATCATGTCAGTCCGATTTGCAGATTTGTATGCGTACTATGTACCTATAATTTTTGCTTTGTTCGAAAATTCGAAATGTGGTTCGTTCGAATCCCGGTGAGATAAATATTTTTGCAATTCCTTTTATTTTTTAAATTTATCAGAACTCCGAGCAAAGATATGTTAGTCAGGTACATAATAGTGTATACAGTACCTATATATACTACATTTATTTTTTATTATCTTATTTACTGCATTCTGTGAAAAAAGAATTTAATTATATTCGACCAAATTAATGCTAGGACAAAATAAAAAAAATATCAAATGTGAATTAAATTATTTCATCAACTTTATTTATAATTCAAAAAACTTTCATCTCCTAAGAGGGTAACTTAGGGGTTGAATTTTAGAAAATGCTGAAATACGTAACTCATTATTTTTTCCGTACTCAATTCATACGAAATTTCATGCAAATATTTCAATAAAAAGTTTCATACAAACTTTGTGGGTTGAATTTTGAAAAATCCTTCCTTATTGGATGCCCACGTCATATGAGAAATACGTGAGCAAAATTTCACATTTCTAGCCTTAAGGCCTGTGCGTTGATACATCAGTCAATCAGCTTTGCCTTTTATATATAGGTATAGACTAGGAACTCACTCATGCGGCGATTTCTAAACTGAAAATTTGGAGAGCTTAACGAAATCTGTTACCCAGTGCCCCAGTTTACAAACAGTGCTGGGTCGACTGGGCTTAACGTGGACTTACACCAACTCCGCCGTTGTAGTTGTAGGGGCCTTTGCTACCGAAGCGCATTACGTAGTTGTTGTACCGCAAAACATTACAGCTACAAATGGAAGAGATGTCATACACTTCATACAGTCAACATAGCACATATCCACAATAATATATTCTTATACTTTAAACGAGACAATCTTGTGTATATATATAATCTGTATCGCGAAAATGGCTTCAAGTATTACCATTCAAGTATTACCATGAAATTTAGTAAGCAGAGTTTCCGGGGGAGAAACATTGATCTAGCTAAGTCTTATCCCTGGAAACAGCGCATTTTTAAGTTATAAATGTTTTTTCTTTCGTCGTGCAGCAATATATCAATAATTTCGATGCTGTTGTGTCAGTCTGATTGGCAGTTTGCATCTTTTGCTTTGTTCGGAAATTCGGAATGCGGTGGGTTCGAATCTCGGGAGCCCAGTAAGACGAGGCGCGCGTAGGCCGAACACCTGTTTTTATTCGTAACAAATTGAGCTTTATCGACTCGGCCACAATGTACTATCGAATAAGTTACCGCTCGACCAGGCACAAGATGAAAATCGCTAACAGCGCCGTTGAATCGTGCGCACGCAGACAGTTTAATTTAGTTATGTTTTTATCGTAAATTGTCTCAGAAAGAAGATAGCATCAAAAAATTGTTTTAAGATGACGGCATAAGCGGCCAAGTTACGAAGTGGTAAAGTTAAAATTCGAAATATGCACATCAAAATCAGTAAACTACCAATTTTCAAAACTTCCGAAAAAACTTTTCTAGTTTTCCCTTCCTTTTCCTTGACCAAATAACTGATATGTCATTTAGGTATTTGTCCCGACGATACTCTTAAAATCCCAATTTCATGAAATTTTGTCCCGATATTTTAGTCTTTCCATCTGGCAACCCTATCTATTATGTCCCCTTTGGTAAAAGTAAAAGAATTGTATTGTTACAGGTTACAAACAGGTTTACAGGTTTGTAAAGGTTGTGTTTAATAGATATTACCTTGATTTATTTCCTCCGTCCACCACGCGCCACGGCACGAGTCGAGGGAACCGGGGGCCGGGAGACAGAGTGACGACAGCATCCACGAAGATGAACTTTGGCCAACTTCTATAAAACGCATAGCGAATTCCTGGCGGCTATATTCTGTTCAGCGTCGATTACAGTCGACTTGCTTCTAGTAGCCCATTTCCCTCGATATCGAAGACATAAAATATTGTGCGAGTTTTTGTTCCTGCTCGCCGTGAAGAAGTTAACAATGTGTATGGCATCGAATTAGTTACATTGTTTGCCACTAGGGGCGTTGTTGCGATGCCATACAAATTGTAGTTATCTTCTTCACGGCGAGTAGCGACACAGAATACACAATGCAGTGACAGAAACTCGCACACTGTTATTTCTGCTTTAGTTTCAGTTCGCTTCTGTGTCAGAATATCTACAACTTGGTAGTAGGTATATGGTTTCCAACGTTCACAGAGAGAAGAGCAATCGAAAGATATTTTTTGCTTTTACAGCGCGGACCGGACGGGAATGAAATTTTATTTGTTACAGAGATTCTCGCGGGTACTTGAATAGCCGGCTGGGGGGGAAGGGGGCACACTTGAAAACAGCCAGCGGCCACCGTTCCTGTTTTTTATCCCTCAATGTAATTCGTCAGATTTTTTGTTAGTTCTGTGTTCGGATCCTAAATTGTCTACCCTCTCACATCGACATAATTTCTATGACACATTTCCTAACACATTTAGCCCCGACCTTTCTGATTTTGAAAGTTCTAACTTATCACTATAAACAAGCAATGAATTAACGAGGCCAATAATTGAATAAGGCGTGATCAACAGAAACTCGACACCGCCATTAGCCTGCAAATTGACCGGCGGAGGCGATTCGTCTCCTGCCCCGTGCCCACCGCCCCTCCGCCCCTCCGACCGTCGACCCCTGCTGTTTACTGGCACCAAGTGGACTTATGATCCTCAGGAAGTCTATCCGACTCTGAAACTCTGATGTTTCATCAAGTGGACTTGTTGACTTTAAGACCGAAGAGATTCTTTCAAAGATAATTCCTGATTATCTCAAGAACATCAGATTTGGGGACATCCATGATCCAATATAAGGTTTGTTATCGAAGTACAAAAGTACGGGAGTAAATTCGTGTGTAAAGTTATGCGCTTTCTAAATTATGTACTTACTAGCTAGTGCTTCGTTTGCGTGGAACTAAAACGGAACCCTAAGATATAAAAGTAGCCTAAGTAACTACTTAAAATGTCAGCTACCTGCCAGTGAGAGTCCGGTTAAAATCGGTCTAGCCGTTTCAGAGATTAGCCGGAACAAACAGACGGACAGACGGAGAGACAGACAAAAATTTTAAAATTTGATTTTTTGGTGCAGGTACCGTATAAACTATCATATACATTTGGTGCCAAGCTGCTGATTCGGAATTACAAACACTTTAATTTTATTTATTTGTATGTATTGATATATAGATAAAATGGACGAAGAAAGATCTAATTCATAATTAAGTATTCTGTCTATAATCTTAGATAACCATAGCATAAGCTAAGCTCTGCTAAATAAAAATATACACTTCAATCCATTCCCTTTGTTGTGAGAGACTGAATCCGCGAGCAGAATACGAGATGAGCTGCAATCGCCGTGTGTTATTTAAAAATTAAACTCACTTATGTATTTTAGAATTTAGCGAGCTCAGCTCTGCTCTAATCCATCTCAGACGAACCTTAATCGTTTTATTTTGAGAGTTCCTTTCAGACAATGATTTTAAAGTTTGCTACGAGACGTTTTTCGCTAGTAACAAAAGGACAATTTGAAAGGCATTCAGGAAAGTAATAGGCAACTTGACTCATATTTAATTTCATTCATTGAAGGGAGTATTTACTTTACTACTTAGCTTAGGAAAACATATTCTAGCGATATCAAAAATTAAAAACTTAAGATTGATAAATAAAGTTGATTTAAAAATATGTATTTTTGTTTTTTAATTTCCACTGATGAAAACACCTCGAGGTAACTGCCGGCAAGGATGTGACGACACAAACACACTAAACACATAGGTATGTAATAGTGAAACGGAACGTTTCTGTAAATAAATAGTTCATGACATCTTATAAAGTTATATAAGTCAAAACGTGAAACGGAACGTAACACCGCCATTTTACTACTACGGACTATGCTATAGCACAGATTACAAATAGTACTATAGTATGACGTCACAGCACAGCTGATAATATAATATATCAACCAACATGGCGAATAGTGTTTTCGGCGGTTTTTAAAAAGTGTATTTTTTAAATATATTTTTGTGGGTTTTTAGGTTTCAAAATAATGTTATATTATTTTTTCGTGTGTAATCACAGAATACATAATAGTACAAGACTAGTGTAATTAAACAATTATGAAGCGTTTAGAACATAAATGAAAACAAGGTCAAGTAGCCTATTCTCTACGCGTATACTAAAGAAGTCAGTCATGTTTAATTATTTTTTTCAAATTTATAACTATAGGTACCAAGGTAAGTATACAGAATTATTATGTCACACAGAATTAAACTATAGGATTCTTTTCCATTCCAGCAGGTCAAATGTTGGGTATGATCCTCTAATGATATTGAAAAGATGATGTTTCATAGTACGATTCACTTAATATGGCCATTTTAGACCTGCTTCCTGTAGGTTCTCTCAACAAAACTTATCTCCCGTCTTTAACATGTACAGATTGCGATTGTTCCCAGTTTCCTTTACCCACACTTGTTATCTTAAACACTCGTAATTAATAACTGTACCCATGCACCATGGTTCATGCGTGCGTGTGCCGTGTACACATTGTATTGGAGACACATCGCGATATTCGCGTAGTTTAAGCGTTAGATAAACTTGCTAAAATAATATTAAATATGAGAGCTCTGGGTCTGGGTATTTCTTTTACGCTAATTTCGGGCTCAAATGGGTTAGCGGACGGTCCGGAATATCAAATTATAAAACGAAACACTCGCGCGATATTTAACAAATTATCATTTTGCTTATATATATATATATATATATATATATATATATATATATATATATATATATATATATATACTAGCTTTTCACTCCGCTCGCGTAAATACTACGAGAACACTGTACTTTTTCGGGGTAAAAAATAGCCTGTGTGTTGATCCACAGCTTAAACTACTACCATTCCAAATTTTCAGTAGCTTTTGCGTGAAAGACTAACAAACATCCATCCATCCATCCTCACAAACTTTTACATTTATAATAGTCGGAGGACATACTAACTATTTAGCAGGATATTCAATGCATTGTTTTGTTGCAAATTAATGTTAAGGCGACTTTAATATTTTTACAGTCTGATTGCTTAGGAGAAAGTTGAAACTAAAGTTTAACAGCAGATATAATGAGGTACAGTCTACGTTTTACAGGTTACGTCTGCGGTTTACACTTTGAATATTAATTATATTAAGTAAGTCCCTGATTTCTGTCGTGATATTTGGATATCTGAAGCCTGCAGGTAACCAAGAGTATAACGACAAAAATAGATTACATTAGATTCAGTTACCTAATATTAAAATATTAGGTCCTTCAATATGAAAATACATATGAAATCTAAAACTTCAGAAAAGGACAAAGCAGACATGCAGTCCTGAAATTAATTTATATTCTTAGGGCTCATATGCCTCTTTTTTCAAACCATACATTTGGTGTTATATACATTTATCTATAACATCCAGATTAAAAGTTAGACTCTGTCATGTTTCACGATCTGATAAACAAAGATAATGGATTTTTGCTGTTTCAATTCTTGCTACGTTACTAACAATTAAATCAAGACAAGATTTTTTATATTGTAATGTTCTTTTATTTGTCATAGGTACTGATGAAAACTATGTTGAGTACTGTAATAATCGTTCAGAAAATATAACTGCTGAAGCGTCTACCAGTACAAGATCTGCTGAACAGTCTAAAATAAAAGGTTTGTAAATATTATTTGCCTTGTAGTTAGATGCAACTAAACACGGTTCAGGCTCTGTGATTGGTTGGCTGTCAAAATTTGGACCAATCACAGAGCCGAACCGCGTCTTGAGACCGGGTCGCATCTTAAGTACTGACTATATTTTATACCGGCCTAAGCGTGCAAACAATACGCGTTAGAACTTAAATTATTTTTTGAGTACGAATTAGCCCTTGGATTGCAACTAGCATGAATTAATAATGCTTAAGTACATAAATATTTTAATTTCATTTCAGGCGTTATTTGTATTCCTTCTGAAGGTCAAGAATCAACTGAGACGGATTTTTTTTCCAGACAAGCTTTGACTAGATATTATGGGTTACGAGGTATGTAGAAATCGAAGGAGCAATCAAAATATCTACTTAAAATTGCACTATATAAATTATTAAATAAGTAGGTATTTGTTTGTTAAGTATTTTGATTCTTTTAAAAGTATCAATGTTAAACTATAAAATTCTTAGTTATGGGCTAATAGATAATACATTTTATTACAGATTTGCCGAAAAAAACATATTACATTACTACTGATCAGGACTCATTACATGAAGATTTTTCACCGGACTGCTCTGAATATATTCCCAGTCTAGAGAGACTGGCAGAGAAAAGCCCATTTAGTAATATTTCGTGTCTTAGTGCTGACTCTCAATGTATTAATAGAATTATAACTAATTCAAATTTAAATAGTACTCCATCAACGATCTCTAATATATCAGTATATTTAACAAACGTTAATTTTGTAGCTTCGTCAATAGTCATATACAAAGCAACATCAGTTTTGTCCCCATTAAAAGAATTAAATACTGAAACAATAAACCAGTCAAATATCGGGTCTCCAATATCAAAAGAAAGCCAAGAAGACCAAATAATAGACGAAACATTAAAACCAGAAGAAACTTTGCAAAACATTATATTACCAAATAGTGACAATGATATAACATTGACAGAAAATATAAATTATTTACAAGATACGGAAAGAAATAGCACTGAGGAAGATAACATTGAAGTTCAAGAGAATTTAACAAATAATACTGAAGAGGAAGGTCATAATACTAATGAATATTATAAACAAAATCAGGAAGAAGTAATTACATTTACTTATAAGAAATTGACTAGAAAACGAAAACAGAATACGAGTGAATGGCGGCGTAAGAAAAATAAAGTATTAAAAAATTCTGGCCAAGCCTATGAAGGTTGTAATACGAAAAAGAAATTCCCAGCGAAAACAAAAGGTTCCGTATGTATGTGCAAAAAAGGCTGCGGTGAAAAATTTAGTGACTCCGAAAGAAAAGGCATTTTTGATAAATTTTATAGTTTTGCTAATCGTGAACACCAATGGTTGTATATCAGTAGACATGTCAAAACCAAATCCATTAAACGAATGACCTTAGACCGTAAAAACAATCGCAATCAAACACTTAACTATTTTTTTATTTTAAATAATGAGCGTATCCCTGTCTGTAAGACTTTCTTTTTGAAAACTTTGGCTATAGGAGAACAGATAGTCTACACAGCAATAGAAAAAGTTACTAGAGCTGATGAAGGATTAAAAGACAAAAGAGGGATGCATAGTAATAGACCTAATAAAATGAACACCGCAACAGAGGCTACTATTAAAGCACATATTGATTTATTTCCTAAATTGGAATCCCACTATACTAGAAAAAATTCAAAAAAAGAATATCTGTCAGAAAATTTGAATATTACGAAAATGTACCGCTTATACACTGAATGGTTTAAACAGAAAGGTTACACAGATGTTGTGATAGGGACAAAGCGGCAATATGAATCAGTTTTTAACTGCCAATACAACTATTCGTTTTTCAAACCGAAAAAGGACCAGTGTACTTTTTGCTCTATTTATAAACAGTCCGATGTGAACGAGAAAGCTACTCTAGAAGAAAAACACACACTACATATACAGAAAAAAGAAAAGATAAGATTAATTAAAAAAGAAGAAATAGATACAGCTGATAAAAATACTACCACAGTCGCAATATTTGACTTACAAAAGGTATTGAGTATATCTCAATCTGAAGTGTCAGCGTTCCATTATAAACGGAAATATCCTTGCTACAATTTTACTGTTTACGATGCTATTCGGAAAATAGGATATTGTTATGTGTGGCATTATCAAATAGCCAAAAGAGGTAGCACAGAAATAGGAAGTGCCTTATTATTATTTTTCAAAAGTGAAAAAGAGAGAGGTATTAAAAAATTTTCACTATATTCAGATGGATGCTATGGACAAAACAAAAATCGTTATATTTTTGCGCTATATATTTATGCTGCTAAACTTCTTGAGATTTCTATAACTCATAGATTTTTCGAAACAGGCCATAGTCAAAACGAGGGGGATTCTATGCATGCTTGTATAGAAAAAAATCTAAAGAATAAAATATTGTACACTCCTGATCAAATCTATAGCACTATATTAAATTCGAAGGTAACTGGCGAAAAGTATCGTGTAAAAGAATTGGACCAGTCGGAAATTGTTGATTTAAAACCACTTGTAGACGATAAGCTTTGGCGGTGTGATAAAGAACATAATGTGATACACTGGACTGACGTGATGGAAGTTAGTGTGACAAATTCAAAACCAAACAAATTGTTTTTTAAATATAATCTTGAAGATACTCGTAATTATTCAGAGCTTGATATTACCAATCCTCGTTCTGCCTTGGGTAGGCGAAGAGGGCGAAAAAGTACTCAAGAAACGTCCGTAAATATAGATAATATAGAATTGAAACGTGCATACCACCAACCTATTCCAATAAGTAAAGCGTTGCACGCAGACCTTTTAAGTTTATGTAAAAGTGGAGCCATTCCACGATTTAACCATCAATTTTATGAATCATTATCTTGTGCTGAAGCTCCGACTGAAAGCACATCAGAAGAAGAATAAATTAACGTCTTGTCATATTTCTTATATCTTGATAAATAGGTACTTAGAGGTGATGAAGGTGAAAAATAAGTTTAAATGTTAATAAATACAAAGTCACCCATTTAGTTTTTGTTATTTCATTATTTTTGTGTTTGTTTGATATATTAATTACTTTGTGTTTTTTATAAAACTGATTTGAGAGTTCAATAATTTGTTTTGATATGAATAAACCTTATTAATACACAATATTCTGTGTGTTTCCTTCAAACCTTGTAATATTACAATTAATAAATTTGTCGAATAAATATCGGTATTAGTGCTAACACTGTATTAAATTTCTTATTAAAACTAATGGAATTTAGCAATACAGTTTCTGCATAAATATTATATAACCGCAATAACATCGTAATATTAACATACGCGCCCTGTTTCACATTATAAATTACGTTATAAATGTCCATAATACAATGTTACGGATTGTAGTTTTTTGTAAAGTTACTGCAAAAACCCTGTAAGTGTTAATAGCGTAATTTTTTACTCATGACTTTTCCTGTATTATTTATTTTCACAGATTACAAGCTTATGATTAAACATAATTGCATACTGATTAAACAATTACATGCCCCAAAAAAATAGGTTTATTTCATATATCAATGTTTTAAATATTTCCCTGCGTTGCCAAAATATACACAAAAAACAGTAAATCATTGTTCCTGTAAAATTTGGATATTTCGGTTACCGACTTTTTGCTTGGGGGCATCGAATTATTATCTTCTTTGGTTAGGAATTCCAATTTCAAATTGATACCGCTATTTACTCATGCATTTGTGTTTCGAAAACCGTAATTCATTTGTTTTTTCCTCTTTTGGTTTTTTTCTTTGCGTCACTCTATTTAGAAAATGGAAAACTTGAAATATCGTATTATTTTCGAGTACGAGTTCCACCTTGGCACCAGTGCTGCAGAAACGGCTCGAAGGATTAATGATGTGTATGGCGGCGGTGTCGCAAAAGAAAACACACTGCGTTTCTGATTCCAACGTTTTCGTTCTTGAAATTTCGACCTGCAGAACAAGCCCCGTGGATAGCCGGAGACCAAACTTGATAATGAAGAATTGAAGGCTATTGTGGAAGCGGATCCATCGCAAACCACGTCCGAGTTAGCTGCAGGTTTCGGTGTTAGTGATAAAACTGTTTTAATCCACTTGAAGCGAATTGGGAAGGTGAAAAAGCTTGAAAGGTACCTCAGGGTTCCTCATGAATTGAGTGCAGCAAACCGACAAACGCGCATCGACTGCTGCGATACATTACTCAGCCGACAAAATAATGAAGGGATTTTAAATCGAATCATTAGTGATGAAAAGTGGATCCTTTACGATAATTGCTTATCGCAATGGCTGAACCCTGGCGAAAAGCCTGCCCCAAGCGAAAATTGACTCTAAAAAGTTACTTGTGAGCGTTTGGTGGACTAGTGCCGGTGTCGGTTACAACAGCTTTCTTAAATCTGGCCAGACGATTACGGCAGATGCCTATTGCCAGCAACTTCAAATCATGATGGAAAAGCTAGCTGCTAAACAACCGAGGTTGGTCATTCGCTCTCGCCACTGCTGCTTCAGGACAAAGCTAGACCACACACTGCACAACGACGGCTACCAAATTAGAGGAGCTTCAATTGGAATGTCTAAGACATCCACCGTACTCCCCGGACCTTGCTGCAACAGATTACCATTTTTTTCGAAATTTGGATAACTTCGTGCAAGGGAAGAAATTCAACTCCGATGGGGCAGTCCAAAGTTCCTTCAAAGATTTTATTGATTCCTGTCTGAATGGTTCTTTTAGTAAAGTAATCAATGAATTACCAACGAGATGGCAAAAGTGCATAGATAGCAATGGTTAAATAAATATAATAAATTTAAAAAAAATCGACTTTACGTTCCTCCTTTACAAAACGTCAATTTCATAATATGTAATGACCTAATAATCTGAGCGAATAAATATGCTATAAATGCCTTGCAAGAAGTTATCCAACTTCTTGCAAGGCCAAAAATTCAACTCCGATGGAGCAGTTCAAAGCGCCTGCAAAGATTTTATTGATTCCTGTCCGAATGGTTTTTTTAGTAAAAGAATCAATGAACTACCTACGAGATGGCAAAAGTGCATAGATAGCAATGGTATATACTTCGATTAAATAAAATATATTATGTTTTAAAAAAATCGACTTTATGTTCCTCCTTTACAAAACGCCAATTTCATATGTAATGACCTAATATTAGGTATCTCCAACCAATTCTTTGGCCCGCACTAGAAGTTACGCCTCAAAACCTTTACGATACGACTGCAACCACTTTTCTTTCTACTAAATTTACACTTTTTGGGAGTCACAATAAAAATTCAGTCATCTAACTAAATTTTTTTTTTTGCTGAATGAATAGTACTCTAAAGTACGTAACGTAACCTCCTGCTTTTTGTTTACAGAATTTCGAATCCTGTGAAAATGTTCGCGCTCCATGCAAATGTTGATGTAATAAACTGTGAAGTCACACTGATAAAAAGTAAACTTGATTCAAGAGAAAAAAATCTTGAACCAAGAATATCATTTTGAAGAAATTTAATCTTGACTCAAAAAAAAAATTTTTGAGTCAAGATAAAAAATTCTTGGCTCAAGAATAATTACTTAGCTCAAGAATTTGAATTCTTGATTCAAGATAATCATGTTCTTCAAAATGGTATTCTTGGTTCAAGATTTTTTTCTCCTGAATCAAGTTTACTTTTTTAACAGTGCACGAGATGTATGAATTAAAATTATATAAATGATGTTTCACATGAACATAATTGCTAATATCTCCGAAAGTGCGTTTAAGTTCATACTTACCATGATAAATGGTTTTGTAAGTATATTACAACGATCTAAATTGTAGGTTAACTACTGATGTAGTTTTTTTACTAATAAATAATAATTATAGCATAAAATACTGAAACTCATTTGTAATTTTTAGATGTATCTAATTTCAAAACTACACAATACCTCAATATGTCTTAATAAACAGAATGTATTTTTATCCGAATGAAATATTTAACCCAAGATATTAACGTTATCAATGACAGTATGTGTAACTAAAACTTGTCGCAATCAACAGAAAATTAACACGATTAACATTTCCTGCCAAATTGCATGACGCATGGACACCCTCACACTGCCGTACAACGCGCCGGGTTTGATGGTCACGCACGCGCCGCGCAGTATCTGCCGCTCGATTATGAATAAGTAGAATTTAAGTTTATTGTAGGATAATCTGTCTGAAAATGTAAACTTTTGTAGGGACGGATGGATGGATGTTTGTTACTCTTTCACGCAAAAACTACTGAAAGGATTTCGACGAAATTTGGTATGGTAGTCGTTTAAGCCCTGAATTAAAACATAGGATACTTTTTATCCCGAAAAAGTACAGTGTTCCCGTGGGAAACTGTATTTACGCGGGCGAAGCCGCGGGCAACAGCTAGTGTTATATATTTTTGGAACGAGAATAGAATACTGATAACGCTCTATGAATATCTATTTTCGTTTTGGAGACATTCTGTATAGTGTATAAATCAAACTAAACATTTTACATAATATAGTCATACTATAAAATAGTATAGTCGCGGGTGGTAGGTGTCTCAGCGCTCGAGCTTTTAACTTCCTTTGAAGCCTTAACATCGTACACGGCTTCCTTTATGCTGAAGTGTATTGCATGAAAGCCTTATA
Organism: Phengaris arion; assembly: GCA_963565745.1. Taxonomy (NCBI): domain Eukaryota; kingdom Metazoa; phylum Arthropoda; class Insecta; order Lepidoptera; family Lycaenidae; genus Phengaris; species Phengaris arion. The sequence goes on from OY751432.1 coordinate 5,166,803, forward strand.
TAAACATTTACCTAACATATTTTTAAAGGCTAAAAAGTTTAAGCACGATAAAGAGTTTGTTTATAACGGCTGAGGTCCTTTGGGCTTTCTACAATTTGAAAATGTAGTAATCCTTTTGACGCCTCTGTGGTTCAGTGGTTTAGAGCTTGGCTCTCGACTCTGGAGGTCGTGGGTTCGATCCCCGCGTTGGAACAACAAAGTATTATGTTGTTTCCAAGTCAGGTTTAAACAGTGCAGGCTGATCACCTGATTGTCTGACAAGAAAAGTGATCCATGCGTCGGATGGGCATGTAAAAAGTCTGCCCTGCGCCTGATGTCTCGCCAGACGGGAAAGGTAAAGGAAGAGATAGTGTAATACGTGTGTAATACGCATCCTACTACTATTATAAATGTGAAAGTTTGTAAGGACGGATGGATGTTTGTTACTCTTTCACGCAAAAACTACTTGAAGGACTTTGATGAAATTTGGTGTGGTAGAAGTTTAGGCTCTGGATTAACACGTAGGCTACATTTTATCACGAAAAAGTGCAGTGTTCCTGTGGGATACTGTATTTACGCGGGCGGAGCCGCGCGCAAAAGCTGGTACACTATAAAATAACTCCTATGCAGATGGACTGGTTTCAATGAAACCGGCCACTGTCACCGAAATCGTTGTGGGGGGCTGTTTATCCTTACGTACCAACTTTTTAGCAGACTTCCAAAAAAGGAGGCGGTTATATGTTCGGCTGTATATATTTATTTTTAATTTGTTATCTATCTATCAGCATGGGAAGTTACAGATTTCTACTTCGTATAGTTTAGAAATGCCAGAGATTGGACCAACTTGTGAACCACTTTGAAGTTTGTGGTCGATTACTCCATAATGGCTTCCATTTTTTTTAAATTCATGTATAGAACCTCGTCTTTCTTTATAAAGAGATAGGTATTCGACGACACCCCACACGATACAATATCATCAAAAATAATTTGCATCTGTCACCCATAAAATACAAAATCATAATTATTTTTTATATTTTATGATGCCAAAAATAAAGTCTAAATGCAATCTATACGTATCTATACAACATTTCCTCTATTTACATTCAAAATTACCTTACTACCTACTATTACATTCAAAGTTAGCAAGGGAGGACAGGCGGACGGACAGAGCGAAACGAAATATATATCAATATTCCTATCGAACCAAACCAAATCCAACCCTTATAGGGTTACTGAGTAGCTGTCGTGCGAGTAAATAAATAAATAAATAAACATTTATTTAACACAATGAGACATTACACTACAAATACAAATACCTAGATAATACATTACGAAAAACACAAGAACAGACAGACAAACATGTGTAAATTATTTAAAAAAAAAAAAAAAAAAACAAAAAGAAACCGAAACAAAATTCCGTACCATGGCTATAGATACGCAAGAGGTACTATTAAGGATCGGAATGCCTAACTATGTAAAAGGAGACCGCTCCGGCGTATCACTGCGGCGCGGGCGTAGCACCACAGTGCCTGGTATTTTGCGGCTGCCGAAAAGTATACCGTGTTTAAATTTTTTGGCAGCGAAACCTGAACAGGAACCTATATATTCTGGTCCTCTATTATGGTGAAAACAGCCTCCGTGGTCTAGTGGTTAGAGCTTGGGCTCTCGACTCGTAGGTCGTGGGTTCGATTCCCGCATTGGAAAAAAAAAAAAAGATGTTTCCAAGTTTGGTTAGGACAATTCAGGCTGATCACCTGATTGTCTGACAAGAAAGATGATCCATGCGTCGGATGGGCATGTAAAAAGTCGGACCTGCGCCTAATCTCTCGCCAGTCGTGTCGGTTATCCGTCCCACTGGGTTACGAGAGTAAAGGAGGAGAGAGTGCTCTTGTGTACTGCGCACACACTTGGGCACTATAACATAACTCCTGCGTAGCTGGCCTGGTTTCAATGAAACAGGCCACCGTCACCGAAATCGGTGTGGGGAGCTATTTATGGTGAACACAAAATTCGAACGTGACTTACCGCATTACACGATCACTCGTTTAATATCAGTCATTACTCATAACTCATATTATCTACTTTAATTTGTGTTTCTTTTTTCTACCATGCAATAGTCATACTTGTTTTGAGTGACCACCAGAGGAGGAGAGATTTGTTATTTTCACACTGAAAGCCTGTTTTACAATGTACTGATAATTAGGTCAAATAGCGTATTTGCATGTTTTGTCTCTGTTGCTCGACATGAATTAAGAAGCGACAGAACTTCCGAATAATCTAATCGACACTCATTCGAAGATTGTAAAACAGGCCCTAAATATAATATAATATTTTCAGTGAATGCCAAAAGCAGTAGCAACTTCCAAGATAAAGTAGAAAAATATTTAGGTGATAGTTAAAAGGACAATCGCAAACAATTTAATTGTCTGCAGCTATCAAACGTTACATAAACAAATAGTATAAAATCCTGAAGCTTTTACCGAAGACAAAGCCGGTCATTAGCTGCACACAATTGCGGATTGACAGGCTCATGTCTCCGATCTCAGTTTATATCAATGTGACGTCATTCATGCAAAATCATCCCGAAGGGACAAAACTGTAGGATGAAGATTTACACCTAAAAAAATCACAACGGAAACTTTATCGCGGTTTAAATATTATATGAGTATGTCGTCCTACGTCCTAGGAGGATTATTGTAGTAATCCGACACCACCCAGACGTTAAGCGGGGGGGAAATACATAAATAAGCTACGCTAATACGCTAGACTGTCCCATATCAATCAAAACCGAAATAGGTTACAAGCCACGTGACACGTACACTAAACGCCTAGAAAAGGTCCAAAAATTCCGCATATATATCCACAAATCTAATATACTTTCAATATAGTCATTAGTGGGTACTTACCGTTAAAAAATACACCAATATCAACGAATTTGAAGATAAATACTAAATGTTTTTTCAAATAACACTCGCGTACTGCGTTCCAGGGCGCAGCTACAGACGTGCGACTTCCTCGAGAGCCGGCGCGCGACTGACGCTCCGCCGCGCCGTGTTTACTAGTCGCACGCATGCGCAACTACCCTCCTACATATCCTGACTAAGCAAATATATTGTGTTACTGTTACCCATGGACGTATATATTATAGACGAGGCATGTTAAGGCAAAAAGTGTCTCCAGTTAAATGAGACCCACTTTTTAGATTTTTGGGGCCATTTTGACATTTGATGTACGGCGAAAAAAAGATGGCTGACATTTGAAGTATGGTAAAAACCAAGATGGCGTAACTTTATAATGTATGAAGTTTTGTTCTGTCAAATATCTTGAGTTTTGAAATCTTTGCTGATAGCACTAAATCCTCGCCCACTTGAAAATGTTCATTGCCAAAACAATTAAACGCCGCAAGGATGAGACCTTGAAAATAACACAAAAATAATTTAATAGTCTATCGCTTTTTAAGTGTTTAGGCTAATGCCTAACTAAAGTCACTTAAGATGAACACCTGCACCGGAGTAGGTACCTGTTTGGTGCTTTAAGACTTAAGTATCCTAGCCAAAGACTATGTTTATATTATGGTAGGCAATGGCAAGTGCTGTTTAAAAAATAAATTATGTTGATACAAAATGTGTGGTCGTGTTTTTAGTCAGTATAAACATAAGTAATCCGATTTTATCAATAACCGGATAATCTCCAAATGAAATAAATAATTACGTGCTCACAGGGAGCCGCGTCATTGAGGCGTTGAGTCTGCATCTCCGGTGCTGCACGCTGCGCGACGGCGGGGGACGGTCGAGCTTCAAGGGATATAACATGGCCAGTATAATTGAAATGTAAGCGTTAAACAATTATTAGATACTAGTTTATTCTCGCGGCTCCGCCCGTGTAAATATAGTATCCCTCGAGCTTAAACTACTACCATACCAAATTTAATCAAAATCCCTTCAGTAGCTTTTGCGTCAAAGAGTAACATCCATCCATCCATACAGCCACCTATCCATCCTCACAAACTTTCACATATTTTATAGTAGTAAGATATAAGGTACTTAGCTCCTTTTACACGTTGGAGAATACATTTGCTCACGCACCGGGGTATCAAAAACACTGGGATTAATGGGTCTCCCGAATTTCCTTGCCACCAACGGATTGCCATGAAACGCTATAAGAGGGATCTGCCTGTGATGCCAATGGGATCTATCCGGCGGGATATCAATGAGTAATATGTATTAGGTACCGAAATATTGAACTTACAAAACAGACAATTCCTGGGACCAATGGAAATCCAATACGTGTAGTGATGTTATTTCCGACGATACGAGGTGAAAGTGACCATGAGACCGCAGGTGTGGGACGTGTCTCTTCATGCCATTATTATGGACCAATCGTGTAGACCCACAGCTCCCAACAGGATTTACGACTCTGCGGTGAACACAATAAGATTTATATTCATTTGGAATTATTTCGGTGTGAATATAGACAACAATGTGTTTGCTCGAAAATATTTACAATCCAGCCACCTGGGTAATAAGTTACAACTCAACATTGGAAAAGTCAATCTTGTGAGGTCGAGTTGATGACTTCTGTTTGTTGCATGACTATTTAATATCTTACAATGTAGCTCAGATAGCGGCCTTACCACAGATTACAGAATAGTTACTTTGTTACACTCATACATACGCTAAACATGTTGTTGTCTGCCCGCTCTGCAGATTTTCGGTTGGCTGTGACCACAACCTTTTTTGGATGTTGGATCCACCTTGCTTCGGGTTTTGGTTTTACTGTATAAAAATGGTGGAATGTTTCTATAAGAAGCCCTCCGTGAGTATTAATGTTCTGCGAAGAAGCTATCTATGTCTGTGGATTTTCCAACTTATAAGAAAAAGACAGCAATATGGATTAGCGTATCCGTGGTGTAAATGTTTTTATTAATAAGGGGGTTTGAGTACAGACTATAACAGTCTTCAAAAGTTTAATTAAACGACAGACACTTCATACAACTAAACGGCCGAATACTCAAACACTACTTATTTTAATTAACTCTCAAGTCACTCGCTGTCATTGTCATTCCGCATTCAGCAAAGTAGAGACCGTAACAGTCTGTGGTTTAGGCACAGATTAATAAATTAATAAATAATTAGGTACTACGTTACAAATACATCAGTCCCATGCAAAAGCGAAAATACCTACGCTAAAATAGCCTACAAAATGTAAATAATAATATTCGCAGCGCGAAAAAATCTACCATAAGTACGCGCACAAAGAGTCGAGATTGTGTTGCCGGCCGTGCGACTCACTTGTAAGTGCGTGCATCGCACGAATGCGCCAGGGTTGTACCTACGAGGATTATTGTAATTTATTTGTCAATCAAATATGTTAAAAAATGATTTATACATTTAACCATAATTGAATTCTCGATTATTAAATTTTCTAATTGAATATATCCTAAATCGCGTAAATAATTTTAATAATAAGTCTATGTTTCCTTTTAATACTATGCATCTACCTTACACTGTCTCTGCATCACCCATAGGTTGGCTGGTAGAAAATGCCACAAGGCATTAAGCCCGCCTTTGTACCATATTGTGTGCATAAAGTATAATAAATAAAAAAAAATAATAATAATAATAAGTAAAACTGCAAAGCGGAAGAAAATCAATATATTCTCAAATATGTAGTCAATCTCAATTGCAATTTTTAAATTTCCAAAACTTATTTAAGAACGCTCTTGCTCATTTTTTCTGGCTGGAGGCTATTTCCTACCAAAACTACCAAGAACTAAATGCCTACTAAAGAGGTCAAAACTACTAAATTTAGTTGTTAAACTACTATACTTCAGCCATCCACTGTACAATAATTACATGGCATTTCGTGGATGGCGGGCGGGCATGGTGGGAACGTGCGGTGTTAGTGCTCTGGCGGGCGTGCGGCGTGCGGCGGCCCTTTGTCGATTGTCTCGTAAGAGACACACCGAGCGGTATGCAAATAACGCGTGTCCTTGAGCTAATAACGAAAGCCTGGTTTAGGTAAGTAGGTATATTTAAGTAGCAATTGATATTTCAGCCGAAAATGACTAGAATCTTCCATAAGTCCATCCATTGACTTCCACCTGTTTCACCGTGTGAGTCTTAGACTAGGTAGGACACTTAAAAAATAGGTAACGCACTTTTATGTCTGCAGATATTACAGATTTTTGTTAACGTTGGCCATTAAGTTAGTGCCAATATCCCAGCAAAGTAACTAACCTATTATTATCTTTTCATTCGAATACAAAGGGTCAGTCCATATCGAGACGCAACGCGGCGTTGCATTATTGAGATAGCGATTCAAAATTGAACCTTATTCACTACACAAGAAGATACACGTTTAATTGCAAGAGTTCGAATTTCAGCTGCACCGAGCGGCGTACCGCGGCACCGTAATCCGCACTTGCCATGAAACGTACCAACGTATCTTCTTGAGTAGTGAATAAAGTTCAATTTTGAATCGCTATCTTAAAAATGCAGCGCCACGTCGCGTCTCACACATTGAGACTGACACACTGACCTTTAGTCTACGAATGAAAAGATAACTTACCTACTCTGCTGGATACTGGCACTAACTTAATGGCCGGCGTTAACAAAAATCTGTAATATCGTCTCTGTGTGAGCTGACCCTATGTATAATAATTCTCCATGTAGTCTTCAGTATTATCATTAAATTAGTGCACTAAGAAGTAAGAGCCGTGACGGTGGAGCTCGCTATTAAAGTATGTATGATAGTTTAAAGTATGGCGTAATAACATTAGGTGAATTTATTTAAAGTGCTTCTCATTGTAGGCAAAAGGCTGTGCACACACTTTGATTCAATCATTATCAGCATTTTTCCATTTTTTATTATCAACATACTTAATATCATACAGAAGATATTAAGTATGTTGATAATTAAAAAAAACGACATCCCGCTGGAACCTAAAGTAACCTATATCCGTCCCCATGGTCTATTCTATGTGTGTCCCAAATTTCATCTAAATCGGTTTCGGAGCCTACTCAATACAATCAAAAACAAACAAATCTTTCCTCTTTATTATATTAGTGTAGAAAACACACATTAAACAATATAGATAAGTAAGTAAATATTTCTGTTCTAAATTATGAAAAGGCTGTGAGTACTGTTTTGACAATAGTTTTAGTCGCCAAGAAAGTGGCGACGCGTAACATCGCCAATTCGCTCCGCCTACGCTACATCGCGTACGATTTTACCCAACCCTCTTACAAGAATCAAACTACAGAGCTTGCGCACGGCCTTATTTGAGAATTCTCAATAATGGGGCATCGGAGCATTCTTCTGCCTTTATTGCGCGGCGACTGGCGAGTAACCTTCAGCGACGGGAGAGTATTACAACTACGGTTATAGGGGATAGAGATTCCGCAGCCCACACAAAGGACCGCGCGCCGATCATGCGTTCGTATGCCGGGATTATTAATGTTGAAGCATAAATTATAAATAACTAATTGTGTCCGAGCGAAACTGGTTTTCACGACCGAAACCGAAAATGATGTTCAGCCGCAAACCAAAACTTCCTTACAAGGATCATGTTTTGAGAGAGAAATAAAGAAAACGTTAGTATAATCAGCCAGCCTTTTTAGGGTTCCATAGTATTCAAGGAACCTGATTATGGTGATTATTTATTTATTTACTTATTTATTATCTGTGAGACTATGACACGGTTGTCATGGTACTAAGGCGGGTCAATAAGTCCGTGACTTTTTGAATTTCTAACCTCCTTACTGAAAAAGCAACACTACTCCTGTCAACAGGCATCTGTCAGTTGACTCCTATCAAAATTTGAACTTGCTGCGTCAGTTAGTTTGTGTTTTACAGCTATCTTTATCAGACTATCCAGTAACTTAAGGAAACAATGGAAAAAAGTGAATTTCGTGTGCTTATTAAGCATTATTTTTTGCGAAAAAAAACCATTACCGAGACCAAGGCTAAGCTTGATAAATACTATGGGGACTCTGCACCATCGATTTCAATGGTAAAAAAGTGGTTTACTGAATTTCGTTGTGGCCGTACAAGCACTGAAGATGCCGAACGTCCTGGACGCCCAGTTGAGGTCTCTACACCCGAAACAATCGAAAAAATTCACGATAATATGGTGTTGGCCGACCGAAGATTGAAAGTGCAAGAGATTGTGGAAGCCATAGGCATCTCGCATGGCTCAGTGGTTTCAATTTTGAATGATCACTTGGGCATGAGAAAGCTTTCCGCAAGTCGACCACAAACGCAATCGTGTAACAACTTCACAGGAAGGTTTGGCGTTGTTTAATCACAATATGGAGTTGTTGCGCCGTTTTGTAACCGTGGACGAAACATGCATCCATCACAACACACCAGAGACCAAACAACAGTAAAAACAGTGGGTTTCTAAGTGTGAATCGGCGCCAAAGAAGGCCAAGGTGGGTTTGTCAGCCAATAAAGTTATGGCGACTGTTTTTTGGGATGCACGTGCGATAATCGACATTGACTATTTTCAAAAGGGAAGAACAATTAATGGGGAATATTATGCCAACTTATTGGACCGCTTCAATGAGGATTTGAAAAAAAACCGACCTCATTTGGCCAAGAAAAAAGTTCTTTTTCACCAAGACAATGCAAGGGTGCACACATGTGCAGTTGCCATGGCAAAAATCCATGAATTGGACTATGAATTGCTCCCACATCCACCCTATTCTCCAGATTTGGCTCCGAGTGACTACTTCTTGTTTCCAAACCTGAAAAAATGGCTCGGTGGAAAAAGATTTGACTCCAATGATGAAGTCATCTCGCAAACAAAGGCCTATTTTGAGGACCTCGACAAATCATATTTTTTGGAAGGGATAAAACAATTGGAGAAGCGTTGGACAAAGTGTATAGAGCTCAAGGGGGACTACGTTGAAAAATAAAATGATTTATTTATCAAAAAATCTGTGTTTTATTCCAAAAGTCACGGACTTATTGACCCGCCCTCGTAGCAACATTGTTAGTTTACAAATGGAATAAATGGAGGAATGAATAAAGATTACACATTCTAAATACTACATTTATTACTTTACAACTGAAACCTTATAGTTTCGCTCTGTCCGTCCGCCTGTCTGTCTATCTGTCTGACTGTCCGCCCTTTGAGCTACTGTATTTAAGAACATAATGGATGAAATTTGGTATAGTTATAGACTGTGTACAAAACTCTGTTTTAGCATCAAATAATAATAATAATTTTATATTTTAGGGGTAGCTCTCCATACATGTGAAGTGGGGATGAAAAATATTATTTGATTCTACCCCGTCGTTAAATAGATCTTTTAAAATAAAAGGTTTCTTCATACAATATGATTTATTTACAAATTCAACCATTTTCGAGTAATCAACTTCCAAAGAGGTTTATAAGTTGGTCCCCCACCCTGATATTTATATACTATAGGTGATATAAACTTGTAAGTTTCCATGCCGATAGATCATACTAAAAACTCTTTAGGAAAATTATTTTGCTCGCAATCGGACAATAAATGTTGAACTAACTCAAAGAAAACCTATTGCGCGTTGTCCGTTGATAGTACCGGAACCCTCCTTAGACATGTCCTGACATGCTCTTGGTTAGGTTATTTTTATAACCAGGCGGGAGTGTGGTGAAGAAATTTAAAACTATGTAAGTATGGTGGAGTGTGATCCATCCTAATACGGCTATACAACTGTGTGAGTATGGTGGAGTGTGATCCATCCTAACACGGCTATACAACTGTGTGAGTATGGTGGAGTGTGATCCATCCTAACACGGCTATACAACTGTGTGAGTATGGTGGAGTGTGAACCATCCTAACACGGCTATACAACTGTGTGAGTATGGTGGAGTGTGATCCATCCTAACACGGCTATACAACTGTGTGAGTATGGTGGAGTGTGATCCATCCTAACACGGCTATACAACTGTGTGAGTATGGTGGAGTGTGATCCATCCTAACACGGCTATACAACTGTGTGAGTATGGTGGAGTGTGATCCATCCTAACACGGCTATACAACTATGTGAGTATGGTGGAGTGTGATCCATCCTAACACGGCTATACAACTGTGTGAGTATGGTGGAGTGTGATCCATCCTAATACGGCTATACAACTGTGTGAGTATGGTGGAGTGTGATCCATCCTAACACGGCTATACAACTGTGTGAGTATGGTGGAGTGTGATCCATCCTAACACGGCTATACAACTGTGTGAGTATGGTGGAGTGTGATCCATCCTAACACGGCTATACAACTGTGTGAGTATGGTGGAGTGTGATCCATCCTAACACGGCTATACAACTGTGTGAGTATGGTGGAGTGTGATCCATCCTAACACGGCTATACAACTGTGTGAGTATGGTGGAGTGTGATCCATCCTAACACGGCTATACAACTGTGTGAGTATGGTGGAGTGTGATCCATCCTAACACGGCTATACAACTGTGTGAGTATGGTGGAGTGTGATCCATCCTAACACGGCTATACAACTGTGTGAGTATGGTGGAGTGTGATCCATCCTAACACGGCTATACAACTGTGTGAGTATGGTGGAGTGTGATCCATCCTAACACGGCTATACAACTGTGTGAGTATGGTGGAGTGTGATCCATCCTAACACGGCTATACAACTGTGTGAGTATGGTGGAGTGTGATCCATCCTAACACGGCTATACAACTGTGTGAGTATGGTGGAGTGTGATCCATCCTAACACGGCTATACAACTGTGTGAGTATGGTGGAGTGTGATCCATCCTAACACGGCTATACAACTGTGTGAGTATGGTGGAGTGTGATCCATCCTAACACGGCTATACAACTGTGTAAGTATGGTGGAGTGTGATAGCACATAGTAGCACGCGTCCGTTAGTCGCTTAAAACTACCGATTTCATTTCTATATACTTACGTAATATTCCCTACATATATTTTTTTAATTTAACGGTAAAAATATCATATTATCAATTTAATATTATAACTGCAAATGCAGTGGTTTCTGTAAACACAAAAAACCACTGCATTTTGTAAACACAAAATCCCTTAAACAACTTTTAGGGACTCCTAAGTTTATAGTTATCGGTACTCTTTTAGTAGAGAACGACGCGAGTTTAGTAGTTTCGCAAAAACAGAGTTGGCAACACTGGAACGTATCGCTTCAGTCCATACGGCCGACTGATGCGATCTCGAAATGGCACACAGACGATACGATTTTGCATCCGTTCAGGACGAACTGAAAGAAAATCGGACCGTGTATGGGGATATTAGATTATAATATATTAGATGGAATTAAAAGCGTCGAATATGACCGATCACAGCGCAAGAATTCTCGAATGTAGTTTCGGTTTCGGTCGTAGTTTCGGCAGGTTTTCCACCGAAACCGAAACTTAACCGAAATCCGTTTTTTTGCCGAAACTCGACCGAAACCGAACATTCGGTCGGACACTATACTAGATCTTACTTTTGCTTCGCTCGCGTAAAATGGCGTTTTACACGAACTACTTACATAAATAATTTATAGCATATTTATTCGCTCAGATTATTAGGTCATTACATATTATGAAATTGACGTTTTGTAAAGGAGGAACGTAAAGTCGATTTTTTTAAAATTTATTATATTTAATTAACCATTGCTATCTATGCACTTTTGCCATCTCGTTGGTAATTCATTGATTACTTTACTAAAAGAACCATTCAGACAGGAATCAATAAAATCTTTGAAGGAACTTTGGACTGCCCCATCGGAGTTGAATTTCTTCCCTTGCACGAAGTTATCCAAATTTCGAAAAAAATGGTAGTCTGTTGGAGCAAGGTCCGGGGAGTACGGTGGATGTCTTAGATATTCAAATTGAAGCTCCTCTAATTTGATAGCCGTCTGTTGTGCAGTTGTCGTCTAGCGTTTTCCTGAAGCAGCAGTGGCCTAGAGCAAATGACCAACCTCGGTTGTTTAGCAGCTAGCTTTTCCATCATGATTTGCAGTTGCTGGCAATACCTAGACATCTGACGTAGGCCAGATTCAAGTTAACTAACTAAACTAACCTAACCCAACCGCAGCCTGCAGCTAACTCGAACGTGGTTTGCGATGGATCCGCTTCCTATTGTGGAAGCGGATCCATCGCAAACCACGTTCGAGTTCCTTCAATTTTTCATTATCAACTTTGGTCTCCGACCGTCCACGGGGCTTGTTCTGCAGGTCGAAATTTCCAGAACGAAAACGTTGGAACCAAAAACGCACACCTTTTGCGACACCGCCGCCATACACATCATTAATCCTTCGAGCCGTTTCTGCAGCACTGGTGCCACGGTGGAACTCGTACTCGAAAATAATACGATATTTCAAGTTTTCCATTTTGTAAACAGAGAAACGCAAAGAAGAAACCAAAAGAAACCAAGAGAGAGGAGGAACACAAGTGAATTACGGTTTTCGAAACACAAATGCATGAGTAGATAGCGGTATAAATTTAAAATTCGAATTCCTAACCAAAGAAGATATATTTGAGATCAAAGTGGCCAGTACGACAAAACGCCAATTTCATATGTAAGGACCTAATATTACCAGATTGAGCGCGCCGAACATCTGGGTGTAATAACTAAACCTACTATCAAACCAAAAGCTACCATATTTCACTTTAGTGCTAAACAGAGCGTCGTCCCGCATACACGTCACGAACTTTTAATACACGTCGTAGTGTAAATACATGGAAAATGCCACTTGTATTTTTAAACTCTGCATAAGTAGTTCCCAAAAAGAAAAAAAAAGAAGATGGAATATCATTTCACAGGTAACTATTGATTATTTTGTTAATTTAAGTAATATTTACAACTAGTTGTTTCCCCCGGGTCCACCCGCGTAAATATACTATCGAGTATCCTGCGGGAATACTGTACTTTTCCGGGATAAAAAGTAGCGTATGTTTTTATCCAGAGCCTAAACTACCACTATACCAAATTTCATCAAAATCCGTTCAAGTTTTTTGTGTGAAAGAGTAACAAACATCCATGGGAGTGTCACCGTGGGAGAGCCATGCTTCGGCACGAATGGGCCGGCTCGACCGGAGAAATACCACGGGCTCACAGAAAACCGGCGTGAAACAGCGCTTGCGCTGTGTTTCGCCGAGTGAGTGAGTTTACCGGAGGCCCAATCCCATACCCCCCTAGAAATGCCGCAGTTGACAAGCAATTTTTTACCCCAGAAGGGTACCAACTGCGTTGGAGAATCCCTCTCTGGACGTGCATGCTCAGGAACCCCTGGAACTGAACGTGGACGTCCGGGCTGCCCCTCGTATTCTGGGGAGGGCAAAACTGCGCTCCAATCTGCTCGGGGCAAGAGCAAACGCACAAAGGCACCCCCCTCGATATTAAACATGGACTTTTGTAATATCAGGGGATTACACTCCAACCTTAATGCCGTCCATTACCACCTTGAGACGGCAAAGCCGGCTTTGCTCTTTTTAACCGAGACGCAGATATCATCTCCGAGTGACACATCATACCTTTCCCACCCAGGGTATTCTCTCGAGCACTCCTTTCTGCCCAAAGCTGGAGTGTGTGTGTATGTTAGAGATGATATCAGCTCTCACCGCCTCAGCAATCTTGAGGACAGGGACCTGTCAACGTTATGGCTCCGCATAGATTGCGACGACCACCCTCGCGTCTATGCGTGCCTATATAGGTCCCATAGTGGTGACCCCGAGACGGACCGACTCTTGGAAAACCTGCAAGCTGCTTCAGATTTTGTGCAGCGGCAGATCCCATCCGCAGAGATCATAATACTTGGCGACTTAAATGCCCACCACGCCGACTGGCTCAATTCCAGTAAAACTGATCATGCGGGGAGATCTGTCTGCAACTTTGCCCTTGCGAACGACTTGACACAACTGGTCACTACGCCTACGCGAATCCCAGATGTGGATGGTCAGAATCCTTCCTTGTTGGACCTTCTGCTGACTTCAAATCCTGACGGCTACCAAATATCCGTAATCGCACCACTTGGTACATCGGATCATTGCCTTGTTAGGAGTTCTGTGCCACTTACGACGGTGTTACGACAGCGTGCTGTTAATTACCGTCGTGTGTGGCACTACAAGTCAGCAGACTGGGATGGGATGCGGTCGTTTTTTGCATCCTATCCTTGGGGGAAACGTGTGCTTCTCGCCGGATGATCCAGACAACACTGCCAACTCTGTTGCCGATATGGTGATGCAAGGGATGGAACTTTTCATTCCGTCCTCTGTAGTGCCAACTGGCGGCAGATTTCGTCCCTGGTTTGGTTCATCCCCCAAAAAAGCTTCTCGCCGGAAGCAGGAGGCTTACCAATCTTGGGCCAATGCAGTGTCTGCTCGGGATTTAAATACCAGCACATATAAAAAGGAGTACAACCTTGCCTCTAGGTCCCTCAAGAAAGAGATCACTCGGGCAAAGAAACAGCACGTCAATAGAATTGGTAAGAGACTTGAGCGCCTCCCCTCGGGAACCCGTGCATTCTGGTCTCTGGCCAAAGCTATTGAAGGAAATTTCTGCAAGCCAACCCTACCATCCCTACACGTAGGAAATGGATCGTTGGCCCAGGACGCAAAGGACAAAGCCGATCTTCTGGGCAAGCTCTTTGCGTCAAACTCGACCCTGGATGACGGGGGGCAGAAACCGCCGACCATACCGCGATGCACGAGCATCATGTCGGATATTCGGTTTCATCAGCGCTCAGTGCGAAAAGCCCTCCGTCCCCTTGATATCCAAAAGTCGAGTGGGCCTGACGGAATCCCTCCTATTGTGTTGAAAAAGTGTGCTCCAGAGTTGGCTCCGGTCTTGACGCGTCTTTTTCGGTTCTCCTACTCTTCTGGCATCGTCCCGGCTTCTTGGAAGACAGCCTTGGTGCACCCGATCCCCAAAAAAGGTGATCGCTCATATCCTTCCAACTACAGACCAATCGCTATAACCTCTCTCTTCTCGAAGATAATGGAATCCATTATCAATAGCCAGCTTCTTCGATACTTGGACGGCCAGGGATTACTAAGCAACAAACAATACGGGTAAGGGTCGCTCGGCTGGTGATCTCTTGGCGTACCTAACTCATCGTTGGGCTCAGGCAATTGAGTCGAAGGGAGAGGCATTGGCTGTTAGTTTGGTCATTGCGAAGGCTTTTGATCGGGTTTCGCATAAAGCGCTGCTATCAAAGCTTCCATCATACGGGCTGCCCGAGAAATTATGTAAGTGGGTCACTAGTTTCTTAGCAGATAGAAGCATAAAGGTCGTAGTTGACGGCGAATGCTCGGAAACTCAGTCTGTTGATGCTGGTGTCCCTCAGGGCTGTGTGCTATCGCCTACCCTATTCATACTGCATATCAATGACATGTTACAGACCAACGGCATTCATTGTTATGCGGATGATAGTACAGGTGATGCTGTATATACCGGCTCCCCCAATATTTCTCGGCTAAATGTCATTGAGAGTTGAAACGAACTTGTGTCTAAAATAGAGAATTTATTGGAGAAAGTCTCTGAATGGGGTAGACGTAACTTAGTCCAATTCAACCCCGCCAAGACACAAGTCTGCGCGTTCACCACTAAAAAGTCACCAATGGTCGTATATCCTCGTTTCGAGGGCACATCTTTAACCATCTCCCCTAGCATTGAGATACTTGGCGTCAACATATCGAGCGAAGTCCAGTTCCGATATCATCTAGAGGGTAAGGCCAAGTTAGCCTCGAAGAAGCTTGGTGTTCTTAACAGAGCGAGACAGTACTTCAGTCCGGACCAACGCCTACAACTCTACAAGGCGCAGGTTCGGCCTCATATGGAATATTGTTCTCATCTCTGGGCAGGGGCGCCAAAATACCAACTGCTCCCTCTGGATCGTATCCAACGAAGGGCCTCTCGAGTTGTTGACTGCCATAGTGTTTCAATCAGCTTGGACCCCTTGGAATTACGCCGAGATGTAGCTTCACTCTGCATCCTCTATCGGTTGTATCACGGGGAGTGCTCTGAGGAATTGTTCGGAATCATACCACCTGCAACTTTTCGCCATCGTCCCACGCGAAAAAAAATACCATCCTCATCACTTTGATGAGTGGCAGTCTTCCACCGTGCGCTTTTCGCGTAACTTTCTGCCGCGCACTGTAAAACTCTGGAACGAACTGTCACCAGCAGTATTTCCGGACCTATACGACCTGCAAACCTTCAAGAAGAGAGCGTATTCCCTCTTAAAAGGCCGGCAACGCACCTGCAGCTCTTCTGATGTTGCGAGTGTCCATGGGCGACGGTAGTTGCTTACCATCATGTGACCCGTTTGCTCGTTTTCCCCCTTATTTAATAATAAAAAAAAAGAACAATCCTCACAAACTTTCACATTTATAGTATTAGTAGGATATTACATTCTGGTTCTCTCGAAATACAAAATGTCGGCATCAAGCTGTCAGTGTTGCAAGTTTTTAGACGATTATTTTTCCCTACATTTGTCGAACTTACTTGTTGGATCCAATATGATGTGTATTTATTACATGTAATAGATATACCGATTGGACACAATACATCCAACAAATCTGCTCATAGTTTGTGGACGGCAAGATTAAAAAAAATTATAAGTATTATTTTTTAAAACTTGTTGGATCAATGTTAGAATAAATTTCAATAAATGCTAAATAATAATAAACGATTTTATCATATTATTAATAACATTTTATTTTTATTGACAATCGAATTGTAATATCGATGATGATCGTGTAGGTACGTAAAAACCGATATTACTTTGCTCAGGTACATATAAACTAAGATATTTGTGGGGTCATTCCTCTTGTTATAATATAATACATCTTGTTATATATAATGTGTGGGGTACTTTAGTTTCACCATTTGACAATAATGAAGATTGAAGGCTCGAGTGAAAGAAAACCGCATGGAAATCTGACCAGTATTTTGGAAATACTTGGTAACATTAAAAGCGACAAACAACCTCCCACCCATATACCGTCTCCGTTGCGTCGTGAGTAAAAAAGGATGGGGTTTTTTTTCTGTTTTTGGTGTCCTTCCACACAGGTGTGCGTGTACCCGGGCATGTACCGGCAGTGCTTCTCGAATTCCTTACGCACACATCTTTAAAAGGTAGCATCAATCCATTCGTTTCATCTAGCTATATTTATTGAATCTGAGCATATTCGTAATTCTCATATTATAACATGGACGCGGCCGTCAAAGGGGCCCGTCCGTCGCGTCATCGCGGAACGGCAATTTATTTTTTCGTGCACACTTTTTAATTTTATAATATCTCCTAAGATTTTAATTTACAGGGTACCTTACATTGTTTTGTTATATTTTCAAAGAATTAGACAGCGTTTTCGACTAAAGCTTGATATCTTCCGACATCTTCAACTTCAAGCAATTGCCACAAAACCTTAACAAATTATGCACCTCTGTCGATAGACAAAAAACTGCATAAAAATCCGTTGTCGTTTGAGATTATTGTAATCATACAAACAGACAGACGCAGCGGGGGACTTTAATTAAACATTTTTCGAGATATTTTGTAGTATTGGAGTTACATTCTTTCCTGACGGAAACTCCTCTAGTTCCTTTTATTATTTATTTCTCTGTACCTTCTGCGACTTAACATTAGGTACAGCCCGATTCAAACTTTATGACGTCTCGGAACATCGTGCGCTAGGCTGCGCAATGTACAATATTAGGTATCAGCGGGGACGCAGGACGCGACGGCGGGGCATCACCCCGCGCGCCCCTCTCTCCCACCCGCAGTCGACTCAAGCGCCTTGAATTAGTGTGAATTTTACGTCCGTATATTGCACACACGCGCGCTTCTTTGTTTAAGTACAGTTGAGCACATAATTAGTTGTTAGTATTAATCGGATTAATTAATTCGGATAATCGGCGTTCTACTTGACTAATATTATAAAGCTGCAGAGTTTGTTTGTTTGGTTGAACACGCCAATTTTATTACTAACGAATGTAGAAACTACTGGATTACTAACTAAAGGATATAATTTTTACCATATAGCTATTGCCCGTGAATCGGTTCGCGTGGACTTAATTTTACATTCATAGTACTTATATACTTCTTTATGCATATGTCACCGTTTAATTGTAAAAACCGTTAGATTGCAAAATAACTAACGAGATTGTAAAAATATGTTAAAAGATTAATTACTATATGTTTATAATCTAACGAAAAATAATGTGTTAATTTACCGGCAGAATATTCACGTCGGAAGTCTATAAACATTTTACAATTTCACTAGTTATATTACAATCTAACGGCTTTTACAATTTTATGGTTACATATAAATAATATATTTTTGCGTGATGAAAGAAACACCCAAAAGTATTTTTAAAGAAATCTTTAATTTCACAGAAATTCTACGATTTTTACATGAATAATTTTAAAAGGTGCCTCTTTATTAGTAATATAGGTAGGTAACTATATTGCGACATTAAAAAAATCAACTGTAGTCGAATCATTGTTGATCCGACTGTACCTGCGCGCAACCACTCTCGCAGCTAACTTCCGAGACGTCATAAAGTTTGAATCGGGCTGTACTTCTGTGCTAACATAAACTAAGTCAAGCGGTGCTGAAGGTCGTTAAATGAAAGACAAGAATGGTTTTCCACTTCATACAGTGATGTATGTGTTTATTTATTTCAATTTTTTTGTATTTTTATAAATTTTTACTTTTAAACTTTTCTTTGAATCAAACTTTATATTAAATATATATCTCGAGTGTATTTACACGTTATGTACAAGCGTCAAATTATGTACAACTAGTTTGTCATTATGTACATCAACAGTTACTATATATTACTGGTAGCCAAGATTCGGTACATAAATATACAAAACACTTACACTCGGGGACACGAAAATCGGTCAGTTTCTACGTTAAATGCCTAGGAATAATTATAACGCCCTGTGCACTGATAATAAACCTATTAATGTGTAAAAGACAAATAATAACCTATGTTAAGTCTAGCTGCTAGAAGTTAACCTACAACCACTACGATATCACTGGTTCTTCTTAGAACAGAAAGATGTTAATAAACTCTCGTCAACGCCACATAAATCCCTCAAATTATTCATAGTAAAAGCTATGACTAGGAAAAGACCTTGAAACTGACAGTGACAGTGAATAAACAGTAAAGTCGGATGTGGAGTGTTCACAAACTTTTAATTGAAAACATTATTTCCTTGCTACACATCTATGTCAAGACTCGCTAGCCAATTTTCCCGTCGCCGAGTGTACAAACTTAAAATCTAATCTCGTACAATTTTGTTGAACTCGATTTGTGAATAAGGTTTAAATTTTTTTACTTTTTAATTTTTTATCAATATTTTTAGCAAAGACGTTTCTTATACAAACACCTTATTCCACATTTCATAGGAATAATATTCTCATTTTACATCACAAGGACTCGAAAGGCAAACTTAGTCATACAGCATAGAATATTGCGTGGCAGTTACATTCGCGTTGCAGCGGTACTTTCTCTGACGTGCGCCGCTCGTCCGGGACCCAGGCGGCCAAAATATGCGTTTACTCCGATCAGAGCACTTGGCAAATATGCCTTCGCTAATTAAGATGACGAAGGTAGAAAACAAAAATATGTGAGATTGATTAAGGCGCGCTGCGTCAAAGAATATATAATACCAACGTAACCAAGTAACATAGGGACAAGCGCGATACGTCAATACCGTACATTTTTGATTTCTATCTTCGTCATCATTCGTAACTAGCGAAGGCATCATGGGTAAGGCTTAGATCCAATAAAATCTAAAAGTAAAGATAAGGCAATAGTAGTAGAGTATATTACTACCAATAGAAATGTCACATATTTCCCGTGCAATAATTAAATACAATGACTTATTAATTTGGTCGACTTATTTTTGTATACATTTAGATTAAATTAGATTTGAACAGAGTATAATACAACGCACAAGAGATCACATACACCATTGATACTGCTATCCAAGGCTGATTTGGTTCTAACACTATCACAATAAATGCAAAACTCTATTTGTATTTATTACATTCGACTCTATTATGTGAAAACTGAAATTTCTACATTTCACCATGAAACGTCGAGCCGCACTTGTCAAACCGATGAAAACTACATTTACCCCGCTGCACGTAGTGTAAACATACATTGCCAAATTCATACAGCTGTTCTGAAGTAGAGGAAAAATTATAGTATCGGGCAGTATGTTTACACAAACTTTACAGCTGTATGTTGTTACATGTACAGATGCATGTGTCAGCAATGTTCACTGAGTTTGTCAAGTCCCCGCTCAACAACAACTACAAACTAATCTGTTGTAAGAAATTTGTACATTTTAATTTTTTGCTCGTTGCCTGCACAGTGCACACACATTTAGCCTATATTTATATATTACAAATAATAGTATGGATTCCAAGATTGTTATTAAACTGTTCTCAACTTGAAAGTAAAATTTGTTTTGTAATGATAACTAAGCGCATGCGCGCACTGTCTCTGTCGCCCACCGCATTCGCACTCCGATTATGTGCGTTAGCGCACGCAAAATTGAATTTACGGTTCCGCAAACGTTGACTTTATTTTGTGTGCGCTAAAGTCGATAATAATCGGAGTGCAAATGGTGGAGGAAAGAGACAAGAGAAGGCAGTACGCGCACTGCTTTAGTTCATTGCACGTCATCAGTCGGCGACTGAAGTCAAAAAGCGGATTTTCATAGAATACTGATTGTAAAATAAACCGAAGTCCCTAGGTTTTTGGTTAAAAATGCATAGAAGTAGAAGCAAAAAAAATCGAGTTTCTAAACTACCAGATTTTAAAATATTTATATGAAATTTTACTAACTGGGAAAATTACGAACCAAATGATGTAAAAATATGTCCGATTTCGTTGTGTATGCAGCTATCTACTGTTATGAGACTGCAAAGTACCCATAAATGTCAACCGAGTCTAGAATTGAGTCACATGAATCTGTGAATGGTATTTTTACTCACTATAAAAGCTACCTACAATTATATAAGGCAAATGACTGTATGTCGTTAAGTACAAAAGAGTTTAGAACCAAACAGTCTTAGATTTTAGAATATATTTTACAAAATTGTTAATGCATTCTTTTTGATCCTAATATTTGGAGCTTATATTAACAGAGTTACTGCAGATCATACGCTACACAGCAAGCATCGGACACAGACAGCACACTGGCAGTGGCAGTGGTGAACTGTGAGAGCGACCCACCCGGCGACACGCGCCGCTATGTATCTCGCCACCTCGCGTCAACGGGCAAAGCCACTTGGCGCAGATTTGTACGCAGATATTTATATAATATGAAGCCTACGGCGACTGGTGGAGCCCTCACATGAGTTACGTCAATACCTTATGAATTAATATCATACATATTAATCACTAGTGTACTTTTTACTTCAACTGGCTAGATACCAATATTATCTTGCTTCGCACGCACTGGCACATACACACCAAATTTGTGTGAAGTAAACATTATGTACTAATGCAATAATGTGTTTAACAATTTTAAAACTCATGTTCCTACGAGTGCTTACATATTTATAGCATACTAGATATTTTATAACTTTCCCGCGACTTCGTATGCGCAAAAGAAAATCCGCGTAAACCATACATTTTCCCGCGGCCTTCCCCGTGGTCTACTCATCAAAATCGGTCCAGTACTATCTATCTAGTATATCGGTGCCTATTCAATGCAAACAAACAAACAAATATTTAATGTGTATAATATCAGCGTAGACTTACAGTTCACACTTCCTATAAAATTTGGAGCATTTGTATATTTATAGCTTTTACAAGTAAGTCATTAATTTTTTCTAGAACACTAAATATTGTAAGCAAAGAGCTCCATTCCATCTTTGTTTTGTGTATAATAAGGTGTATTTTATAGAGTAACATTCTATATTAGTGAGCTTTTTCTAACTCTAGCATGCATTTTTTTTTAACTTGATATTTTTTTCATATTATATTACATACTGAGCCAGCATCGAAGTCATATTATGTAAGAGCTTTTATTTTAAACAAGTCCTCGGTCATAAGGCAAGTGTAGGTCACATGATCATATTAATTGTTTAAAAATTCTACATTCACTTAAGCTTATTACTTAATTAGTATCATGGAGTTAGATAACGAGTATTTCCTTTATACTGAAAAGTTGACACGAACTACAGACCAGAGGGTCAATTCTCCTAAATAAAACCTGCAATAATACAATTACAATCAAGTCCCGACACGCTCAAACTGTCGAACCGGTATTCTCGTAAACGTTAAACTAAACCGGCGTGAAACGCGTTCTGATTGGTCCAACGTCACAAAATCAGTTTATGATAACAAGTCGCTTCACTTAAAATACAATCAAGGGAAAATGAAAGTCTACTTTAAATACGAGAATTGAGCTTCTGAGCTCAATATACATGTATATATCTGAGCTCAATACAGAGATACGGTGAAAATAAATTATATTTATTATATATATTGATTACAAGTAGCCAATATCATTTTGTTTTTTCTTCATCTACAAATAAATCAACTACACGAGGAGGTTCATTTTGACTACATGATTTAAAACATTGTCAAGTTTTGATAATAAGGTTTTGAAAGACTACCCTGGAGTTTAGTGGCATTTTCAGTAGTTAATATTGCCACAGTGAAAGCCAAATGCAACTTCTCAATAATATGATCATAAGACACATTCGTAAAATGTTAAATATTATAATCTAAGCCAGATTGTAAAACTCCTATATCTATTTGACACAACCTTTAAAAATAAAACTTCCGTATAAAAACAGCCAATACACATTTTATGAGCTACATCTCTTGTCAAACTTGAACATATCCCAGAATTAAGGCCTATCATTTGTGTTTGGTGTTACATGACTTAAGCTACGACTAATCCGCTATGATATAATGATAAATGTTAAACTCTAGGAGGAACGGCATATAAAATTGCGATCAAAGGGATTACACAATACACTGGAGCCTGGCTTTTCAACATAATGAAGATTCTGTGATTGGGCGTCATACATCAGTAGCTACACGGTCATAAATATTTTGCCAATATTGTACTTGAAAGTTTTTCTTTCATCTAACTTTATCTTTTATCAAGACGTCTACAATAATCATGTATTCCCTATGACCTTATCAACTTTAAAAACTTACAGTTACAAAAGATAACACTATCTCACTGATAAATATTGTAATACCTCGTACTTATTGCATGTCCTATATACACTGTCGCTCGCGGCGGTCCGACGTACTGTCGAACTGCCGAGCTTCGTACACTATGTTACAGCAGCACCTTCACTCCTTCACTTACTGAGCACTATTACTGGTCAGGGCCGCGGCTAGCGCGGTGGGCGCGGCTTCCGCGGCTTGACTCGGTATCATCGCGGCTGCTGCGTGAACTGACGCCGCTTCTTCCGCGCGTCGCCGCGGTAGCGCTGCGTGGGCGGCGAGCCGGGGTAGCGCCGCTGCTTAGCGGTGAACGAGCGCGCCCTGCCCTTGCCGTCCGAGCCACCGCCGCCGCCGCCACCGCCGCCGCCGCCACCACCCCCGCCGGCACCCCCGCCGCCACCACCCCCGCCGCCACCACCCCCGCCGCCGTTAGCTCCGTACCGCTGCTGCATCACACCTGTAAACATTACCAACATTACGTTTAAAACTGTTTAAAAGTCACTTGATATTGGGTACCTACTATAATACAGACGACAAGCAGATAGTAATTTGTGCATGGAGTATGCATAAATTACTATCTTCTGAGACTATTTTATTACCACTTTAGACTAAATTACTATTTAGACTTTATGCCTTATTAATAATAATAATAGCTCCCCACACAGATTTCGGTGACGGTAGCCGGTTTCATCGAAACCAGGCCAACTACGCAGGAGTTATTTTATAGCGCCCAAGTGTGTGCGCAGTATACAAGAACACTCTCACTTCCTTTACTCTCGAAACCCAGTGGGATAGATGACCGACACGACTGGCGCACGATCAGGCGCAGGACCGACTCTTTACATGCCCATCCGACGCATGGATCGTCTTTTTTGTCAGACAATCAGGTGATCAGCCTGCATTGTCCTAACCAAACATGGAAACAACATTTTTGTTGTTACGACGCGGGAATCGACCCCACGACCTCCGAGTCGAGAGCCAAGCTCTAAACCGCTGGACCACGGAGGCTGTATGCCTTATGATAATGATGACAAGGTTTACAATATTCTCACAACACAAATGCCAGCTTTCACTGCCATTGGGCGAATATACCGCTAGATTTATTACGCGTGTGCGCTACAGTTACAGTACAGCAGTGGCGTGTAGAAGTACTAATTGTCATGTCGTTTGCGTCCGGAGTAAAAATACTTTCCTCTGTTCAGATCCAATTTAATGTAACATAAACAAAATGATTCAATTTGATCAAATTAATGTACTTATCATTGTATTTTTATATTGGACGGTACATACGTGAAATTTGTATAATTTGTAATTTGACACAATACCTTATACCATACTATGTGATAGTACGGTATTGTGTCTTTCTTTAGGTGTAGATTTGATTGGAGCACAAAATATGTGTACGTCGTAGCTCGCACCTGACGGTATGTTGTTGAAGTCGGAGTTGCTAGTGATGTGGTGTATGATCAGGCTCTGGTGCGCGGAGACGCGGCGCGGCGTGGGCGAGGAGCACTGCAGCGCCGACAGTGGCGGCGGGCTCGTGCGTCCGCCCGCCACGCCATTCGCAACCGCGCCCGCACCGCCCGCGCCGCCCACGACACCCGCGCCGTCCGCACCGCCCGTGCCGGAGCCGTCCGACCACTCCTGCGGGGTAGCGAGTATTAGCATCAATAGTACATTACTCGGTCAGTCAAATAAAGACCTGCTTACATTGAAATCATCGTAAATTTCTGAGCATTATTAGTAAGTATTACTTGACTTTTTTTATGCTAAAAATGACGAAGACGTTGTTTATACCGCTTGTAATCACGTGAGATAGTTAATTTAGCTGGTTTTCAGTATTGATGACAAGAAAACTTTCTACATAATTTGCAAGAAAAATGATTGGGAATTTCTGAAAATAGTATTAGATAAGAGATTAAACTTTATTGTATGAAAGGAAAATGTGAAGTCCATAAATCTGTTATGGACTTATCAGTTGTTGGGCTTATCACTAGCTATTGAACACGTTCCTTCGTAGCCGGTTTTCAGTACTCACGGGATCAGTGTCGGAGACGTCAGGCGAGGCGGCGGGCGAGGCGGCGGGCGAGACGGCCTGCGAGATAGGCGAGGCGGCGGGCGACGCGGGCGATCCGGCGGGCGGCCGGCGGCGGTGCGGGAAGAAGAAGGGCTCGAAGGTGTCGCGCACCCAGCGGCGATACTGCAGCACGTGGTCCGTCACGCGCAGCACGCGCCCGAGGGCCGAGTGCCGCGCTAGGAGGGCGTTGTGCGGCGCCACCGCCTGCTGCAGGATTATGTAGCCGTAGTCGAACGCCTGTGAATGTGGAGAATAGTTTACTAGCCTTACAACTATACAAAAAAACCACGAGAAACATCTGTCGAAATGCAATCAAAATATTATAATCCTAAAGGAGACCGGCAAGTCGCCATACATTAAATGCCTGGTAATTAAAATACTTGGGCACAAAAAATATTTATTGTAAGTTGTACTTTATAAACATAGGAACAAAAAAGCAATAATATTATACATCAAACTCGGGGGATAAAATATAATTAATTAAATATAAAGTAACATATTGTTCAATAAATTGTCCTAGTGGCGATTTGCGGAAAAGCGACATCTATTAGTGGTGATGTCAATTACGTAATGAAACAGGTTAACCTGTCTAGCGCTAAGCGGCCCACTTGGGCCGCGCCATTTGTACAGCGCTATTAAGAAGTTTGTTTGCAAACCAAATATGCTAACAGATAAATGATAGATGTCGCTTTAACATTGCGAAACCCAAAAACATAATTATTTTTATTGGTAAAAGTATAAAAAATATAGAGGGATCTATTTTACACACCAAGTAACATTTTTTTCATAAAACTAGTACTAAACTGTTGAACTATAGAAATAGAAAATAACTTTATACTCTAATACAAAATAAATATATGTATGGGCCACTAGATGGAGCCTTTACGCCTCAAATTTACAATTTACAGCATGATAACCATGGACTATATAGATATGATGACAACAATTACCACAGATAAGTAAGTATTTTGCACATGAATTCTCTGACAGTCGAAGAATCATAACATTTTATTCCCTAGTCCTAAAAATATTTTTACTTTTTAAGTACTATAAAACCACATAATATGTTCGAAACTTGGCCGCTCTTGACGTAAAACCAGGCAGGTTTCGCCAGTGTCCTTTAATAACCCTAAAGTAACATTAGTTTTATGCGAAACTATTATGTTGTTCCTGCCTTATATTTTTGTGTTCCGGCCTATAGGTACGTTGTCCTCTTATAATTCGCACGTGATGGTTACGCGGTATTATCTTCGGAACAAACCGTATAATACTATGCTCGATTTCATCTCCTGGGTGACTGTTACCTGCTTGACTTGTATGGCGCCGTAGCTGGAGCGGCCGATGTCGTTGCCGGGCGTGAGCGGGTCCTCGATACACAGCAGCGAGGGCCGGTGACCGTCATTCATCTCCTGTGCAACCCAATCAATGTATCTCACTACTATGTATCTCACTATATTACTAATAGCAGAAAATGAAGTTTTAGCACACGGAATAGCCCTTAACCTGAATTATCATAATATACATTAAAAAAATATATATATCTATGGACGCTTCACACCACGTCAATCTGGCCCCGTGCTAAGTACTCGAAAAACTTGCGTTACAGGGGCGAGACAACGGGAATTATATTTAATACTTTTCTACTATACATATTATATTAAGATTTACTATTAGAGATTACTATTTTATACACATATTGAATACACATCCATGACCCAGGAACACAGAAAATCGTTTTCGCTCCTTCCGTGGGATTCGAACCCGTGAAACTATCCATCTGGGAATCTAGTCACAGACCTTCTGTATCTCGTCCTTGGACACGTACGACCCGCCGCTCTTGACCCGGATGGCCGTCTTGACATAGTTGAACTTGCGCCCGTACAGCTCGAAGAACTCGATGAGCAGCACGCCCAGGTTGTGCGGCTGGCGCAGGCGCTCGGGCCGCGGGTGCAGCTGCAGGAAGCTGATGCACATGAGGATGAGGGAGTAGGACGAGATGCCGCCGGTGAACACTTCGTTCAGGTCGCGCTGCAGCAGGAACTGCTTGAGTACCATCACCAGACGAGACAGAACTGGGTATTTATCCTGGAAGTTGTGAACAATTGTTTCAGGTTTAAGCTCAAGTACTTAGGCTTAAATAGTAAGGTAATAATAATAGTAAGTATAATAATAGTAAGGTTATTAAAAGGTTAGCTAAGAAAAACGTGGTCACAGGACATTGGCACATGTTCTGACGAAATGAATGGTTTTGGTACCCAGTAATTAAAATCTAGACACAAAGCTATTTTCGAAGTAAGTCTTAGGGAAAGATTAAACATGCATAAAGGCACAAAACAGAGTCATTATATTATAATATATCTTTTTTTTAGTATTTTACGATTTCCGGCTGTCGCCACATATTAATATATTATGTGACCAGGAAGCGTGACGTGTGTTTGGGCGCGACCTTCACATTTTAACATGTCAGGATCAATTATGAGATAATATAAGAAAAACTTTTATTTTGATTTGAAAATGTTGTTTGGAAACAACACAATATACAAAACAAAGACAAGAATAAACTAAATCCTACAACTAGTATAAATGTGAATGTTTGTGAGAATTAATGGACGTTTGTTACTTTTTGACGTAAAAACTGAACTGAACGGACTTTGATGAAATTTGATATGGTAGTAGTTTGGGCTCTGGATTAAAACATAGGCTACATTTTATCCAGAAAAATCACAGTATTCCCGAGGGATACCCGATACTATATTGACGCAGGCGGAGTCGCACGATAAAGGTAGTTAAAAATATACACAAGTAGGTGTCTATACTGTGTTGTGTGATGCCAACAATTGGCCCCAGCTCCGCATTTCGCAGCGAGCAAGTCCGTCGCACTGGTGTTCTGTCAGGACCAATATGTGACATCACAATTCATAACACAACTATTTTATAATGAACAATAACAACACAACATTTAAAAAAATACTGTGTATTTATGTAATAATATATGTATGTATATATTATGTAATAATATAAGTCATTTTTATTGTCTTGCCATTACTCGCTCAGTGCCTAAAACTTATGTTACTGATAAAATTTGTTTACATGCGTCAAATTGTGTCTTACAAAACAAAATCTTATTTTGGAATGTGAATCGTAATTGGGCAGATCACCGACCTTGAAGTGTTTGATAAGCTCCGCGCTCTTGACTCCGCTGCTCATGTTGAATGATATGTCAACCTGTAACACAACACTTTTTATACTAGGGTTACTATATAATTTATACTATACCTTTTGAAAGCACAATAAAATGACTATATTACTGTTAAAAACCTGAATACAAGATTTCCAAAAAATTGTAACTCGATAGGATATCGGTTTAGACGGTAAACAATGTTTTCTTAGGGCCCGTTGCCTAATGTACTGATAAGTTTTTTTTTCTCTTTCGCCCAGTATAAAGTAGGCAGAGACAAAAACATCCGAATAAGCTATTTGACACTTATTAGGTGATTGTGAAACAGGCCCTTAATCTCTTTCAAAGTATTTATTTAAAACTTACTAATTAGAACTCAGGAAGCATTGGGACCTAGAGGACTTGATCTTTTAGCAGAATAGGGTATTTTCCAAGTTTTTGAAAAATATGTCAATTGTTCATAATAACTTAATACTTTTTCAATTTGGACCATTCCTTGCGAATTTCTTTCCTTTCCTTGCAAATCAAAATAAAAGTTTAAATAATTAATAAAGCCGCCAAAACGCCAAAATGTGTTGTCATGACGTCACATTCTTGTAACCACCTGTCAACTATCAAATCACACTGAACATGTCAAATCCTAGAATGCTTGGTGTCAACTTTGTTAATTTCACTATTTTAAAATGCCTTTTTTATGGTGCTATACTATTATTAACACAGAGAAACGCTGATATTCCGCACAAAACTTGCACTAAACTTCGACTGACAACTGACATACAATTACATATTTTTAAGTGACGTTTACTGACAGTAACGATGGGATTAGGTGGATTTATATGGCCATTTAAAAAAAAGAAGAAGTACATGAATCTGACGTTACGTTTGACGGCTGTGCGTTTTTAATCACGTGGTCAAACATAAAAAATTGGTTATTTTATTTTTGATATTTTATAAAAATCATAGATATTTTATAATAAACTGTCGGTTAAATTGGTTTTAAATAATGTTTAGTGATAAAATATCAATAGTTTGAACTGTTTGATGTATATTTTCATCATATGATAATTACCTATTAATAGTAGTCCTAACGGTCCGAATAACGTTAGTAAACTGTCATCTCTGCAGAAGATGAGACTGACCTTGACGTCAGAGTACTTGTCGGTCATCTTGACGATGGGCACGGTGGCCTTCTCCAGCACCTTTATGCTCTCTTTCTCCGCGATGTCCTGCACCACCAGCTCGCGCTCCAGCGTCCACAGCGGCAGCTTCTCCCACTGACCTGGATAGCCATAGTCGTCACATGAGTCACAGGAGTTCTGTAGGCTTACATTTGAGGTCAAATGGATCCTCGCACATCGGTAGAGCGGTCACGGAGCTTAAGTCAAAGACTTAGCTTTAGCTTTAGCACTTAGAGCTTAAGTGAAAGAAAACTTCTACAGAATTTGCACGGCTTCGAGTCTCATTTTAGTTCACTGTGCGTAAATGCTACTTGGAAACTGGAAAAAAGACATAACATGAGTCTACAACTCGAACGCAGAGCTTGGCACGTTTTGCCGCATCTAATGTGGCTCTAATGATCTGTATAAACAGACTGAAGCTTCGAATATATATATATATATATATATATATATATATATATATATATATATATATATATATATATATATATATATATATTCGTAGTCATATATATATATATATATATATATACACACTTATTTCTACGAAACAAAAATAAAATACATTAATTAATACGTCAAAATTGACCTAGGCCTAGGTTTGCGACATATTATATAGACGGTGTCGATGTCTACGTGTACGGCGGGGTTAACGAATGAGTCGGCACTCGGCGTGCAAACGTCAGACGTGTTCAATTGGCACAAACAATAACCCAGTTAACTTTGTCAGGCCTAATTATAGTTAGACCTGATAACTTATATTACACCTTACACGACACGCTAGAGGCCTAATCATACATTAATAGCTTACACGACACGCTAGAGGCCTAATAATACATTAATACCTTACACGACACGCTAGAGTTACTATTTACTTGTTAAGTAAATAGTAACTCTAGCGTTAGTTAGAGTAGACTAGTTCTAGTTTTAGCGTTTTTTTTTTTTAAGAAATGGACATAAGCAACGCTATGTCACTTAGCGAAGCTATGTCAAATCCCATACATTTCTGTTTTCGAGCTTCGTCGTAGTTATAAGCGATGACAACTTGGCTAAAGGGTCTGATGACTTCTATCTCTTCTTGTGTTGCGCACTTGCGTCCTGGTCCTCAAAACACCCAACCCGTTCATAAATTTATAAAGGGCTAACTGAAATAAGGCTCGAAAAAAAACTTCTGCTATTATAACATGGACTATGATGACCATTCCCAAGCAATATATCTTAGGAACTACATATTGTTTCCAATTTACAATATAATCTGACTTCAAGGCCTGCAAAACCTTAGTCTGTTAGGACATTATATGACATATTCTTCTACTATCTCATCCATCCATCCATATAACGTATGGATGGTATATTTGCAGTAATCAGTGTCTTGTGAGTTGTGATAGACGCTCGGTGTCGGCGCTGTTCTATTTATGTGAGGGCTGAGGCAGGTGAGGCAGAGCGGCCTTCGCCGTAATTGCGTTGCGTCACCGTGCGTAGGGCAGAACGCGGGGAATACCCCACGGAACTGTATGTAGGTCTACATTTACATATGGCAGAACCCGGCTTTTGTTTGAAAAAACTAAAATACGTCTATTGCAATTTGTATGATTGCAATTCGACGGATACAAAAAAAACTTTTTTTTTTAGGAAGACTGAACATCATGGGGCCAAATGGCTTGAGATATGGTTTAAAAAAATCGTCATTTTTTTTTGTCCTAAAATATAAAAAATCAGCTCAATTCTCAATCTGGGAGCCGAGAAAAATAAGAAAGATGTTTAGGTTTCGTGATATCGTCCATTTATTCAATCGATTTCAGTATTTCAGTAAATACTTTTTGCACAAGTCATTTAAAATTGACAATTTACTCATATGTCATATTAGTCATAGGCCGTAGACGTTTTGACTTTTGATTCGCTCCTAATGCGTTTGAGTGCCTTGGGTGAAATAGTTTATTTTCAACGACCACTGCTTTAATTATGACAGAATTCGGGTCACAAAACTCGAAAACATTATTTTAGTCTACGGCTGTCGTAGTGGAAATGCAGCTACTCTTATGTACGCTTCTATTGTAATTGCATAGTAAGCAGACGAACTGTCGGAGCCTGCGAGTGCTCAATGCTCATGTTCACGTAACATCATAATATTATGGTACCTCAGCTGGACAAGGTATCGAGATCATATTGCTCCACCTGGATAATTTCTTGACGACATTGTAATCTTTATAGAAGACGAATAAACTATTTAAACTACATTAAAATTGTTCCGTTTCCTGTTTCTTATAAATCTATTCCCGTTATATCGTTATTGTTTTTAAGTCATCATAATAATCATTAATAATAATAGCCTATTATTACGACTTTTCACGCGTTCTCCACCTAATATATTGTGTCAAAAAGTTTCTTGCATTGGTATTGAAACACAACTTTGTTCTCAGATTGCCAAAAGTTATAGAATTTTCCACAAGGCTCTCATTAATCTAAATCTATCTATATATACCATTTCTATCTTATTACATTCTTAGCCAAAGAATGTATGAAATGGTTTCAGTGTACTTTATCACTATGTTACCCAGGCTATTTTTAAGGATATATTAAGTATTAACACCTAATTTATTAAAATCGGATCAGTAGGTTAGGCGCTACGGTGGAACAAACAAACATACATACATGGACTGCGAAAATTATTACCCTTCCTTTTGGCTTCGCCGTAGTCGGGTAAATGTGGGCTGAGTTAAAACAGTTCCGCGAGCCAGCTTTACATTTTGCTTCATCGGATCATCCTAGCAACGGAATATTCTTGATTCTTAGCCCATTGACGGGAGTATCCGGAGGTGGCGGACCATTTGACATGTCACAAAGAATACTAAAGCACAGGACCCGCCTAAGTAGCACAAAAGTGCTGTATATCAGTTGTATTACTGTCCACAATGGAATCCAAAGGGGTACCAGCTAACTTAATAAGAGCTGTAGAGGCGCTGTAGAGGCGCTGTAACAGCTCGTATAACTTTGATTTGGGCACAAATTAAACAGCTATTAGCTGAATAACTGTGACATTTGCTGTATATAAGCAATATTAAATCAATATCAAAACATCGGCACAAGTGTATCAAGATACCATTCTTGAGAAGGTAGTGAAGCCCTTTAACAACACCATGTTCAATAACCAAGAATCGTCCTTCCAGCAAGATCGGCAGAATCGGCGCCGGGTCATAAAGCTCGGTCTACGCAGTGTTGGTTGGAAACGAACGTTTCGGACTTCATCAGAGCTGAAGACTGGCCGTCGTCTAGTCCCCTTAATCCGCTGGATTATGATTTATGGTCAGTTTTAGAGATAACTGGCCTCAACGTTTAAAGGACTGTATTGCAGCCAATGGAGACCACTTTGTTTCAGTATTTATGGCAAGACTAGGTATATGCTAATATATGACGGACGAATCAGCTGGATATTTAATACCTACACGGCGCTGAATAAATAAGTCTTTAAAGTACATAATTTCAGCTGTAATGGGAATAATGAGTGACATATGAGCTAATTTATAGCTGTGTGCTGTAAATGCTGTAATTTAACATCATAAGAGTACAGCTATAGTGATCATGTGGGCTATTTAAGCTCTGTTTTACGATTGCGCGTAATAAGCTGATTAACACTGCTAAACTTCTACTTTATGCAGCATGACGCATTCATTAAAGTCACAGGAGAACTGATTGCATTATATTAGCTCACATGTTCATTCTTAAAATGCAAGCAATCTGGGGGACCACTTGTGGCCTTCAATTCAGAATATAGCTGAGTTAAAGTCCACGAAAATGCTTTATTGCAGCTTACAGTTCCATTTATTGCTAATAGCTCTACGCTGCGCTTGCAGCTCTACTATGTGGTATATGTGACGCGTAACAGCGATAATATACAGGCGAAAGAGTAATTTTCATCTATTGCAGTACTGTACTGCAATAGTGTACTGTTATACCTCTTTATAAACGCTAAATTTACCGATGTTACCCGTTGTGTCATCTTATACAGCAGTTTTGTGCTACTGGGGCGATCGCTCATGTCGGTGACGTAACGTCCGCACAGGCAGTCGGTACGCAAACATCTGACCCACCGGATCTGAGGAAGTCCGGAATTATACCAGAAATAAGAAAAAATCACCTCATCGTCATATTACAGAAGAGATGTTGACGTTAATAAACAACTTTTGCGATCAGGAAAAAGTTGCAACTTGCAGGGAGTCGGTCCAGCCCGCGAGCTACCACTGCACTACAAAACTATCGGAGAGCCTATGCCTTGTTGCTGGGATTACCATTATTGACCAGCACGACTACCGTAGAAATAGTCTCTTTCTACGGAAGAATAGACAAAATGACAGATGGATAAAGGAAATCTGTCATTTTGTCCTTACAATCCGTCAGTACGTCTATTCTTGTGTAGACAAAACGTATTTCTACGGTGGTCAATGGTAATGCAGGAATATTCTAGGTTTAGAGTAACAAAACTGTGTACATAAAATATTCATTTTCAGTCCCGGAATTTATAACACTAATTTTAGGCAGAAGGCATTCATTTCTCCAGTCATGTTAAACCGACTACTTTACATAACATTATTGAATGAAAAGTGAATTAAGCGCGGACTGATAACACGTTATGTGTTCATTGATTGTTTGTTTGTAGTTTTGTACGCGGACCTTTCTCAATAAATAAAAACAAGCATTAAGGTCCTCGAGATCAAAGGAAAAGAAGTAATATTTTCTTAGACAGCATAACAGCAGAAGGTAGCCCAATCCAGGCCTGGTTGAAGATAGCCTAACTAGTGTAGATTATCTAGTAGTAAGATTGTTGTAAAAATATGATAAAAAATAAAATACTACGTCAACAAAACCGGCTGTCACCGAGCTGAAATCGTGGAAACGCGACCAAAAGTCAAGGACACGCCTCACGCGTCAACACTGAATCTGGTGCGCCGGCAACAACAGCGATAACATAGCTCCCCATTCAAACAACTCCTAGGCATCGTTTGGCTGAAGAATATATTAATTTAATTAATACTAGCTATTGCCCGTTGCTCCGTCCAGGTAAGTACAGTATTCCATGAGAGCATTGTACTTTTTGGGGACAAAATACTTCGACCATACAAAGTAGTCAGTAGTTTTTGCGTGAAAGAGTTACAAACATCCATCCATATATCCTCACAAACTTTCACATTTATAATAGAAGCAGGATTAACTATAGAAAGACATGAACAGCATTTACTCTCATTTCATCAAACAAACGGGCGGGCATCTACTATCCAGAATATTGGATAAAATTGAACGTTTAAATCGTTTAAAATAAATGCATCGGCCGAGCGTGTTTAGGCGCACTCGGGCTGATCAACACTCGAGTCTCGAGTATTCAGCTCAAAGGCGTTTAAAGACTAATCTCTCGGAGTATCACAAACAAACACAGTACTGTCACCAAATAGAACAAACGGATCGCTTGACGCTAAACCTTCGCTAAACCTTGATTAGATGAAAATAATAATTCCTTTATCGATAAGATAACAATATGGTACCGATCGACTAAACACCACTGACTGACTTCCACAGGAGATTCCCACAGGATATAAAAGTCGCATATATAATATTTTATTTCAAACATATTATGAACAATATCGACAAAGCTCCAGCTCGACCAGGACACCACAAAATAGGTGAGCAAAAAGGCAGTGAACGCTCCGACTGCAGACGTGACTGAACGTGTTTACTCGTGATTAGGTGTGCGTGCGTAATAAGTGACGGTTATAATATTATCTATTGGACATACCACTAATAGAATAGAACTCAACTGAACCCAAGACTTCGGTCGTAGGGCTAGGGTGCCACCCATACACACACACACACACACACACGCACACGCACATACACACATACACACAACTACCATTACAAATAACGTAATCTATAAGCTAAATACTTAAGTTTCCTTGAATTTTATATTTATAAAAAATTGTAGTGTTTTTTTTCTCTCTACACGTTTAATTTGGGTTAACAGCCTCCGTGGTCTAGTGGTTAGAGCTTGGCTCTCGACTCGGAGGTCGTGGGTTCGATTCCCGCATTGGAACAAAAAAATGTTGTTTCCAAGTTTGGTTAGGACAATTCAGGCTGATCACCTGATTGTCTGACAAGAAAGATGATCCATGCGTCGGATGGGCATGTAAAAAGTCGGACCTGCGCCTAATCTCTCGCCAGTCGTGTCGGTTATCTGTCCCACTGGGTTACGAGAGTAAAAGGAGGAGAGAGTGCTCTTGTGTACTGCGCACACACTTGGGCACTATAACATAACTCCTGCGTAGCTGGCCTGGTTTCAATGAAACAGGCCACCGTCACCGAAATCGGTGTGGGAGCTATTATTATTAATTTGGTACTTACTGCTTACCTAGTTATAATAATAATATATGTCCGGGAGGTACGGGAGCCTGGTGATCAATAACACAGGTTACATCCTAGCACAGGCACCAATCTCTCATCACAATAATATATTATTTCATAAGAATATGATTGTTATATACAATGTACTATGTGTTGAGAGAGACACAAATAAAATTTTAATTATGTGATCAGCAAAGTTAGAAATATACTAGGATGTTGGTCGCGCTAGTCCGCCTGCTACAACCGAGACCATTTGTCTCGTCAATAAGTGGCAACTACGGAACTAGCTCTACATAGCAAGAAGCTGGTGGTTTCAATAGCTGGTAGCAATATCTATAACTATATTGCAAAAATCACACAGTCAGCAGATGGTGGCTGGAGGGGCAATATCTCTACAAGAAGCTTATAGCTGATGTTAGTAGCTGTTGGTCAACTCACCGATGACGACAAGATCGATGTCACTGGTGGGCAGGTAGAGGCCGGTGCGGAAGGAGCCGAACACCTCGACGCGCGCCTGCGGCCACAGCGACAGTATGGCGGCGCGGATGCGGTTCACCACGGTCGAGCGCACCAGGTGCTCCGTCTCCGTCGGCGACATGTACAGGTAGAAGTGCTCGATCTCCTCGTGCAGCCTGCGAACACACAGTATGCACCGTTAGACCCCAGTCACAATCCCAGTAGAAGTAGTGACAAGTGAAGTCATACATTCAGTTGAGGTGTGAAACCACTTACGGCCGAATACTGAAACGATAGTTAAATTGACGCTTAAGTCACATGCTGTCCTTGTCATTTCGGCTAGCGGAGACATCGACAGCATGAGATTAGGAGGATTCTTAAATATTGAGTAGCGTTTCATTATACGGCCATTAATATCTCAAACTAATTTAATGACATTTTCAGTTGTTGGCACGTCAAATAGTTTGTTTGTTTACTAATCTCATGTTATTTCTACAAGATCAATAGTTTCACGGTACATTATAATGAATATTCCATTGAAATTGCTAATAGCTTATAAATTTAAAAAAAAAGTTAGCATGAAATAGTGATTTTACGATCGCTATGCGACGAACTGGTGCCTATGTTAAGAAAATATTTTTCCAGACCTATGATGTAGGTTGCAGCGTCTAATCCTATTTTCGGCCATTGACACAGCGGCGCTAAACTCCGCTGATGGCGTATCTACGTTATTTACGGCGTGTCTACGTAGAACGCACCTACGTAGGTTACTGTGCTGACTTGTACTAACTAGAAAGATGCTGAATGGTTTCGTCACAAATTGAACATCACGTTCTTTATACATTCAAATATAGAACAGACGGAGACAACATTTCCCGGATATTCTGGCTCAAGGTCGAGCAAGCCTGGCAACAACATATCACCAACAATCACGATTTACATAAATATCGAATGTGTAACGGACAGGAAAGGGCTTTGTGTATCGATTAATTACACCAAAATACACCAGTCGACCTCACCGCCGCGCCGCAGAACCTTTCACCAAATCTTAGGTGTGGAATCTAGCAGCCGGCAGATAAAACCTTTGCGAGATTTGGGCATGGCGTATTTGAATTCCACTTTCTTCTAACACTCAAGACCCCCTTGTTCATTACACAAAATTCGCTCTGAACAAATGAACCACTGTTTAACAGTTGTCTGGATGAGATAGGTTTTTGGGCGAATCACTAACTTATTTACTGTGACCCACATCATTTTAGTAATGTGACATTTGACTTTTGATATTTTAATCGAGTACCGACGGCAAAGTGTCCATACTTCAATCCCTTTTGAATTTTTTGAAATAACAAGCCCTTGGCACCTCGGTGGCTGTAGTAGTAATTATGTATAACTAGTGGGCGCCCTGTGGTCAAAATTCGACCATAATTCATGTTTTCATTGTAAAGTTTAAACTTTTTTTTAGGTTTCTCTTGCCTCTTAGATACGCAAAAAAAAATGTTGTTTATGGATTGTGAAAGAAAGATTGACACTCATTGACAATCGTGTCAAACTACTGTAATATAATCAAAAATGCTATTATGAGGTGTTATTTTTATAAATTTAATATATTTATTTCTATGCGTTATTTTTAAAAATATTAGCTTTTGGCAAGCCTTCCTCGACTTAAACTTTAAATGTGCCAAAGGACACTAGCGAATCCTGCCCGATTTTCCATCAAGAGCGGCCCACTTTCGAACATATGGTTTTATAGTACTTATAACGTTATTAACTTGGGAGTAAAAAGATATGAATCTCCGAAGTCCGAATATCAGAGCATTCATGTGCAAATCTGTTGTAATCGTTGTTATCATATCTGTATAGTCTATGGTTATCATGCTGTAAATTATCAATTCGAGGCGTAAAAGCTCCATCTAGGAGCCCAATAGATAGATTATTTTTTTAATGGAGTATAAAGTTAATTTATTTTCTATGGTTCAACAGTTTAGTACTAGTTTTATGAAAAAAAAATTACTTGAGATGTGAAATAAATCCCTCTGTACTATTTATACTTATACCTATCAAGAAAAATAATTATCATGTTTTTGGTTTCCGTAACATGAAAGCGACATCTATCATATCTGTTAGCTCAGAGTTAGCGTTTCCAAACAAACTAGTTAATTATTTAATTACGTTATTGACATCACAACTAATAGATATCGCTTTTCCACAAACCACCACTAGGGCAATTTATTGAACAATATTGTTAGGTGATATTTAGTCAAACATTTTTTATCCCTCGAGTTTGATGTATAATATTATTCCTTTTTTTTCTATGTTCATAAATTACAACTTACAATAAA
Source organism: Phengaris arion (assembly GCA_963565745.1). Classification (NCBI taxonomy): domain Eukaryota; kingdom Metazoa; phylum Arthropoda; class Insecta; order Lepidoptera; family Lycaenidae; genus Phengaris; species Phengaris arion. The sequence continues at coordinate 5,205,586 of OY751432.1, forward strand.
TATTTTTTGTGGCCACGTATTTTAATTACCAGTCAGTAAATCGATGGCGATTTGTCGGCCTCCTTTCACACTGATCCGTATGCACAATTCTCGTAAAACCGTACTTGACATTTTTACTTCACGTATTAATACTGAAGTTCAAGAAAGTTGTTAGAGAAGATTTTTTTAAGTAATTAGGTATTGGTGATAACGTGTATGATGACCAAAGTAACGAAGAGCATATCTAAAGGGCACATATTTCTACAGTTCTTTTGTGTATTGAACATAGAAGTCGTAGAATTGGAAACTAGGTCACTAATTTAGGACTTAAAAGGTAACATTCCGAGTCATTCGGCTCAGACCTGAGCTGGATCTAGACCAGACATTCGACCGGGCGGCCTCGATACACTGCGCGTACGCACACATCATTACTATGCACCAAACTAAATTTAATTTAAAGAATATTTAATTTGTTTAAGCTATTGAAACAAATTGTCTGTTTCCATTCTTTGTGTGTTCCTGTGACTGTTACCATGTTTTAAAACTGGTTACTTTAAAAAATGTGTCTATTCAAATAAGGGAAGCAAATAAATCTTGAAGCATAAACTGTTCAATGAATCTTGGAACCGCTTCAAACGAGATTTGGAATGAGTATTTGACTATCGATTAGTAGAAGGAATTTTGTTATTCGACTATCGATTTGTAGAAGGGATTTTGTGTCTTCTGTCCTTTTTTTTCAAAATTAAGGGTGAAAAGTCAGAAATATTTCAATAATGTTAGGATAGGTATTACTTAGGTAGTGATTAATATTGCGGTTTATCTGTTTTGTATATTTAAGTTAAGATTGAACGTGCTGGCAAAAGCAAGTAATATACAAAACAGATAACCGCAATATTAATCACTACCTAATTAATACCTATCCTAACATTATTGATACTACAATATTTACCGAAAGTAAGGCCTTAATATTAGACCTTTGAAAAGCGCACTATAATAATGCAATACAATACCAACATATTGTGATATTTTAATACAGAACAATATAGTTCGACCACAAGGCGGTCAAAGTAAATCTATCCGTCTGAGAACGTGATGGACGTCACCAAAACCCTTAGCAATCTTTTGCAGTCCTAATCAATTCTATAAACGAGAAAAATAAGTCACAGACATTTGTTTCCCGTAGGCGCACAGCCTGGAAATTAAAAGTCTAGTTTCTTCTCACTGAATCAAACGATCTTCATTCAAAATACAAAGATATGAGCGCGAGAGCCGAGACCGGTTTACTTGTATCCTGGCGAAATCGTACGTTTGACATTTAAATTGATCATCGTGCTAACGTGCGCAAACTACGGGGTGATTGAGTTCCCTTTGCAATATGCACGATCTATGCCGTTGAGGCCGTACACCGTGTGAGAGCGCGGCAACGTCCTCGTCAAATCTTCAAGTAAGCGTTTTTTATTTAGAAAAGGAATTCACATATTGAGGTGTTTATGTTGAATCTATTTTTAGGAAGGAACATAAAACAATTTAAAATGTATCATGGCCATGTTTTCGTATGTTTTCTACTATTTTTAACGACTTCGCAAGTCATATTCTGAAATAAACAAGACCATTTACTTTTATTTTCCGTCAGCAAATGTGTTTTGATTTAAATATATTTATTTCATTAACAATTTATAGTGAATTTTATTCCGGAATTCAGCTGCTCGGTACTATTGCACTGAGATTCCAGGCCCGCCAGGTACCTGAGAATTGGCTCACCGCGCGCCACGCAAACTACCCACTAGTTACACACACACATACGTTCATTGTACACATGAATACTACAATATGATATGTACATTTTATCAGTAAGAATATAAGGGTAGTTAGATGGGCCTGAGATCTCAGTCCATATTTTCTGAGGCTTATGACGTCTTTACAATACAATGTCGCAGACACTGGGGTCCGTATTGTTTGCAGTTCAATTATAAAGGGCGAGCACAGTGGTCGTTTTTTATTACTTGTCTCATTGTTTTGCTACTAGCGAGTCATCCGATTGCATCTATGTCAGATCTATGACAATACTTGGATTAACTAGTAGAGTTATTTCCCTTTTCCCGCCATTTCAGGCATACAATCTGTTATATAAAATATCGCGACGCTACCTAACCATTAATTGCTGACTGTTTTGAGGAATTTCTTGCCGATTAGATTGTAATTTTTATCAACTTTATTCAAGATTGTATCAAAATATGAATAAAAAAATTACTTTTATTATTTCGTAGTTAAGAAATTAATACAGGAATTTAGGAGAAAACGCAGTTAAATAGTACAATTTTAGCAAATTTATATGAACCTCTCCTGCACTAAGTCTCTTGTGCTGTAGTCCCCTTACTAATAAAAATATTTACAGTACGGATATGCAATTCATGTTGCTGTATTTGTCTGTCAAGTGGCTTTTCCAACCTATCAGACAAAGACAGCCATGTTGGATTAGCGATCCGTGGTGTAAATATTTTTATGAACAAGTGGGTAGCAGCTTGATAATATAGATTAGTACTAAATCCAAATTTTATCAAATCCCTAACATTATATTGCAAACATATTATAATATTGGGTCATACGGGAGTTTTATCGTTACGCCGCACGGTGGTCGAAAATCGGCTTTCATAGACATAGAAATGAAATCTCGAAAGCGATTGTTTTTTTATGGATATTGCTTCAGTTAGGTATTACTATGTAGAATATGAAGTTTTGAGATAATTTGGCCCAAAATTGAGGGAGTAATCGTTTTTTTACGTAAAACTTGTATGGAGCCAATATGAAAAATTCAATTTTCTCATAAACGGCAAGTTTAACCATAATATCTTGACAGATGGTTTTAGTACCAATTATTCATGATTTTTTGGCATACATCATAAAACGGTTTTAACTGCTAATTTATATTTAAAATCGTCGAACATTTTGAAAAAACGACACCTTGCCCCCTTACTCCTGACACAATCGAGAATCGAATCAGTTCGTTATCAATAGCTTTTGATACTCCCGACACCTACACTAGCGCACGATCGTGCGGTGGCTCAATTTGTAACTATCCTGGATCGAGAAGTTCGTTAGATCGTAATTATTGGTACTCCCGACGAAATCAATCGACTGAGAATCGAATGGCTGGATCGTAAACAATCGTCATATAACACGATTTCTAAAGAGGTCACATCTAAAGTATCGAGTTTGCTTGTTTTAGTTAATTTGAACTAAATTATGAGATATTTATAACAGTATGGCCCGGCTTTATGCATTATTTAATGTTAATGAAGGAGCTAATATCGGGGAAATGCAAAATTTACGAACATTGACTCGCTACAACTCATTATTAATGGACATGGATTGTTAGAAATTTCGATACAATAATCGCCTTAAAAATGTATTTATTCGACGTATTATTAGAGGAGTTAAGTCACAGATTTAACTCCTCTATTTAAATATGAAGAAACCGAACCGATATTATATCACCGTTATGTGTTAAGTTACTTAACTTACCTTTACGCGTTTGTTTACACGTTTGGTCGCTAAATCGTGTATTATATTTTCACTTAAGACAGGGACTGAGACAAACAATAATACAGGTGTTTTTTTTTCAAAATTAACGGATTCGAATCTTAACCAAGGACGTTTTCACATTGGATCCGTACAAGTTTTTCGTAAAAAAATTATTACTCCCTCAGTTTTGGGCCGAATTATCTCAAACTTCATTTTCTAGATAGTAATACCTAACTGAAATAATATCCATCAAAAAATCAGTTACTTTCGAAATTTCGTTTCTATGTCTATGAAAGCCGATTTTCGACCCACTGTGCGACGCTGCGAGTAATACGCGAATTCTATAAACGTCGCTCTTATTCTTATAGACGTTATACTCCCGTCTACGATCGACGACCTAGCCCATCGTAGTTAGTATATTATGATCGCCCATTAGCGCCCATTACACGTTCCAACCAAACAATTTGGCCATTTTGCGTGAACATGTGGACAGTGGGCAGTGGGCACAATCTCTCGAGTTCAACAACAGTTTATTGCCGACCAAATCTCGATGGTACTTTCACTCGGATCGGAAGTGAAAGAGTGTTTACGTTTTGCATCACATTACGCGATAGCTGGGTAGCTGGAGGCCACTGACTGGCAAGGACGTTGCTGTGTTGCTGTGTTGCCGTGTTGCCGCGCCGCGCCGCGCCGCTAACGACAAAGGGCAACGCCCACGCTCTACTAAACTTCGGCTAAATATTAAATACATTATATAGCAATGTAAACAAAATCCCTACGCGTTATTTGGAAATAGTAATTTGACGAAAATGTTAAACAGTGCAAAGATAAACACAATTTTTTAAATTCAGCATTAGGTATAAACAGATTTACATACTTAATTCATATTTATGTGGCTTATAAGAAGAAAACATAACGATGGAGTACCGATACAGCTTCAGTTGTTTGTAAATTGTATAGCAATTCCGTATCAATTGAGTACCATGTAGTATGTAGGTTTTTTTGTATGTCCATAGCAATCATCACAAACTGAACCATTTTAAAAAAGAGGAAAACGCTCATAGTTCTTACATACTAGTATGTAGATATGTAGAGACAGTGGATTTGTTTGTAGATTTTCAGCAGATTTTGCAGCTATTATTGCATAATGTCTAAAAATAGTTTGATTGACATCAATGATGATCACATCATTGACAAAACATTTGTATAAAATCAAGCAAATGTGTTGCAAAACTTTGCTTTTATGATTATATAATGAACACAGTATATTAAACAGTTTGTAACTGTGTCAAATTTAGACCCCTCACATTTAATATGACCAGAGTTATTAGCCAAGTTGTCATTGCTAATTACGACGACGAAGTTCGATAACAAAAATAAATGGGATTTGACTAAGTGACATACAGATAACTTGGCTTAAAGTTCCGTATTGCCTAGTCGAACTGTATAAATATCATAATCAAGTGCAAACAAAATATGCTTGAGGACATTAAACAAATAACAATTTTAAACAGTACAGGGACATTAGGAACTGTTGCCAACCTCTGTGGCTCAATGGTTGAGCTCGCTGGTGCTCAATCCAGGGATAGCGGGATCGAATACCACTAAAGGAACAAAAAGTTTGTCTGTGTTCCAGGGTCATGGATGTGTATTAAATGTGTGTATAATATGATAACAATCTTAAATATTATATGTATAATATACAAGTATTAAATATATTGAACCCGTAACACAAGTTCTTTGAGTACTTAGCATGGGGTCAGATTGACGTTGTGTGAAGCATCCATTAATATTATTATTATTGGCAAACTATTCAGAAAGATTGAACAGTAAATAAAATACTCTACTTTATTATATACATACCTTAAACATACCCAAACATATTAAATTTAACTAAGTAACTTAATGTGTCTAAAAAATTAATGAATGCAAAGTAAATAAGTGACATTTTAACTAGAAACACTATAGTGATACTTATATTTTTGTTTACATTTACATTGGATCTGAACATAGTTCGTTTAGTATTAAAACAAAATGTGGTATTCTGTTTCACGTAATTGTGTAGTCACATCGCACATGACATAATTACATGAAACATTTTCTCATTACTTTTATTGGAGACATCTCACATCATACATTTACTAAAATCATTTCATGGTATACTTATTCAATAAAATGTTTCTCACATAATGAATTTAATTTCATGATTATTATATATTATATATTATGAAAAGATTCAATAAGGTTTTTAATAAAATAAATCCTAAAATTGTTTAATTCTTATTTTTACATACGCTAAACATGTTGTTGTCTGCCCGCTCTGCAGATTTTCGGTTGGCTGTGACCACAACCTTTTTTGGATGTTGGATCTTACCATTTTATGAGAAAATATAAAATTAAATAACATAACATAAAATATGTCTATCTATTTATATAAAGAATAAATTTTAATTGTATATTTCATTTCATGTTCTGTAAAATATAAATAAGTTCTCGGAAGAAACAGTTTAATAAAAATCAATGTTTTCAAAGGTAACCGTTAAAAGACGTAACGATCTCTTTACAAAACTACATTTAAAATTTTATTACATATTTTATCAAGTAGTATGTCAGTATATCTGAGTATATAAATTAAACTCAATTTAATATGTAGTACACATCCCTAATGTAAACAATAGGTTGATCTTATACAAAGTAAGGAATTAACAATTTGACATTCATTATCATAAAATTATTATACATGGTTAATCAGGTATAATAAATAAATACCTACTGCTCCTATTTTTTAATACTTCACTTATGGGATAGTTTTTGGGTTCATGATTTAATTATCTAATAATGATGATGATGAATGAGCAGCAATGACATAATGTAGGTTATCTACTCTGAATAAAATTATTATCACATATTGTAATAAATAGCAATCATCGTGTTTGCGGCGCTCTTGTGACAGGCAGTGTCAACAGCACGAGACAACCTCACCATACATCGGGCTCCCTGCATCCGACCAGCCCAGCGATAGACTAACTCATCATAGATACTACTTACCCTAAAATTCCGGGCTTGTAATTATAATTGGGTATCCGCCAAGGACAGCCGCCGTATTCGCCTATGAGGGCATCGTGGTTTTGATTCAGGTTAAACGTAGATGCGCGGTTATCGTTGGCTTTCCTCCGCGTTGGATTGAAATAATTATTATTCCTATTTTCACCGTTCACATCGTTTATGGGTATAAAGTCCTGAGCTTTATTTAAATTGGGGTTAGCGTTCTCTAAATTTTTAAGGTTCATTTTGTCTGTTTCACTTTGAGTTTCCCAAATACGAAGCCACAAGCGCTTCGCGGGTCCTTCTTGCTCGGGCTGATACCACCCCACGTAGGGATCCATTCAGCCGGAACTAGGTTCCACTATATGGGATAACACATTTTGTCTCATTTCACATTTATTATCACTATATGGAAAATTAGTACAAAACAAAAATAAGTCACACCACATTCGGAACATGGACGACAGACGACACGCGGTTAGTTGACACTCCATCAACTAGAGGGCGCCATCTTAGCAAAATAAGTTGTACAAAAAAATCAAGTAGCAATCCTTTTTCGTGTATTTATTTGAAAGTTTATATATTACAAGTTTTTTACGATTATAGAAGATTTTCTATTAAATTTTGAATCAATGATGATATATGCACAAAAAATAATGTTCTAGATTTAATCTCGACTTTTATTACAAACTTAACTGACTTTGTTTTTTTAAAGATGTACATTAACTCCGCTCAAACTTCAAAGAGCTTCAAGTAAAAGACTATCAACAAAATTTTAACAAATTATTAAACTTTAATTAGCGTTATAGTAGTAAAGATATTAGGCCTAAAATTTTATTCAATTAAACTAACCTAACATGGATGTAACTGAAATATTACGATTATCAAAGACAGGAGAAAAAAAGGCCATAGCGGAAAGACCTTTACGTTTTACTGCTACAAATAATTCGAAAACTTTCAATATCTGTTTGAATTGAAATGATAAAAATATTTAATTTACCTTGCGTACGGTATCCATTAACATATTTTAATTTTACATAAAGATTTTAAAGATGTTTCAAAGGCATAATCTATTTAAAAAAAAATACGCTTATCAAAGACAGGAGAAAAAAGGCTATTGATGAAAGACTTTTATGCGACAAAATATAATTCGAAAACCCTCAATATCTTTTTCAATTGAAGTTAAAAAAAATTACCTGTACGGTTTCCAGGAATACTTATTTTTACATATAGATTTTATAGATGTTTCAATTTTCAAAGGCATTAGGTATAAAAAAAAAAAAAAATAGTGTCATTTACATTTCGCGCCAAAACACAAATTTTGTCAATTGTCATGAAAATGTCAACACAACAAACTTGAGATTTGTGAAAGAGTGAAGATTTGTTTTTGAATTTAAATTATTTATGAATATATGGCGAAATATAGTTGTATTATCTAGAAGTGTTACTTTTGTTAAACATAATGTATATAATACTTTAAGGAATCAAGCCGATATTAGTAACAAAAGTCAAACTAACAATTTGTTAGCAACAAGCATGTCTCAAAAAAGTATAAAATCTTTCTTTAAAATAACACCGAAAAAAGGGACTTCTGAAGAGGAGGCTGTTAAAAATGGTGATGTACGTATTTCAAATATGTACTGGTGAAGTAATGAAAACGATATAGCGGGTTCAATTTTTGATTATGTATACTACATCAGATTATATAAATAATAGCCTATATGTACTTAGGTGTAATATTTTATAAAGTTGTGATCCTTTGTTTTAGGAATCACTAAATAAATCAGACGACGGGCTGAGTGATGTCAACGTTAAGGTAGTTTTTTCACTATAATGTAACTAACATTAATTAAAATTGAATCTTTTTTAAAAAAAACTATCATGTAGCTAAGCTTATATTCCTGAAGTAAATAGTTGTATAAAAACAAATTCACTTGTTAAAGATAATAAAGAATCATTTTTACCTGACTTATAAGAAAAGGAGGAAAATAAATATTCAACCCATAGAATTTTTTAGGGAATTAAAAGATCAAGATCAAATAGCAGTGATAACAATTCACCAGAACAAAATGCAATAGTTACACCTATTTCTTCTGAAAAGGTAGGAGTTCTCTTGTTTTCATGTTAACAAACATATTTGGGAACAATAACATCAAAATGATATTAACAATTTTTTCAGAAGAAAAAGTCTAAGCGGCAAAGAATTGAAAGTTCTGAAAGTGAAACTGAAGAACTTACACCCAACAATGATAATAAAGATTTAAAAATAAAATTAGAAGAAGACACTCCCCCTAAATCGCCAAAATCTCAAGAGTCACCAAAAACTAAAAGTACTGAAAGTGAGGAACCTTTGAAAAAAGTAATCAAAGTGGAAAAGCTGTCTCCAAAAACACCAAAGGGTCAAAAGAAAGAATCAAAGAAAAAGACTCCCAGTAGTAAACTAAGCTTCAAAAAAGAAGATTCCAAAAGTGATGTCAAAAAAGAAAATGGTGATAACAAAGAAAATAATAAGCAAGAGGAGACTGGGACAAAAGAAAAAGTTAAAGGTAAATTGAATCTCCTCATACAAATAAATAATTTACTTTGAAGTTTTCCTCTCGTTGTCTCATGTCTTTCACTGCCATAATTATAATAGCTCTCACACGGCCATAATTATAATAGATTTCGGTCACTGTGGCAGGTTTTGTTGAAACCACTCAGCTATTTAGGAGTTTTTATAGTGCCCATGTGTGTGCACTGTGTGTTAAGCTAAAGTGCTCTCTCTCTAAACTCTCGTAGCCCAGTGGGACAGATGACCAACACAACTGGTGAGAGATCTGGTACAGAAATTTTACATGTCCATCAGATGCATGGATTATCTTTCTTGTCAGACAATCGGGTGATCTGCCTGCTTGTTCTAACCAGACTTGAAAACAACATTTTTTGCTGTTCCAAGGTGGTGATCAAACCCACGGCCTCCGGACTCGAGAGGACAGCACAGCAGCAATTTAAAAACTCAATGCTTGCGTGTTTAATATTCACCTCTATTGTAATATTAGCTCAGTTTTCAGCACTGTTTTTTTCCAGTCAGAGAGATTTTAGATGCATGTAGATCCAGCCTAATTAGACATTTATAAAAAAAATTTCAGAGGAAGATTACAATCCAGTGAAAGCGAAGTACCATCCAATAAATGATGCATCCTGGTCAAAGGGTCAGGAGATACCGTACTTGGCTCTGGCAAAGACCCTAGAACATATCGAAGCTACGTCAGCCAGACTGAAGATGGTGGAGATCCTTAGTAACTACTTCCGGTCTGTCATCGCGCTGACTCCGGAGGACTTGCTGCCAAGTATATACCTGTGTCTCAATCAACTGGCACCTGCTTACCATAACTTAGAACTGGGTAAGCCTATAATTAATTTATAAAGGTTGCAGGTTTTCTTGATGAGCAAGTTCCAATAGTTTGTTAGTAGATCTAAGACTAATATCTATTGGGGCATTTCACGTCAAGTGGACAACCAAAAAGAAAAATGAGGTCGTGAATTTTGTTTATAGTCTGGTCAGTTATACGTCTTGTAGACGTGGATATGTACACACAATGTTTTTTTCGTATCTTCATACTTTATTGCTGTTATGAGCTTTTAAAAAATTACTAAAAGAGAAGTACGTTATTTTTAGATGCTCAATATTTTCATCAATTAATTTGTAACGAAAACAAAAAATTGTTTTTTCTAGTTAATTTTTTTTTTTTTTATCGAATTCTAAATTCCATTTTTTTTGCGTATAGTAAACCGGAAGTGAACATTTGAAATCGATAATTGAGCAACTTCTACCTTTTTATTTTTAAATATTTTAACATTCTATTATAATTATCATTATATCATATAATACAATGTTAAAATATTTAAAAATAATAAGGTCGAAGTTATAAAGGTAGAATATGATATAATTCAAAAGACAGGGAACGTTGGAAAAAGTCGGGGGAGGCCTATACCCGTAGAGGGGTCAATTTTCCAGATATTCCAGATTAACCCAAGATTTAAACGATTAATAAGAAAATGGAAAATACGTACTGAAATACTAACAAAAACTATTACTTTACTAACACAACTTATACTGTAAACGTAGGAAACCGAATAAACGGCTTTTTATTTATTTATTTATAACTTAGCTTTAATACAATGTATTAAAGCTTAAAACTAATTCTTCACAAAATAATTGAAAAGTTTAATAAGTAATAGTTTAAGACTTAAAGCATATGGAGTACATACACATAGCTACAAGCACTTTCAAAGCAATCGGGTTTATGCACTAACATGCTAAAATACTATGCTACTAACATTTTATTCGTTCATACTACCATGAAAAAATACCAAAATGATTTTTTTGAAATGAAATATAAATAAAATTATAAATATACGCATCTGGTATAATAAACATACAAAAGAGTCATTTCAAAAACCATGATACGACTGTGAAACACACCAGCATGTAACGCCATCTCGTAGCTATAATAAACCGGCGAAGTGCGAGTCGGGCTCGCTCTCATTTTTTTTGGTTGTCTGCTTGACGTGAATTATTAATCACATAGTTTTGGTTTCTAAACTGTCCCAATTTTTTGGGTTACTTATATAATGTAGGGCTTATTCTAAAAGCATAAGAAACATCTGTTTTGTATAGTATTCTGCATATAATCACTGCATTAGTAATTCCCATGTTGCAATGTATACCATCTTTTCACTGAACATTCCCCACCAACACTCTGATGCTGGCATCTGCTGTTACAGACGAGGCATAAGCGAAATAAAGATGATGGTTTGAAAATTGTGGCAACCACTAGTATACCATAACGGGCTATATAGCTAAACCTTTTAATAGAGAGCAGAGTAACAAAACCACATTCTCGTTTCCCCTACTTCCTTTTTTTTTACTCTGTCTCCTACACACCCAATCTATCCTCCCTCTAACACAACCATGTTGCCCCCAGGCATAGCGGAAACATATCTCATGAAAGCAGTGGGGCAGAGTACGGGGCGCACGCTCGCGCAGGTGCGGGCGGCGGCGCAGCGCTGCGGCGACCTCGGGCGCGCGGCGGAGGCGGCGCGGTCTACGCAGCGCGTCATGTTCCCTGCACCGCCGCTGACGACCAGGAAGGTGTTTAAGGCGCTGAAAGAGATCGCCGCTTGTACTGGTGTGTAATATCAATCTATATGTATTATGTATACTAGCCAACCCAGCAAATATTGTTCTGTCATCTCAATGAAGGGTTCATTTGTCGATATAAAGAATAATTTACGACCTTTTAGCAGATCTACAGTAATTATTCTACTAATATTATAAATGTGAAAGTTTGGATGAGGATGGATGGATGTTTGTTACTCTTTCACGCAAAACTAGGTACTGAACAGATTTTGATGAAATTTGGTATGGTAATAGTTTAGGCTCTGGATGTTTCAACATAGGCCAATTTTTATCTCGAATAAGTACAGTATTCCCGTGGGATACCCGAGGTAATTACGCGGGCGGAGCCGCGGGAAAGCTAGTAAACCGATCATACACGAATAATTTCATAAAACTTAATGGTCAAGCTGTTTTGGAAGAGTTTGGTTATAAACACTGTGCGACGATTATTTATGTTTCTTTTTATTTCTCTTGTTTGATTGAACTCACTTATCTTAGGAATTAGTGGAATAAATTAAAAAAAAATCTTTCTGTGTTACATTGGCCATTTATGGAGTCTGAAGGCTTTAGGCCATCACGATGCAAACAATTTCGTTATATACGATCGAAGTTGTGGGCAAAACAACAATAGTCTATTCTCGTTGAGAAGGCGGTGAATCGCGCGTATGTCAAAATGGCTTACTTTAATTGGTTAATATGAACACAGGTTAAGCGTCACTACTCATTGGTAAGTTTTAACGTTTGTACGCATGCGCCATAGTACACTACAGTGTGTTGTGTGGCAAAAGTTCAGCAACACATATGTAAAAGTGTGGTTTTAATTACTGATCATTGTTACTGTTCCTGTACAAAAATTGCCCCGCCTTCTCATTAGAAGGCGGGGCAATTTTTGTACAGGAACAGTAACAATGATGTTGCAAAATAATGCATTCATTATTTTGCAACATCATTGTTATTGTTATACAGGTCAGGCGTCAGTGAACAAGAAGATATCGAAAATACAAACCTTGTATGTTGCATGCAGGCACTCCGAGGCGCGATATTTGATAAGGTATCGACATTAGAATAAAAAATCGGTTGTCTGTAAAGTCGGTTTACTGACGATAGTTGAACGTGATAACGTCATGTTTATAGTGCGCGCGAAACTAATTGGCCGCGCCTTAGGTAGGGACAGGGGTGAAGGGGCGGGATGCTTGATGCTCGCAACGCACATGAGATGCGAGTTGCCGCCGCGAAGTCCAGCGCCGAACTGAGTGATAATATTAAGCGCCCCCGCCTCTCCGTCCCACCGCTCACATACCTAAGGCACGGCGAGTTGAGGTAACGGCACATGCGTCATATTTAGCGAGGTAACGCTGGTAACGGCATGCGTCATGTGTTTTCGTGCGTGCAGCCGGCTCCATCGAATTATAAGACGTTATCACGTCAAAAAATCTACATAGAGTACCATTGATGTACGGGTATCGTCTATATTGTTTGATACAAATTACAATATACATACATGACAATTGCCATTGCTAAAGGTAGCCTTCCGATGCACGCGACGCGCGATGCGAGACCGCGACCCGAGACCGACATAGGGTCGCGGAGCGCTAAACAATCCCCGCGACCCGCGACGCGCGACCGGTGAGTGTGGACAGAGAACCTGATTCGTTGGTTTGCTGGTCGCGGTCGCATAGTTCGGAAGGCTATCTTTAAAGTCTAAACGGATGGTGACTTAATCAACTGTATTTTTAAGCTACAAGTTATCATCATCAACTCGCTTAGTGCTTGACAAGGTCAGGGGTCACATAAAATGTATAAATTTGTTTAAAAAAAAAACAAAATTAACTTGCGGGTCTCCTAGTATAGCAGATATTGTTTATCCTAGGTCACTGGAAGGCAAGCTGCGTGTGGGGCTAGCTGAGCAGTCTCTGCTGCAGGCGCTGGCGCTGGCGTGCGCGCGCACCCCACCCGCCGGCGACGGCGCAGGGCAGCTCGACGCCGGCGTCGACGTGCACCCCGACGACTTTAAGGTGTGCGACGTATCAACATCATTGATGGTGTTCAGATCCAATCTTTCTGGAAAAATATTAAATCCGACCAAATTAATGTATCATTGTATTTTTCTATTCCACGGTAAATTAGTGAATTTTACACTATAATTACGCTAGCAATTTTAATCACGTGTGCGTGCGTGGTTGAGCGTGCGTGAGCTAGAGTGCGTGCGGGCGAGTGAGTGTTGAAGTATTTCTTTAAATTTAGATGTTTTGTTTTATAATTTTCTTTTCTTCTTATTATAATATTATAAAAATGCTGTAATCTCCAGGCGGTTGTGGACGAGCTGGCGCTGATCATCAAGACGACGTACTGCGAGTGTCCAAACTACGATCAGCTGGTGGCGGCTCTGCTGGCGCACGGCGCGCGCGCGCTGCCGCAGCACTGCCGCCTCACGCCCGGCGTGCCGCTCAAGCCCATGCTGGCGCACCCCGCGCGGGGGGTCAACGAGTTGTTCGACAGGTGAGCTTCTATTTAGTCGGAGATTATAGCTTGCATTATTAAATGAGAAATGGGACCATATGGGACAAGCATAAAGAATATTATGGTCTCTAACACAATTCAGTCGCCATGAATCATCGTTACGGTCGCCCAGCAGTCGCTTGGCAGATAGCCACGTACAAATTTAGATTTGCTTTAAATTTGTAATATCGTATCTATTAATCCCCTAACTTGCATGTATATAAAGCCTATGTACGGGCTTTATATACATGTAAAAATACACCCTGAATACTTTCAACTCAAATCAGATTTAGGACAAAAAAATGAAAGGCATAAATTTAAAATCTATTTCCCACTATGTAATTTAAATATATATAAATGTAATGCATTCGTACATATAATAAAAATATATAATGCTTTACCGGACGAATTTAAAGATTTACCCTACAACCTGTTTAAAAGAAATTTGACAATATGGCTCGTAGAAAAATGTTTTTACAACATAAAAATAAAGGTGCAAAATTTAAATTACTATAATTATTGTATTAGAATTAAAAATGATAAATAGTATTAATTAATTTGTTAAACTATTATGTGTATAATGACGATGTTATGATTATTTTTTGACTAAAACTTTGACATTGAAAATAATAACTGAATTTTGTTAATTTGAACCAATTAATTTATATTTTAAGTTTTTCAATAGCATGTTTCAAATTTCACACACCATTATCTTTTGGTAGAATGTACAGATCCAATTTAATGTTCATTTGTATCCTTTGTACTGCATTCATGTGAATAAATAAATGTTGAATTATGAATAGACGAACAATATATATTTACTTCTGTTGCGTCAGTGTTTTAACTGTGTTTGTACGTCTATATCATCATCGCAGGTTCGAGGGCCAGGAGTTCACGTGCGAGTGGAAGTACGACGGCGAGCGCGCGCAGATCCACGTGCCTGGAGCTGACGCGCCCGACCTCAGCCGGGCCGCGATATTCTCCCGCAACCAGGAGAACAACACCACGTGAGCATAAATAGGCGTTTGTTACATACATTGTGGTGACCAGCAGGCGCTCGGTCGAAATGCGTACCCCGCCAAAAAGGATGCACACCTTTAAAAATATAATATCACTGCAGAATAGAGCTTCATCTCTATCGACCAGTGGCGTGGGGTTCTTGTAACTCCATTCCTATCGGCTTCACTTACCTTTTGAAGACCCTCATCCAAACCCCTACCTATCATACAGGCTGGGGCTTTCCTATGAATGAGATGCCGCCGCCGCCGATATGACATTAGCAAGAGAGAAGGCTCTCCAACATATCTGCCGACACGAACTGATGACTGAATGAACATGCTTATTGCATATGCGTTTGTTCGACCTACTACTGTTAGTGCGTAGCCGGACTTTTATAAAAGCTAAGGCTTCCGATATCCAGTAAAACAGTTCGCTTTATTTTACGTCGTGCAGAAAGAAGCATGGGAAGGCCTGACCAGGAAATAAAAAGCTGCACTGCGGGCGCTTAATATTTTCGAAAATTCCAACGTCGTAATAAAGAAGACCAAAAAGATCACCAAATCGGGACAACCTTCGATAAAGTGAAAATACATAGATAAGCTTTCTCTTTCACTCTCATGAGTTTACGCCATTGATGTTTTGTGAGATAGATAGGTGCTTACAGCTTCGTGAATGTTCCTCCCATGTATATTCTATTAAGTCGGCCATTTCGTACGCAATATATACTCAGTATAATATGCAATATATACTCAATATAATGCGCAATATTATATTCTCTCAAAATAATAATTTTAGTAAACGGGTTTCTTAGACGAAATTATCAGAAATGATAGGATCTACAATTACTTTGTTAATCCCGCGTACATTCGCAGGAAGTACCCCGACGTGCTGGCGCGCCTGCCGCGGCTGCTGAGGGAGTCTGTGACGAGCTGCGTGCTGGACTGCGAGGCCGTCGCCTACGACACGCAGACCAAGCAGATACTGCCCTTCCAGGTACTGTGAAATTGGTTTAACTAATCAGATGTAAACTGCTTTTAGTAGTTAAAGTAAAAATAGCTAGAGTCAAGGAAATAAAGGAGGTAATAATATAATAATATTCTGTAACATGTCAAGAAGCGTCTGTACTCTGTCCCATTGCTGCAATAGGTTACTTGTTTCATATTTAATTTCATACATTGAAGGAGTATTGCCGTTAGTACTTGGCTTAGGAAAACTTATTCTAGCGATATCATAAATTAAAAACTCAAGATTGATAAATAAAGTTTTATTTAATTATTTTTTTTAATTTTCACTGATGAAAACACCTCGAAGTAACTTCCGTCAAGGATGTGACGACACAAACACACTAATCACATATGTAGTAGTGAAACGGAACGTTTCTGTATATAAATAGTTCATGACATCTTAAAAAGTTATTTGTGTCAAAACGTCAAACGGAACGTAACACCGCCATTTTACTACTCCGGACTATAGCACAGATTACAAATAGTGCTAGTATGACGTCACAGCACACATAATCTATCAAACAACATGGCGAATAGTGTTTTCGGCCGTTTTAAAAAAATGTTTAAAAAAAAATTTTAGGTTTTTAGGTTTCAAAATAATGTTATATAATTTTTTGTGTGTAATGAAACAATTATGAAGCGTTGAAGACATTAAAAAAAACAAGGTCAAGTAGCCTATTGTGTTAGGCTTCGATTTTAGTTGCGTAATTTCTTATTGCTGTTTCTGACAATCTGATTATAAGTACAAGAATTGCTCGTTTAAAATATATGTAAGATTGTAACTTAACTGTCGTTTCTGTCGCAGGTCCTGTCGACGCGGAAACGCAAGGACGCCGACTCCGCGACGATCACAGTACAGGTAAGAAAACCCGCCATTGCTAAGGTGGTAGCTTTTATGTATTTACCCTACTAACAAATAATATTTACACAACTGATTAGGTATTCAATGTTGCTGTCTTTGTCTGATACGTTGGAAAAGTCACTTGTCAAACAAAGACAGCAACATTACATAACCCTCTAGGTTAGTGTGTAATGTGTATTTATCTTGTACCTCGGTACAAATTCTTTAGATACCCAGGGGAGCGGGAGGGGAGCGAGATCTGAAACTTATCAGTAGATTGTGAAACTGGCCCTTAGTAAATTCTACCCTATCTGTTCTATTAGCAAGAGAAGAAACATATTATATCGTTCTATCCTACACGCTAACACTTATTATGACTGCCAGAAAGTCGTAATTCGAACGTCGTAAAAATGGACTCCAATGTTATCATCAACGCCGTGTCAACTTTCGAAAAAAAACGAAAAGACGTAGAATTGGTTTCTCTTTCACTCTTATGAGTTTTTGCCATTAATATTTTGTGAAACAGACAGCTGCTTACGGCTTCGATTTTAGTACTTCTTCCATATTTATTTTTCTGCCTAGGTTCTGCCGGCTAAAGGTCGTCTCTAAAGTTCTGTCGAAACTTCACAATATTAACAATTCCACAAACTTTTGCCCGCGACTTACGCGCAAAACGATATCTATCGTGCAAACCATACATCGTGCTGCGATAAAGAGTAGCCTATGTGTTAATCCAGAGTCTAAACAACTACGATACGAAATTTAATTAAAATCCGTTCAGTAGTTATGGCGTGACAAACCTCCATACATACAAACTTTTGCGTTTATAATATTCGTAAGAAAGTAAGGATATCAAGTAGGGAATTTAATGCTTAGGAGACATGAATGGATGAAGAGGCAAAAACTACCAGAAACACTATATCAAAAGTCAATATTTTCAAAGGTACATCGATTTGTATACAAAATGTCTCGGGAAAACGCTTCATACTAAATTCGTACCTAGCTGTGACGTCACGCCTAGGTTAAAGTGTATGAAGTATATGGCCGCAGGAACATATTTGTAAATATCTCCGATATTTGTACGTTTAAGTTCATACTTACAATAATTAATGTTTTTGTACATGATGTAAGTAAACTAATGATGTAGGTTTTGTTTACTAATTTAACAAAGATGTTATGGGTAATTTAAATAAAACAAGAAGTTTTACCAACGTAACAAATATATTAAACTTTTAAAAAAGGGTCGTGGGCAGAAGACCCGACAGATCTGATTTAGCCTCTCGGTGTCTGTGGGAATCGGAGGGGCTTTAACCACACGGGCACTTAGCTGGATCCGGGATGTAGACAGCACGTGGCGCGAGGAGCCCAACTTCCGGTAGCGTCTCCAAGTTCAGGCCAGGACACTCGCCGCGACGTGGATCTTCCCAGTGCAGACTGGGTCAGAAGCCAGTCAGTTCCCAGTCCGGCATATAGCCGGCGGCGCGCCGAAATCCGGGTTCCGGGTGTGTTGAACTAGTAACGCAGTCCATGCAAAACGGTGCGTAGGGCCTGGAGTATAGGTGCCAAATAAAACTTCGCAACACAGATAGATATCAACTCGCCGTAAAAACGGAATTAAGAAATATAAACGACTACATCTTGAGTCTATAGAAAATTTTGATTATAAAAAGGAAACGTCAGACGGCGAAGTGCCTTATATACTCTTCTTCGTCTTCTTTTTTAAATAAAAAGATATTATATTCTATTATAATAATAATCAAAATAAAAAGATATTATATTCATAATCAATATATTGTGTTATATAATAATGCGATTCTTATGTATTTTAATTAGTATTCAAGGTTACCAAGGTTGAATTATTATTTTTTAAGATTTATGACGGAAGTACCTAAAATCGATTTATGAACCAAATGTTAAAGCAAGGCTAACGCCGTTTTAGTAAGAGCGTGCGCCGATAGCTAGCGCTAAAGCCTCTGAATGACTAAAATAATTAAGCATATAAATCATAGATGACGCAAGTAGCGCCGTAATAGTTGATTTTACGGAGAGGAATTAATGTATCTACGTTACAAAAAAAATATAAACATTATAGTACTTTTTAGATGTATCCAATAGGCTACTTGACCTTGTTTTTATTTATGTCCAAAACGCTTCATAATTGTTTTTTTACACACAAAAAAATAATATAACATTATTTTGAAACCTGAAAACCTACAAAAACATATTTTAAAAATACCTACACTTTTTAAAAACGGCCGAAAACACTATTCGCCATGTTGGTTGATAGATAATCTGTGCTGTGATGTCATACTCGTACTAATTGTAATCTGTGCTATAGTCCGTAGTAGTAAAATGGCGGTGTGACGTTCCGTTTGACGTTTTGACATAAATGTAAATTATGTAAATATAAAGTTAAGAATTTTAGAACAAACATGCAAAAAAATACAGGAATACCATTTTGAGCTAATTCAATATGGCATGGAATGAGAGGAAACAAAATACATAAATAATGACTTTATGTCATGAACTATTAATTTACAGACACACGTTCCGTTTCACTACTACATATGTGTTTAGTGTGTTTGTGTCGTCACATCCTTGCCGGCAGTTACTTCGAGGTGTTATCGTCAGTAGAAATTAAAAAACAAAAATACATATTTTTAAATCAACTTCATTTATAAATCTAAAGTTTTTAATCTTGATATAGCTAGAATACGTTTTCCTAAGCCAAGTACTAAACGAAATTATCCTTCAATGTATGAAATTTTTGAGTCAAGTAGCCTATTACTAAACTAAACATATTTTTTTTTTTTTTTACATTTACCGATTAGTAATGCCTCAATATTTCTGAGTATATTAATGAAACTAAATATTTTAGATGTAGTCATCTCCCCTGTTGTCTACTACTTATCTACTATTCCTCAGGTGTGTGTGTTCGTGTTCGACCTGCTGTACCTGAACGGGCGCGCGCTGGTCCGCGAGCCGCTGCGGGAGAGACGCAGGCTGCTACGGGAGAACTTTCGCGAGGTCGAAGGTATTGATGATACTGGGGAAGTAATTTGTGGGATGATATTTCCACATTTATTTTATCGTAAGCAGTTTGTTAGTTTTCTGAATTTAATAAAAAATTAATAAATGAAAGGTAATGTTACGTAGTATAAGAAATACTGCCATTGATTTTCAATTCCGCAAGTATACGGTTTCAGTATAGTAACTAATATATTCCAGATGTATTTTTCCCTATTTACGGAATTCAAATAACAAACATCCTGTACACGAGTTAATTCTATAAATACTACAAAACCCAAATGAAGGAAGGGATGGTGCTAATATTTGTGCTTACCAATTAATAGAATTTGTGAGATTTTATTGAAAATTAATCTGTTTCTGTGCAGGAGAGTGGCAGTTCGCTACGGGCCAGGACTGCACCGAGGCGGAGGCGGTGTCGGCGCTGCTGGCGGAGGCGGTGCGCGGCTCCTGCGAGGGTCTCATGGTCAAGGCGTTGGAGGGCGGCAAGGCGGGCTACGACATCGCGCGCCGCTCGCGCAACTGGCTCAAGGTTACTATCATCCTTCATAGGGAATTTCATATTCCTTTATAGGGAAGCCCTAGTCGGTAGGGATTTGGATGAGGGTCTTCAACAGTAAGTGGTAAGTGAAGCCGATAGGAATGAAGTTATAGGAACCCCGCGCCACTGGTATAATATATAGATCTATTATGTATTTCACAAATCATTTTTTGGTGGAGCATTCGTTTGTAGTCGTGCGACAACCGCCGCGTGTCTGACTAAAAACTGGTGGCTGTAAGCGCCAGACACTACTTTGTAATTTCTGCAGTGCGCGAGGGAACGTACTTGTAAGTACCGCGGTTTATCCGACATCAGGTCATCCGTCAGCTCGTTTGCGGTCATATTCTATTAAAAGCAAGCTTGAAATAATAGCGTAATGCTCGTTCGCTTGAAATAAAACCGGCTCAAATAGAAAGAAAGAAAACGAAGGAGAGAATTCATCATTCAGTTGACACAGAGACACCAATATACATAATATAGCAAAAAAAATGTATCGACATACAAAATAACAAATCTTTTGCGCTAAGGGCCTGTTTCACGATCGCCTAGTAAGTGTTGAATAGCTTATCCGGAAGCTTTGTCGCTGCTTACTTTATACTGAGCGACAGAGACAAAACATGCGAATACACTTTATCAGTAGATTGAGAAACACATCCTAAACGTAATCCTACTTAATATTATAAATGTGAAAGTTAGTGAGGATGTATGGATGGATGTTTTTACTCTTTTACGCAAAAACTACCGAACGGATTGATGCAATTTGGTATGGAAGTCGTTTGAGCTCTGGATTAGTACACTGCACATAGGCTACTTTTATGCCGAAAAAGTACAGTGTTCCCGTGGGATACTGTATTTACGCGGGCGGAGCCGCGGGCAAAATTAGTATTGAAATAATTGTTTCAGCTAAAGAAAGATTACCTGGACGGTGTAGGCGACACCGTCGACTGCGTCGTGATCGGCGGCTACCGCGGGCGCGGGCGGCGCAGCGGCGCGTACGGCGGCTTTTTGCTGGCCTGCTACGACCCCGACACCGAGCAGTACCAGTCGCTGTGCAAGATCGGCACCGGATTCACCGACGAAGACCTGAAGACGCTGAGCGCCACCTTGGACGGGCATCTTATCGACGAGCCCAAGAATTATTACAGGTGCTTATACTTACTCTGGTGCTTCCCCTTTTGTTTCTGACTTTTTTGTCACTACAATTTGGCTGTCTCCTGCTGACACTTCCTACTCCCCCCTACAAGCTTCTGACTCATTTCGTTGCGGGTCCCAAGACAGATTCAGCATGTCCCTCGGGCACCCCTGAGATCATATCAAAGGGTTTTCGTGGATGATTACCGCTGTCGATCCTGGCTACACAGGAGTTGCAGCGGATTGTGCGGTGGGTATGTGTGGTGGGCCAATTGCCTGTTTAAGAAAAATACTATGCTCTGTTCAGATCAAATGTAATCTAAACGCAAACAAATATATTGAATTCGATTAAATTGATGTGTGATTGTAGTTTTGTATTGCGCGGTAAATATTACTAATAACAATAACATTTAAATTGGTAGCATTATATCTATGTTGTTGCTTTGTTTACGTTTACATTAAATTGAATCAGAAGGCTGAAGGGAGTGTACGTGATCAAATTATATTAAATTTTTGACTGGATTCGCTTAAACTTGATAAAGACAGAAGCTAAGTTAAAAAAAAAAACATTGGGCTATGAATATGTGCCAGTCACAAGAAGTGTCAGGATTGCATTAAAAGTTCCATGGTTTTTGTCTGCATATTATGAGCAGCGATTCTATTTACTTACCAAATTATGATAGTAACGTTAGGTGCGTTGCTCTACTTATTAGAGTGACACATTTTAGGATTCTGTTCTCACGCTTCTCCGCGCAGGTACGACAACAGCCACGTGCCGGACGCGTGGTTCTCCGCGGCGGCGGTCTGGGAGGTGCGCTGCGCGGACCTGTCGCTGTCGCCCGCGCACCACGCCGCCATCGGCCTCGTCGACCCCGACAAGGGCATCAGCTTGAGATTCCCCAGGTGACACTTGATACGACAGTCACGGCAGTAATGTGCGCGAGGGAAACGTTAGGATTACATATCATCAATATTCAATCAGAAGTTAGGCATCTATTTCTTTACACTCGGTCTAAATCTTGTTTTGTACTTGGGCTTCCGTAGTATTACAAGGAGCCCTTGTAGTTTTAGTTCTGTCTGTCCGCCTTTCTAACTACTGTCATTATGAATATAAATACATGAAATTAGGTACAGTTATAGATTGTAAATATGTCTATTTTAATAAAGTCCTGACATGCTCTTACGGTTAGGTTATTTCTTAGTTACTTTAATCCACATTGAACTTGCCTCTCGCCACAGGTCTTAATGAAACGCTGTACAGCTGCAGTTGCAGTAACTACGACTTATAAACAATCTCTACTTTCGCAGGTTCGTGCGCGTGCGCGACGACAAGAGCGCGGAGCAGGCGACCAGCGCGCGGCAAGTGGCCGAGCTGTACCTAGCCCAGGACCAGGTCAAGAACTCCGCCAAGACAACGAGAGATAACGACGACTTCTACTAGCCCACGGCCACGGCAGATGTTGGTACTTGCCCACGCCTTCTATCTACTTAATGGTCCACACCTTAGAACACGACCGGCATCTTTTAGCTGCATTTTAGCGCTTGAATTATAAATACCCAATACATATTTCATTTTGGGCATGGCGTTACGTTGGAAGAGGTTTTGGTTTGATAATTAATATAAAATATTTTTATAAGAATGATGAATGAATAATGGAATTATAAAAATTGCAAATTCTTCGACATCACAGTCTTATTAGTCGTGTACTCTGCAATTGTATGTATTGTATAATAAATCGTTAAGTATATAAACTTGTTTTACTCATACCCACTATAGGTATCATCCAAGTTTTTGAAAAATCTGTCAAATTATTCATAATAACATACATTTGCAATCTGGACCATTCCTTGTGGAATTTCTTTCCTTTCCTTGCAATTCCTTGCTAAAAAGTGTTGTCATGACGTCACATTCTTGTAACCACCTGTCGAACTATCAAATCATACTAAACATGTCAAATCCTTTAATGCTTAGTGTTATCTTGGTAATTTTACTATAAGTAATAAAACAACGCAGTTCTTATATCGATATGTTTATTAGCTGCCAAATTGCACTGGCCAAGGAAATAACACTAATTACAATATCGGCGAGCTCCACGCGTTACACGGACATCAACAAAATATTATTACTCGATATGGCACAATTGCTGTTCCAAATTAGATTGCTTATGCGTCATGCATATCACACGCTACATTAAAATTAATAACTTAATATTGCAAAATGTCAAGTTACATAAATAAACAAAAGTTATCATTTAAAGAATGAGATTTTTCGATTTCTATTCAACGATTCATTCTATAAGTCAAATTCAAGTTTATTCGCCTTTGTTTAATATATATGTTGGACTCGTTTATTTGAAAAATAAACCTGGACTTGAGTACACTTTTAAAATTTAAGAGTATGGGATTATTAAAAATATTGTCTACGTCAAAATTCAATGTGCTCTTCAAATACAAAAATACTGTCCAGTAATCGAGTCTATTGTCATCCGATAATAATTACTCTTAAGTCTATGGTTGTACAGTCGCCAACGATCCCCGGTGTACCACATTTCGACCTTATTTCTATAGCAGGAAGTTCGAGAGTGGTACACCGCGGCTGTCGACAACCGTCGCTACGGCTACACACTTAAGTCTATAAATTCATCACAATCATATACCAAACGTCTACGTGTCGAGAAAATAGTAAGTAAAGATTGTATTCAAAATATCGCGATTCCTGAACCGGACACAGTCGAGGACATGTAACACGATCAACATTAGATACAATAAATAAATTCGTGCTTTGATTTTAAGTTTCGAACCTTGTATACGTGTGCGGATGCGATCTAAGATCTGGCTACACTACCAGTACCGTCTTGTATATTTAAACATCTACAATATTAAAAAAATATAAAAATACAAAATAAAAAATATCATTCTTTTGAATTTCGAGATTTAAATAAACTGTGCTTTTGACATTAATGTCAACATGATAAAATTATATTTGCGTACATATCACAAGTTATTTATAACTAAGGGCTGATTTTTCATTCGTCAGATAACTTTTATCTGAGGAATAATTGAGTGACTTTGACAGATTTTGTATGAAAATTCTGCCAAGTCACAGATTCATTCCTCAGGTAAAAGTTATCTGACGATTCAAAAATCAGCCCTAAAAAAAAAGTCAAAAAGAAAACATTGCACATTATTTTATGCAAAGTTAGAAATTGTTTAGCTAATCACAGATTCAATCAAAAGGGTTAGTTCAAATATTAAACAACAATGGTACTTATAATATATTTTTGGTTTTTTGACGCATTTAAAATGAGTAAATGTAATATTATATTTGTCATGTTAAAGAACAGCCGAAACAGTCAGTACGTAAAGTACTCCCAAGATCAATAATTCTAATAAATAATATTTTGTAATACATGAGTGATATTGGATAGTTTAACATATTTTACAGCATTTAAGCGGTAAGTGATATGTACATAAGATATGCTCGCGTCCGTATGTCAGTCTAGGCCGTACGGTACACGAGGCTCAAGTTAGCACAGCTAGACGCTTATGGGGTTTTAAAATATTAGTCGGGGTCCATAAAATATTACAGTTAGAGCTGCTCGTCTCACTCGCAGCATTTGGGAACGAGCGAGATAAAAGATATCAGATATAAAATTTCTACATAATATTAACCTTTTCTATTTCATTTCAGGCTGTATAGAGAAAGACGACATATATGACATTGAGATTACAGCACACTTATAATTAGCTTACAAACTAAATGAAAATAGATCTGACTATTCCCGCGCCGACTTGGGGGGCACAACTAACGTAGCTGCCGCATACACCACCGTCGTATTCAGACTCTTGCATCACCATATCATGATTATTTTATGACAAAGAACGAATGAATATCCAGTAAGATCGCCATGTCCGAGAAACAGTCACATAACGTTCACACGTAGAATTGCGCACACGCTGACGTATAACTGGCGTACGCATACGCCCGTTTGGCGTGCGCGCTCGCTCGTGTGGCGTGCACGTTTACACGTAGCTTGCGTGCGCGTACGCTCGTGTGGCGTGCGTGTACGCAGTGTTCGGGCGGGTCTCCACGCGCTAGTGCGCCGGAGACTGCTCGCCTCAAAGCAGCGCCGCGCGCTCCGGCGGCGCCTCACCCGCGCCCTCCTCCAGCAGCGTCGCGTGCTCCTGAAACACACAATATCATTCACTTGCTACAATTTTTTAAAATGAGATGGTAACAATATTTTTGTTCGTACTATTTTTCTTTAAACGATGAGAACACTTTATTGGCATTTCTGTGGGTATTCCTCAATCAATGATAGCAAAATAAATGAACTGACCTCGACGGGGTTGCTCGGCTGCGGCGCGTACATGCTCTCGTATACGGGGTTAGCGAAGTGGTTGCCGCCGTTCTGAAAAAAAAAAACATATGTTTTGTATTTATTTTGTTTCAATATTTCACTCGTACAACATCATAGTCTGGGACTACTCACACAATCTTTATGAGTTTATATTTGTATTGACTTGTAGCACAGAGTAGAAAATATATTAACTAACGTATAGAGACTAGTACTACATTCATAGAACGATTCAAATCGATCGAAATTTGAAAATATTGACGTCCCCTTAACTGCCCACAATTATTTTCCTATACAATCGTAACCACGCCGTATGCTTGTAGTAGTGTAAAGGCAGCCACAGACGAGAGGCCGATCGTTTCAGTTAGAACTGACGCCAGAACGGATTCGAGCCCATACACGGAAAAAATCGCATCCGACCCAACTGACGTCAGTTCGGCCTGAACGGATTGGAGCACACACACGACACGATTTTGCATCCGTTCAGGCCGAACTGAAGGCAGACCGGACCATGTATGGGCCCCTTAATCAAATCGAAAGCTAACCATGTAGCCTGTAGTTCCCCTTTCTTTAATCTGCCACGCCTGTGGTATAGCCTGCGGTACCGGGTGGTATGTGTCGTGGGACCTCAGTACTCACCTGCCGGGGCTCGGGCTCGTCCTCGCCGGCGAGGTACATGGGGTTGTTGATCTCCACGTTGTCCGACAGCCGCGCGTGACCGAACGCGTTCCTGTAACACAACAGTTGCCAGTACAAACATTTATGCGTCCGATCTACTAGGCCGCGTGTACGGTAAAACACGGACGCGTCGTGTCCACGAGCGTTTTTTGTGATCGCGACATATAAAACAGCACTGTAAATAGAACTCTGCGCTAGGCCTAGTACAATAGAGCTGAAAATCGAAGTGTCAAATGTCAGATTTGACAACTCTACACTATTTTAACTAGCTCTATGGTATTAGCGCATAGTTCTTTTTACAGTGCTGTTTTGCCTCAGGCCCACTAAACTGACGGTAAACCGTCAAGTATACTATAGGTATATGGTGACGGACGGTCGATGCTACTGTGCGTGCGTGACCGACAGGGCTGTCACTCTGTGGCTGGTCGTCACGAGGTTTTTATCATCTTCAGCGGCTAGATATTTAGCTTGTATACGCACCGTCGTCGGCGGTGCACGATGCACATGAGCGCAAGCAGGGTTCCGAGCAGCGCCAGCAGCGCGAGTAGCCCCGCGCCCCACGCGCCCGCTCCCACCTCCGCCGCGTCCGCCAGCGGCGCGCACGCCCCGTCCGCCGGGCACGCGCAGTACGGCGTGCCGGGCTCCAGCGGGTTATCTGCGAACACAATTAGAAAATGAGAACTAGATAATAATTAAACTGATTTTATCATCATAGCGGAAAATGATTACTTTCAGTGTTTAATTAAAATTGCTTAAAGTCTAGAAGCCTAAAAAGGAAAATAATTCTAAATTCGATCAAGTCAAAGTAACATACGTACGTGACATTTGAGACTAATAAGTAATTTCACTTGATCGGATTATAATGTAGCGTCTGACACATGAGTCGTAAACATTTGGGTCCGCGCAATTCAAATTGCCTAAATTTAAGTTTTGTTACAAATTATCGAGAAACCAACGAAACTGATTTCTCAATTTGACGCAAAGGTTGCGAAGAACCTCTCCAAGTTTGTTTAATTTCTTTATTTACAAGTCAAAGAGCACTCGACCCACAATATCGTGTCTCACCGGTGGGTCTCCACGCGCAGACGGCGGGCGGCGCGCAGGCGGCGGAGCAGGGGTGCTCGTGGCCGACGTAGTGGTTGCACGCGGCGCCGCCCCACGGGCCCGCGCACTCGCACACCCCGCCCCCGCCCGCCAGCGTCACGCAGCGCGCGCCGTGCCAGCACTTCGACGGGCACTGCTCCTCGTGTCCTGTACAGCAGGAACATAACGAATTATTGTATGTTTACTTAGCTTTTTAATATAAATGCTCGATAGTTATATCAAAAGGTTTAAAGAATCCAACTCGTAAAATACAGGCGACATCAGACGGAGGTGGTTTTTATAGTAAGTTAACGATACATACTCTCGCTTTCTTGCAATTTGTGGGAGTGATTTCGTGAAATGGGCCGGAAGTGTGAAACATGAAGTCGTCGAAGCACGCGCTGTTTGATTTGACGAATGAGCGCGCGGTGGTAGAAGATATTTCAGTATTTAGCTTTTTTACATTTTGAAGTTGATTTCTGTCACTGCTTAGTGGAAAAGTTAGTGGAAATTGTGTTTTTTTTACTAAGGCGGGTCAATAAGTCCGTGACTTTTTGAATTTCTAACCTCCTTACTGAAAAAGCAACACTACTCCTGTCAACAGGCATCTGTCAGTTGACTCCTATCAAAATTTGAACTTGCTGCGTCAGTTAGTTTGTGTTTTACAGCTATTTTTATCAGACTATCCAGTAACTTAAGGAAATAATGGAAAAAAGTGAATTTCGTGTGCTTATTAAGCATTATTTTTTGCGAAAAAAAACCATTACCGAGACCAAGGCTAAGCTTGATAAATACTATGGGGACTCTGCACCATCGATTTCAATGGTAAAAAAGTGGTTTACTGAATTTCGTTGTGGCCGTACAAGCACTGAAGATGCCGAACGTCCTGGACGCCCAGTTGAGATCTCTACACCCGAAACAATCGAAAAAATTCACGATATGGTGTTGGCCGACCGAAGATTGAAAGTGCAAGAGATTGTGGAAGCCATAGGCATCTCGCATGGCTCAGTGGTTTCAATTTTGAATGATCACTTGGGCATGAGAAAGCTTTCCGCAAGATGGGTGCCGCGTTTGCTCACAGTCGACCACAAACGCAATCGTGTAACAACTTCACAGGAAGGTTTGGCGTTGTTTGATCACAATATGGAGGAGTTTTTTAACCGTGGACGAAACATGGATCCATCACAATACACCAGAGACCAAACAACAGTCAAAACAGTGTGTTTCTAAGGGTGAATCGGCGCCAAAGAAGGCCAAGGTGGGTTTGTCAGCCAATAAAGTTATGGCGACTGTTTTTTGGGATGCACGTGGGATAATCCACATTGACTATCTTCAAAAGGGAAGAACAATTAATGGGGAATATTATGCCAACTTATTGGACCGCTTCAATGAGGATTTGAAAAAAAACCGACCTCATTTGGCCAAGAAAAAAGTTCTTTTTCACTAAGACAATGCAAGTGTGCACACATGTGCAGTTGCCATGGCAAAAATCCATGAATTGGGCTATGAATTGCTCCCACATCCACCCTATTCTCAAGATTTGGCTCCGAGTGACTACTTCTTGTTCCCAAACCTGAAAAAATGGCTCGGTGGAAAAAGATTTGACTCCAATGATGAAGTCATCTCGCAAACAAAGGCCTATTTTGAGGACCTCGACAAATCATATTTTTTGGAAGGGATAAAAAAATTGGAGAAGCGTTGGACAAAGTGTATAGAGCTCAAGGGGGACTACGTTGAAAAATAAAATGATTTATTTATCAAAAAATCTGTGTTTTATTCCAAAAGTCACGGACTTATTGACCCGCCCTCGTAATATCATATAATTTAAAAATTGCTCGTTACTAAGGTGATATGTCAAATGTTACACATCATATGCGACGACTGTACGTCTCGCTCGT
This sequence comes from Phengaris arion, assembly GCA_963565745.1. Lineage (NCBI taxonomy): Eukaryota > Metazoa > Arthropoda > Insecta > Lepidoptera > Lycaenidae > Phengaris > Phengaris arion. The sequence continues at coordinate 5,235,352 of OY751432.1, forward strand.
ATTTTTACAATCTACAATCTACGTACCTACATGAATTATTGTGCTCTGAAAAATAAGAAAGTTTACAAAAGTATACTACATACTTAAAAAATCAATATTTTCAAACGATCTGCGGCATGTTTTAAGAGATTTTGAGAGTTTTGTGAAAACGCCTGTAAGTTTCTGCGAAATGTACGGTCACAGAATTTCTGATATCTCCGAAGTTTGTGCTGTTTGTTTTTACTTAAAATAAATAAATATTATATGTAAGTAAATCTTTTTGCATTGGGTTTTTTACACAAAATGATGTAAAAAAAATATTCCAACTGTTTTTAACCGACTTCCAAAAAAATGGTCCGGTTATGCATTCGGCTGTATATATATTATTTGTGACTTTGAAATGCATGTAATTATTTATACGTTTATCAAGTTGTAATACCTAATTATTTTTGAATGTTTAAAAAAATACTACATTTTGACATGCTGGCAAAAATACCCAATCATACATATACGTATCTTCAAATGACGCTCGATCCACCTGACCAGTACATATTTTGGCCCACCGACGACTACGCCATTCCTTCCGAAATACTGGAATAGATAATGAGATGTTATGCAACCCCGAACCCGGCTCGGCCTTGGCGCCGCCTGCACTATTGATCCCCTACATAACTCTCCTCCACGACGAAAAATCAAACTGCACTGTGCGTAAATTTCAAACTTTGCTGATACCACTAAGTACCTATATCACGAAGCTACATATATTTTAACCGACTTCCAAAAAAAGGAGGCGGTTATACGTTCGGCTGCATGTTTTTTTTTTTCTATGTTCAACGATAACTCCGCCGTCTGTTAACCGATTTTCAAAATTCTTTTTTTGATGTAAATGGTATACTCCGAAGTTGGTCCCGTTTTTACAAAAGTGGTAACCTGATGATGGGATCCACAAGGAATCGCGGGAACTTCTCAGAATTTATATGGACATATACAGTGATTGTAACTTTTTCTGAAGTAACTCAAGCATAAGCCACTATGTCAATTAAAGTAATCATAATCATCACCACCATCATCACACCATAAATCATGACATAATGATGATATAATAGGTACTTCTCATAGTATTTTATACCGACACGGATATCTTTGAACATTACTCTGCCGTTTATGGACCGATTTTCAAAATTCTTTTTTTGATGTCTTAGGTATAATCCGAAATTGGTCTCATTGTCACCAAAGCGGTGACCTGATGATGGCATGCATGAGGAATCGAGGGAACTCCTCGACTTTTATATGGACAAATAGTGATTTTAACTTTTTCAGAATTAACCCAAGCATATGCTACCAAAAAGTAAGATTTTGCACCAAGGTATACCATGGATCCAAAAGTACTGAACAGTACTCCTCAGTCTTTAAAGATAAGCGTTTGGAAATTTCGATATTCTTTAAAGAACTGCAAGCATATGCCATTATGTAACTGACAGTCATCATCATCTTATTGATTATATATGATTTCAAAATTTTGAAGATTGAGTAGAGAAATAGTTAAAATATGAGCCAAATTTAAAAGGGGAATTATTTAAAAAACAAGTTTTATTTCATACTTTTTTGTGCATTTTTACTTTGGAAGACTTAAAATTTTTTGTAGGAGAATGAGCATGAGATGCCGAACTGTGGTCTATGTTCAATACCTGCTACCTACAATCTACATAGACCACAGTTTTGTAGGAGAATGAGCATGAGATGCTGAACTGTGGTCTATGTTCAATACCTACTATCTACAATCTATATAGGCCAGTAGGCAGTTTTCGTTCAGCATCTTAACATATTTTATGCTTTGCTGATATTGTACAGTCTTATATGAATGCTAATCGCCTAATATTTACTGTAAATAAACTTCATTTATTTATAAGTAAATTCTTAAGTTTTAATATAAGCAAACGGCCCGCACAGGCCTCCAAGTGGATTTAATTATATGTATAGGTACACTGCTTGGTTGCTAAGAAAGTATTTGAATATGTAACTAAAAAAGAACAGTTTCAGACAGTGTCTGTAGCAGACAGAAAGTAACCAATGTAAACTGATGCAATTTTGACTAGTTAAGATCGGTTAGGCAAATTAAATCCTAAGTAGGGGTCTTGGAAAAAAGCTTACTTAGCGTAAGGTAGGTTGTCTGGCAGAAGATGCTAGAAGCATTAAGACCGCCTTTTTGGACAGTTCCTTTATTTAATTATTGTTATGTGTGTGTGTTTGTTGTTGTGCAAATAAAGAGTTTTCTATTCTATTCTAGTCATTGGCTTAGCAAACTCTATTAAATATATTTCAACGGCGTTAAACGTATAAGTCACAACTCACATATACATACACAGATCAGTGACATATCAATATATTACCATAACGCACATGGCGTTACGTGCCCAAATGGCTGTCTGCGACCACCATTCGCCTGTAGCTTATCGATTTAATATATCATGGTCAATGTGTCTATTTGCCTTTTGGTTTAACGTATAGGTGTTATATTGACCACATATGAGAAATGAATGCATTGAAAGAGAGTGCTCCTGTGTACTGCGCACACACTTGGGCACTATAAATAATTACTCCTCCGGCCTAGTTTCAAACCGGCCGCCGTCAACGAAATCGATGTGGGGGAGTTATTATTTATTATTACTATTTTTTATTTTACTTTGGGCAAAAGAACTTTTATATAGTTCAAACTTAAAAAAATATACGAATTATTATGCGCGAATTTCGACCACAGGGCGCCCTCCAGCAATATAAGATGAAGTCGTTTCCGCTGTCTGTTCGCTCAGATCTAATGAACTACTCAATGGATTTTAATGCAGTTTTCAGCAGTCGATAGACGGATTCAAGAGGAAGGTTTATATGTATAATACATTGCAAACATGCGAAGCCGGGGCGGGTCGCTAGTCACATATATATATTATATACCGCACAGTGTACATAAAACCTTATAAATATGTAAACAACCAAATTTTTGTTAAAAATGTAATATCCACATACACCTACGGCTCACGATCGCATCGTTTGACATAATTATTGTAGCTCACCTTGCACATCAAAAAGTACAATAAAACCGCACAAAACCAGTTTATTTATAATAATGACAATGTTTACATTTTCCTTGCTGCATAATAAACGTTAAATATAGCGAAAATTATAAAACTGCAAGCCCCGTTGTATGTTGAAGCCCACATCCTACAATAACTAAAAGCTTCAATACCAACCGAAACTTTGAAACTCTACATCGCCGCAGCGGCAGAAACTTTGCTGAAAATGTTCAACTGTTCCTCCCTATATGACAAAACCCAATTCACATATAAATTCCTACATCGCTCCTATGATATTATCTTCTAATGCATACAATTCTCGTATCACAGTGTTTATGGCCAAACTCCTCCGCAACGGCTCGATCGATTTTCATGAATTGTTTTGTGTATTCTCGGTCTAAGAACAGGTGGTAAAGCTGAGTATTTTTTTACCAACGAGTAGTATTAATGTATATGGCGGAACAACTTGCTGGCTCAGCTAGTGTTCGTATAGTTTTCTTTTGTCTACATGAAATTGACAGTCTTTAAATCATTCTCTCGTCGAGAATCTGGCGGTGTGTAACTTTGACATTCGTCTTGCCACTTTCACTCGTTGCCTCCGTCTAATATGAGCACCGAGCGCCGACTACCAGGCGGCCCCCTTCCCGAGACCCGCGCAAGTCCTTCCGTGACGTCCCTGGAACGTAGGACTTTGCGGTGTGACGTCATAGGACGATAAGCTGTCGCGTGTGACTTAGCAAGAACATACGTTGTGACGTCACAGGAGATTAATATGTCATAACGAAAGCTAAAAAGGACGATAAGAGTTCTCTATCTAGATAGTATATTTTCTTATAAATCTTATATATATCAGCTACAAATACTCAAGTGCATACTCGATTCTCGCTTTATGTTCGGAAATAAAGAAGAAAATCCTTCATTTGAAGATTTAATTAATTTCAAGGCTTTTGACAGAGTTATGTAGGTTTTAGTTATGAAAAAAACTTGCTTTGCGGAGAGTCGACAAAAATGTACTATAATAAAAAGATTGTCAATATATTTAACAGTACAAAACCACGGTTACAACTTCACTAACAAGTCTATCGAGACTTACACTTACTAAGTTTACAATAACCTACTTATTGCAAACTCTCCGTTATCCCAAATCCAGTTTATTAAACTAGTTCTTGTAAAATTTCGTCAAAACATTTATCAATCAATTTTCATGGTATAAAATCTTTTAAAATACTTGTCTTCAAAAAGAAAATAATTTTAATATAAAAATTAATCAATTTTTAATAAACTCACTGATATCTCTCCTTCGTCTTCCCATTACTATGATTTATTATTTACACTATAATCACGACACACATCCGACGATATATTCACACCATGGCCTCGACCGCACGCGGCGAGCGCGCGACATCGACTGTCGGTAGCCGGTAGCCGCATGCAGCAACATCCGCGGTCGCCATGACAACCTAACAGTCAGATATCATCTATTTTGGTCATCGATTTGCGACTATGTAACTTTAATTCGCCATGATCACTGATCGGTCGGCTGATGTTGGGCCAGACTCAGACAAGCGCGAAGAGAAGAGTTCAGACGTTGATGCCAGTTGACTCATACTCATAAAAGAGTGGCTGTATGATCCGGAATCCGGCGGCCCGGGAAAATGCAAAGCACTAAAAATAGAACTCTGCGCTAGTACAATAGAGTTGAAAATCGAAGTATCAAGTGTCGAGCTGTCATATATGGCGTTAACATTTGACTCGACACTTGCGTGTTCGATTTTCATCTCTATTGTATTAGCGCTGAGTTCCATTTCAGTGCTCTGAATTTTCACCGGCTCTACGGATTCCGGATAATATAATCCCAGCCTGAGTGCATGCGCGCGCTGGTCTTTGTCGCCCACCATCTGCATTCCGATTATGAACTTTAGCGCACGCTAAAAAAAAAATTCCGCAAAACATGTTTGTATGCTTGTTTGCATTCAATATGCTCCGAAGCTACTTGACCAATATTGATGGAATTTGGTACATAATATATTACTATAAGTAGACAACGGGGAAGAACATAGGCTACCTTTAATCGCAACAATTTACGATGCCTGCGCGATTTCATTTTGCGCGCACGAAGTTTCGGGGAACATCTATAATAAATAATGTAAAGTTTACAATGATTGTGTTTAGTATTATCTTATTAGTCTTAACATAACTTAACATGACAAGATATTTACGAACCGAACAAGTATGGTACAGATGTAATAGCCCCGGTAATGGGTGTAGTTAGCTGATGATGTCATGTAACAGGCTCCGAATGCTCAATTATATCGGTTCGATGAAAATATCTCGATTATAATTATAACCTTTTGAGGAAAATAGCCAGTGTAAGGATGGCGCGCTGCTAGCGGTATTGCCGCAATTTCTGCTTGCGATTTTGAACGAGAGTAAGTACCAGTCGAAACGAAAAATCTTCAAAAAAATTAGAAGAAGCAGAAACATGTTAAAGTGGAGTCATTTTAATAGGTAACATTTGACAATTCATCAAAATTCAACAACGTAACCTTGTAACGGCGGGCATAAAATAATATATTTTTTCGTTTTGTCAGAACTGCACAATTGCATAACTTTTTTCAATTACGATTACATATTTATTGTAATAATGACCGATACGAGTACGATTTGCTTTCACTAACAAACCATTCTAAACATAATAAACAATTTCTGATCTGAAGAACTAAACGTCGTTACAATGTTGCGTCAGTTAACCCTTTTTCTTTTTAAACACTAGGGATGTTATTCTAAAAATCGAAAGCTGTTAAGTAGAATCGAATGCAATGATTACTTGTGAAGAAATATCACCATAAATTAATAACCACGTTGTGATTATAATAAGACATAATTATATTTATTATTCTTTTAACCAACTATAAAAATACAATAAATAAAAAAGTTAAATTATGTACTTGTCTTATTTTGTTCCTTAAATTTACGAAAGAAAAAATAATAATGGGACAGGGATTCGCCTGATGATTTTCAAAATTCACATATGTTTCAAGTCCGTATCGATTCATTCACTTTAATCGATGTTTTTAAGCAGGTCACCTCACTATGAAGATAAAACTGACAGACGTCAAATGTTACCTATAAAAGTGACTCCACAGTAAATATTTTTATTTCTCGTCCGACGAATTTTTTAACATCGCAACATTGCTTAAATAAATAAATAAATATCAGGCGACTACTGTTCATAGACATTATCCTCTGGGTAGACACCCAGAGACTGCTGGACCAATAAATTCTCGGTTACAACACAACAAAGTAATTCTTGTTTTACGCTTGTCATATTTATTACGTAGAGCTTTAATATATAACGCTTGTTACGTTGGTTGGTGTGCTTCGACCCTAGCCGCCAAAGTTTCGATAAAATTGGTAGATACATCGAACTGCGAGAAGGTCAATATGTTTAACGAATGTACAAATATTATAAACTCCTCTTGTGGCGCGCTCGCCTGGTGCTTGCGAAAGAACTTTGTCCTTTCCTCAATAGAGGACATTCAAACATTTAAAGTTTAGGTAGCTTAGAAGGAATCTATAAAGTTTTATTTACTTATTACATACATTTATAAGTAGATAGTTTTATTCATACGAGTAGAATTCGCGCAGATATTGATCTCCCTGCAGAGGCAACACTTTCGTCTGTCAGCTAATTTCACAAGTAGTTCGCCCTAATCAAGACGCCCGGCCCCCAACCTTTCCAATTTTATAGGGGACGCGTGAAACTGGCTAATCCGCTGATTTTCTAACAGCGATAGTACTAAGGTGGGTCAATAAGTCCGTGACTTTTTGAATTTCTAACCTCCTTACTGAAAAAGCAACACTACTCCTGTCAACAGGCATCTGTCAGTTGACTCCTATCAAAATTTGAACTTGCTGCGTCAGTTAGTTTGTGTTTTACAGCTATCTTTATCAGACTATCCAGTAACTTAAGGAAACAATGGAAAAAAGTGAATTTCGTGTGCTTATTAAGCATTATTTTTTGCGAAAAAAAACCATTACCGAGACCAAGGCTAAGCTTGATAAATACTATGGGGACTCTGCACCATCGATTTCAATGGTAAAAAAGTGGTTTACTGAATTTCGTTGTGGCCGTACAAGCACTGAAGATGCCGAACGTCCTGGACGCCCAGTTGAGGTCTCTACACCCGAAACAATCGAAAAAATTCACGATATGGTGTTGGCCGACCGAAGATTGAAAGTCCAAGAGATTGTGGAAGCCATAGGCATCTCGCATGGCTCAGTGGTTTCAATTTTGAATGATCACTTGGGCATGAGAAAGCTTTCCGCAAGTCGACCACAAACGCAATCGTGTAACAACTTCACAGGAAGGTTTGTCGTTGTTTAATCACAATATGGAGGAGTTTTTGCGCCGTTTTGTAACCGTGGACGAAATATGGATCCATCACAACACACCAGAGACCAAACAACAGTCAAAACAGTGGGTTTCTAAGGGTGAATCGGCGCCAAAGAAGGCCAAGGTGGGTTTGTCAGCCAATAAAGTTATGGCGACTGTTTTTTGGGATGCACGTGGGATAATCCACATTGACTATCTTCAAAAGGGAAGAACAATTAATGGGGAATATTATGCCAACTTATTGGACCGCTTCAATGAGGATTTGAAAAAAAAACCGACCTCATTTGGCCAAGAAAAAAGTTCTTTTTCACCAAGACAATGCAAGGGTGCACACATGTGCAGTTGCCATGGCAAAAATCCATGAATTGGGCTATGAATTGCTCCCACATCCACCCTATTCTCCAGATTTGGCTCCGAGTGACTACTTCTTATTCCCAAACCTGAAAAAATGGCTCGGTGGAAAAAGATTTGACTCCAATGATGAAGTCATCTCGCAAACAAAGGCCTATTTTGAGGACCTCGACAAATCATATTTTTTGGAAGGGATAAAAAAATTGGAGAAGCGTTGGACAAAGTGTATAGAGCTCAAGGGGGACTACGTTGAAAAATAAAATGATTTATTTATCAAAAAATCTGTGTTTTATTCCAAAAGTCACGGACTTATTGACCCGCCCTCGTAATATTATGCAGGTAGAGGAACAAACATAATTTTTTGCTGAAGTATTATCGGCACTTTTGTCGTCTACATAATGCTAGCATAAGATCTACATTCCGAGAACCGTAAGGACACGTCGTTCACGACGCTCACTAGGTAGGCACGTCGACACTAGGTAGGCACGTCGACATCGCTGAGGAAACCAACTGGCTACTGGGTACGGGGTCAGTCGGACGAGCGACACCGCTTACGTGAATTACCTTTGGAATATGTGTGACAATTGTCCTCATTTTTCGAACATGAGTGGTAAATTACAGTCTCCGATAATGTACGCCATATGATATCAACTTTAGGAGATAATATTCTGACTGACTGCTCCTATTTACTCATACTTAATTTCATACAATGAATAAGTATTTCCTTTAGTACCTGGCTTAGGAGAGCGTAATATAGCGAAATCATGAAATAAAAGAACAAGATGGAGAAAAAAACTTAATTTAAAATCGGTTTTCTGTAAAGTCGGTTTACTGACGATAGTTGAACGTGAAAACGTCATAATAATAAATGGAACGCCTCAGAGCGAGGTAACGCCGCATGAGTCATGTTTTTTCGTGCGTGCAGCCGACTCCATCTAATTATAAGACGTTGTCACGTCAAAAAATGTTTTTAATTTGATTTGACGAAAACACTATTACCTATTTGTGCACTGTGCGATGGGCAATGATGTGACGTCATAGTAATAGTAAACAAATAAATGTCACTTGTCATAGTTGTCAACCGTGCATAGAGGAGTTTATATATATATATAGAGTACGTATAGTATCAAAGTGGTGACCTGATGATGGGATCCAAATTTTTCAAAAGTACTGAACAGAACTCCTGACTCCTTATAGATACATGTTTGGGGATTTCGGAATCTTATTATTTTGTACTTATTTTATAAATAATTCTCCTTTTAAATTCGGCTAAAATTTTAACTGTTCCTCTACTTAATCTTCTTAATTTTGAAGTCAGTACGGTACGTATTTAAAAGGGGAATTAATTAGAAAATAAGATTTATTTCATACTTTTTTGTGTATTTTTACTTTGGAAGTAGGTTTAATTTTTGTTGTTTAATGTTTGTTTAAAAATAATTGTACTTCATTTCGTTGTATGGCTATAAAAATGTAGCTTATCAGAATGGGAAAAACATTGCTATATTTAAGGTTATTCCCGCGGTAAGGTATTTAAATATAAAAGCTAAACAGAGTCTTGGTAAATCCACGTCAATGTGCGCAGGCTTTCCCGCGCGCACGCTGACTCACTGCGCACGCGCAGGCGGACACAGCGACGATTCGTGACGTCACTGACTGCGACCAAGATGCTAGCACATGCTACTGAATGTAACTTTGTGATATTTGTTAGTAGTAGACTTTAGACACATTAAGCTGTTGTTGACTCTTATATCTTCCGTCTATCTAAATTCTAAAATTATCCGGCTCGAAAATTAAGTTGAGCGAACTGATGATGATGAATTATAGCTAAGTATACTCAGATCGTGTTAGCTTATGACGTGATAACGTCTTATAATTCGATGGAGCCGGCTGCACGCACGAAAAAACATGACTCATGCGTTACCAAGTACTGTTACCAAGTACCGTTACCTGTTACTGTTACCAAGTACCAGCGTTACCTCGCATTGCCGGTACCTCATTATTATTTTATTATTATTATTATTGTTGTTGTTGGTATTATTATATATTATTATGCGCTTGATGTTATTACTCAGTTCGGCGCCGGACTTCGCGGCGGCGACACGCCTACCTACGGCGCGGCCAATTAGTTCCGCGCGCACTATAAACATGACGTTGTCACGTTCAACTATCGTCAGTAAACCGACTTTACAGACAACCGATTTTTTAACAAAAATAACTAAATCTAAATAGGTTCATCCGTTTGGGAGCTACGATGTCACGGACAGACAGACAGACACGTCAAACTTATAACACCCCTCTTTTTCGGGGGTTAAAAATGGTTAAATTATTAGGCACTGAAATAATATTCGTCACATAAATAAATCTGGTAAAGTATTCAGCTAAAAGTGATTTCGACAAAAGAAAAAAACTCTCCTTGAACGACGTCCAGCGCGGCAGAGGTCAACCACTAACCACAATCTATAAATCATTTTCCTTTATTTGTACAGATATACAAATTTTTCCTCATCACCTTCAAGTCCGTGTTATATTATTACAATTGTTTGACGTGTATGTAATTTACCTAGATTGGATTTTTTTCTACGCTAGACGCTGACGTAAGCAAATGCAAGATCGGATGAGAATACAAAAAAAATACGCTTGTATATAAGTTCTAAGTGGCATGGGGCAATTTAGATTATTTGAACAAGTTTCGCTAGACTAGGAAGTTGTTAAAACATATGTATAGATGCAGTCCAAGATTTAATTTATTCCTCAAGGTGAGGATAATTAAAATTCAACATATAATTAGTACGAGCGGAGTCGTACATTAACGCTTGTTTAGCATCACCGCTGACCGTGCACTTTACAAACGGTATAAAATTGCGTAACCTTAACTATATAACTATATTTTAATGACAATAAACACTTTGAACGGGTCACTGCTGTCGTCATTCGTTAAGTTCAGATTTATTTTGGACTTAAGAACATCCAACATCAACATTCCTGTACCAACCAACAAGGGAACCAACCCCCCACATAATTACTACACGAATAAGTAGTGAATTACTTACTGATGCAACAATTAACAAACAAGTTTATTATACCCGTGGGCACCGTGCCCCGTGCCCCGTGCGCCGTGCCCCGAGCGCCGGGTGCACAAATCACACGGGACACAATACATAATTGTACCTCGTTACGAGTTCCGCTAGTAATTAAATAACTATAAAATAAGGATTACGTTATAACTTTAACAATTAGCGGTTCAAAGTCAATATCTAGTAATAACTTTAGTTTATTTTGGTCTTGTCTCTACCGACCGAGTAACCGCAACAAATCTTTTCGTTTAGGAGCTCCGATGCCCCAGACAGACATACTGAATCGTACAGATATACTGGGTGATCTTTATGCCGTGTCGAGAGAAACGTGGTATAATTATAAATACACGAAACAGAGTACCTAGTATGGCATACTTAGTTTATTTTTATTTTTATATAACTTGGCGAAAATTTGTTTTACAACATTGCATTATTAATTTAATAAAATAATTATTTACTTATTTCTACATAAAAAGAAGTATTTCGGGAAAAATATTAAAATTACTAATAAATGTCACCCTATAGACCCCTCTGTTAACCCCTAAGACGTTGCAAGCGATTGGATCGTACCGTGGCGCGCGGTGCGTGAGGCGCCGACCTAAATTCATGACCTATTATAAGATTTTACAACTTTCAAATACTTAAGCTTTGACACAAAATGCTTTTGTATTTATATTAAATTTTTATTATACAAAACATATTACAGATACAGTCCAGTTTTCCCTCATTAAAAGAATCACCTATCTAGGCGTTAAAATATACTTTTCAAGCTTGCCGTCTAGGGTCTAAATAACTTGAATAAATGCCGTTGCGTAGTGTCGACTAGACGTTGATTAAAACACTTAATTAGTTCAACAATAGCCCACGGCAGCAGAAAGTGCGGGACTTAGCACAGGGCGAGGTGTGCGGTGGGCGGTGTGCTGGGAGCGAAACAACTTATCATGGTAGTAATCTTAATTCTTAACATGCCAATGAGAATTCAAATCACTTATACAGGTGAATTGCTTCAAGTGGACTTGGTAGGCGGCGAAATCCGGAACTATTGGGAGTAGCGAAATGTGCTGAATGTGTGTGAGGAGTTGCGAGACGTATTTTGATAAAAAATTCTCCGTATTTTTTTTTTTGTAAACAAAAAGTTGAAAAATAAAAGAACAAATTTTTGTTGTTATATACAGAAATCTCATAGAAGATATTTCATTTCAATGTTTTATTTCATTATTATTAGAAAACCAACAGCTTGTAAATGTTACAGCATAACATAAGGATAGAAAAAAAGGAAGCCAACAACAGGTTTTCACTATCAGTAAACAAATAAGTAACAAACAAGCAAACATAACACTTAATACATTCAAAATATGAGTTGTTTATAAATTATTCACTTCACAACTGTAGGTCGAGTTTTACTCTCTACCCAAACCTACCTCTAAAAGCTCAACAGTACGTAGCCAACGTAGTGTGTCGCACGTAGCTCCGTTATACAGTGGGCCTTCTCTCGCTTTCAACTTTGACATTCTCTTTATAAACCGACTTGTCAAACAAAGTATGGAAAAAGACATATTATGTTAAAAATCAACTCTTTCTTCAAGTTATCCTTATGACATTACTTTCCAGAATTTTTCCTTACTAGCAACACGATCCCCTCATTGGAATAATAAAAAATGTTGTTTACGAGTCTGGTTAGGACAATGCGGGTTATCACCTGGTTGTCTGACAAGAGAGATGATCTATACGTCGGATGGGAATGTAAAATATTTATCCGTCCCGCTGGGTCTGCACGAGAGTATAGGAAGAGAGAGTGCACTTGTGTATTGCGCACACACTGGGGCACAATAAAATAACTCCCGCGTGGCCGGTCTGGTTTCAATAAAACCGGCCACCGTCACCGTCGCAATCGGTGCGTGGAGCGCTATTATTATTATGTAAACTTGTAAATATTCTTCTGTGATTAATTTTTTGGTTTACTAAAGATTCAAAGCTTTAGAGATTTTTATTACGAGTTTCAATCTATAGGCTGTGGTGGTATTACATTATTAAAATTAAGGGGAAAACGAGCAAACGGATCGCCTGATGAAAAACAATTATCGTTAATCATGGACGTACCTTGTGATTCCTCTGGTGAATGTGTACACGAGACTTGATTTCAATAAATGATAACTAGTGGCAAAACAGCTTCATTACAATCTCAGATTGGTCTTAGACAAAACCAGATGAAGTAACACTGTCGCCTCTAGGCTTCATCTAAATGATAAAGTCCACTTGGACAGTCGGTCAGGGTCAGCTGCGGTAGCGGCCGCGGGCGACCGCGACACCCCGGTGTGCATGTCGCACACCCGTTCCGCGGTGTATATATAGGTCGCAGGTTCGAATACCGCTTTATAGAGCTCTTAGCTATCAACTATTAATATTATGAAATAGTCGAAGAAGCCTTTTGCCTTTAATATAAAAAATTAAAATGTTGACAAACAGATTGACAAACTTGAACGTGTAACTAAATTGTATATATCAAACGCACGGTAGTGTGGGTTAATAATCTGAGGTAGTGTGTGTGTTGTTGTTAATTTTATTGATTAAATGAATTTCTGAGCATTATTTTAATAAATACATATTAGCTTTCTGCACACTTTCCTCCACATAAACTGTAACTGTTCCAAATATGTATATAAATTAAATACATTACTCGCTTTAAGCATTTCATACACATTTTTTTCTTTATTAAGTCCTTTACACCATACAGTTTCAATTAATATCGGTCTCGCACCAACGCCAATGTGCTTACCAATAGAAAACAGCATTACTTGCCAGTGGCATTAGGTATAAATTGTAAAGTTAGTCTATCTACATAATATAACATCTCGTTTTTAAATATTAATATTACAATTAATTTATGTAGTTTTTAAATGTGTCCTTTATGTTATGTGAGTAATAAATCAGCCTGCGGTTGCACATGCTATTTCGGTCAGCTCCAAACCTTGAACCTACATTTCATTTAATATGAAGATACATCTATACAATCTATTCAAATAAATGTTTGTAATTAAAAAAAAAATGCATATGAAAGTACATACTTACAATAAAAAAAATTTGTCCGTCCGTCAGTCTGTCCCGGTGAATCTCTTGAAACGGCTGGACCGATTTTCACAGGACTTTCACTGGCTGATGCTATAAGGCATATCTAAGGCTATTTTAATCTTATGGTTCCGTTAAAAAAAATAGCGTTCCGCTTCCGTTAGTTCCACGCAAACGAAGTGGCGGGCGCCAGCTAGTCACGTAATATAAACTAACTTGGGAAAACCATCGCTTTACGAAACACTTGACCTTAAGTATTGAAGAACATTGGGTGATAATTAGCGAGACCATTCACATCTTTTAGACTTTAGTATATTAGGGAGCTACAAGTTAATAAATATAAAGTGAAGTTTAATCTATAAGTATTATTAATATTAAATCAGCAGACGGATCGCAACAGGGTTCGCCACTTTCAAAACCCTCGGCAAGACAACGCAAGTGTTATTTCAGGCGGGGTTTCTGTGAGACTGTGGCATTAAACGATAGAGCCAGCTTATTCGTGCGGACCCATGACTCTCGCATGACTTAATTACATTTGTTGCGATCACATGTTGACCATCGAATTTTCGTCAACATTTTAGTCTAAAAAAGAAAAAAAACCGGCCAAGTGCGAGTCGGACACGGACACAAAAGGTTATGTACAAAACGGCAAGAAATCACGTTTGTTGTATGGGAGTATACCTTAAATATTTATTTTATTCTATTTTTAGTATTTCTTGTTATAGCGGCAACATAAATACATCATGTGTGAAAATTTCAACTGTCTAGCTATCACGGTTAAGGAGATACAGCCTGGTGACACACGGACGGAAAGACAGCGATGTCTCGGAAATAGGGTTCCGGTTTTACTCTTTGGGTACGGAACCCTAGGAAAGCGAAATAGCCGACCTACATTCTTACCGCTCGCAAGTGTGATATATGCTAGCACCGCACCGAGAACTAGTTATATCAAAAATAAAAACATCTTGCTCGTTAAATCGCCGGGGAGCGGCAACAGGAAAATATTAAACCATAATATTATTTTCTTGTGGCGAGGTAATTTAGTGCTGGTTATTCACCAGGAGTTAAAGTTTAATGTTTAAGTTATAATATAAAATTCAACCGCCGTTCCTATATTTTACACGCAATATCTGGTCAAATGAATGGAATATTATCATCAGATAGCGTGTAATTTTTTATTGTTTCAAAACCCTCTAACCGCACATATATAAAAATACACAAATCCCCAAAAATCTATGTTTTTTTTGTTCAAACATTTCCAAACATTGTTATAAACGCTCGGCCGCCAGGCGAACATCGGGCGTACCGTTATAGACACAGGGTCGGTTACCGTTTGTCCGCGAATATCGGAATTTTTCGGTAGATCGTGTTTCTAAACAATGCCGATTGATCCGATGATTCGAGGTTTAAAATTAGCTCAGGGGCCGCAAGTTGGTCATTCCTGGAATAGATTTTAAGGAATTCGGAACGGCTACATATTAATATTAGTTGCCATGTAATGTTTAGCGGG
Source organism: Phengaris arion (assembly GCA_963565745.1). Classification (NCBI taxonomy): domain Eukaryota; kingdom Metazoa; phylum Arthropoda; class Insecta; order Lepidoptera; family Lycaenidae; genus Phengaris; species Phengaris arion. The sequence goes on from OY751432.1 coordinate 5,250,796, forward strand.
GTGTATGTGTACCAGTGTTACGTTAAACAATGTATTTCCTAATGTGTCTAATCAGTAATTATCTGTACTTAGCTAACTGTGCTGTGTGATGTGTCACGCTGCGAAATTAACATAACTCAAATTAAACATAAGCCCCCTTGCTAATAAAAATATTTATACAACGTTGCTGTCTTTGTCTGATTCCAACGGAACGGAACGGTTCTTTTCCAACGGAAAAGTCACTTGACAGACAAAGACAGCAACGTTGTTTATGTTATCCATTGTGTAAACATTTTTATTAGTAAGGGGGTTAGAAATTATACTAAAGCTTAACCTAATTGAAGCAATTTCGTTGTTTCACAACAATTTTGTCAACAAGTCGATTTTCATGAAATGACAAATTTCGAAAAACTCATCAATGATTTCTATCTGAGCTAATAGATAGGAATCATTGATTGATAGTTTTTTGAAATTCGTCCCCTGAAAAGTGAAATGGGCGTCCAAAGTTTGTAGAGTGAAATATCAACAACTGGACGTATTGCTTTGAATTTGGGCACGCAAATCGATATTATGACGAAGAAATCAGATTTTTTAAAATTTATATCCCCCCCCCCCCCCACACACAAGTGCAATGGACCTATATGTAATGAGTAATGTTTACATTACTGGTCAAGGTTTTTTATCAAGTTATTTATCAATCTATTAAATAAGCGAATAGCAACAAAAAAGTGTGAACTCACACATTCTCTTTAATTACCTTTTTTACACCTTGTTATAATACTTACTGATATTTATAAAGCAATTCAGTCTATTGAATGAAATAGCACCAAGTGTGAACTCAAGTCTACTTCTTACGCTTGTAATCAATGTCCACTACAGTTACAATATTTATACTTCAGCTTCATCGTGAAAAGTTGTGATCAGCTCAGGAGCAGATTGAATCTTCGAGGTAAAACTCTGAACGTAAAAAAAAAATAAGTGACTGACCTGCGTCACCGTCTCTGGCATTGGGCTGTGCGGGCGACGCGGCAGGGGGCGAAGCGCTGCCGTTACATGGCGGGGCGCCAGCCGGCGTGCACCCACACTCCGCGCCCTCCGGGCATGGACCCTGCGACGACACACAAAGCTTAGTAACCACAAAAGTTGTTTAGTACCACCGTAGCTATGACGAAGGTATGATAACGTATAAATTAAGATTGACATTTATTGCTATAACGTTTATGCTTTACTCACGTTGTTAGCGCAGTACGCTTGACAGATGCGGCAGGTGGCGCCGGCATCGCCGTCCGCGCAGCGCTCGCAGTGCTCGCCCGTGTAGCCGGGCGCGCACGCGCAGTAGGCGGCTGCGGCGTGCAGGCGCCGGCACGTGCCCCCGTTGGTGCAGGCGGCGTGCACACACGCGTCCTCTGCACGCTCGCACCGCGCGCCCGTCCAACCTACGTAGCACGAGCACTGCGCAACACAGACATTATTTGGTTAAAAATATATTAGAATTCATGTAGGCGGTCAGTTTGCCAGATCATTTGAAGAAGACATTAGAATTGAGGTAAAATAAAGCGGAAAGATTTTGCTTAAAATGATTTTCTTATTAAACTTATTTTGACATTACTTGTTGATTTTTTTTTAGATCTTAATGAAGAAATGTATTACTCTCACCACTAGCTCGGGCAGCGGGTCGGGGTGCACGTGGGTGTGCGGCGCGGCGGGTGCGGCGCGGCACGTACCGTGGCCGTGGCAGTACGTGGCGCAGCGGTACAACTCGCAGCGCGTGCCCGCCCATTCCGCCGGGCACGCGCACGCTGCGCTGTCACCGCGCAGCGCGCACGCGCCCGCACCACACGCCAGCCCGCACGAGGGCGCCGCGCCGCCGGGTGGCGTACTTGTCTCCTTCGGTCCCAGGCACTCGCGGTGTTCCTGAACGTGTAGTTGTCGTTATTAGTGAGATCGCTGACGTATTTTTTTACTAATTGTGCACAACTCGCGAAGCTTACATCAGTCTGGTCCGTGGATGGCGTAAGTCCGTCGGGACAGAGGCACACGCGCGTACTACCGGTGCGCACACACAGTGCACTCGTGTGACAAGCGCCGGTCACGCACGGGTCCTCTACTGCAGGGAAATAATACAGGTTATGAATAGTCTTACTTGTAAGCATTTATTACAATGGTGAGCAATTACTATAAGCACTTACTATCGTCTAGAGCCAGAAAGAACACGGGGTGCAGCACGGCAAGCGCAGAGACGGTGGCGCGGTGGCGGGGCGTGGGGCGCGCGCGGGCGGCGGGCGGGGCGCGGGGAGGCCGGCGCGCCACGAGCTGCAGGCCACGCGCGCCGCCGCACCACACCCACTCCTCCCACACGCCCAGCCGCGCGCAGCCCCGACCGCCCACAACCTCCCACGTGCTGTTCTCTGTGAAACGACATAGGACAACATATAGTAGCATAAAACTCAGCTAAGGTATTTAAAAAAAAACACAAGTGTGTTCATTGCTGCAATGGTAATATAGTAATTTAAATACATATTATAATCCTTGTTGTGAGTAAGAAAACAAAAATGTATATATAAATAAATTTAAAAAACCTTATTAAATAATTACAATAAAAGAAATATTCACCGGTATGTGGTGGTATATGGGGCGGGAGCGCGGCGGCGGGCGGCGCGAAGAGCGCGTGCAGCGCGCGCTGAGTGCCATCAAGGGCGATGCTCTCGAGCGTGCCGTAGTAGGCGTCGTACACGAAGAGGCGGCGCGACGGTGCGTGCAGCGCCAGTGCGCCCGGCCTTCGCAGACGCCGCCGCAGCAGCGGGCGTGCGTCGCCGCCGGCGCCATCCGCGCGCCACACGCCCGGCATGGCGCCGCGCTCGCTCCAGAATATGTCCCTGCCCACAATGTAATATTTATTATACTTTTTTATTTTATTATTTTTTTTAGAAAACCAACAGCTTATAAATATTACAAATATAGTCTAGGCATAGAAAAAGCGAAGCCAATTATAGGTTTTCGCAATTAGTGACGAAATAAAAATACCAAAAAAGCAAACACTTAAGTATTAGTGAATAACAAAGATACTGGTAATTATAAGGTCTATTAGCAGCGAATGAGAAACTTAGGAGATAGGTTATTCGGACCAGCAGATTTGTGGGGATCAAGATGTTTTAGAAAATATTTAACAATTTTAAGGTTGACTTCAATTGAGTTAAGATGTGAAGTGGAATCAGTACGGTTTGAGCATAATGAAGATAGAATGTTATTATCGCTACGATTACATATGTTAAGGATGATTAAAAATGATCAGAAAACGCTTCGCAAATAGACTCACCCGTTGATACTGTGTCTCCATTATAAATGAGGTTACTAGGGAGCATATTATATTTAGATCTGTACAATAATTCCAAAAATGTTTGCGATTTTTTTCAATAGCTGATTCGGTAGTTTGTAAGTAATTTTGGTAACATTCAGCTTCCAATTTCTAACCTTATCACGTAGTAATTTAAAAGTTGATTGGTCCGTCATCATACCATATATTATAATTTAAAAAAATATAAACACATATACTTTTGTCTAATAAGGCGTTTAAGAACTGGGGTGAACCAGATTGGATACGAACTTTGCTTCACTCTCTTAGCGGGATATATTTACTCTAAATTGCACCAATACTGTCATAGAAGACAGATACAGCATCTTCTAGGCTCCTAGTACTTAACTCACTATACTAGTCTATTAAGGATATTTCATTATTTATTTTATCAAGTCTCCTTGAGCAAAGTCGGCCAGAATCAGCTGATTTTAAATAGGTTTAAAATAGAGAGAGATACTTCCACATTTAGAGCAGGGTTGTAGGGGGTCCAGGGGGACGAGGGGGTCAAAGCATTCGCTAACAGAGACCTTCTCATTACACAAAACAAGATCTAGTATTTTATTCTGTTTGTTACGTCTGCCATTATTATTTAATATATTTTATTTTCAAGTGATACTTACAGCTAAAAGGTACAAGATTTAACAAGCTGACCCGACACACGTTATTTTATCTTAACTATTAACCGGATTAAATAAATAACTACACCAAACTCTACAGCTAGGTCTATATCTACCTACTTACCTACCTACCCACATACATCTACAATTTCAACACCAAAAGCTTACGTATGCCATTATTATATATACTGACTTCCACAATTATTTCAAGATCGAAATTAACCAAATCGGTCTAGCTGTTCTCGAGTTTAAGTAAGATATAGGAACTGCAATCCATTTTTAAATATTATATGAAGAATGAAGAACAAGAAAAGAGGAAGGTAAATAGGTACATGTTGGTATATATTTCTCACCCGGTGTCGACGTGCAGCACGATGTCGTCGGGCTCGGCGGCGGCGCGGGCCCACAACGTGAGCGCGCGGCGGCCGTTGGCCTCCGCGGCCCGCACGGCGCCCTGCCCGTCGCCCGCGCTGCTCGAGTACACCACCGTCCAGTACACGCGCCCTGACACCGGGTCTACCGCCACTCCGCGGATGGTGCCTTCCTCTTTAATCTGTTGCAGATTCAAAAGCTTGTTGTTAAATAAAATTCAAAGGGAGTTATCTACCATGAAAAAAGTTTGTTTCGACAGAAAAAGCACTTGTTTGTGTAATTGGAATGTAATTGCTACATAAAGCATGGCAAATTGACAGCTAAATATAAATATAAAGATAGTAAAGTATCATTTGAGTACCTACTTGTGTAACAGATTGAGCGTACAAACTCCTAGAACAGTATGACGTATTATGATATATTGTAAAAAGTCTTAAATGTGATGAAAATTATTTAATAAATAATTAAGTTTATGTATTAAAATAAGTAAACTTATTCTTATATTAATTTTAACAGTTACCTAGATTTCGTTGCAATAACGCCACTTTTGTTGACGTAATAAATTAACGTTAGTTCACGACGCGACATCCTACCGAGCACGTAAAAATCCAAAGTTGTGCTGACTCAATACAGTGATTCTTATCCAAATCTTTATTTATCTTAATCTTCAACCCCAACCCCGAACAGTTCTATATACTCACAATAGTCTCGGCTTTGACCATGGGCGGTAGCGCGTCGGGCAGCTGCGGGGTCGGGCCGCGGTCGGTGGCGCGCGCGGGCCGCTTGGGCGCGGGCGTGAGGCGCATGCGGCGCACGCGGCCGCGCTCGTCGCCCCACCACACCCACCACGCGCCGCCTAGCGGGGCCGTCGCCACCGATACTATCTCTGTCCTGTACAATACATGTCTCATTAAGTCATTAATAACATACATACAAAAAGCATACAGTCGAATTGAGAACCACATTTTTGGAACTCGGTTAAAAATATTACGAAACTGGATAGGTAGTTTTGCAGGTAGTATTCGTTTAGATAAAGACCTACATAGAGAATTTTGCCGGTTTTGTCTGTAAGTTCTGCGATCCTGGGCCACTTTCTTTGCTTACAAAATTGGCCTATTATCTCATGAACCATACACGTAACATGTGAGAGTGAGTAAATATAATCTCAGGTGGCTTACTCGCCCCCTAAAATACGTCGTCGGTTAAGACATGTGTTTGTCAATTATTATTTGGTAATAACAATTATTACGGATGTAATTATTATTTTATCCGTAGGCAATAAGTACTATTTAGACAAGATGTACGCACGTATCCGGCGCGGGAGCGGGCGCGTCGTGGTCGTGCTTGTGCAGCTCGCGCAGCCGCAGCGCGCCGCCGCCCGCCACCAGCGCGCGTGCCTTTTCGCCTGTACAACAAATAATATCTACATAAACTAACTAACAAACAAAATAAAAAACTAAAATGAACAATGAACGTGCACTCACCGGTCGCTTCACACCCGAGCGTTCCGTCGTGCAGTTGGTGCTGTCTGTAGCCCGGCACACATCTGTATAAAACAATAAGTGAAATATGCTACGACACCAATCATCGAGTTCTATGGAAATAACAGACGGCGCATACGCCGTCCATAGAAAAGGAAGATTCCAGAAAGACATTAACATAGTACTCGTAGGTAAGAAGATCGTAGAGAACTCACTTGCAGGTTCGGTTGTGTCCACGCAGCAGGCACAGCTGCGGGCAAGCGCTCCACGAGCACAGACGGTCTGCAAATGTACATGTCACCATGTAGTACGTCACAGTATGTCAGTCAAATGTGCGCAATAGCACAACTAGGTTAAAAGTTTTTAGCACGTACCGTTAGCCTTGATACTAGTGTCCATCCCCTCGTCGAGATCTGGTATGTCCATGTCCTCCAGCACTCCTCGACGCATACCTAAACAGACAACATTTTTATATACTTTTAGTCGTATAAAAAGTAACAAAAAAATCTTAGGTTATTTTTAATGATAGTAAGTTGAAAGAAAGGTCTCCATTGAACTAATTAACATGCTTTAATTATAGAATAGCTTTTTACCGCGGCTTCGCCCGCGTTAAATTTGGGTTGACACGATATCTACTTGTTATTGTTATTCTAGTAAAGTTTCATCTAAATCCGTTCAGTAGTTTTTGCGTGAAAGAGTCACGAACCCCACAAACTTTCACATTTATGACAGTATAGTAGTAGGATAGGTGTCAAACAAAGTGTATACTCATAGAGGTGCGGGTTCTCGTCGCTGGCGACGCCGCAGTCGTCGTAGCCGTCGCACAGGATAGATGTCAAACGAAGTGTATACTCACAGAGGTGCGGGTTCTCGTCGCTGGCGACGCCGCAGTCGTCGTAGCCGCCGCACAGGATAGGTGTCAAACAAACTGTATACTCACAGAGTTCAGTAGTTTTTGCGTAAAAGAGTCACGAACCCCACAAACTTTCAAATTTATGACAGTATAGTAGTAGGATAGGTGTCAAACAAAGTGTATACTCATAGAGGTGCGGGTTCTCGTCGCTGGCGACGCCACAGTCGTCGTAGCCGTCGCACAGGATAGATGTCAAACGAAGTGTATACTCACAGAGGTGCGGGTTCTCGTCGCTGGCGACGCCGCAGTCGTCGTAGCCGTCGCAAAGGATAGGTGTCAAACAAAGTGTATACTCACAGAGGTGCGGGTTCTCGTCGCTGGCGACGCCGCAGTCGTCGTAGCCGCCGCACAGGATAGGTGTCAAACAAACTGTATACTCACAGAGGTGCGGGTTCTTGTCGCTGGCGACGCCGCAGTCGTCGTAGCCGTCGCACAGGATAGGTGTCAAACAAAGTGTATACTCATAGAGGTGCGGGTTCTTGTCGCTGGCGACGCCGCAGTCGTCGTAGCCGTCGCAGAGGATAGGTGCCAAACAAAGTGTATACTCACAGAGGTGCGGGTTCTCGTCGCTGGCGTCGCTGCAGTCGTCGTAGCCGTCGCACAGCAGGTTGGGCGGCACGCACGTGTCGTTGCCGCACCTGTCACAGAAGTGATGGGTACATAATGAATACAGGCAGGCAGACCAATTCTCCTAAGCAAAAATAATCAAAATGCAATCTCAGTGTCATGCTGTTGCACTTATCAAATGGTGCCACGTATGTAACGTTTTTATTTATTTACTTATTACGTCTACCATCAGATCTGCATCTAATAAAGGCATATTGCAAGTAATACTCCAGATACATGACAAGCTAAGGTGCAGACCCAATTGAAGGCAGAGTCAACATGCATATTTTAAATAGCGAAATGGTTCTTTGGCTATCGATGGTGACAATACCGCATTACTGTGGTACCGTGGTGGTGGTATCTCCGCTTGCGCGCTTAAACGGAGCAAGCTTGTAAGCGGCAAAGTCAATACCGAAATCTTTACACAGTTTGTTATGTTCTCGACATATTCTTGGCAGTAGGTATGCTATGATGGCCTAAATTAGTTCTGAAACCCCTTATAAAAACACATCCGGTTTTTGATTGTAAATAAATATAAGTATGTCAATATTATCGTTATCGTTAAACATTTTTGTTCATTCGAGCCAAATGGAATTATGTATTAGCTAAAAAGAATTGGCCCTCTGTTACCTGAGCATAGGCGGCGGGCAGGCGGTGTGCGCGCACATTGCGGCCGCCTCGTCGGCGCCGTCGGGGCAGTCGCGGCGGCCATCGCAACGCCACGCTCGCGGTACGCAGCGGCCGCCGCACCGCAGCCGCGTGCCGCACCCGCCCTCCGCAACTGCTTATCACAAGTTTTAAAAGTAAGAAGTATGTAATTAGCGGATAAAAATGTGGGCCTTGTGAACATTTCACCCTACCTGCAGTATTGTTGGTCGAGACAGGGGCTTCGTGTGCGTCAGCTCCGCACTGCGCCTCGTCCGCTCCGTCGCCGCAGTCCACCTCACCGTCGCACCACCACTCCCTAACGCAAAATACACATATGTATTCGCTTAAGCAACTCGGAGCCCATATAGAAAACGCACAATAAATAAAGCTGACTTACTCTAACAGACACTCTCTGGAGTTCGGACAGAGGCGCGCGCTGGGGCCGCAGGCGGTGGCGCAGCCTGCCTCGTCCGCGCCGTCTGCGCACTCGGCCGCGCCCGAGCATCGCAGCGAACCGCGGATGCACTCGCCGTTTCCGCACCGGAACTCGGACTCGGAGCAGTTGCGTGGCGTGCAGTCGCGCTCGTCCGAGCCGTCGTAGCAGTCCTCCTCGAAGTCGCAGCGCCAGCGTCCGGGGATGCAGCGCGCGTCGCCGCAGCGGAAGTAAGTGGGCTCGCAGGCGCGGCACGCCGACTGCGCCTGGCCCTCGTCCTCGCGGGTGAGACAGTCGGGCTCGCCGTCGCACAGCCACTCACGCGGGATGCAGCGCCCCGACGCGCAGCGGAACTCGCCGCGCGCGCACTCCCGCGCCGCACACGCTGCGCCCTCATCCGACCCGTCTGCGCAGTCCGCGTCCTGGTCGCAAACCCACACGCTCGGCACGCACGCGCCGTCGCCGCATTGGAACTGTTCGTGTACATGCAATGTATAAATATAGGAGTCAGTCAATTATTGATAAATTCTTTATTAAGCGCTAAACTACTTTACAAAACTTATTTTCTCTAAATATTTAGTGGTTCGTTTTATAATTACGTGGTGAGGAGGGCAAGTGGGCGGAGGACAGTCGCGCTCGTCGTCGCCGTCGTGGCAGTCTGACTCGCCGTCGCAGCGCGCGCCCGAGGCGATGCAGCGCGCCGCCACACCCGCCGTCACATTTCCCCGACACTTCCATTGCGTCAACAGACACGTGAACTGCACAATACAAGTTTTGCTAAAATGATAGACAAGTTTAGAGCAGTATATAAATTTACAATTCAAAACACAGTTTTATTATTTGTGATACAAATATTTACAAAAATACATTAGTGTACATATCCTTATGGAAGTGAATGCAGAATACTGCCAGCAAATAAAATAAATACAGCGAATAATATTAGTGTACAGTAAAATCACAGCTAACCATTAACAATTTTTAAAGTTTCTTTAAAAAGATAGTAAATTAAATAAACAAACACCTGATCGCAGTCAACTTCGTCGCTGCCGTCGCCGCAGTGTGACTCGCCGTCACATATGTGCGAGGGGTGCACGCAGTGGCCGTTCTCGCACTGGAATTGTCCCGGCGAGCAGTGGAACGCCGGGCACGACTCCGGCTCGTCCGACCCGTCGCCGCAGTCGTCCTGATGTCAGTTTTATGTTTTTTTTTTTTTTTTTATGATTCAAGTACAAAACTTTACGTATACTCATTTTAGTTTCAGTTTAATGTAAACCCAAAGAAACAGATTATATTGGACATAAATTTTAAATTATTGTGTATATCTTTTTTTTTTATCTTTATTTAATGGCTCTTCATAATATGATTATGTCAGCCTTCATTTAACAATGGTACCAATTAACTTAAATCTAATTCCCTTAAATATAACTAATTACTAAATATAATTTAATAAATGTAATTAATTTAATGAATTAAGTACATTTATTTATTGTACGGTAAATAAATGTCATTTAAATTGGTAGTTTTATTACGTTCTACTGTCTTTTTGTTTACGTTAGGTTAAATTGGATCTGAATTATGAACAGACTATACGCTAGTGTAGTTAATAATAAGAGCTCCGTGGCCTAGTGGGTAGACCGTTTGATTCGCACTCGAGAGTGCAGGTTCGATTCCCAGGTTGTGGCGTGTACCAATGAGACTTATTCAGATCTCAAGTACATTATACGGACGCTCTAACGTCGACGAAACCTGCCCATGGTTGGCCCCAGACGTATTGACCAGTCATTCCTCTGGACTAGGCTGACTATGTTGTGAGAATGGCCGAATGTGCTTGGGCAACCATACGACATTTAAAAACCAACTGTCCCAGGCACTACAGTATTTCAAGAGTGATTACTTCGCTCGGAGAATACTTTATAAATCATCCAATGACGGATGAAAAGTCCTAAGTTTTAGTTAATAATGTGATTTTTTGCAAATAAATAGTAAGCGCCGCACCTGTGTATCGCAGCGCCACCAGAACGGCACGCACTTGAGCGCCGTGCTGCAGATGAACTGCGCGGAGGTGCAGTTCGGCCGACAGCTGCGGCCGTCCGCCTCCAACGCGAAGTGCTCGGGACACGCGCACGTGGCCTCCGCGCCGCCGTCCGCGCGCGGGCGCAGTAGGCACAGCCCCGTGCAGTTGAGCCGCGCGCACTCCGCGCTCAATTCCGGCGCTGGCGGCTGGCGCGCGGGGTGCAGCACGCGCAGGTCCATGGGCTTGTGAACGGTATGCACCTCCGTGCGGCACCGGTACGCGCCGCCACTTTCCGCGGGCGTGTTCTCCGATTCCTTTAAAATACCGTGACTTAGACAAAACCTTTAAATAAACAAAATTTAAGCAACCCTCCCGCAAGCAGTAAGGAAGCTGATTATGATGAGTTATAGCTTAGAACCATCTCGATCTCCTTTCAAACAAAAAAAAAACTAGATGAAAATCGGTTCTTCCGTTTGGAAGCTATGATACCACAAACATACCTACAAGTAACTTATAATACGCCTCTGTTTGTGTCGGGGGCTAATGATGGAATCACGGTACGGCGGGACGCAACACTCACATTATAGTGGCGGTCAGGTCGGCGGCGGCAGCTCTCGATGGCACGCGTCTCCCAGTCGCTCCAGTACAGCCGCCCCTGCCACGTCGCCAGCGCGAACACGTGGTGAAGCCGCAGCCACGGCATTTTATCTAAACACAGCGATCTCGGTCAGGGCGAGCTGTCAGTACGTGATAAGATAGAGCACGAATAGACTTCTCTACTCTGTTCAGATCGAATTGTAGACAAAAAGATCAAATACGACCAAATTAATGTGTCATTGTATTTATTAATTGCATAGTAAATAAATGACATTGAAAACGGTAGCATTATATCCTAGGGCGCTATTGTACAGGGCATTACTGGGGCTGCCTCGTCAAAGTAGTGCTTCAGGGATGCTAGCTTCAGCTGAAGTTGATAGCTTCTCAGCTATCATTAGGAAATGTGTAGCATCTCTGATACAGCGGGTGCGTGGCAGCGCCAACAGTCTCCTGAAGACAGTAGCGGTAAGGCTGGACGTGGACAGTGCTATCATGCAGCACTGGACTCGCATCCACCTCACCAAGGATACCAATATCACGTATAATACTTATATTGTACGTGATATTGGTGTCACTTATACAACTAGATTTTAAAAACCAAGTTTTAATATACTAACATAGCTTCTAAGTAAAAATGTTTACTAACACTATGGCCGAACTAAAAACATTTTATTTTATTTATTATTATTTTTCGTACATTGTTTACGTTTAGATTATATTGGACCTGGGGGGCAATTCTCGTAATTATTAATTATTATCGGTTTAATCGCGTTTGGATTTTCAGGCTGTCCCACTCTCACGCGCTCGATTTGACGCGATTGCGAATGGGTCAGTGCGTTGACCGAAATGATATTATATCTAAAATAATTGGGCTTTCGAACGGAGTATACGGACCTCGAGAGAAGAGCACCCGCATGTTGTTGCCGTCGAGGTCGGCGACCGCTATGAAGTCCTCCCTCGCGTCGGCGAAGTACAGCTCCTCGGAGGCGGGCGCCAGCGTGAGCGCGTTCGGCCAGCCCAGCCCCGAGGCCAGCAGCACGCGCCGCCCCGAGCCGTCCATGCCGGCGCGGCCGATGTGCGCCGCCGAGCCCCAGTCCGACCAGTATATCCACCTAGTATAATTAGAGATGTCAATTAAAAGCACAAGACGCGTTAGACTCTAATTTTAAATATCTTCTTCTTCTTTTGGCATAGCCTCCCCTGTAAAAGGAGTTGCCAACGTCAGAGTGATGGAGCAGATGTTCAGTGAAAAGCTGATGGTGTAAATCACGTCGCACGCACGTCACTTCTTTGTCAGTTAGTAACTACTAGTAAAATAATTATTTTGGCTGTCATTTTACTGAGTGAGATTATTTAAAATCCAAGTATAATCATTTATTGCTAACACATAGACATCATTTTATGTATATGACGTGTTAGCACGCACGGTATCATCTTATTAATAATGCATTGGAAGTTCCTACTCACCCCTTCTGAGGCAGCAGCGCGAGCGCCCGTGGCTCGGCGAGGCGGTGGCGGACGAGCACGCGGCGGTGCGAGCCGTCCAACCGCGCCACCTCGATGGTGTCGGTGCCCTTGTCGCACCAGTACACATTCGCACCCACCCAGTCCACCGCCAGCCCGTCCGGGTTCTGGAGCGACGCGCCTGCCACCAGCGCCGCCTCCTCGCGTCCGCCACCGCTCACGTTCTCCTCTGCATTGACAAAAGTTTCACAGTAACATTTACATTTCGTATTTCAGAGTGTTTGGCCTGGCCTAGCAAAGTCTTGAGTTTCAGATTCTTAAATAATGTTAGTTTTAACGAAGAAAGGCTAACTCCATACAAAGCACGTACGTTCCACACAAATACTGGCGTTTTTGACGTGATAACGTCTTATAATTCGATGAAGCCGGCTGCACGCACGAAAAAACATGACTCATGCCGTTACCAGCGTTACCTCGCTAAATATGGCGCATGTGCCGTTACCTCAGCTGGCCGCGCCTTAGGTATGTGAGCGGTGGGACGGAGAGGCGGGGGCGCTTGATGTTATTACTCAGTTCGGCGCTGGACTTCGCGGCGGCAACACGCATCTCATGTGCGTTGCGAGCAGCAAGCAACCCCTGTCCTCACCCCTGTCCCTACTTAAGGCGCAAACAATTAGTTCCGCGCGCACTATAAACATAACGTTGTCACGTTCAACTATCGTCAGTAAGCCGACTTTACAGACAACCGATTTTTTTTCATGAATGTGTTAGATTGATCTGACTCGTTCATAGGATTTTAGAGATCTTATAATTTAGAATGAACTGAAATCCAGACTGTGTTTAAGGCCGGGCTTATGAAAATAAAATATCCGGAATGGTCGGTAGTAAAGTTCAGGGCGACATACCGTCGAGAGAGGGCCGACAAAGGCGACGGATGGAGGAGCCGAGCCGCGTGACGTCACTCCAGAAGAGACAGCCGCTGGCCCAGTGCATGTCGAGCGCCACGGCGTTGGTGAGGTTGTGCACGAGCAGCGACGTCGCGCCGCGCCCGCGCAACGGCGTACGCCGGATGTAGTAGCGGTTCGTAAAGATCAGCGACGGCTTCACCGCTGCGGGAAATGAATTAACGTTTATATACTGTCTTCAGATTTCTTGAAGTTTTGAAGGTCGTAGTGGTCCGGAAATACCACTGGCGACAGTTCATTTCATAGAACATAGTAACTATCGGAAACTCATTTCACTTGAGAGCTATATTTGTAGATATATTTTAAACATATGGTATGTAGATAACTTACAAGAGATAACCGCGCAGCTAGATCCATCCTCCATTAACCGATAGCCTTCGGCGCAGGAGCACACGTAGCTGCCTATCGTGTTTCTGAAACCACAAATCAAAGTGCTTATCCAGTTGAGGTAGTATGAGTAAAAACGAGTTACGAGTTAGTAACGAGTGAAAAGAAATTTTGATTTATTCAATATTTGACAACATGATAATAAACAATCTAAATTATATTTATGTAAATCTTTTAAAAATACGTAATTCCAAACAATTTGAACTTACAATAAGAAAGAGAGCGATATATTGGGCCTGTGACTGCTACCGTTTTGACGTAACAAATCGTTTTGCGAAAAACTAAATGGTAAATTTATTTTGTTTGCATAAAGTTTTAATTCGCCATAACCTAAATAACGATTTCTTTTAGATTTATGTCTCCCGGTTCTACATTTTTAAATTTAATTTGTAAAAATTTGATATTCTTTAACTATTGTACTGTGTCTTGTGTCACGTCGTAGCATTTCGTACTGTCAGAACGCAATAAGCAAGCACCGCGCGTGCTCTCCAGCGGACCAGCACTTATGTGACAAAGTTTTATTAGCCACACCTACAACGATTTTATTTATTATTTATTTATTTAAAGATTATTACCGACAGTGATGGTCGCACGGGTGGTCCTCCGCGCACTCGTCGACGTCGGTGCAGGCACGGCGGTCGCGTGGGTCGCGGCGCCAGCCGGGCCGGCACCAACAGGCGCGCCCCACCGGCAGATCCGTGCAGTTGTGCGCGCACCCACCGTTCAGCAGCACGCACTCGTTCACGTCTGCAATGGAACGCTGTATTTTGTAATGATGTAAGGCAAACGCATAGACTTAGACTTTTTCAACTTTACTAACTTAATTTCTTGAATTTTCTGCAGCATAGGTTTTCAGTAATATTAATGAACAGTTTATATCAATAAGCTAAACTAAATATACTAACTGCATCGCCACTCGTCGGTGTAGTCGCCGCAGTGGTCGTGACCGTCGCAAAGCGCCGATAGCGGCACGCAAGCGCCGTTGCCGCAGCGCCATGCGCCCGCACATCCCGTGTCGCCACCGCCGCCCGCGATCGCCGCGCCAGCCTCTGCCTCTGTTCCAAATGCAGACACGAAGGACGCTGCAATATTACAAAAAAATATTTGCAGGCACCTCTGCTAAAAGATAAGTTTCGATGACTTTTTTATTAGGTTCACAAAACTATTCCTTCTTAACACTGCATACAAAACACTGGGGGGCAAAAAGATGGACATCTTCCTCGATTATTGTAAGAAGATTGTGGGTGTAGTTTGTAAGAGAAATTGTGATATTTTAGTGTGATGTTAGTTAGGTTCTATTGTATGTTTTGCTGTGATATTAGGTTAGTCTTTTACTCTGTGCCGTCGTTTTATTGTTGACATTTTAATTGTTTGAGTCTTTTTGTTGGAATTATTATTGAATTATTATCTTAGAATTATTATTATTGTGTAATTATTATTATTAATTGAAATGTAATTTATTGACATGTATCAAATTTAATGATACTAAAGTATGAAAAATGTTGATTGAAAATGATTGTTAAAAAAGTAAGTGTAAGTGTAGTAACTAAAAATTATAAAGAAATAGAAAAATAATAAAAGAAAATAAACTGCCCTGATAATGTTAGGGGGACGAAAAAAAAAAAGAACTGCATACAAAATAAGATACTATAGGAAGATTCATCTGAATCATTTACTACTTTTAATGCCAAATAATACAAATTGAATTATCACTTTCATATTACGTACAGCACGCCAAAGGATCCTCGTCGGAGCCGGTTCCGTTGGCGCGGCCGTCCTGGCAGTGGTCGCGGCCGTCGCACACGAGCGCCTCGTCGACGCAGCGGCCACCGCAGCGCACGCCACGCGCGCACTCCGACCCCTCCGCCCCCGAAGCCGCGCGCGCCGAGCAGCCCGGCGGCTCGTCCGATCCGTCCTCGCAGTCCTTGTCCCCGTCGCAATACAATTTCTGTCGCGAGAGTATGCGATATATCAGCTCGCGCCACCGAAATAGTGAGGATAGTTATTAGGAATCCATATACGGAACTAGATTCAACCAATATTTACCGTATCTAGGCAGTGCGCTGACGAGGCGCACCGGAACGAACCGGAGGGGCAGGCGCAGCGGGCCTCATCCTCCCCGCGAGGGCAGTCCACCACGCCGTCGCAGAACGCCGTCGCCGGTACGCACGCACCCGACGTGCCACACCGGAACGTCTCCGGTCCGCACGACGATGTGTTCTTGTGGCCTATTTAAGTGGAATAGTTTTATTATTCTTAAAAACTTGTAATTGGCCTTATCGTGTTACCGTCATTATTATTATACTAGCTGTAAGGTTTCCTTAAGAAAAAAATAGACAAACTTTTAAATGTTATGTCCCTATAATATCAAGATGGCTGCAAAATTATATTTCGATGAAGTCAAAGCAAGCTAACTAATCATAATCACTAAAGCACTATAATTTTTAACTGTGTTAATATTTAACTTTATTCAATTGTTTAATACTTACTACAGTGTAAGGTTTCGTCAGAGCCGTCAGTGCAGTCTAGGCGACCGTCGCAGCGCCAGGCCAGCGGGATGCACTCCACCGCACCGCCACCGCCGCCCCCACCCCCGCACTCAAACTGCTCCCGCGAGCAGCCCAGTAGAGGCTGCTCCTCGAACGTGTCTTCCTCGCTGTTCATCGACAAACTCGTTGTAGTGTCTACGCAGAAGACGCAGAGAGTTATGATTAGTATCGCATAATGGATAAGTTGACGCAGGTGGGCTAGGTAGGATCGTACCAGAGGGGCAGTCGAGTTCGTCACTCGCGTCGGGGCAGTCGGGTAGGCGGTCGCAGCGCGTATCGGGCGCGTAGCACGCGTTCCCCGAGGCGCAGCGCAGCGCTCCGTCACCCAGCGCCGCGCAGCTCCAGTGCGGGCACGCCACCTCATCCGAGCCGTCCGGGCACTGTGCCGCGCCGTCGCACCGCGCCCCCGCCTCCACGCACGTGCCGTCGTCGCACCTGCAATATAACAGCGATTGTGCCAGCTGCTCTCTGCTCTCTTGACATAACTCCTAAATTCAATTACCTTATATTTATTTATTATTTTCAAGTAAATTTCACAAGTTTGTTGGCAGTTTCGTCACATCATCGTTCAAGTTAATGACGATGTGACGAAAAAGCGAACCCTGAAATGTTTGTTTACATTTTTTATTTATTCTGGTGAACTCTAAAATAATTACTTGTAGTGGGTGTCTAGACAGTCGCAGCCGATTTCATCCGCACCGTCCTCGCAGTCGGGCCGGCCGTCGCACTTGGCAGGCGCTGGCAGACACCGCCCCCCGGTGCCGCACGAGAAGTATTCGGCCGGACAGTCACGGGACGCTTTAAAGACAAACATTTTAGATACAATTTAATTAATATTATATTAGGTCTTTACCTATGAAATTGCCGTTTTGTATTAAAAAAAATTTAAACGATTTTTTTTCATGTATTTTTTATATGTATTAATCGAAGTAATCACCCATGCAATCAATGCATCTTTGCCAACGCAGTGGCAGTTTATTGATGCCCTTTTTAAAGAAATCAGCTGGACGGGAGGCAACAAATTCTTTAAAGGCATTTTGTACTGCCTCTCGGGTATTGAATTTTTTTCCCGCCAAGAAGTTATCCAAATTCTGGAAAAAGTAGTAGTCTGTAGGCGCAAGGCCTGGTGAGTAGGGCGGATGACGGAGAGCTTCCAACCCCAGTTCTTGCAACTTGGAGACCGTCTGCTGTGCAGTATGAGGTCGCGCGAGCGATTGACCAATGCTGGTTGGAGATGTGCCAGCTTCTCCATCATTGTGTTCAGTTCTTCTTCTTCCATTACTTCTGCAGTAATGCTCACCCCGTTTGGTAAGAAGCTGTGATGAATCACACCGGCGCTAGACCACCAAACAGTGACCAGCACTTTTCTAGGGGTAAGTTTTTGTTTAGGGCATTGTTTAGATGCTGAATCAGGATCCATCCAACATGCTGAGCGCTTGCGGTTATCAAACAGAATCCATTTTTCATCGCAGGTAACAATGCGGTCCAAAATTCCTTCATTTATGTGTCTGTTGAGCAGTGCAAGGCACGTCTCGACGCGTACTTCGCGCTGGCGATCATGGAGTTCGTGGAGCACCCATTTGTCAAGCTTTTTTACCCTGCCAATTTGACGCAAATGGACCAATATTGTTTTGACGCTAACGTCGAAAGCTGCTGCTAATTCAGCCGTAGATTGTGTATCATCAGCTTCCACAATCGCCTCTAATTCGACATTGTCGACCAAAGTCTTCGGACGACCGGGAGGTTCATTTTTCAGGTCGAAATTTCCAGAACGGAAGCGAGCAAACCAATAACAGGTGGTGCGTTGGTATGTAGTGTTAGCTCCGTAAACGTCGCTGATGTTGCGTGCCGCTTGTGCCGCGTTGCTGCCACGACGGTACTCATATTCCATAATTACTCGAATTTTTAACGTATTTTTATATATATATTGCGATGAAAAAAGATTGAAATGCGATGAAAATGTAACACTAATCAATAAACAAATGACTACTTTTGGAAAAAGAATTCCATGTTTTTAAAATAAAGTTAATTTGAAATAAGAATTCTTAGCCAAACAAAAAATATTTTGATTTGAAATGGCCCGTACTGCAGAACGGCAATTTCATAGGTAAAGACCTATTATATAGCAATATCCCGCGCCCTGCGGGCAAATACCCACAACCTACAAGCAAATATGTGAGTGCACGCATAAGCATGCGTAAAGCACCTCCCACACTGCTGCTACTGCTCCGGATTAGGTGCGAAACACGCGTCGAGTTTTGCGACCTGCATGGTGGTGTGGGGCCTTGCACGATCTAAGTAAGTGCACGCTTACACATTTGCTTGCAGGTTGTAATTAGTTTTTCGCGGGATATTGATAGATATAATATTATTTAAATTGTATGCTATGAATTTCCGCAAAGTATCGCCTGAATCTATTAACTAAACACTTCAGAATCAGGATGCAGGAATAATTGACAGCTGCCTTAAACTAAAGTTATCAAAAGAGATTTTTATGAAAATTATAACAGCGCCCATACATTTGACATTCGATAACGTTACGTTTACGTAGATGTCAAATGTTCCTGCTAGGCCCCCAAGCAACAATGTCTCATTGATACAAAATATATATGTATAAACTCACTGCAATAGTAGAGATCCTCGTCGCTGGCGCCGATGTCGTCGCTGCAGTGCGGTACGCCATCGCACACGAGGTGCTGCGGCAGACAGGGCCCCTCGGCGCAGGCGAAACGCTCGGACGGGCAGCGGTGTGGGAGCGGCGCGCCGCACGAGCGTCCGTCGCGCTGCAGTTCACGCCCCGCGCCGCAGCCGCAGCTGGCATGCCCGCTCGCATCCAGTGTACACATCTCTGCGCATCCCCCGTTGTCCATTGCGCACGGATCCGTCGCGCCTGAAATAAATAAAATACATCTACTGCTGGATCTACATTTTTTAACATACAGATTTGATTTACTATGTAAGAGCACTCACAGTGCTGGTGGTCGGGCGCGACGACGACGACAGCGCAGGGCCGCAGCACATCGCGACGCAGCGTGGCGACGCGACCGGCACGGTCTCCGCGGAACACGGAACGCGCCACCCAGTCTGTCCAGAACAGCCAGCCGCCGCCCGCCGCCACCGCGAAGGGGTGCTCGGTAGCGGTGGAGCGCGTCACCACCGCGCGGTGCGAGCCGTCGTAGTGCATGCGCTCCAGCTTGTCGAGCCGCGCGTCGATCCAGTACAGCAACCGCGCGCGGTGCTCCAGCGCTAGCCCGTTCGGCATCAGGATCTCTGTCGTCACGATCGCCTGCCGCTCCGTGCCACTGATGAACGCCCGCTCGATCGATGGCCGCGACTCGTTCCAATTTGTCCAGTAAATCCGCCTAAATATGACATCAGATAATAATTAACGGAAAATTTTACGAAGTAGCTTGCGATGATCGTGGGTGGCTCGGCTCACCTTTGGCAGGGCTCGTAGTCGATGCCGCGCAGGCGGTCGCCGGGCGTTAGTGTGAGCAGGGTGCGCACATGCGCGTTTTGCGACGCGGCGGGCGAGCGTGCGGCGTCAGCGCGCATGGCGCGGACGTTGGCCGCCTTGATAGTGGCGGTGGTAGCGCACGTCCAGTATAGCATGCTGCTTTCGGCCGCGAACACCATACCCTCCACCGAGCCCGCATCTGTGCAGAAACAGTCTTCAATGAGCGAACAAAATCAAAGAAACAAGGTAGTTCAGATGGCTAAATACACACGTTCGAGAAGCACGTGGTGATCGCTCCCGTTGAAGTGCACCGCGTTGATGGAGCCGCGCTGGATGTCCGAGTAGAAGATGGTAGACGCGTCGTACTCGTAAGCTAGAGCTATCGCGTTGCGCATAAGGGTCCTGTAATATAATTATATATGTTGTTTTAATAGATACCAGTGGCGTGCACAGGATTATGACACTGAGTATGCGGCGAAGTACTCGGTCACAAAAACTTTTTCGTTTATAGATTTTTAGCATAGCTACAGCCAAGCGACGGATCTCTAAGTCGAAACCATGCCAACAGAGCAAGTCTTAGATGTACTACTATTCATGTACATCTTCTACGGCAACGCAGACAAAACAGCGATCGATCGTCGCGGCGGAAGAAATTCTAATAAGTAAAATAATAAGCATATTTTAAAATATTATAACTACTCACCAGTCAGTCAGCTTCAATTTTCACATATTCAAGGTTCCGGTTACTTGAGATTACTATATCCCGATGTAAATAAACGCAAGATTTCGGCCACCTCAAATATCTTATCCAAGTGAGTGATAGTTACAGAACACGTCCTTGCAAGATATCCGATGTGGCCTTTAAAAGGCTGATTTTCATGTGATTCGCAAAATATATAAATAAACTTA
This sequence comes from Phengaris arion, assembly GCA_963565745.1. Classification (NCBI taxonomy): domain Eukaryota; kingdom Metazoa; phylum Arthropoda; class Insecta; order Lepidoptera; family Lycaenidae; genus Phengaris; species Phengaris arion. Next base: position 5,271,542 of record OY751432.1, read on the forward strand.
ATAATAAAACTACGGGTTAGTAAAAAAACAAACTACTCATTCATTTATAGATTAAATCTATGCGCCTATCCTTTTTTAAATATGATTTTAGGATATCGTCATAGAAAGTTGGATTGCTATCTATCATTAATGCCTTTTCTATAGAAATCATGGAAAGCTCTGTGAGTCGTTGTTGATTTTGTGTGTTTCTCAAATATGTGTGGATACGTTTTAAACACGAAAATGACGCTCTGCCGATGCGCTGCTTGCTGGGATAGTCACAATGAATTTCGCTAATCGTAACACTTCAGAAAAAACTTTATTTAAATTGTCCTTTTACAAATTTTGAATAATACTAAATACACAACTATTTGCAAATTGAAGTGATCTATTAATACAGCGCAATTCATTTTTTAATCTATCAAAATTAAAATTTGCCTGATAATTATTAGTGAACCCACTGATTTCATTTTCAGGGAAACGTTCACTATATGTATTAAAATTCTCACACAAAGTAGCTCAATAAACTTTAAATCTTTAATGTTTTTATAGCGATTTGTTAATTCACTGACTACATTATCAATTATTTCAACAAAAAATCGCCGATAATGTATTTTTACATCATCAACGTTGCGCTTTCTTTTAGGTGGTCTGGTAATGCGAACGGCAGCATCATAATAGATCTCGAACTTGTCTCCGAAACGTTCTAAAAATGACTCTAACTCCTTTATCTTTGTTACACAATACGCGATGTCACTAGTTTTTTTTTAGCAAAATATCGTACAGAATATCCGTTTCTGCAAAAATATCTGCGAAAGATTTTAAAAGAAAATTAAATTCAAATTCTTTCATAATAAATAAAAATGAACTGACTTGTGTCAGTGTTTCACCATCCCAGTCTTGTGTATTTATTCTTAAATTATTATTTTTTAAGAATTATACTAGAATTACTTAATAATATGCAAGGAAAACAATATAATATAATCGTATGTACACAACCACACAGCCAGTTATACGTTTCATAACTTTTAACATAAAATTTTCGAGTTACATTATTTTTTTGCTGGTTTAATTGTTGTAACTCGAGTACACACCTACCTTTAGACAGAATTTGAATCTTTTCACTGAATGACAATTGTGAGAACTTGTTATTTTTAATTTTTAATAAACACACATTATCAACGCAAACCTCACAATCAAATAACATTTTAAGAAAATCAACAAACGCACTAGTAAAAGCAAATCACTACAATTATTATAGAAACTCAGTAAGAAACTGTTAAATGAACACACTTTCAAATGTTAAAATGAAGAATCTTTTAAGAAAACTATAAATAAACAGGAGCGATTAAAATGTAATCAATGCTTATCACATGAAATATGTAATATGGCCCCCGCGAAACACAAAACGTTTCTTCTATTTAAACAAATAAAACCTTACTAAACAAAAATGCATAATGTGCATACGTGATTTATTAGTTTCGCGTCTATTATTTTTACTCGGATTATAGGCAACGAATAATTTCCGACAAGCCAGTTCGGTGGTTTTCGGAAGCGATCGGATAGCCGAACCGAAGCCGAGAGCCATCGCCTGCCGCGGGAGTTACCGCTATATAATCATGTCGATATTCATAGGTGTGTGCGTTTGCGAAGTATGAAAATTACACATACATGCGATAATTTGTCCTCCAGAACGCAACGACATGAGATGAGTTGCTATTTATAAAATATTAGGCTTTTTTAAGTTATTATATTTTTTTAATTAATTTATTTACTATTAATTAAAGTCATCTAAAACGTACGAACGTTTTATTAAAATATCTGTGAATGACAGTAAAGCACTGCATGTCTGCCTACAAGGAGCGCACGCCCCTGATAGATACGCACAAAAACTTTCATGAAAAATCTTACGTAGTAATTAGACTACTTACTTATTTTCAATAGGCGGATAAGGAGAGTTCAAGTTCTTCTCGTCCTCAAAGTGTATGGTATCGATTTGTGTCAGGCGGGAGTACATTAAGAAAGATTTGTACGCTGCAAAAGCAAAATAATCCACTGTCAATAAATTATAGACAAGAATGTATACGTGAGTTTAGTGACATATAAAGGGTACTGACGTGTGCAGTTCTTGCCGTTGGGCGCGAGGTCTGCGTGCGGGCAGGCGCAGCGCGCGTGCCACCCGTCCCACAGGCACAGCGCCTCGCAACCACCGTTGTTCACCGCGCACGCGCTCATCACACGCCCCTGCGGCGCCTGCTGCGACTCCGAAGACCATATCTACGCATTGTAAATTCCTACAATATCAATGTGATTCTTTTATTTGTTTAATCACAAAAGTTGTAACACTTTTTTTACTTACGAGTAGGTCCTTGAGGCTGTCACCGACTTTGTCAATGACGATTCTATAGTCGCTCAGGTTGGTTAGCGGAGCTACCGCCACGCTGCCATTACCCAACATCCTGTAAAGATATTTAGATTTAGTTGGTATTCACGTCTTATGCGATAAAGCAGAAATAGCGGTGCCTTACGTGTCGAGCCAGTAGAGGTGCGCGCGGTGCACGGCCAGCGCGAGCGGGTAGCGCAGCGGCGCACCCGCCAGCACGCGCGCCTGTCCCGAGCCATCGTAGCGCATGCGCCACACGCTCGGTGAGTAAGTGTTTGTCCAGTACACCATGCCGCCCTGCAACAAGGCCACGGCTCACCATTATTCCCCCTCTACCGCTACTTAAAGTACAAAGCAGTCTCAGCCACAAAAGCTTAAAAGTCAGCTATCGTATAATGTACGCAGCCTTACCTGCACATCTAGCGCTATGTCGGAGAGCGCCGTGCCATTGTACAATAGCTCCGGCGCGGAGGCATCGAGCCTCGTGCGCTGGATCCAGCTGCCTCCCGACAGGAACAGCCAGCCCGCCACCGGATCTATCGCTATAGCTGTAATAGGCATCAGAGCTTAGTTTAAATATCTTTTTTTTTTCATTTATTTAGGAATATTATTACTTTATTATTAGGAACAAACAGTTATTTAATACAAAATATTTTATAAAGTAATACATAATTAAGAAACGTAAACCTAGAGTTAAATATATAGAACTTAAAGCTACTACACATACATTCGGATCAGCTTATAACAATGTTTCTAATTTTGTAATTTGGATTTGGTTTCATTTTACTTAAAGATCAATGAAACAGATCTAAATCATCAAAATACTTATTATATATATTGCAAGATCTTCTAATAAAAGCATTATTAGCATTAGAAATCCTAACTTGCCGTACACTAAAAAAGTTTCTTTTTCTAACATTTCTTTCTTGTCTCCGGGGCACACGAATCTCAATACTTCTAAGTAGCTCATGTGTACCTACAATGTTTTGAATTATTTTGTATAAGAACACGTCACAAAATAGACAGCGCTTTGCCAAGGGAGGTATGTTATATCTCGAAATTGAAGATTCGTAATCAGTATATAAGTTACCCATTCTAAATTCTAAGCACTTAAAAAAAATGTAGTGTTTCCAATCTCTCAGAGCGAGTTTTGTATTGCGGAGACCACACCACGAATTCTTTCGCAATTAGAAAATATTCGCAATAATCATCACATTTATTTTATTTATTTATTTATTTAGGTAACAAACAGTAATTTACAAACATTAATAAACTTTATAACTACAACTAGATCTAAAGTACCATAATTTAGTATACATAAATTAAATGTGTAAACATTTTTGTAAGAAACTGTTTAAACTGTTTTACCTAAATAAATTAATAAAATAAATTAATAGAGTGTCGACTAACCAGTGACCGGCAACGGATCGGTGTCAGCCAGCACGTAGCGGTGCGAGCCGTCGAGGCGCGCCAACAGCAGCAGCGTTCGGGAGGGGTCGGAGCAGTACAGGTTGCCGGCCAGCCAATCCACCGCCAGTGCGCCCAACGCGTCCGCGCCCGCACCCGCCGCCGCTCCGCGCACCAACACGGCCTGCCGCGCCGATCCGTCGCGCCGCACGCGCCACGCCGCGCCCGCCTCGCCGTCCGCCCAGTACAGCCACTCCCCCGCCGCGTAGTAGTCGATGGCCGCCGCGTTCGCGATCTGCGGGATAGGCGGCAGGGCGCTTGTGTCGCTGCCGTTCGTGGCGTTCAGCAGCAGCCCGCGGAGCTCCCAGCTCATCGAGTATATCAACGCCTCGTCTAGGGCTGCAATACAATTTATTTCTCGTGTTTTCCATTTCTTATTAAATACAGAGAACATAGGGATAATCTGTATACTCACGAACGCAACGTAATCCATCACGACGGTAGCCCTGCGCGCACACGCACAAGCTGCGCGACTCGTTGAGCGGCACGCACAAGTGCTCGCACTGCGCCGCACGGAGCGAGCACGCACTCGCGCCGCGCTGTGCATCTGCGTCATACACGCGAATCGACGTCACGCCATCTGTATAATAGCATATTTTATCAGTTCCGCTTACTTTTTAACTATAACTATTTATATTATGTGTTTACATTCTTGCTGTATTGAAAATATTTCCATTCAAAAGATACAAATAAAAATATTAGTTGGGTAAAACACAAACCAGTATTATTTTTGTAGATCCTTGGGTTGGCACACTCATCCTTGTCACAGACCCGCAACGTTGCGTCGGAGTTGTCCGCCCACAGCACCTCACCCGCGTGCACGTCCAGCGCCACCGGCCGCGCGCCCATATGCAGCGGCAACTGTTTAAGTTTTATTTATGTATAATAAGTATATTATCATCTTATTTAACATTTAAATATGACACATATAACTAGAATATTATTGTCATCAAAAAGTAAAAACTGCTTTAGCGTTGTTATGGTTAGAAATTAGATAAAAACGAAAAAGGGACGGAAAACCAAAGAACCACCATTTCTTAAAGAACCACCTAAATTTATCGGTTATAACATGTACAAGACAAAGATAAATATTTTTGTAGGCTTCACGTCTGTAGTGTATAAGTTGAACATATTTTTAAAGGGTCACAATTAATTATGATAAGATGCTGCAACAATTGTTAATTTAGAAAACAGAATTTACCGTGTGAACAGTTTCCTTTCGTAGGTCCATGTACACAATCGCAGCGGACGCCAAGTTAACCCAATACAAGCGATCGTTTTCGATGTCAATTGCAAAACCTGCAAGAAATAGAAATTATAAAATAATTAGGAATAAATTGAACATAGGTTTAATCATATACATACTTATTTTCGTAGTATTAACGTTAGTACTAAAGATTTTATACATACTAGTCACACCCGCTACGTGCATGTTGTCTTTGAGGAGGACGCGGCGACCGCTACCATCGCCGTTCGCAGTTTCAATGCGTTCCTCGCCGTCATCGTTTGTCGCCCAAAATAATTTGCCCCTTGAATAAACAATATCAACAAGCAATTTATAAATTACTTTAAGATTTGACTTTTGAAACACCGTGATAAGTTGATAACCGTGTCAACGGTTCAGTCTAATCATTAAGTTTATCAACGTTAACGGACCATTTAATACGGACTATTAAAGCAACAAATATGATATTATAATATTTACCTTAGCGGGTGCACCTGCAGCGCGGAGACGTGCGCGGGCGCGTCGCGACGCAGCGTGGCGGTCCGGTCCCCGCGCAAGCCGCTGACGGCGAGCACGCCGCCTCCGCACACGTACAGCAGGCGCGCCGCCCAGTCCAGCGCAAGCGCACGCGCACCCGCCAGCGCACTGTCCGCCACAGCCTCCGCGCCGCCACCGCGCACGTCCGCGCGTTTTACTTCGTACGTCTAATACATAAAATCACATTGAACTAACCTTCGTTTCATTGATTTTAAGTTCCTATATTCACAGTCAACAATAACAATATCGCAACAACAACAATAATAACCTTAAATCATACTCTAATCGTCTCTACAATATGTTACGTGTTTCAGAGCAGCCCCAACAACAATTACAGCCGCTCCTCCATAACGTGTACAAATTTTTTTCGAATCAAGTTTATACTGTGAGAAAATATAGTGTAAATAAGACAGAAATTACTCACATCCATATCTATCCAGAAGATGGCGTATTCAGCGGGCAAGGCGTGCAACGCGGTAGGGGAGGACACGAGCGCGCCCGACACGGTCGGCATCATCAGCTCGGCCGCCTGCTCCAGCGCCAGCCCACGCACCTCACCCGCGCGTGCCACCACCAGCATGCGCTCGTGAACTAAAAGTACACACAATTATATTATATTCCATATGTGCTAAAAGAATTGGCTACTAATCTACTCTAGGAAAGTATTTTAAATTACATATAATATGTTTGTTTTATACCGCTTACAATCATTTTTTATTTTAAAAAAAACCACACACATGTGCACACACAGGATTTTGCTTGTCAGGATTCAGGATACACTCGCGTAGGGTCCCGGTAAAACTTTTTTAGGTCGAAGGACCACTGCTCTGGTTGTTGGGGTTGAGTATTAAGATAAACAAAGATAAGGATAAGATTCACTGTATTGAGTCAGCACAGATGCGAGCCCCGCGCTCGGTAGCATGTCCCGTCGTGAAGTTACGTTAATTTATTACATTATAATAAATGAAGCGTGGCGTTATTGCAACGAAATCTAGGTAACTCGCGTTGTAAGGGTATTGACCCGTACAATATATTATGTGATTAATCTTCATGCAAAAAATAAATTGTATAATTATTGTTTACTTTTAAACGATCATTTAAAACTTTTTTTTGTTACAACAGTCAAATAGCAATTCTAAAGAAAATAAATTAAGAACAACCGACAACGCATACCCTCGCAAGTGTGACCGTCAGCAGCGAGACGCATGAGATGGGGACACGCGCAAACACGCTCCGTGGCCGAGTCGATGAGGCAGAGATGCGAGCAACCACCATTTTGGGCGCAAGGGTCCGTTGTGCCGCGCGGCTGGCGGCTGGGGTGTATGACCTGAGACGATAGAGATTACGACTTGATATTTCATGCAGCCGTGACAGTTAATACTAGTACGGCTACCGATGTTACCTTTATTTGTGCCACTTGTGGAAATATCTTTTGTTCAATTGTATTGGTGTATTTTTAATAATATCTTTATTTAAAATAAGTGAATTCTTATTATTTATATTAAATAAGTTATGTACAGTGGTCATATTCGCACGCGGCAACTCACCTTCAGGTCAAAGGGTTGCGTGAGCGTGCGCTGCACCACGGCGACCGAGCTGCCGTTCCACTTGTTGGCGCGCACGACGCTGTTGCTGCGCCAGTCGGTCCAGTACACGTGCGACTCAAACACGGTGACGGCGAAGGGGTGCGACACCGCCTCGTGGCCGCGCAGCAGCTCGCGCCGGTCGCCGCCGTCGTAGTCGGCCGTGTGCACGGAGTCGGAGCGCGCGTCCACCCAGTATAGGCGACGCGCGGGGTGGTCCAGCGCCAGGCCGTTGGGCCACGCACCCGCGCCGTCCGCGTCCGCGCGCAGCAGCCGCACGCGCCGCCGCCCCGCCATCGACGCGCGCTCGATGCGCGGCAGCGTCGGCTCCCAGTCCGTCCAGAACACGTAGCCTAGCGTCACCGGGTTGTACAGTAAAACTAATTCCTTAATGGTACTAGGTATTCGTCGAAGTACACATATATAATACAGACGGTATATGAGAATCTACTATTTCCGAAATACATTAATAACTTGGATTGAACGAATGCACAATAGAGTACATACCCAGTCGGGGATCTACGGCAATGGCTCGCGGGCTATCCAGCTCTCCGGTGATCAAAGTGCGGCGATATTTCCCGTCAAGACGTGCCACCTGAACATTTAAGAAGATAAACAATGAATAACTGTTTTTTTTATTCAATGAATTATTTCAAATGACGTATTGAGCCCACCTCGATCTGGTGCAGGCTGCTCTCGACCCAGTAAAGGTTGCCGGCGATCCAGTCCACGGCCAGGCCCTCGGCGGTGGACAGACCCTGCTGTACCACGGGCTCGATGCCGCTGACCACTACACAATGCACATTTATAATATACAGGTATACGTATGTGTGGGCGATTCGCTGCGGCCCACGGCCTTAGGTATATAATACTACTCTGCTGGTTGCTGGTTTTTGACGCTGGTAACAAGAGCTATAAAGTTCCTCCCGTGCGGCATAGTGCTGCGGTTGCACCAGTAAAAAGTAAATACCAAGAGCATTGGGTCGACGAGTCGCTCAAGGATGATGAGGACATGGAAGGAAAGTGCAGGGTCTTATGTATTAGGCCGATGACTCGAACACACAATTGCACTTCTGTCAAGCTGTGACTATGGCGCCTAAAATGAATATTTAAGCGGGGCTCATGGGAGTTCAAATCAAAAAATTAATTACTAATTTTTTTGTTTATTTTTTACAGACATACATTGGAACAGGTGAATCTAAAATCGGTTAAAAAATAGTTTCTATAAATTTTGTATATATAATGGTACAGAACCCTTCGTGCGCGAGTCCGACTCACATTTGGCCGGTATTTAATAAAAACATTTTATAATCGCTGCCGTCAAGAAGTTGTCGTACCTTCTCCCAGCAACGTGCCGCGGTAGATGGCGTCGTCGACGACGTCGGTCCAGTACAGTTGCAGCACGCCGTTGTCGCGCCGCCAGTCCAGCGCGATGGTGTTCTTGAGCGAGGACACGAGCGCGCGCGACCGCAGCGACGGCAGCTCCATGCCGCGGATCTCGTGCCGGTTGCTGAACACCAGCAGCGGCGCAGTGCTCTCTGCCCCGAACACAACCAAAATATAATGTGACTATTTAATATGGAGTATCAACCACTAGATATTGCGCACAAGAGCGAATACCGCAGGAACCGTAGAATAGAATCGAATGATTTATTTTCCAAGAACGCATACCTTTTTTCATACATACAAACTTTTGAGTTTACAATATTAGTAAGGATAATGATAAAATAATAATGAAAAATTGTGTGTCAATATTTGTACTAGAAATAAGGCGTTCACGGCCAAGGAGTTTTTTATTTATTTATGACAATATAAACTTACCAGTACTTTTACAGGTGAAACCATCATCGGCGAGACGGTAGCCCTCGTAGCAGGTGCATTTGTGACGATTTTTGTACGGCTGACACGTCTGTAAAAAGTATCCTTGTAATATTTAAACAGCATTGTTTTTTTGCAACTTTTTTAAATTGTTATTAACATTTGAAAAATCAGTCGCTTTCGATACGTCGCTGAAACTGCACGTGCGCCTATCGATTGCAGTGTCGATTACGCGTGTGATACCTACGAGTGCGCCGCGCGGCGCCCGCGCTTATCGGTTCGAGTGTTTACTCGCTCGACTCATCATCGTTTCTGACTACGGGGACGATGGAACCAAAACAAAGTTATTCGTCTGTTACCCAAACGTTTTCTTTTCCCACTAAAGATCAAGCAGTCGTTGTAGACGAGGTGGATGATATGCAAATTAATGATTATGCCTACGCTTTCGGAAAAATTATTGACCCCTCAAAATTTTGGTTTTTAAGCAGAATGTCCAACAACCGAGTTGGTTTGTTTGTGTCAACGAAAGCGGTGGCCGAAGAGTGGACTGATGCTCATCAGTGTATTGTTTCGAACAATATTAAAGTACCTATTCGACCACTTATAACAAAAAAAAAAAAAACAAACGTATTATTCTATCTAATGTGTGTCCGATAATACCACATAATCTAATAGAAACGAAGTTAGCAGAATTGAAGATTAAATTAGTTTCGCCGGTGTCTTTTATTAGAGACGGTATAACCGAGCTTGCATTTAGTCATATTCTTAGTTTTCGTCGAGAAGCTTACGTACCACCAGAAGAAATCAATAATTTACCCGAACGAATACAAATAGAATTTGATGGTGTTTCTTATTGGATTTACGTTTCTACCGATTCAATGACCTGCTTCCTATGCAAAAAAAAAAGGTCACGTGGCCAATAAGTGTCCTGTTAATTTGAAGTCCAATCTAAATTCTAAGTCTCATAATGTCTGTGAGATTATAGAAATACCAGATTTTCCTCCGCCAATTTCATTTCAAAGACCGCACCCGCCTACTACGACCGACTCCTCGCGAAGCGTTCATGTTCCCGCTGCAATATCGGATAGCGAGGTTATGAGTGAGTCCGACTCGAGCGAAATTTCCGTAGACAACTCTGGATCGGCTAAAAAAAATGGTCAAAAAACAAAAAAAACAACTCCCTCACTTGAATTGCAACCGTCGGAATTAAAATAGATTGAAAAGATTTTGGACAGTAGTGATTACCCAATGACAATTAAAGATTTTATTAGTTTCCTAGATGAGTCTTACGGTAATGAAAATATTCTACAAATAAGTCTCACCTACACAGAAGATGTAGGCCAATTAGTTAAAATCTTAAAAGAAGTAATACAAGAAATTACGTCAGCAAAAGTAAAAAATCGCATAGCTCGTATGATCAAAAAACTTAGTAAATATTAATATAATTTAATTAAAAATTATTCAATGGAACAGCCGCAGTATTATACCGAAAAAAGTTGAATTAGAAACGTTTCTAAATAGGGAAAGTGTTCATATTTGTATTTGTTCAGAAATATGGCGTTCTGAAGATAGAACTTTTAATATATCGGGCTACTGCTGTTTCAGAAAAGATCGAATGATGGATTTGGTGGTTTGATTATTTTACTTCATGCTTCACTTCCGTTAGGGGTAATTGTGTGAGGTCTACATATTTATGGTGTCGGACCACTGCGTTCTGCATAAATAATTGCCGCACAGTCAGAAGTTGGGTCTCATGATAGAGTAATTCTGTAGAATATTTCCTGGGCTTATGGGTCATAACCTTAATAATTCTCGTTGGGCTCGTTCTAGCTCCAAAAGGTGACTGGCAGCGGCTCCACCCCATACGGTAACACAATATGTCAAAAGCGATTGGCAAAGGGCAATATAGACGTTTTTTATAAGATAGAAATCAGCAGCATCCCGAAGATTTCTGAATATAATAGGTAAAAGCTTACGTAAACGCTTGCCCAATGCCATAATATGTGGACGCCAATTTAGGTGTTTGTCTATTATAATGCCTAGGTATTTATGACTGTCTGTTTGCAATACGGTAGCACAGTGACAGTGACGTTCCGAAATACAGACGGAGGAGTGGGCTTTAATTTTGAAATTGGTTGGTGGATTCGAAGCAGCAGTAATCCTAAAGCAAATATATTTTGTTTTAGGTATATTAATAGTTAGTAAGTTTTGATCTAGCCATTTTGTTACTATTTTGAGACCTTCCTCTGCATATTTTTCAACATCCGGCCATGATGATCCTTTAAATATTAAGACGGTATTATCCGCAAATGTGAGGATATTTCCACTGGCCATATTAAGATTGCACAATTCGTTCACGTAAACGAAGAAAAGAGTAGGCCCGAGGGTGCTTCCCTGAGGTATTCTATAGGTTATTTTGGCATCGGAACTATAGACATTCTCCACTCTTACAATTCAACTTCTCAATGATAGATAGTCTCGGAGCCATTCTAGCGGAAACCCACGTATACCCATCTTCTCCAGCTTTGCCAGGAGAAGCGGTATCGAAACTGTGTCGAACGCTTTATTGAGGTCCAAAAATATTGCTACACATCTTTGGCCTCTATCAAGAGATTGTGTAAATATTTCTGAGAACTTTGAGACTGCATCCTCTGTACATTTGCCCGATCGAAAGCCAATTTGAGAACTTGCTAACAGATTTTTACTATCTAAGAATTTTATGAGTCTTGTATTAAATACCTCATTAATGACGAAATATTAAAATTATTGCTATACCTATGCGTAATGGCTCCGAATAGAAGTATCGTCCGATATCACTTATTAATTGTCTATGCAAAAATTTTAATAAAATGATTACCAAAAGACTAGAACTGTTCTTCTAAAACTTCGAAAGAAATCAATTATTTCCAGACTATATGATAGGCTTCCGTCGAGGACGCTCCTGTTTGGATGGCTTCTCTCGTTTCGGCATGGATGTAGAACTCAGTTTTATTAAAAAATAATACCTTTTGTGTGCATTTACAGACATCATGGATGCATACAACGGTGTATCGGTCGACGTGCTTACTGAGCGTCTTGTTGAATATGGTGTGGATATGCATATTTATAAATATGTAAGAGAATTTCATAAACATTTTATTGATTTATTGATCATTATTGTAAGCAAATTTTATAAAATACTTATAATGTCTGTAAAATATTAGATTAAATTTATGTTGAAAGAGAAACCTTAATTATTCGTTTATAATGAATTATTACAATTATTTTATTTATTGAATTTTATGGTCATGAGCACGAAAAGATCACCGTACTCATGACCAAACATCCGGCTTATTAATTTTTATTTTATAAACCGGATGTACGCCCCTTTGGTAGGAATAGTGGGGAAGTCAAGCCAGGGAGGGCTGGAGTGGAGCTCGACGGCGATTCTGTTGGAAGCAATCCAAGGCAGTAGACACAAATTGTGGTAATGCTGTAATAATTTCAATAATTTAAAAGTAATTGTGTTATACTGAAATATATTGGGAAATATAGTGAAAGGAGACTTTTATTTCTGGAACTTCCCTACAGTTTCAGAAGTTGGATCAACGAGACCCTAGAATAGGGAATCGCCACGCCTACAAAACGTAAGTTAAATGGTTATTGCTTTTATTTTATTCTACTATCATAATTTCTTGTACTGTTCTTTTTTTTCTTTTCTGTATTTTTGTTATTGCACTTCGCCAGGGCCACTATGGGAGTGTGGAAACAATATACAATACTTGCTTCTGCACCTGCCAGGGCTACACTCTGGGGTGCAAGAGCTAGTGAAATGTTAAGATCTAGTTAACTAAATAATATTAAATTGTCCATTACACCTACCCAGTGCTATTTAGAGTTTGGACTATATTGAGTGCATTATACATTTATGATTTTAATTTATTTAATAAAAGAATACCAAACGGTATGTACATAAAAATTACATTAATTGCAAACTGCACCCGATGCATTTACCTTAGCAGGTGCCTTAGGTATTAATAATATAAGCAAAAATAAAATTAATTTATTCCATTACATACAAAATTAAATCATAAATTAATTTAAAAATAAATTCATTGAAAGTACGTAAGAACAAATATTGACAATGAATGAAACTTTAATAAATCACAAGTTAAAATAAAAAGGGTCATATAGAATCATTAAATCATAAAATATCAATCAATTATTGGACTGATTATTGTAATCATGGAGGAATAATGTCTTTTTTTTGTCACTTCGCCGGTGAAATATTATAACATTTCTTTGAAAGATATGATTGCTTACCGTATTTGATTATTATCGTTGCTATGTTAAACTTTTCTCTGCTTTGCAATGGTCGCTAAAAAAAAATCTGTTGGTTTTCGTTGACGGACGTTCATAATTACCCACTTTGAACCACACAATATTTCACAATAATTATTTTAACTATAAAGTATAATATTTCTTTATATTAATTTGTTTAATAATAATTATAGTACATATCATACTGACAACGAACTTCAAACATAGTTTAAGTAATATAATTAGTGAAGGTAGTTAAAAAAAAAAAAAAAAAAAAATTACGTCTATAACGTCATGAGGAGTTTTGGATTGACATTGCTAGATTCATAAAACTTTATTTTTATTTTTACAATAATATCTTATTATATTTTACAAGCTGAATTATACAATAACAATGCGATTTATAAAAATAAACTATATTTGAATTGTAATTATTGAGGCATGCAATGCCTCAATAATTTACAAGATTTTGTCCAAAGTTCTGTATGTTGTAGATTTATGTTGCATTGTCTTATTAAATGAATTAAACTGAAATGGAATGAATAATGAATCAAGGAATAACACAATTAAATTTCTGTATACTAGTTCTAATATTATTAATTTCAAGTTTCAGCTATGAACATAGACCGTTCACTGGCAAAGAGACTAATGTCTGATGTTGAATCAATAATACGAGACCCAGGAGAACCCCGGAGTGAGGGTCAGGGTCGAGTCCAAGGAAGTTCAAATAACCCAGGAGTACCCAGGTCACAGGGTCAGGGTTTTGGTGAAAATGTTCATAGCCCAGGAGCACCCAGGCAGGGTCAGGGTCATAATGAATTATTAGATTTATCTAGCCATCATACTGAACCATCTGTTTCTCGTATTAGTCGAGAACCCGAGAGGAATTATAATTCACGAAATAGCCACCGTAGACACCGAAGTTCTTCATCGTCCGATTCAGGTACGCGACATCATACTCCTCTTAAACGTACTCGATATTCGAGTTACCAAAATAGAGATCATGATAGTAATATTTTAGATAAGTTTCTTAGTATACTAAATAAGGTCAGAAGCACAGATAAACCTAGGCTCTCGTTTAACGTTAACGTCATTCCAGAATTTGATCCAATGTCGAAAGAACAGACCGTTTTGACTTGGCTAACTAAGGTAGAGGAATGCGCAGAAATTTATGGCTGGGACGACAAGGAAACGATTCATTATGCTTTGCCTAAATTATCAGGGGTAGCAAAATCGTGGTATCAGGGCTTACCATCTTTGTTATTTACTTGGTCTGAATGGAAAAAGAAACTGATAGAGTCCTTTCCCTGTCGTGAAGATTATGCTGAGCTTTAGACAGAAATGTTAAGTAAGAAAGTAAAATATGGAGAGTCATTGGAGCACTATTATTATACGAAGGTAAATTTATTAAATAGATGCAAAATTTACGGTAAACAAGCTGTTGACTGTATTCTATATGGGGTTGAAGACCGTGCCGTTAAAGTAGGTGCCCAAGCGGCTCAGTTTACGGAACCTGAACAAGTTTTAAAATATTTTAGGACTGTAAAAGTAGGACAGAATAGAGATAGAATAGAATTTAAGGATACACAAAAGTTTCGAAACGAACGTAGATATCCATCAAATAAGCTTACTGGCTCAAGAGACAATGCAAGTGTAAGGTGTTACAATTGTAGTGAGCTAGGACATCGTAGTTCGAAGTGCGATAAATCTCCCATAAAATGCGATTATTGTGAGAGGTTAGGGCATCGTGTAGACTACTGCTTTAAAAAAAGGTCCACTAAGGAATATGAAAAAGGACAAGCGCAAGTCAAGGATAGGAATGAAAAACAAGTAGCTGAACTTAGTGTTGATAATGCTAACAGTAAGTATATAATAGATATCAAGCTAAATAATTCTATATTTAAGTGTCATGTGGATCTAGGCAGCCAATGTACGTTAATTAAGCAAAGTGTGGCTAAAGAACTCGACCTAGAATATACTGTTTCTGATGAATTACCCGTGCTGAGGGGCATCGGGGCTAACCTAATAACTCCCTTAGGCTGTGCGGTATGTACTTTGGAAGTACAGGGTATTAAAGAAACCATTAGTTTGTATATAGTAGATGATTATGTTATTCAGCAACCGGTGCTACTCGGCCACTCATTTACAGAAAAGCCTAACATTATTATTACTAAAACACCTACTGAATTGATTTTCAAAAAAATTATTTCCGATAAAATTTGTTTGTCTGTTAGCGAACGAATAAGTATACCAAGTAATTCTATAAAACCTATTATTGTCAGATCGAAATTAGCTTTAGTAGGCTTTGTTTTAGTTAATGGTACTTTGAGGGGACCTGATGGGAAGGAATACTATCTCTTCCCTGGTCAGTACGAAATCACCGATGGTAGAACTGCACTTCTTATTTATAATATTTCATCTGATACAATTACACTAAATGAAGGTTTTCTTTTGACTCGAGCTCATTATAAAAACCTAGAGTCTGTACAAATTTTAAATACATGCAGTGTCGCCTTAAGCGAGACAAAACAACCTATCACTTTGAACTGCGGCGACGGGCTTGATGATAATGAACGTTCACTACTACATCAGCTGCTTGAAAAATACGCTGATAGCTTTTCAACTGACCTTAGTGATCTAGGCTTTACTAACGCAACCGAAATGGTTATTGAGCTCGAGGATTCCCAACCCATAGTTTATAGACCTTACCGTATGTCTATCGCGGAAAGAACACTTGTTAGAAATATGGTACAGGAGATGCTTGACAGCGGAATTGTAAGAGAATCGTCGTCGCCTTACGCTAGTCCTATAGTTCTTGTAAAGAAAAAGACCGGCGAGAAACGATTATGCGTAGACTACCGAGCATTAAATCGTAAAACAAAAAAAGATCACTACCCTCTTCCTAGAGTTGAAGATCAATTAGATCAAATAGCTGGCAATTCGTTATTTACATCTCTCGATTTAGCATCAGGCTACTACCAAATCCCTATTGAGGAGGAATCGCGACATAAAACGGCCTTTGTAACCCCTGACGGACAGTTTGAGTATAACCGCATGCCTTTTGGTCTTGTTAATGCACCTTCGGTTTTTCAGAGGACTATAAACAAAAATTTATTAGAAGCCAAAATTAAATATGCTATCGTATATATGGACGACATTTTGATACCATCCAAAAATGTCAGTGAGGGGTTAACAAGGCTAGAAGAGGTCCTCCAGTTGCTGAAAAAGGGTGGTCTTACTCTCAATCTTGGTAAATGTAGCTTTTTCAAACAAAACATCGATTTCCTTGGTTTCGAAGTAAGCGCTCAAGGTATTCGCCCAGGTTCTAGGAAAACTGATGCTGTTTCAAAATTTTCGACACCAAGAAACCAACACGAACTCAGGCAATTTCTTGGACTCTCGGGGTTTTTCCGTCGATTTATAAAAAGTTACGCGATAATCGTTTCACCCCTGACCGATCTGTTGAAAAAGGATGTTCACTGGGTTTGGGGTAAAAGTCAAGAAAAAGCATTTAATGATGTAAAGAGTTTATTGATCGAACGCCCTGTATTAGCTCTATATAACCCTCTTGCTGAAACCCAAGTGCATACTGACGCTAGCAAGGAAGGTCTGGCCGGTATTCTTCTTCAAAGCAATCTCAATGATGTTTTTCAGCCAGTATCATATTTTAGTCGTAAAACAACTCCTGACGAACATAAGTTACACTCTTACGAGCTTGAAACGCTTGCCGTTGTAGCCTCGCTAAACCGTTTTCGGGTTTACTTGATTGGGATATCATTTAAGGTTCTCACCGACTGTAACGCCTTAAGATTTACACTAACAAAGCGCGATGTTATTCCGCGTATTGCACGTTGGTGGGTCCAACTACAAGAATACGATTGTTCCATAGAGTATCGCCCGGGATCGAAAATGGCTCACGTCGATGCTTTAAGTCGAAACCCGGTCGATAATCCGGAGCCTGAATCACATCGTATTTTAGACGTATTACCAATACGAAAAGATAATATGGAAGATGACTGGATCACCACCGTGCAATGTGCGGATGAAGAAGTTCGAAGAATCAAGGATACTTTAAATAATCCAGATTCTGAACAAACAGTCGAAGTTTGTAAAAATTATAAGCTCAAAAATGGAAGAGTGTATCGTATCGTTGGTGAGGATCTTAAATGGCTGGTCCCAAAAGGTGTCCGTTGGCAGGTGGTAAAACGAAATCACGACGACGTAGGCCATTGCGGTTTTGAGAAAACTCTTCAGCGTATACAAAAACTTTACTGGTTTTCGAAGATGCGTCGTTTTATAAAAAAGTATGTGTCTTCATGCTTAGAGTGCGCGCATCATAAAGCGCCTGGCGGAAAACGGGAAGGTGAGCTCCACCCGATAGAGAAAATAAATGTTCCGTTCCATACGCTTCATGCGGATCACCTTGGTCCTTTTGTTAAAAGCAAAAAAGGGAATTGTTATCTTTTGGTTTTGGTTGATGGTTTTACCAAGTTTATAAATCTAACTCCCGTCAAAAATACAAAGTCGGTAACAACTATTAAGGTCTTAAAAGACCACATAAGTTACTTTGGCGTCCCTACGAGGCTTATCTCGGATAAGGGCTCTAGCTTCACTAGTAAAACTTTTAAGGAGTTTATAACAGCTTATGGAATTAAGCATGTGCAAAACGCTGTTGCTACACCTCGAGCTAACGGCCAGGTGGAAAGATTTAATAGAACAATCCTTGATGCACTTTCCACTTCTGCTCACGGTGATGATGAAAAAAATTGGGATAATCATATTCCTGATATCCAAGTAGGACTTAATACGACGATACATAAAACTACTAAGAAAAGCCCATCCGAATTAGTTTTTGGCTTTAACGTTACAACTCGGTCGCAAGGTATTCTTCATTCTATTATTAACGATACAATTAATTCACTAGAACCAGAGAATCTGGTAGAAGTTCGGAACGAAGCTAGTGATAACATAAAAGAACAACAAGCAAAGGATATTGCAAAATATAATAAAAATAGGAAACCCAGTAAAACTTACAATGTAGGTGATTTGGTTAGAGTTGAGAGGCAGGTACCCCACGACGGTAAATCCCAGAAACTCGTTAATAAATATCAGGGCCCTTATCGTATAATGAAAGTACTCCCAAATGAGATTCCTCATTGAGGATACTCCTTTAACTCGTAAGCAAGGTCGCCGATATGAGAATGTAGTAGCTATAGATAAATTACAGCCTTGGCTTAATTTTGATAGAAACCTAGATTCTTCTGATAACGAGAGTATTTGTAGTGAACATGATCAAGACTTATGTAAAAAAAAGTAGTTTATAGGTAGTATTATTTACACTATAACTCTATTTAAATATTAGTTAAATTTAATCAAATTTAAATTTTAGTTACATAGAATGTAACTAAAATTAAAATCCTTTTTTATTTGATTTTTATATTTGATTATAAACTTTAAAATTAATTCTTTAGTATATATTGTACTGATCTTCTATTATATTATACAAATATCCACGAACAATAAGTATTGTATTATTGTTATTTCTTTGTAATTGAAGCCGAGGGGTCTCGCTTCGAACAGGATGGCCGAGCTGTAAGCAATTTTATAAATTACTTATAATGTCTGTAAAATATTAGATTAAATTTATGTTGAAAGAGAAACCTTAATTATTCGTTTATAATGAATTATTACAATTATTTTATTTATTGAATTTTATGGTCATGAGCACGAAAAGATCACCGTACTCATGACCAAACATCCGGCTTATTAATTTTTATTTTATAAACCGGATGTACGCCCCTTTGGTAGGAATAGTGGGGAAGTCAAGCCAGGGAGGGCTGGAGTGGAGCTCGACGGCGATTCTGTTGGAAGCAATCCAAGGCAGTAGACACAAATTGTGGTAATGCTGTAATAATTTCAATAATTTAAAAGTAATTGTGTTATACTGAAATATATTGGGAAATATAGTGAAAGGAGACTTTTATTTCTGGAACTTCCCTACATTATTACGTTAAGATAATTGAACGTTCAACAATCCAAAAATAATAAATCTATGGTATGGCACAGGGGGACCCGATGTCCCCAATTTTATTTAATATTGCCACCGTTAAAATTAACAGTTTAGATTTTCCTACTTTAAAAATAATTCAATATGCAGATGATTTTATATTTTATTGCAGGAAACTCTCAATAATTTTGAAAAACTTATACACGAAATTGGTTTACAGTTATAACTTAATAAAACGAAATTATGCATTTTTACCAGGAAATATAGTGTCCCCTCAGTCAAAATTAACTTGTATAATGTTACCTTAGAAATTATAAAATTTGTAAAATTTTTAGGTGTTTGGTTTGACCAACGATTAAATTGGAAAAAACATATTAATGAAACGCACCAAAAATGTTTAAAGTACAGTAATATTTAAGTTGTGTCAGAAGCTACAGATCCCATAAACCTAAGAAAATTATATAGAAGCCTTATCAGGAGTAAGTAGATTGGAATACGGGTACTCTGTATTTGCCAATGCCAGTCAAAACATTATCAGAAAATTGGATTTATTTCAAAACCAGTCTTTAAGGCTATGTGGTGGTTTTGTTAAATCGACCCCAGTACATATTTTGAAAATGAGCTTTGCATGCCTCCATTAAAAATTCGAAGAAAATTCTTATCAGACAAATTGTTTATAAAAACTTTATCGCGATGTGATGACAGTTTAATTAAGCTTATTATTGACTTCGACAATATAATTAATTCAGCTGTACCTTACTAGAACAAACATGGTTTTCCTATAATATTTGATAGTTCAAAAAATCTTAAGCAGCAAATAATTTCAAAACATGATATTTGGCCTTCATATGAACTTAATATACATAATTTTGTAATACCATTTGAATACTTATGTTTCACTGATATTCCATTCGTACACCAGTCTAAAACAAATATGTCACCAATTGAACTTAAAACAGCTAGCGTCGAACTGCTTTGTAGTAAGTGTTTTAATTATGTACATATTCACACGGACGGTTCAAAGTCTACTGGTCTCGGGGAATGTGCATTTTATGATTCTCGATCTAAGACTAAATCGCAATTTTTAATTAATAACAATGACATCCCAATTATGAGCATTGAAATTATAGGGATATTTAAAGCAATAGAATACATAGAAACCACTGATTATCAAAATGTTGTCATCATTACTGATTCTAAAAGTGGACTGTTACACTTAACCGTAGTAAAGATTACATGGGTAGCACTGAGGCTTTCCTCGTTATTAAATGTATTTATAGTCTAATAGGCAATGGGGTTAACGTTCGCCTACAATAGGTGCCTTCTCTTGTAGGTATTGCTAGCAATGAGACTGTTGACGCTTTGGCATGTGATGCACGATCTGAAGGCACAGCTACTAATTAAGTTAATTGTTACCATTGTTAAATTAAGGCTGACATAATCATATGATGAAGAACCTTTAAATAAAGATTAAAAAAAAAACATTTGAAAAATAATTGCATCAAGGCATACACTCGTCATCTTGTCGAGTGACGATTCAACATTATCCGACAAACACTGGAGCATTAGGCGAGCAGAACAAGAAAGAAAATGTTACATTGTAAGGACGATTACCTGCGAGCATATTCCCCATTCTCCGCAGACGTCGGCGGGCGCACAGCTGAAGCCGTCGGCGCGTAGCCGCATCGTAAGCGGGCACGCGCATGCCGGCCCGCCCGGCGTCGGCGCGCACACGTGCGAGCATGCCGCCACCAGGCACATCGGCTCGCCTGATCAATAACAATTAATATTATAAGTAATGCGACATCAATGATAGTTTAAGTACCGCTATTTAAAAAAACTAAATATGTCCAGTTCACGTATTGTTATAGAATAAAGGAGAAAGATATTATATATAAAAAAATGTGTTTGTGACAGTGATGAATAAAACTTTAACGCAGACGGTGTTAGCAGTGCGCGGACTCACCACACCTGTCGGCCTCGTCGGCGCCGTCCGCGCAGTCGGCGGTGCTGTCGCACAGCTGTGTCAGCGGTACGCAGCGGCTGCCGTTATCGCAGCGCAGTGCGGGCGGCTCGCACGTGTCCGCGGGCGGCGCGGCCGTGGTGCTGGTGGTGGTTGTCCGCGGCGCCTCGCAGTTCTCCTCGTCCGAACGGTCCAGGCAGTCCTCTCGTAGATCACAGCGGAACTCCTGAATGAGAAATATAGCGTTGTAGCCACAGTCACAGACGTTAACAATATTAAATTAATGTGTCATTATATTTCTTTATTGCTCGGTAAATAAGTGACATTAAATACTACCATAATTATAGTAATCTGTTTACATTTAGTTCAAATTGGATCTAACCGGAATATAATAGAAAAATCAAGCTGAAACTCACCAAACGTATACACTCGCCGTCGGTACACTGGAACTCGTGCTCCTCGCACAGGCCGTGTTTCAGAGTCTCGTTGTGATTAACTCTGTGCACAATAAACATAATGAGACTACATAACCTTTCTTGTGCAGGCCAGAAACAAAACTGTTATTTTATTTCTTTTTATGTTATTGAGGTAACAGCCGCATTTATGTGTATAGTTTATTTATAATCTCAGTAAAATTACATTTCTAGTAGAGACAGAGTAAGTTGTTTATGTTATATTTATATATAAGCCAAGCAACATATACTCAAGTTACTTTTCCCCTATAAGTGGTTTTATTTCATGTAATATCTGCGCCTTTACTACTGACGTGGGTCGGCGTCGCGGGGCGGGCGCGGTGGGCGCGGCGGGGGCGGGGCGGCAGGCGGCCTCGTCGCTGGCGTCAGCGCAGTCGGCGTGCCCGTCGCAGTAGTACTCGTACGGCACGCAGCCGCCGCTCGCGCACTTAAACATCGTGTTGCTGCACTCCAAGCTCTCTGTAATGTAAGCATTTATTAACTTTATATCATTTTTAAAACCATATTTAACACTAGCCAGTCTAATAGAGAGTATTTATATTAGGAACTAAGCTAGGAATTTGCAGGTAACAGCTTCAAGATGCTCGTAATTATCTAAAGAAGGTAAATGTTATAAGAGTTTAGGGTTTTTTAATGAATATTGAGAAAAAAGAAATCATAGTTAAAACAATTTTATCGTATGGTGAGCGTCGGTATCAGTGACCGTAGACGAGACTCACTGCAGCCCTCCTCGTCGGAGCGGTCGTTGTGGCCGCAGTCATGCGCGCCGTCGCAACGCCACGCGGCGGGCAGGCAGCGGCGCGACGTCGCGCACGCCCACTGAGCCGGCCCGCACGCCGTGCGCGCGCACACCGCGCCCGACTCGTCTGCGCCGTCCGAGCAGTCTGACAACATCGATTGATTACTCCAAATACAAACACACACATTACGGACAGTAAAACAACGTCTTTCGAGAATCTTCGTGTTCTGTACATCGTTTAGTATAGAAATACGATGATTGCCAAGATACATTAAAAAAGTAGGGGTGAACAAAGAGAACACGAGCTTATAGCCCACTTCTCACTTACGCAAGAAAGTAACCAGGTTGCCGTTAAGGATATAACATGATAATTAAAAACTTTAAAGATTATAAATTTTTTGAGTAACTTATTGAGTAATTGTAATAAGATAGTGCTAATAAGAATAACCTCAGTGACCACTTTTTTAAACAATATTTGTTATTGTATATTCGTCTTTTACTATACTTTATTCTATCTGTGAAAACTCTTAATTGGTCTTCTTGTAATATGTTAAAACTATATTTTGTTCTAGCTGTAAGTTTTCCTAAATAAATAAATTATTGGAGATATGAAGGTATGCTATCTCACCTTTAAGTCCATCACATATCCAGCTCTTGGGTATGCATCGATGGACGTCACACTGCATAAAATCCTCGCTGCAAGTCACGTTCGCTGCGGACAGTAATTATCAATTATTAACCTCTTATTAAATTAAAACTAAATAACTCTTATAAGACACTTGTTAACAGTAACACGTATCTCACCACAATGTCCGTTCGCGTCTTCGTCAGAGCCGTCCGGGCAATCGATGTCTCCGTCGCACACGAACGTCTTGTCAATGCACAGTCTGCAACGATTTTACAATTTAAATATAAATATTACTAATTATATTATATATATATATATTAAATTAACAAATATCTAAATATTATAAATTAAAGTGCCCCGCCGCGTTTGTCTGCGCGCGAATAATTTTGGGCACATTTTAATTCAGCAGCGTGAATTTTCCGCAATATTAAGTTATTTTTTAAATTTCTAATATACATGTAAAACGTACCCGCGTCCGCAGTGGAAACGGTCGGGCGGGCACTGGTGTGTGGGCGCGGACGCGGAGAGCACGCACGCGCGACCGTCCGCACGCAGACCCGCGCCGCACTCGCAGCTGTGCGCGCCCGCGCCCGTCGCCAGGCACAACTGAGCGCACCCGCCATTGTTGTTCGAGCACGAATTCTTGCCTGCACACACATTCAGATTCATAAATAAAGATTATGTAAATGGCAGCCGAATGTCACGCTTACGTTAGCTGCCTCCCTGGTACAATTACAAGTAAATGAAATAAACAAAAACAGCGCGTGGTTGAACCGCTAAAGCAATCAGCGCGCAGTCTGGATCGGTCATTGGCTGAACTTGTCTATGGGTAATTACGCTAAGAGGCAGAAAGAGAGAGAGATGTACCGGTGCGTGCCGAGGCGACGACGAGTGTGAGTGAATAGAGCGGCGGCGGGAAGGCACGCAGCGTGCTCACAGTGCCGTTGGCCGCGCGACGACGCACCAGACCTGACCCGTGCTCGCTCCACACCACTTCTCCTGCGTGACAAACTTTTTTGTTTAAGCAGAGGATTTTAATAGTATAAATTAAATTAAATACCGTTTATTTCAGGCTGCATAGGTCCATATTATAAATACCTTATAGACTAACATACATATGTAATAAACTAACACTAACACTAAACACGTATTGTCAGCGACGTGGGGCGCGAAGTGTCCGGGAGTCGTCCTCTAAATCTTCTATAGACGACTCCAATCGGCAAGAACTCCTCCTTATCGAAGGCCGGTAAATGATGGGTCGGAACTCTCACCACAAAGGAACTAAATTTCACTTTATGACGAGATTCCAAATGCTCCTCAAGGCGAAGTTGGTTCTGCTCTTGATGTAGTCCACGACCTGCTCGACCGTCGTAGAACAATGGAACCTGGACACGTCTGCGTCCGTTGTCGCGGGAGTCTCACATCGCAACAGCTGCTCGGGTCCTCCGGGTGCGGTGCCGCGATGGTTGCGGACGACAGGTTTATTCTTCTTCCTCTCGACTTTGATGAACCCGCCATCATCGCACGTTCGGTCCTTTTTAGACAGAGGACGCTCTTTAGAATGGGCCTCCTTGGGGGGCAGGTGGCGGGGGGACGCAAGCTGCGACACTTGCGTAACTCGGCACCGGCTCCTTCGCGAGCGGGGAGCAGGCAGCAGAGGCGGCAGCGACGATGTTCGTTGACCCGTCGGATAATGCTGACATTCTAAACGTAACCGCCTGCGCGCCTCGACGACGACTAGCAAACTTGCAGACGTATCGCCTGTTAGTATAGGCAGTATTAATGGAGTTAATTGGGACTCCAGTGCTCGAGAAAACAAGTTTTTTATTCAAGCCGGCCATACTTCGCTAAAATATAAAGGTTTTTCTTCTCCAAACATCTTTCAAGGTGAAAACTGACCTTCATATATAGCGAGTCCGTAGGGCTTGGATATGGGCGTGTCCGGGCCGTCCTTGATGATAAGCTCGCGTGTGGCGCCCGTAACGATAGTGCCATCGCTCGTCACCCGGATACGCTCCACGCGGTTCAGGTAGGTGTCACACCTGCATGTAACATAAAAATATCAAAGATTTTAAAACTCAAGACAGACTATGACGTACATTTGACAGAATAAATCTTCATACAAGAAAAAGTGACGCCATCTTGGTTTTCTTCAAATGTCAAAATGGTCAAAAATCTCAAAAGTGGGGCCATTTAACTGGAGACACTTTTTGCCTCAACATGCCTCGTCTATAACATATACGTCTATGAAAAATATATTGTAGTTAAAAATACATTTAAGTCATTAGATAGTACTACTAAAATTGGTCATTGGACAAGTTGATCAGCATAAAAGTTAGCGAGCAACTTCAGTTTGGTAACGTATGTCTGTTGCTGGCAACGTCACGCGCAGTTTTCTGACATTGCCAAATATTTAAGGCGTCAATAATTATTGTGGCATATAGTGGAAACGTAGCATATAGATCTAGATGACACATGGTTGTGATTGTGAATATGGGTCATTTACCAGTAAAGGTGGTGGCGGGTCAGGTCCAGCGCCAAACCGTTGGGCCAGTGCAGGTCTGTGTCTAGCAGCGTACGGCGCCGCGACGCGTCCATGCGCGCCGACTCGATGCGCCCGCGTGCTGCCGTCGCCGACGCCCACACCGACCAGTACATCACTCTGCAACACACGCGTACGCGCGCGAGACGGCTTAACCACTGCCTTGGTATTTAAGCTACTATGTGTTTATACTCTCTTCGAAACCAAATTAATCTAAACGTAAACAAAAAGGTCTAAACAGTGTTTACTTAGGTTTTTCTGGACATGCTTTTTTAAGAATAGAACTAGTTTTAGTGGAAATTCTAAGTATTTCGATCCACTAACATAACTTGCATGCACATAGTAGATGTGGTTACCCGTTGTCGGGGTCGAGCGTGATGGCGCGCGGGTTAAAGTTGGGCTCGCGCACGAGCACGCGGCGGTCGCGCGTGTTCAGCCGCGCCACGTTGATCTGGCCCAGCGCATCGTCAGTCCAGAACAGGTTGCCGCCTGTGACGCCACAACTCAGTTATATGTTGCAGGGTAGGAGATATGAATTAAACAACAGCGGAGTAATCGTTAAACATACAAAAACGTTACGTATTATATAGTAAATTGTACAAAATTTAGTGTAATTGATTGTAATGAAGTCGTACCCATCCAATCGATCGCCAGCCCCTCGCAGTTGTCAACATCGTCACCGATAAACACCTCTCGCCCCGTGCCATCTAACTGCTGGCGGACTATTTCATACCTGAATATAAATACATTACAACACTTTTCAAAGACAAGAAAACAATAGAATCTGATGTTATTGCTAGCGTGTTTTAGCAGTGTTTACCTATGCACGTCGCAGTAGTAGAGCATTTGTGCACGCACGTCGACGTCAGCGGCGGCGGGGCGTGCGGCTTGCGCGGCGGGCGCGAACGACTCGTGCTCGCGCCGCAGCGACACGCCAGCCACCAGCGGCGGGGTGCCGCGCGCCAGCGCTAGGTACACGTCCTCCGACACCACTACAAAATACATATCAGTGTCACATACCTCTATATCGAATATTTTTTCCTTAATTGATTTGAAAAATAAAATTAAATACATGAAGTACTCACGTTCGCAATCGCCGTGTCCGACAAGACGGTACCCGTGTCGGCATGCGCAGTGCGCGTGCGGCGCGCCGTCGCGGTAGTCCGTCAGGCACAGGTGCGTGCACCCGCCCTTGTTGACGCTGCACGGGTGCGATACTGGTGACATACGATTACATTAAACATGCGTATTGTTGCACAATAAAGTAGTTATAAAAAGTATATAATGTCAATGTCTAATTGACAGGTGTCATATGTATAATGTAACACTTAAATAATGAACAGTTAATAAATATCTGTTGTATCACTGGTGTCACCACCACTCTAACATAAGAAGGATTTGCAAGAACCAAGACATCGCAGCCCCCAACACGTGTGATTTAAAAACTCATTGACTGATTGACCATTAAAAGAAATATCTTGAAGAACCTAGATAAGATTAGGTTTCATATCTGACAAATTGAAACTATGTAACTCTACTGTTAGACAAAAGCTATCTTCCTTAAACCAAACTGTTTGTTCTGTCAAATGTACGTCATAGTCAACTTAGGTTTTGAAATATTTGCTGTCACTACTAAACTTTGTTTATTAGTTAAATATATAAATTCGTTAAATCAGATCAAACAAAAAAATAAAGAACAATGTAACACATAATGCAACGAATTTAAATGTCACTTAATCACCGCACAATAAAGTAACACAACGCCACATAAATTTGGTTAAACTTAATCTTTTAAATGTAAACTATATCTAGACTGTTTACCGATGGGCTGCCTCTGTCGGTGGTACACGAGCACGGCGGTGGGGCGCGCGTCGAGGTGCACGGTGCGGCGCGCGCGCTGCCGGCTGAAGCGCGACACGGCCGACACGCTGCGGTTCGACCACACCGGCAGGTACAGCGTGTCCTCCAGCAGCGATATATGCTGGAGCTTCTGAGTCTGTAACCCCGAAATTTGTTACAATACAGCGGCATACTTTTGCACCAAAGTGTTGTGCGCAACCTATTTCATTTGTTCATTTTATGTAGGCAACTCATTACCGAGTAAGCGCGTCGCACTGTGCGGCGGCTGGTGCCGTCGTAGTTGACCCGCTCTATGCACTCGAGATAGGCGTCGGCCCAGTAGAGCGCGCGCGCCGCCGGGTCGGCCGCCAGCGCGCCGGGGTACACGATCCGCGCGCCCGCAAGCGCCATCGCGCCGCCGCCGCGCAGCCGCCCCGCCCACACGCCCGCCGCCGCCCCGCCCCACGCCGACCAGAACATCAACCTGAAAACATACGTCGTCATAAATTACGAATTAAAAACATGAATTACTTCGTTACGTGTATGGTGTAGAGGGCGACGCTTAAACCTCTAGTTTATAACTATGACTACCTAATGTTTTGTGATTGCCGTTTCCGGAAGTGTTATCCAATTAATCAATTTGGCCGTATTAATTAATTACCAACACAACTTAATTATAAAACTGATGAACGGGATTTAATTTTAAAATTATTCTAACGTACAGTTACATTTGTTTGAGACTAGATGTTGCCCCCGACTTCGTGTGCGCGTAAATTAAATTAAATTATTTCGTAAATCTCGCAGAAACCGTACATTTTTTCGGGGGGAAGGCCCCGTAGTCTGCTCTATTAGACTCTATAAATTTCATCAAAATCGGTCAAGTAGTTTCGGAGCCTATTCAATGCAAACAAACAAACAAACAAACTATTCCCCTTTATAATATTAGTATAGAAGTATGGAAAAGAAAAATAAAGATTTCTTGCACACCTAAAGTAGTGTCCGCTGTCGATTGTAGAACGTACTGTACATTAGCACCGAACCGTGCAACAGAATGTCGGCGTCGTTACGTGTCAACAAAGCCTAAGTTCCGACCGATATGCCTTACCCGGCCAGCGGGTCGATGGCGAAGCCGCGCAGCTTTCTGAGGCCCTCGTCGACGAGCATGCGGCAGTGCTGCAGCGTCACGTCGCACGCGTACACCACCTCGCGCGCCTCATCGCCGAAGTACCAGTTGTTCGCGATCCAGTCGATGGCCAGGTGCGACACCGCTAACAGACAACATTTATTTATATAAGGTTGTACAAAATCAATTACGGATATTTTGATGTGATCTATATGTCGAGACCTATAGGCTGGAAAAAAAATTTATACCGAATAAAACTACATTTGCACTCTCTCAGGCGCCGAGGTCATTAACCTCACAGAATCAGCTGATTTGAATGGGAAGCAAGTACTGTAATAACATCAATACAATCAGATGTGTGAGGTCAATGACCTTAACAGCGCCGTGAAGGTGCGTACCTTAATTTTATTTAGTATATTATTATTTCGTAATTTTTTATATTTTTTCTGCCTTAACGACTTTGCATAAGCAGTAGATCATATTATGACCAAAATACCCGTACTTGATACTGAACAACGTTATGTAATAACCTTGAAAGATCACCCAGTACAAATGTCAGCAGGAAGTCATGGTGTACTCACAGTCGAGGTCCGGGAAGAGGTTGGGCAACGGCAGCAGCGTGCGGCGCGCGAAGTCGTCCGCCGGCACGCACACCAGCCCCGCGCGGCTCATGTTGTGGTGGATGTAGCACACCGTCCTGCGCACCGTAGTTAGGTGAGGTGAGAAACTGTACGTGTATGTAGGTACTTATTTATTTATTCCAGTTCATGACGACCTCTGTGGCACAGTGGTTGAGCGTGTCGGTTCTGGAATCCCGCCGAAGGAACAAAAAGTATGTCTGTGGTTCCTGGGTAATGGACGTGTAATAAAAATCTTAAATATACTCCCGGCCCGGCCCCTGTAATTTTTTGTTCATTTTCGACTTTATTTCTATGAAATTGTAAATGCAAAAAAAAAACAAATATAGTCATAAGCATCATTCGAATGCGCGTCGCGCGGGGCGCGGGGAGGGCGCGGGGGATTCATACATTATTAATTACTTTTACGCCTCCACTGTAGGGTTACCTAAATTTATGTTTTTTTTAAAGATTTTCCAAATACACCTTCAATTATGTATGAATGAGCTATGACACAAATATTTTTTTACATACATTTCTTTGTTGATACAAAATATGCCATATATTTCTGCCGACGGTCTGCAATTGCACCCAGTATTTATAATATAAAAGTATAAAAGTAAAAGTTAAAAACACTACTCGTTGTCTGGTCGGCGTACCACAAGTTCTTCGAGCACTTATCACGGGGCCAGATTGGCGTGGTGTGAAGCGTATACATTATCCGTCCATATACGTCCATAAACATTATTAGCTAAGACAGAACGTCTGAACGTCTGTTGGATACCCGATACAGCTAGTTATATATATATATATATATATATATATATATATATATATATATAAATTCACTGTGTACGTAATCAAACTCCTCCGAAAGGGCTTGATCTATTTGACTGGTTTTTTTTCCTGCCTATACATATATTTAGTAGGTCTCACAATAGGTCGTTAAGGTAACCCTGGGTGTAAATTTGTATGGCAGGGCAACGTTTGCGGGGTCAGCTACAGGTCACCTTTTTTTATACATTTACTACCTGTTGGTGTAGTGGAAGTCGATGGCTCGCACGTTGAGCGCGGGCAACGAGTGGTTGCCGGGCGGCGGCTGGTTGTCTGGCCACAGTCGCTGCACGCTGCTCTGCGTCACCGCCAGCAGCGACGCGGGCGCGCCCACCGGGTCGTTGACTGCGGCGCACGCGTGCCCGTCCGCCGCCAGCGTATAGCCCGCCGCGCACGAGCAGCGATACGAGCCGGGGGAGTTCTCGCAGCGCTGCGAGCACGCGCCCTCCCAGGTGCACTCGTTACTGTCTGTACAGCGTAAATCAATAAACTAGTACCTATATAAAGTTAAATATAACTCCCCCACACCGATTTCGGTGACCGTTGCCGGTTTCATTGAAACTAGATCAGTTACGCAGGAGTAATTTTATAGTGCCCAAGTGTGTGCGCAGTACACAAGAGCACTCCCCCCCTTTACTCTCGTAACCGACACGACTGGCGAGAGATCAGGCGCAGGTTCGACTTTTTAGATGCCCATCCGACGCGTGAATCATCTTTCTTGTCAGACAATCAGGTGATCAGCCTGCATTGTCCTAACCAAACTTGGAAACAACATTTTTTTGTTGTTCCAACGCGGGAATCGAACCCACGACCTACGAATCGAGAGCCAAGCTCCAACAGCTAGACCACGGAGGCTGTTGTTAAATAACCTAACCAAGAGAATGACAGGGCGTCATGTCTAAGGAGGGTTCCGTAAATATTAACGCGCATTAGGTTTTTTCAAATAACTCCAAAATATGTACACTAAACACTGTATAAAAACCCTCACATTCATTTAAAAAGAACTACTCGACGATACCCCACTCACAATTACATCACCATGAAACTATATTCACAATTACAAAATTTATGGCGGACACACAGACCGACGAACGGACGGAAATATCGAACTATAAGGGTTTCTTGTATTACTACGAATTTTGATAAGGCTATGCGACGTGCCAATTATATAAACCTTTCTTTGACAGTCGGATAAATAGCGGTATTTAAACACACTGATTGTGCGAGTATTTAACTTATGTCGTAACGAAGTTATTAATTAATAAAATTCCTACCGACACAAGTTCCATTCTTATACTCGTAGCCCTGTCGGCAGTAGCAGGCGATTCCCTCGTGCGTCGGTCGACACGCGGTGCAGCCGTGAGCCGGGCACTGCGTCTCCGTGACTGTTGCAAACAAAAATGTTGAAGCCCGACAAGATCTTGAAAGAAATTTGTCAGTGTCACGTGAATGTGACCCACGTCCATCTAATGGGCTACTGGTATGAACATATTATTTATACAGGATGTTCGGTAGAACGTGATCCGTGAAATGGAGATGCAGGGGTGAACACAAGTTTGAAATGTTTTTTTTTCATATCTCAATTTCAAATTGTACAGCAAATTAGTTTTTTATGTTTCTGTTATTACGAGGAAATTAAAACCCTGATGATTGAAACCATTTTCAGTGTTTTATTATAACCCAAGGAGGTCTGGTGTGCGGGTGGTGTCAACATTTGAAAAAAAGACATAATGGCGAATATCTCAGTAACGGTTGAGTCAGTGTCGCACGCCGTCGCAGAAGCGCGCGACGGGCACGCACGCGAACTGCCCGTCCTCCGGCGTCTCCCACCGCGCCATGCCGTCCCAGCACTTGAAGTGCTCTCGCCTGCATTAACCTAGAGCCAGGTGGAGTACTCACAGTTGTCGCAGATGTCCCACTCGTTGCTGCCGTCGCAGAAGTGCGCGACGGGCACGCACGCGAACTGCCCGTCCTCCGGCGTCTCCCACCGCGCCATGCCGTCCCAGCACTTGAAGTGCTCTCGCCTGCATTAACCTAGAGCCAGGTGGAGTACTCACAGTTGTCGCAGATGTCCCACTCGTTGCTGCCGTCGCAGAAGTGCGCGACGGGCACGCACGCGAACTGCCCGTCCTCCGGCGTCTCCCACCGCGCCATGTCGTCCCAGCACTTGAAGTGCTCTCGCCTGCAGTAACCTAGAGCCAGATGGAGTACTCACAGTTGTCGCAGATGTCCCACTCGTTGCTGCCGTCGCAGAAGTGCGCGACGGGCACGCACGCGAACTGCCCGTCCTCCGGCGTCTCCCACCGCGCCATGCCGTCCCAGCACTTGAAGTGCTCTTGCCTGCATTAACCTAGAGCCAGGTGGAGTACTCACAGTTGTCGCAGATGTCCCACTCGTTGCTGCCGTCGCAGAAGTGCGCGACGGGCACGCACGCGAACTGCCCGTCCTCCGGCGTCTCCCACCGCGCCATGTCGTCCCAGCACTTGAAGTGCTCTCGCCTGCAGTAACCTAGAGCCAGGTGGAGTACTCACAGTTGTCGCAGATGTCCCACTCGTTGCTGCCGTCGCAGAAGTGCGCGACGGGCACGCACGCGAACTACCCGTCCTCCGGCGTCTCCCACCGCGCCATGCCGTCCTAGCACTTGAAGTGCTCTCGCCTGCATTAACCTAGAGCCAGGTGGAGTACTCACAGTTGTCGCAGATGTCCCACTCGTTGCTGCCGTCGCAGAAGTGCGCGACGGGCACGCACGCGAACTGCCCGTCCTCCGGCGTCTCCCACCGCGCCATGTCGTCCCAGCACTTGAAGTGCTCTCGCCTGCAGTAACCTAGAGTCAGGTGGAGTGCTCACAGTTGTCGCAGATGTCCCACTCGTCGCTGCCGTCGAGGCAGTGCCGCACGCCGTCGCAGAAGCGCGCAACGGGCACGCACGCGAACTGCCCGTCCTCCGGCGTCGCGCACCGCGCCATGCCGCCCCAGCACTTGAAGTACTTCTCGCCTATGACACAATGTTAACATACTTTATCATTGAGATGAAAATAGATCTTTCTTATATTATGTAGTGAGCGAGCTGAGGTATTATTTGTAAATTAAAAAAAAATTAAGTTGGTTTAGGTTATACAATAAACGTAATAAATATGGTTTGTGTAACAGGATCTGGCTCGCGGAAACCGCACGTACGGGTACTGTAACAGTTTACACGCGGCTCCCGTTACCGCGCGTGTGGTCCGGCGGTTGGCGTAATGCGTAATGCTGCACTTCCTCCGTGAGCTCACGGAAGCTGCGAATCAGCAAACTCGACACGGATATTTTAGCACTCTAGAATCGGCACTTAGCTAAAATGCAATAGCTCCTTGAGCTTTCTTGAAAAATTCCAATCTTTACCCAATCTTGTAAATTTGTGAGTGCTTAGTGCACAAGGACTAGGAAGTTGGAAGGATAAGGAATAGCAAAATATTGACTTGCTGTTAGCGAACGTAAGGACTCAGTCCGTGAGTAACATTAGGGTAAGAGTCGAGCCACAAGGTGCGGCGCCGCACCGCACTGGCGGTCACACGAGCAGTGCGGCGTCGCATTGTCCTGACAGCGCCGCTGCGGCACCGAAACAGGGTTGGCTTGGCTTGATCAGTTGAGTTCCCTACAAACAGCTGTGCTCTTGCGGCACCGCACTGCTTGCAACCCTCCCCGCCTCGTCTGCCTCGTTCCCAAGTCCGGTGCGCCTGCGGTGCGGTGCCGGAGCGGAGCCGGGCGCGCCGTGTGAGACTAATGTGTTTGCAGATCTGTAACTCTGTACGGTTACCACAGACCTATTTAGTATCATTTACAATGGCAGTAGATACGTACACATGTAGGGGTCCTCGTCGGAGGCGTCGTGCGGGCCGCAGTCGGCATCGCCGTCGCAGCGCCACGCCGCCGCGATGCACACGCCGCTGCGCGCGCACTTGAACTGCCCCGCGCCGCATGTCGTGTTCCAAACTGCAACACGAACACGATTCTTTATCCTATACATCACCTACGATATGTAAGTTTCCTACAAGCTTCTTTATGAGACTAAATGGATCTATGATCAATGTAAACCACCTGGTTTGTACGTTACACTTTTCAAACTATCCTCCTGTTGTGTACATACATACCAATACATGCATACTACCAAGAAATGCCCGCTACACACCTAACGTTTTATCGGTACTAAAAAAGTGTGCCGTTTCATCGATCGCATGTATCGCAAATCGTTACGATAATTCGCTACGATACTCAGTGATAGTGATAGGCTTTAGTGATAAAGGAAAATGCAACAACATTCATACATACGCAAATCATTATGCTCTTGGTTTTGTCGAGCTTGCCTCTTACACGAGTCGGCGCGACGCCCCGACTCGAGGCAGCGGCGTAAAACTGAGCCTACTAACCGCAGTTGAGCTCATCCGACGCGTCCGGGCAGTGCGGACGCGAGTCACATCGCCAGGCGGCGGGCACGCAGCGCGAGCCGTCCGCGCAGCGCCACTGCCCGTCCTCGCAGTGCGACACGCCACCAGACCACTCCTCGCCCGGCACCCCGCCTGCAAGACAAGGGCTGTTGAGAAACAGCAATCAAACGTAGAAAACCAGCAGGGAATCGAAAAGAAAACCAGCAACATACGGGCCTGTCGGGCCACTGCGAAGTCTCATAAAGTTATAATCACGTTAATGGCAACAATAAGTTGTTTAGGACCATTATATTTTAAACAATTCATTGTATTTTTATTACTATTGTATAATGGCATCGTTACAAATTACTTGAAAAAAATTACTCCATCCCCTACGTCTGTCGTACCCTCTATTCGTGAAGAAAATGCAAATATTATTTTATGATAGTCGTCTAATTAAATTTATAATAATTATTTTAACACGTAAATAGTCGAAGCTTTTATACTTATGTCCAACTGCAAAAGCTTCGAGACCACAGCTGGTACTAAATAAAGTACCCCCAGTACCAGTAAGTAGCATACAAAACACCATAACACCTACGATGGAGGCACTTCTGCTATAAATAGTAATGTTCCCCATGCACACGCTCGCCCATTACGCCGTGATGCGTGCATGTCATACATATAAACAAACCTAATTATAATTCATTTACCACTTTGTTTGTTCTGTTGTTTATCTTATAAGTTGGTCTGATAAGAAAATTATCATTATCCGTAATGATACTATGGCGTACCTACACTAACTTTGTATAGCAAACACACTGGTGCTGCGAGCTACTGCACTCCATGGGCGACCGTCACGGCTGCCGGTCTTGGCGGGGTATTTTTGTTTGCGCCAGTGTTCCCATGGGCGTAGGCGCGAAGGTGGGCATAGCGGGGTTTTAGTCGATAAACCCCGACGCACTTCATGTCGCGCCGGGGGAGCCCGACATACCCCTGCCTGGGCCCCCTGGGCTGGCATAGTACCGAATTTCCTCCCGTCAAAAAAAAAGTTTTCGGTCTAAAATCTAATCTGAGGCCTCAGGTACTCTCAGTACTCTCACATACAATGTAAGAAAAAGCAAGCGTAATATGATGCCGCTTTTCTGCAAGGCCAGTACACTCCAGCAAGCTTAGTCGTCCTTCCGTAGCTCTTCAACGGCAATAAGATACAAAAACCATTAAAAACTGGCAAGACGTGGGCAATAGGCATATCTTAAACATAAATAGACGGTACTCGGTAGACCGGGTAGTCGTTATCTCAAGACATCGCGAGGGCACCCGCGCGACGTATCTTATCGGGGGGGCAAAGGTGGACGGTGTTTACTGACAGCTATTTATTTTGATCATCATCCACTTTCTTCTGGGAAACTATTGAAGACCTCGTTTGAAGCGTATACAACGAGGCACACATCGCTTAAGAATCGTAGCATAGTAAAATCGATAAGAATTTGAAGTTAGCGAAAAAATATTTTCAATCGACCCTTTTCGAAATGTGGGACGGGTTATTTTCTATCTGAAAAGAGAGAATAATATTAGGTTATTACATATTATGTAATCGGCGTTTTGTAAAGGAGGAACATAAAGTCGATTTTTTAAACATAATAAATTAATTTAATCAAAGTATATATACCAATGCTATCTATGCACTTTTGCCATCTCATTAGTTCCTTGATTCCTTTACTAAAAAAAACCATTCGGACAGGAATCAATAAAATCTTTGAAGGCGCTTTGGACAGCCCCATCGGAGTTGAATTTTTTCCCTTGCAAGAATTTATCCAAATTCGAAAAAAAATTGTAATCTGTTGGAGCAAGGTCCGGGGAGTACGGTGGATATCTTAGACATTCCAATTGAAGCTCCTTTAATTTGGTAGCGGTCTGTTGTGCAGTGTGTGGTCTAGCGTTGTCCTGAAGCAGCAGTGGCCTAGTGCGAATAACCAACCTCGGTTGTTTAGCAGCAAGCTTTTCCATCATGATTTTCAGTTGCTGGCAATAGACATCTGCCGCAATCGTCTGGCCAGATTTAAGAAAGCTGTAGTGAACGACGCCGGCACTAGTCCACCAAACGCTAACAAGTAACTTTTTTTGATTCAATTTTCGCATGGGGCAGGCTTTGGCTGGTTCGCCACGGTTCAGCTATTGCGATGAGCGTTTCCGATCATCGTACAGGATTCACTTTTCATCACAGGTAATGGTTCGATTTAAAATCCCTTCATTATTGTGCCGGTTGAGTAATGTAACGCAGCAGTCGACGCGCGTTTGTCGGTTTGCTGCACTCAATTCATGAGGTACCCACCTTTCAAGCTTTTTCGCCTTCCCATTTTGCTTCAAGCGGATTAAAACAGTTTTATCACAAACACCGCAGCCTGCAGCTAACTCGGATGTGGTTTGCGATGGATCCGCTTCCACAATAGTCTTCAATTTTTCTTTATCAACTTTGGTCTCCGGCCGTCCACGGGGCTTTTTCTGCAGGTCGAAAAACGCACTGTGTTTTCTTTTGCGACACCGCCGCTATACACATTATTAATCCTCCGAGCCGTTTCTGCAGCACTGGTGCCACGGTGGAACTCGGACTCGAAAATAATACGATATTTCAAGTTTTTCATTTTGTAAATAGAGTGACGCAAAGAAAAAAACCAAAAGAGGAAAAAACGAATGAATTACGATTTTCGAAACACAAATGCATGAGTTATAAATTTGAAATTGGAATTCCTAACTAAAGAAGATATATTTGAGATCAAAGTGACCAGACCAGTACGACAAAACGCCAATTCCATATGTAAGGACCTAATATTTAGGTGTTATATACATTGGAGCAGTTTTGATTTCAATTTTTTTAGTATATATTTCTATTCTATTTTGGTGAATACCTATCTCAGAAAGGGGTGGTTCAAATGATTGGTCTTCCTTCACCCCCGGACCTCGCCAAACACGCTGTAGGTATATACCTACATCATTACTATACAGTGTACACTTTACAGGTATCTATAATAGCTCCCTAAACCGATTTTGGTGACGGTGGCCGATTTCATTGAAACCAGGCCAGCTACGCTGGAGTTATTTTATAGTGCCCAAGTGAGTGCGCAGTACACAAGAGCACTCTCTTTTCCATAACCCTCGTAACCCAGTGGGACGGATGACCGACACGACTGGCGAGAGATCAGGCGCAGGTCCGAATTTTTACATGCCCATTCGACGCATGGATCATCTCTCTTGTCAGACAATCAGGTGATGAGCCTGCATTGTCCTAATCAAACTTGTAAACAACATTTTTTGTTGTTCCAACGCGGGAATCGAACCCACGACCTCCGAGTCGGTAGCCAAGCTCTAAACCACTGGACCACAGAGGCTGAAAAAAACAGGTATCTATATGTATACTAATATTATAGAGGGAAAGTTTGTTTGTTGGCATTGAATAGGCTCGGAAACTCTGGACCGATTTAGATGAAAATTGCCAGAGATATAGAGTAGACCGCGGTGAAGGACATAGGCGTTTTATCTCCGAAAAATGTACGGTTTTCGCAAGATTAATTTTTGCGCGCATGCGCGGGCAACATCTAGTTATTTATAAAGTAAGACTCTCTAGCGCAGATGCTGTGTTAGCCATGACCTCGACGCCGGCGCAATGTCGAGGCTGAAGGGAGTCGTCTTGAACCGAGATTGGATAATAGGCGCTAGCAGTCTACAGTTGTCAGTTCTAACTTCTACACTTATAAACAATTTATCTTTGTTTTTCGGAAGCGACGGCAGTACGGTCCACGACAATGCAATTTCTGATCTGTACAATTTGAAGATAATTTCTATCTTGGTATTTTCTAACGGCAGAATTTTCCTTGACATCATTCGTCGGTAATGAAGGCCACGTGTGGATACTGGACAGTGTCTGGATACTGGATGGCTAACGACATGAGCTTCTAGTATCTATTGCTTGCACTAAGACTCTGTCTGAAACGGTGTCTGTTTACGCCAATTAGTACGCATGTCGGCGCCGGCTAGACGCAAGCGCTGCGCGCGCGCACGCCACTTGAGTTAGTTTGTGTATCCTGCGGGCCCGCATTGAGCCAATCACGACCAATCACGCATCGTGATCCCCGGGTCAACAGTTCGTTCGTTGTTCGATGTATTCTAGTGTACAGACTGATTTTCGTGTCAAATTGAGATACTGGTCCTACAACATTGTGTGATACCTCGTTGGTCGTCGGAATGGTCTCTAGAAAATTGTACTAAAGGTTCATATTAGCGCATAAATAATTGCAAAAGTTTTAAAACAATTAAATTTTTTGGTCAAACGAGTGTTTTTGGTTTTTATTAATAGTTTATAAGCTATTCATATTTAAGAAATTCGAAATATATCATAAGAGCAGGATATTTCCAGTACAAACTCCTTCCCGTTCCCTACTACCGGAACACTACCTCTATTATTTTTTAATTAATTTTAACGCTGAAAGCAGGTCTCCGCGCATCATTCTTGGGTTACGCGTGCGGCGGTATTATATATAAATATATATTTAGAAATATATTATATATTTTAAAGCAGTAAATATTCATTTTAAAAATTTAAATTTTAGAAACTAGACCAATAGCTCAATAACATATAAGCAGCTAAGCGAAAACAAAAAAAAACAAACAATTTAAATGTCACATCAATCATTCAATCTCAGAGCAATCAAGAAATACAATACTCAAGTCAATTTTTTAAATATATTTTCTTGATATTTTTGATTACGTTTACATTCAATTGGCTGTGAAAATATTACAGAAAGTGGGAGTACGCCGCGCTCCTAGTGATTTTAGTAGCCTACCTGTCAAGTAGTGTCTAGATATTCATTCATTGATTATCAAAGAAGTTTCAAAATATTTTTCAACTACAAAAGAAGCAATACGAATACTCACAGCGATTAATTCAAAATCGAACAAAGACTGAGAATATTTGAGTACTTATGTAAATTATGTAGCATTCAGTTTTTGCCGCTCCAGTGGTAATTATATTCCACTATTGTTGAAGCAGGAAGGTTTAATGTTACAAACATGTTTTCAGAGAATTGGACATGGTACGAAGCCAAGTGACATCGGATAATCGTTTTAAGCACTTTGAGATATTTTTATCGTTTGGCCCTCTTGCCATTACAGACTGTTGGATGAATGATGACCAGTAGCGCAAGCACGAACAATTTGTAAAAAAAATATTCGTGTCGTTATCGAATTAAAAATTGTACAGGCACTGTTATGATTTTCATGCAGATTTTATTCGGTTTCGGGATACAGTACAGCATAGAGCGCTGGGCGAGTAATGGCTCGTCGGTCTTGGTGTCAAGTACTGAGGAAGGGGCTAGAGCACCGCGGTCAACACCCAATGGCACTTAAAAAGGTCAAATAATTCCTCCATGTCAAAGCTGATAAATGATCAGAATTAATTAACCCCCGAATTGTCAAGCAGTGAGCGAGCAGATGGTGATGAATTATACCCTTGAACACTCTCGATCATGTCAGCTTTCAAACAAAACAAAACGCATCTTAATCGGACCTTTCGTTTAGGAGCTGCGGATGCCACGGACAGACACACAGACAGACAAACACGTATTACTGCATCGGGGGTTAAAACTAGAAGCTAGCAAGCAACAAGCTGTATCCTACCTGTATGATATCATTTATATCATAAAATGGTTACATGTGGAGAAGCGTAAAATGGCACACATAAAAATTGCATAATAATTGTCAAATAAGAGAATTATTAGAAGTCACTGTAAGACAAACATCTTCAATTCATATTGTTGTTGTGTTCAATTGTGGACGATTCTGAGAACGCGGCCAATGTGGCAGACACACTGCGGCGCCAGAGTTCCGAATGTGTTGTCGATCTTGTGTCTTGAGGCGTAGGTTCTGTGTAGCCACATAGTAGGGCGGTAGGGCCATATGACCGGTGTTACAAGTCGCCGCGCCGCAGGACGACCGGTTTGTCAAGAAAAAGACACCCAGGGACGCCACCGGATAAAAAAAAACTTTAGACAGGATTATTGAGAAGATCACAAGTAGCATTTTCGGCATCTAAAATTGCCCCGAGGCAGGGTAGCCGAATGTGTACGGAAATAGCCGAATATCAATGTCAATGTCTCAACTCTATTGTATATAACATTGTCTATTCCTCTTTAGGTAAAATGAATTATTCCGTGTTGGACCCCTAGAAAACCGGTAAAATATTATCATGTGCAAGTGCAAAGAAACTTCTTATAAGCTTAATTATTTTTTATCTATATTGAATATTATACTGAGGAAAGATTTGATTGTTTCGTTTGTTCGCATTTAATAGGCTCCGAAAGTGCGGGACCGATTTTTAGAAATTTGGCGCCGATATAGAATGTCACCACGGGGAAGGACATAGGCAACTTTTTGTCCCGGAAAAATGTACGATTCCTACGTGGAATTCCTTTTACGCGGACAAAGTCGCGAGTAACATCTAGTAACAAATAAATAGACAAAACAGCCGTGTGTCAACCCTACCGGGCGTTTAAACCGCATACAAGGTTCGCCCGCTGCCCGCTGCCCGCTGCCCGCCCGCGCCCGTTTGTTTTTTATTCCTTCAGCGTAGCTCTCTAGTTCAGCGTGTATCGGTATTGGGTACTGTTACTAATGTAACAGCATCTTGTAGACAATATCAACTGTCTGCATTTACCCCGGCCGGCTCCGATCCGATTCAATGTAAGCTATAGGTACGTAAATAAATAAAAAAAATCGACCAAGTCTGGGTTGGCATGAATAAATCATTCATGATTTAAACCATGGATTTTAATCAAATGATGTTTTCAATCATTGAATCAAAAATGTTTAATTTCATTTCTTTTACAGAAATCAACATAAATCCAGATTTTGAAATTATAATTAAGTTACAAACAACGAAATATACGTTTAAATCTGAGAAATCAATATCATTATTATAATATTTGTTTTCAATTCCCAGTCGGAAAAATAAATTGGAAATATGCTGGCTATCAATTCATGATTTTCTGGCATTTATCGCCCATTTTATTTGCTCGAGCATCGAGTCTACTATACGTTAATAATATGAAGATTGTAGTTCATAAAATTACTTAGTTACTTTTACACTGGAATGTAAAACTTACAACCCCGGTCCCCGACTAAATGTTCTGGCATTATTTTCCCCCCACTCCTTAAACATTAAACTAACACTATATCAAAATTTCAAATTGCCTCAAACATATTAAGTATATGAGATAAAAAAAAATAAAAAAAAAAATTGTATATTCAATATATTGACTTAGCCCCGCTTCTGACCAGCCAGTCCTGCAGTCTCGTGTTGGGGTACAATAGGAGAAGTATAGGACAAGGTTTCAGCTTGCCTCAAACACCTGCTCTAAGTTTCCTAGTAGCTCTCCATCTAAAATTCCCGCGCTGTGTCCGCGCAATCCCTGAGGGCTCGTTCCGTTTTGCGCAAAAATATAGTTAAATTTAATAATAAAACGAAAAAAAAAACCTGATTAGATTTGTAAAAAAAAATCGTAATTTATTCGATTTTTTTTTAAATATTCAGTTAATGTGACTCTGTATTTCCTTAGGCCGCTGACTATAGAAAATTTCGCGGCGAGCTGCGCGGGGGCGGGCAATGACAGCAGCGGCGACGCGCGCAGGCGGACGACAAAGTCACCGCTTGACAGGGGTGCATTTCTGACAAGCGGTGACTAAGCACAGCGGCCGCTTGCGCGCGTCGCCGCTGCTGGCATCGATGCCGCCGCGCCGTCCATCGCGCATTTTTTTATAGCAGCGGCCTAATAGAAAGAATGTCGCCTTAAAATGCTTGGAGAAAATTTATGAATAAAAAGTTAAGTGAACGGCTCGAGCGGATGAATACCAGGGCCTCACAGAAAACCGCCGTGAAATAAATCTTGCGGTGTGTTTCGCCGTGTCAAGGAGGTTACCAAAGGTCCAAGGGGGTTGGGGATTTGAAGCATCAGGAACGCAACACTAGATGAGATACAAGAGTAACTCGTGTTGCGAATGTCTACGGGCGGCGGTAATCGCTTACCTTAAGGCGATCCGTCTGCTACACTATGCTCGTAAAAAAAGTGAAGATTAAAAAAAAAACACATTCTACTTACTACTCATATAAGATTACTATTCATTTATGCAATTAAAAAATAAGTCATCATCATGCCATGCCCTGTTACACCTATGCTTGTAATGTTGCCTTTGCCCGAACCTCAATTCTCGTGACATAACGTAGAACTTCATTTTACTTTGATCGTATTATAAGTGAAGCAAATAATTGGTATCATAAACTGATTTTCTGAAGTTTGGACCATTCAAAACGGTTTAATGTTTACAAGAATACCGGATTGGCAGTTTGAGCGTATCGGGGACTTGATTGTAATCGTATTAGTGCCGGTTTTATTTAGCAGAATTGACTGTCAGATATAAATCCTACTTCTATTGTAAATGTGAATTATATAAGTTTGTTGCTCATTGTAGAATTTTTGATTATTTTCTCGGGTTTCTTACTCCGGTTCTTCTCGGCGGGTTAGGGTTGAAACGGTGGTAGCTTTTTCTGTTGACTTTCCGAAAAAAGGCTTGGTAAGTTTCATTTGGAAATAAAAATAAAATAAAAAATAAAGATTATCAAGTAATAACTTAGCAACAATTTTTTTTTTTTTTGTAATTTTGCTCATTTTGCACTGCGAGTTTCATAGAGCTGTACCAGCCAGCAGTCACCGTAGCCGTCGATTGCCTTCCTTTTGTGGGCTTCTCGTAATCAACCCCTCACGAACGGCTTTGTTGCGCCGCCTTTTTTAATTACCGATCGTAAAAGTACCACCCATTCCCCTACGCCTAAAAACTTTGGAGTACCGTACGTGGATACGTCCAAATTCTAAATCGAAAACTTTTACGTGCTAAAAACACACGGGAAAACATTGCGCTCGCCAGAAGTAGTGGGCGAAGTTTTGTTTGCGTTTCGAAGCGTAATCCGCAGGGAGCTCAATAAAGGTCGTTAGTAAGTTTCCACGTTTGCCTCCTGCGGTTCAGCCTACCGCCCCCGCCCCCTCAGCACCTAGGTCTCGAAATACGAGTTGTACTATGCATAGACATTCCGTTCAGACATAATTTAAATCAAAAGAAAAACATACCGGTTGTCTGTAAAGTCGGTTTACTCACGATAGTTGACAACGTCAACAACAACAACAACAACAACAAAAACAAGAACAACAACAACAATAATAATAATGAGGTAAAGGCAATGCGAGCTAACGCTGGTACTTGGTAACGGTACTTGGTAACAATAACGGGTAACAGGTAACGCATGAGTCATGTTTTTTCGTGCGTGCAGCCGGCTCCATCGATTTATAAGACGTTATCACGTCAACCGTTTACCGTTTTTTACCGTGCAGTTAAGTCGCATTTATTCTTCTTCTTTACTTTTATCTTAAATTGGATCTAAATCTCAAAAACGTTGTTTGTTTTAATGTTAGCCGATACGTTAGATTTCGAGCCCGATATTGCTACTTTGCTGATTAGCAATTTCTGGTAAGATAGTTTTTTATCAAAATGAAGGTAACTAGTAAACGCATCACCCGATGATAACCATGGACATGGCATCACCAGAGGAGTTCTAGAAATGTGTAGCCGGCCTTTATATTGACAACTTTAGCTCGTAACTGCTCGTAATACACACAAGCAATATTAAAACACTTTTGCGAGTCAACATATATCTACTTTTTGCGATTTTTTATTGCGAAGCGTTCACAAAAAGTGAACTCATTAAGCTGGTTCCGCCGGTTTTCCTGCGGGCCGTAATTATAGCACAGTGGTAGATAATAGAGTCACAAAAAAAATTTTAATAGACTCATTTTAAAAAGGACAATTAACTAGAGTTACTAAGCCCGCGACTTCGTGCGCGCAAAAGTCAATCTCGCGGAAACCGTGCATTTTTCCGCGATAAAAGTAGCCTATGTCTGTCCCCGTAGTCAACTTTATATCTGTGCTAAATTTTATCAAAATCGGTCCAGTAGTTTCGGAGCCTATTCAATGAAAAACAAACATACAAACAAACAAACTTTTCGTCTTTATAATATTAGTATAGATAATGTATATGGTGATTTTGGTATAAACAATCCTAGTATTATTATGAATGTGGAAGTTTGTCAGGATGGATG
Source organism: Phengaris arion (assembly GCA_963565745.1). Classification (NCBI taxonomy): domain Eukaryota; kingdom Metazoa; phylum Arthropoda; class Insecta; order Lepidoptera; family Lycaenidae; genus Phengaris; species Phengaris arion. The sequence goes on from OY751432.1 coordinate 5,316,199, forward strand.
GATGTATGGATAGATGGATGGATGTTTGTTACTCTTTCACGCGAAACTACGTAACGGGTTTCTACGAAATTTGGTATCGTAGTAGTTTATGCTCTTCATTGAAACATAGGCTACTTTTTATCCCGAAAAAGTACAGCAATCCCGGGGGATAATGTATTTACGCGGGCGGAGCCGCGGGCAACTGCTAGTACTAATATTATGTTCTATCAACAATCATGTAGGGACTGGGGACCTCTCCCCAGTCCCCACATGATTATATTATATATTTGTAAATTGTAACCCTCGGCCGCCCTTGGATCATTTTCTCCCCTAAAAAGAATCACTGCTAATTTCGCAACACCACGCGCACGTTTCGCCATTCTACGATGTAGTCTGCGAGATGTATGTCATGCCAATTAGGAAACAGGAATAACCTAACAATCAATTATTATCTTAATTTTATAAAACTCTTAATCTTAAGGTAGCCTTATGATCGACGCGACCGCGACGCGAGACCGCGACTCGCGACCGCGACCAGCAACTCGGCGAAACTGGTTCTCTGGCCACGCTCACCGGTCGCGCGACCCGGGTTGAGGGGATTGTTTAGTGCTTCGTATAAATTCATACTAAGCAGTGGCTCCCCGACCCCATTTCGGTCTCTGGTCGCGGTCTCGCGTCGCGCGCATCGGATGGCCACCTTTACGGCCTGTTTCACAATCTTCAAATATGGCTTGACCAATTTTTATGAAATTTGTCAGATGTAGGTCTGTAGGTACGAGAATAAGTTGTTAGCAATTTTTTATACCCCAAAGTGATAAGGGTGTAGCAATAGTAATACATACACATGTATAACCCTCAATTCTCAACCTTCTTACACAGGTAGAAGGTGGAGGTTGTAAGTACTAGGTAGTAGGTGTAGGTGCAGAAACTGTACATGTATGTAAGGAAGTTATTTATTTATTCCAGTTCATAGTTAAGACAGAACAGCATCTGTTGGTTAAAACTAGTTTTCACTTATTATAAACTGTAGAAATACATAATGATAAAACATCATTTTAGACCACAGACATGACCATGAGACCCATGTTTGTGTGGGAATTGTTGTGGAGAAAAATTACTTATAAGCTAAAAACATAATGAGTACCAGTGGCGTAGGGTTCCTATAACTCCATTCCTATAGGCTTCACTTACCACTTACCTTTTGAAGAACCTAATCCAAATTCCTACCTATTATACAGGCTAGGGCTTCCCTATAAAGGAGAACCAGCCTTTGCCATTGATGAGTACCTAATTGTATTTTTTTTCTTTTGTAGGCTTTTGCCTGCTTGTTAAATATAATTCAGAGTAAACTCTATATAATGTCACTTAGGCATGAGGAATTTTTCAATGTTATAAAGAGTGTTTATTTATGGTAAGAGTAAGAGAGAGAGATAATACACACTTCTTTACTAATTTTACTGTAACTATAAAGTCAAAAGTATGAAAACAATGTTATGATAACAACTTATGATCAATATTTAAAATGTGTTGACCATCATATTTTTAAGACACACACATGTTTTGAAATCTCCGGTATGTCAGTTGAGTAAACACGTGCTAGACAATAAAACAACACAGCAAGAACATACAGAGCAGCAGTTGTAATCAATTCCAGCAACTCAGAAAGTACAAATTAATAATGTTGTTCGTCATCAAAAAAAAGTGAGCACTATGTCTAGTGTACTAATGTACAGAAAACAAGGCAAACCAACCAAAGTCAAACAATTTCAACAATATAAGGAGTTTTCATTATATGCAGTGATATTATAAAGAGTTTTCACTGTATTCTTTTAATGATTATGAGTAGAAATTAATAATATTGTATAGAGCAGAACATCAAATATAGTATTGAATTTATCGAAATACGTAAATGAGGAGGTTCAGATTAGAATTCACATTTCAAAATGATCTATATGCCGAAACAACATTTTCTCATGCGTTTCACAGCAAAAACTTACAACAATGGAAACCTTTTTGAAAATCACGTTTATCTCAAACAAAAAGTGTTCCCTAGATAAATATAAATGGTAAACTAAAGAACCTTGAAGTATTTAGTATTGAATTCTGGGCGGAACTCACCCAGTTTAATATTTAGGTTGTCCCCGAGGGCTGCGGCGGCCAACAGCAGCGCCAGGGCCGCGGAGGCCGCAGGAGACCGCATCACGTCGCCTATTCAGACCACATCCACATTGTCCTCCTTCCCATCTACTCCACAATTAAGCTCGCCAATTTAAATTGCGCCAAGTATTTTTGTCACAAAGCGCTTTTGTAAATCGGCCGGCGCGCAGTCGGGAGCTTTGCGAAAATTATGTTTTTATTTTGAACTCATTAATCATTCCTAAAAAATATTAGTTCAGAGTGAAATAAGTACAGACATCGTGTGTCAGAGTTAATCAATAGTAACTATTTACACAATAAATATAAATCCAAAAAGCTTTTAAATTTATTATGCACCAAAAATATTATTGCACAGTCGCGTCTTTCGTCGCCCACGCCAGGCAAAAAACTAACCCGGTGTTGCCACTTGCCAAATGTCACTTACCACTTGTTTGCGGCTTGCTTACCTATAATCGCTCATTTCATCGTCTTTTCGATTATAATAAAAATCTAGGTAAAATAAAATATCTACTAACATGCTACTAACACTAAACATGAAATTAATCTTGTTGTTGTTACTTGTTCAGTGTTCTGAATATTATGATATTATTTTATTTTCACTTCCACTGGACGCATCAGTTGTGAGTTGACTTGTGATGTATCTCGAATATAAATCTGATTCTATAAATTTCTTATTCATTTCGGAATTATCACTAATTGGGCCTTCTTTACTATGGCGACAATTGTGGCGAGTATTGTGGCGGAGTATTGGCCAATAGATTGTGTAGGCATCAACAAGTTGGAAGGTCGTTCGGTATGCTTCAGTTCGGGCCAAGGTGCGGACATATTTAATAAAATGAATGTTGGCACTAAGGCTACTTTTTATAGCGAGATAATGTGGGTACTGGTACTGTATTTAACGCTGTCACGTAAAAACTACTCAACCGATCATAATAAAATTTAGCACAGATCTATATTCCCTAGGCAAATTTTTATCGCGGGACAATGTACGGTCCCCGCGAGATTACGCGGGCGAAGTCACGGGCAAAAGCTAGTAACTATCAAAATAAAAATCGGCGACCTCGGGGGTAAGGTTAGAATAGGTACCTACTTACAATGGGTGCTTTCTTTGGGGAACATTTTTTGGCGCATGCGCATTAAAATATGTGCGCGCATCTATAGGTACTAATATAATAAAGAGAAAAGTTTGTTTGTTTGCTTGCATCGAATAGGCTCCGAAACAACTGTTCTGATTTTGATGAAATTTGGCACAGATATAGAGTAAACCACGGGGAAGGATATAGGCAACTTTTTATTGCGGCAAAATGTACGGTTCCCGCGAGATTTCCTTTAGCGCGCACGAAGTCGCGGGCAACATCTAGTTTTTAACAAAGATGCCGAAATTTTTGACATTTGAAAAATTATGTGCAGAAGTTTTGCGCACGTACACAGAACGCACCCGATGTGTTTATTTTTGTGATTATGATTTTTCGGATTTTTTGTTTCATTAATTTCTATAAATCTGAACGTTTTTTCGTTCGTCATTGTTAAACTAGACATTTTTACTACTACAGATTAAATTAAGAAAGTTTCGACGATGAAAACAAAAGGTGTACGCGTGCTTTCACTGTCGGATCTCGTGACAAACTAAGCATGTGCCAACGTGTGGATGGTACGGCCATAACTCTGACCACAACCCTTTGATCTTTTGTCAAAAAACCGACACTGCACGGATCTTGGCCAAGTTGCGATCACAGTGGTGGCCCATCATTCCAACACGCACTAATCCCTAATCTACACGATGGCCCACGCCGTTATGGCCATCATCCAAGGTATTAAAGGTACTCGTTAACCTATTCTTTAAAAATTAGCAACTTTCAACTGGCAACATTGATTTTGAAAGGCTGTCATTACAAAACTAGGGATGTGAAATTGTATCGTTTAAAATAAATCGAGGTCGTTAGTCGACTTATCGTTGATTAATTTAGGGTGAATAAAATATTAAAAATCAAAGCAAAGCGACGATGCATGACTGTCAACACAATTTTATTTTCTTGTTTGTTTTTGAAGTGAAACATCTATAATATCTTTAAATCTCTTTAAAGTTCGTTCGTTGAGAGTGAAATATCAATGTCGAATCCTGCAGTTCGCAGTCACGATACGATCGTCACAATTTTAAATATTTAAATACAGACAGTGTTTAAATATTCAAAATCATGTTGTCACAAGCTACGTCATAAACTTCTATTTTATCAACATAATTTTCTAAAGTACGATTTCTAGACAAAGTGGCGCAGGTGTACAAATTATATTTTAAAGTGGTAAAACTCTTTTCAATCAGGATAGATATTAATATTTAAAGTAAAATAAAGAATAATTTTTTTGCTACGGAAGCAGGTTTTTTTTACATAATAATTATTATCTTATTACAGTTGCTGTACATTCGGTTCTTACGTCTTAGCTACTATGAGGATATCGCGAGTAGAAAATACTTAACAAACTTACCGATGTTAACGACCGCCAAATACCTATTTCTACTTTAAGGGCTATCTGTCGGCCGCTCACAGGAGGCAAAACCATAATAGTAGCGATATTTCTTCTATGATATTTTTCTTCAAATTCTTTAATTATAATATATAATAGAATAAACATGGAATGTACAAATGTAAAGCCTGACCAGAAAAATATAAAACCCCTCCATGTTGCGGGAAATCACGGCACAAAAACGAAATGTCAAATGTTTGAGATTTAATCAATCACATCCCAGCCATTCTTAGTGTTGCTGCAATTAAAAATGAAGCGCCTCCAGCGCAGGTTTTTTATTTTTCTGGTCAGGCTTTACATCACGCCAATCTATTCCCATGCTTGTGTTAACATGGCAATCAGGTAACGGATATACAAAACAATTTTATAGGTACTATAGACAGAGTGTGTCTAATAATATTTTATTAGACACACTCTCACACTACATAAACACACTAAAAATAGTTAATCACGTTACGTTGGTGGTTAATACATCAATTATCCATTTTTGATGACATTCCGACTATACTTATGTTTTATAGGCATTTACGAGATCTAAATCTACTCAGGGTATGCCAAAGGAATACGGGAAAGTCGAATGTCGAATTTTTTGTAAATTTCTAAATCTAACGCTCTTTAATAACGATCAACTTACTATCGAGTAGCGATAGCCGATGTGCAACACTAGCTATCAAAAACGTCAAATAAGTGTCAAAGTCACTAGTAGATTAAATCAGATATTTATTGAAAATACAAATAAAACTTTAACTATCATATTTTTGTGAATGTGCTAAAATAAACGGTTTGTAATTGCTAAAATATGAAAATAAAACTTACTTAACGATTATCGTCTTTGTAGATTTTTATTGCTAAATATTATGCATTTACGAGATCTAAATCTACTCAGGGTATGCCAAAGGAATACGGGAAAGTCGAATGTCGAATTTTTTGTAAATTTCTAAATCTAACGCTCTTTAATAACGATCAACTTACTATCGAGTAGCGATAGCCGATGTGCAACACTAGCTATCAAAAACGTCAAATAAGTGTCAAAGTCACTAGTAGATTAAATCAGATATTTATTGAAAATACAAATAAAACTTTAACTATCATATTTTTGTGAATGTGCTAAAATAAACGGTTTGTAATTGCTAAAATATGAAAATAAAACTTACTTAACGATTATCGTCTTTGTAGATTTTTATTGCTAAATATTTTGTGTCATTAGTGAACGAACACATTTTTATGGTTATGTAACCTTATTGTTGTTAAAATAGTGTATTAATTATTATTTTAGATGGGTGGGCACGGGCATGGACCTCCATACACTATTCCAAAAGCCAATGAATTCTCTATCAAAGGAATAGCAGAGCTGGAAGGGCTGGAAAAAGCTCTTGCACTGAAAGGCTTAAAAGACCCATGGATCAGGTACCACTCTAATATTTTGTGTATATTTTACATAAAAACAATATAAATATAGGAAAAATATCTTTAGGCTACTAGGTTTCAAATCCAATATTAAATTTTTGTAATAATATAATTTACTCAACCTACCAAAAGTACTTCACCTAAGTATTTCACCTTAGAAATCTTGTCAATATTTGCCTGTTATAGTCACCCAAAACTTCACCAAAAATTTATTAACTATATTTATATTCATACATATGCTGCACTAAAAGTATCGGGAATGGAATATTTCCACCGTTCCTGTCATATTAAAATCTTTTTAATTTAAAACATTGGTTTTAAAAATTGAATACCGTTTATTTATTTAAAAAAAGATTCTTGGGCTTGTCACAAGGTCTTGTCAAACTTGTTTAGTCGTTGAGAAAATGGAATTGACTCGAGAAAATTCTAGAGCTATGATTTATTATGACTTTCGAAGTGGTTTAACACAAAAACAGTGTGTTGACGGGATGATTTCTGCATTTGGTGATGAAGCCCCACTTTCTCTCTCTTGAAAGATTCCACGCAGGATCCTCAAATGCTGTATACAACATCGTATCAGGTGACGAATTCTGGATATATGTGTACGAACCCGAAACAAAAAACCAGTCACGAGTTTGGGTGTTCGAAAATGAGTTAGCCAAAAAAATTTTTCGTTCACGGAGTGTTGCAAAAAAAATGGTGGTCACGTTTGTCTCCAAAATCGGCCATGTTGCGACTATTCCTCTTGAGGAACAAAGAACGGTTAATGCATAATGGTATGCTAACATTTGTTTGCAACAGGTCGTTTCTGAACTCCGTAAAGAGAACTGCAACCGCCGCATCATCCTCCATCACGACAATGCGAGTTCTCACACCGCGCACAGAACAAAAGAGTTTTTAGAGCAAGAAATCATAGAATTATTAGACCATCCGCCGTACAGCCCGACCTAAGCACTAATGATTTCTATACTTTCCCTAAAATAAAGAATAAATTGCGTGGTCAGAGATTTTCCATCACCTGAAGAAGCTGTGGACGACTACAAAACGGCCATTTTGGAGATACCAACTTCCGAATGGAATGGTTGCTTTAATGATTGGTTCCATCGTATGGAAAAATGTGTCAAATTTCGCGGATAATACTTCGAAAAGCAATAAATACATTTTTAAATAGTAATGTTGTGTCACTTCCTTGATTCCCGAAATTTTCAGTGCCGCCCGTATCGTATTCGTATCGTATCGTATCGTATCTACTGTATGGTTTTTTTAAATTCTTTATTTAAAGGCTCTTCATCATATTATTACTAAGGCGGGTCAATAAGTCCGTGACTTTTAGAATTTCTAACCTCCTTACTGAAAAAGCAACACTACTCCTGTCAACAGGCATCTGTCAGTTGACTCCTATCAAAATTTGAACTTGCTGCGTCAGTTAGTTTGTGTTTTACAGCTATCTTTATCAGACTATCCAGTAACTTAAGGAAACAATGGAAAAAAGTGAATTTCGTGTGCTTATTAAGCATTATTTTTTGCGAAAAAAAACCATTACCGAGACCAAGGCTAAGCTTGATAAATACTATGGGGACTCTGCACCATCGATTTCAATGGTAAAAAAGTGGTTTACTGAATTTCGTTGTGGCCGTACAAGCACTGAAGATGCCGAACGTCCTGGACGCCCAGTTGAGGTCTCTACACCCGAAACAATCGAAAAAATTCACGATATGGTGTTGGCCGACCGAAGATTGAAAGTGCAAGAGATTGTGGAAGCCACAGGCATCTCGCATGGCTCAGTGGTTTCAATTTTGAATGATCACTTGGGCATGAGAAAGCTTTCCGCAAGATGGGTGCCGCGTTTGCTCACAGTCGACCATAAACGCAATCGTGTAACAACTTCACAGGAAGGTTTGGCGTTGTTTAATCACAATATGAAGGAGTTTTTGCGCCGTTTTGTAACCGTGGACGAAACATGGATCCATCACAACACACCAGAGACCAAACAACAGTCAAAACAGTGGGTTTCTAAGGGTGAATCGGCGCCAAAGAAGGCCAAGGTGGGTTTGTCAGCCAATAAAGTTATGGCGACTGTTTTTTGGGATGCACGTGGGATAATCCACATTGACTATCTTCAAAAGGGAAGAACAATTAATGGGGAATATTATGCCAACTTATTGGACCGCTTCAATGAGGATTTGAAAAAAAACCGACCTCATTTGGCCAAGAAAAAAGTTCTTTTTCACCAAGACAATGCAAGGGTGCACACATGTGCAGTTGCCATGGCAAAAATCCATGAATTGGGCTATGAATTGCTCCCACATCCACCCTATTCTCCAGATTTGGCTCCGAGTGACTACTTCTTGTTCCCAAACCTGAAAAAATGGCTTGGTGGAAAAAGATTTGACTCCAATGATGGAGTCATCTCGCAAACAAAGGCCTATTTTGAGGACCTCGACAAATCATATTTTTTGGAAGGGATAAAAAAATTGGAGAAGCGTTGGACAAAGTGTATAGAGCTCAAGGGGGACTACGTTAAAAATTAAATTATTTATTTATCAAAAAATCTGTGTTTTATTCTAAAAGTCACGGACTTATTGACCCGCCCTCGTATGTCAGCCTACTGTATTGTTGCTAAATGCAAATGAATATGATGGAGATTAATAATAACTTAATATTTCAGAAATGAGGCTTGGAGGTACAGCCCAGCTTTTGGAACAAAATGGATGCGAGCCCGGAAACTGTTCTTCCGCGGTTTCCCCCTGGGCCTGGGGCTGGCCATAGCCACTGTGGCCTACAGCAAGATGTCTGGTGGGGATGATCACCATGGACACGGCCATGAGGGCCACTAAATTATTTAATTATGTTATAAATATATAGTCAGTTTGTATTATACAACTTTTTTTATTAATAATAATTCTCTGATTAGGTGAAGATTTTTAGTTTTTCTTTGATAGATTTAGGAAGCAAGGGAGCTTAATTCAGAATAATGCCTGGGTAACTGAGTTTTGTTCAGAGTTTTGGATAAATGTTAAAAAATAAATAGAATCCTAAAAATATTTCCCACTGGGATACAAACCCACCAACCACATTTAAAATTTTCCAACAAAGCAAAAATTATTTATACGCATACCAAACTGCCAACTGGACTAAAATAATAGAGTCGAATTTATTTATATACTGTTGCACGGCAAAAGAAAATTTTAAAAGCATAAAAATGAACAGTTTCTCGGATAAAACCTATCTAGATCAATTTTTCTTGCATTTCCCTGCATACTAAATTTCATGGTAATACTTGCAGTTGTTTTTAAGCAACCAATTGATAACACTGGTCTGCAACCAAATAAATCCTCCTTCTAAAATTTATGTTTAAAATTTAAATATTTTCATGCTCTTTATCTGTTCCTGTTGACAATGTCATGCTATCTCTCTTTTTCTTCCTATTAACGAAAGAGAAATAGAAGGCATGTAATTGAGACAAAATATTAACATTTAACACTAGCTGGTGTTAATGAAATTGGGACACAACACAGAACTCTAAAATATAATAAACAGTTTAGTCTTGAATTTAAAAATATTTATTAAGATTAAATAAAAAGGGTGTTGCAATGCTATGTAGTTCTGGGCTTGCAGTCATCGTAGCATGGCCGCAGGTAAATGTAGGTCTTTTTGGCTGGATTGCAGTGCTCGTGACCCTGTTAAGAAGATCATTTATCAGTGCCAAAGGTTGGCCAGTGGTCGAAATTCGCCCATATGTATTCATATAACTTATAAGTTTGAACTAAGTTTAAAATAAATTGGATCTCAACTGAATACATGGCGCAAAATTAATCAATCTTAACATCCTACAACTCAGTGCAGTATAAGAATATTCCATGATAGAAGTGAACTAACCTTGGACCAGTCGTATCCGGCAGCATATGCAAATATCTGGCCATTGTGGTTGAAGGCGCACTTGTTGAGCGGCTGGTCCAGCAGCTCGGAGGACTTGAGCTTGGTGCGCGCGTCCTTGTCCCAGAACGAGAAGGAGCCATCTGAGCCCACTGTTGCTAATGTACCGTGCACCGGGTGGAAGGCTATGTCATTCACTGCATAGATATCCTGGAAATGTATTTTATAGTAATCATTTTTAAGACGCTGCTTCGAATTACGCGGTGAGCGGCGCGACGGCGGGCAGCGACAGCCGCGGCGACGCGCGCATGCGGCCGCTGTAGAAATGCACCCCTGTCAAGCGGTGACTATGGCGCCCGCCTGCGCGCGTGGCCGCGGCTGTCACTGCCCGCCGCCGTGCCACCGCTGCACCGCTCACTGCGAAATTCGGCCTTAAAGTAATTTTTAATCAGTCAGTTAAGTGACATCCAGATTATATATATTTGTTGTTTTTGGTTTCTACTAACTGGCAAAGAAGGAGAGAGCAGTGTTGTACGAGGGCGGCACTGAAAATTTCGGGAATCAAGGAAGTGACACAACATTACTATTTAAAAATGTATTTATTGCTTTTCGAAGTATTCTCCGCGAAATTTGACACATTTTTCCATACGATGGAACCAATCATTGAAGCAACCATTCCATTCGGAAGTTCGAGTCTCCAAAATGGCCGTTTTGTAGGCGTCCACAGCTTCTTCAGGTGATGAAAATCTCTGACCACGCAATTTATTCTTTATTTTTGGGAAAGTATAGAAATCATTAGGGCTTAGGTCGGGGCTGTACGGCGGATGGTCTAATAATTCTATGATTTCTTGCTCTAAAAACTCTTTTGTTCTGTGCGCGGTGTGAGAACTCGCATTGTCGTGATGGAGGATGATGCGGCGGTTGCAGTTCTCTTTACGGAGTTCAGAAACGACCTGTGGCAAACAAATGTTAGCATACCATTCTGCATTAACCGTTCTTTGTCCCTCAAGAGGAATAGTCGCAACATGGCCGGTTTTGGAGACAAACGTGGCTACCGTTTTTTTTGCAACACTCCGTGAACGAACAATTTTTGTTGGCTTTAACTCATTTTCGAACACCCAAACTCGTGACTGGTTTTTCGTTTCGGGTTCGTACGCGTATATCCAGGATTCGTCACCTCATACGATGTTGTATACAGCATTTGAGGATCCTGCGTGGAATCTTTCGAGTTCTGACGCACCAATTAACGCGAGCCGCTTTTTGCTCTTCACAGAGCAAATGCGGTATCCATCGGGAAAACAACTTTTTTACTCCTAATTGTTCATGCAAGATTATTTTTATTTGACTCATGCCAATGTCTAAAGTTGCCTGAATTTCGCGGTATGTCACATGTCGATCTTCCTCAATCAGCTTACGAACAGCATCAACGTTTTCTTGGGTGACTGCAGTTTTTGGACGACCTTGACGGGGATCATTACTGAGCTTGACACGTCCACGTTGAAATTCAGCAAACCAGCGATAAAAAGTGGTTTTGGATGGGGCTACATCACCAAATGCAGAAATCATCTGGTCAACACACTGTTTTTGTGTTAAACCACTTCGAAAGTCATAATAAATCATCGCTCTAGAATTTTCTCGAGTCAATTCCATTTTCTCAACGACTAAACAAGTTTGACAAGACCTTGTGACAAGACCGAGAATCTTTTTTTAAATAAATAAACGGTATTCGATTTTTAAAACCAAGGAGTTTTAAATTAAAAAGATTTTAATATGACAGGAACAGTGGAAATATTCCATTCCCGATACTTTTAGTGCAGCCCTCGTACAGTCAATGTCTCAGTACTCATAAGTCTTCGCTGATAGACTTTTAATTTGGCATAAAAATGTTTTATTTTTATTTACATAGAAGAAGAATAGTTGGGATAGCACTTAAAAGTAATGGGGGATTTACACGGATCGATTTTCTTTCATTTTAATTCTTTGATTTTCAATTCGGCTAGGCCGCTAGGCATTTTTGCCAAGAAAAATGACAAGGCGATTTGTCAAGCGACTCGCCGCACGACGAAAATCGACCCATGTAAATTCCGCATAAAATCAATATATTCTACGTGTTGCCTGCAAATCCAGAGTCTAAACAATTACCATAATAAATGTCATCAAAATCCGTTCGGTAGTTATTGCGTGACAGAGTGACCAACTACATTCTAACTACAGTGGTAGTGGGGTACCTACAGTAACTACCAGTGGCGAAGGCTGGTAGGCTCCTTCATAGGGAGGCCTTAGCCTGTATAATAGGTAGGGATCTAGATGAGGATCTTCAAAAGGTAAGTGGTAAGTGAAGCCGGTAGGAATGGAGTTATAGGAACCCCACACTGTTATATAAAAACTTTTGCGTTTATAATATTAGTAAGGATTTATGAAATATTATAGAAATCAAATAAAAATAGGGTAAATATACGCACCTGATATCCCCCGGGAGTGCCAGCTGATCTGTGGCATTTGAATGTGAAGTTGTCTTTCGGGTTGGTCGGGTTGACATACTGTATGGCCACCCTGCCCTCCACGCTGCCCAGCGCGTACCCCGTCGGCTGCTTCGTTTTCTTGTCCTTGAAAATGGTTATGCAGCGGTGCTGGTACTTCAGTGGGGACTCCACACGCTTGTACTCTGCTGGTTTGCCCTCCAGTGTATACAGACAGATACCGCGATCGGCTGTACCTACAACTGCCATTGGGTAGTCCTGGACATAAAAAAAACAGTGTCAATAAAAAACCGCCAAGCGCGAGTCGGACTCGCGCACGAAGGGTTCCGTTGTAAAGCGGCAAAAACCATGTTTGTTGTATAGGAGCGCCATTTAAAAATTTATTTTATTCTATTTTTGGGATTTGTTGTTAATTGTTATAGCTGCAAAAGAAATACATCATCTCTGAAAATTTCGACTGTCTAGCTATCACGGTTCATGAGATACAGTCTGGTGACAGATAACCAGCTTTTTACCCTTTGGATACAGAGACATTTTTTTTTAGGGTCCAAAGGGTAAAAAACTGGCCGTCTGTCACCAGGCTGTATCTCAAGAACTGTTGAAGTTGAAATTCTGTAGTGAATTTGACAGTATATATTCATTAGCGCTTTTGGTTGGATAACTAGTGGAAATTTCCGAAAAAATTTCTGCTGATAAATGGCAATGACACAAAAAGTTATTTATTTTAGTAATGATAGTATGATACCAAATAGGGTCAAATAACATAAAATAATAATGCAACGAGTTATATTATATTAAAAAAATATGGAACTAAAAGCAATTATCAACTTATCATTAAGATGTTGGAATCCCAATTTTTTTTGTAGGTATTTGCAATGAATTTGTCGCTTGGCGTGGAAGGGGCGCCGATGCGTTTACGCTCTGGCGTTCGAAAGGTTAAAGTAGTTTAAAGCTCTTTTCCGCTCCCAAAGTAGAAAATATTTTTCATAAAACTGGTAGCATTTCCGATTTATAGCTAAACAAAATAACTTTATCGTTGATTTGAAAAAGGTATTCTTCTGGTGACCACTAGATGGATCTTTTAGGCTTAGCAAACCCGACGCCAGTTAAACTTAGTTTGTCTGAAATATATGTAAAATCTTCAGAAGCCAGAAAAATTATTGTGTGCAATGGTTGCACAATAGGTATATAGGACATATATACATAATCTCAAAAGTTTACTTACAAGTTGTAAAACTTATAAAATCTCACAAATAGTACTTACGACATCAGCACAGTAGCATCTCTCTGACAAATTCATTGTCATTATTGGCACAGCACTCCGAGTATCCCAGAACTGTAAACATCAAAGGGATTATTATGCAGTTGAATAAACCATTTGTTCATAAAAATGTATATTATTTTTTAATATATCAAACTTTGTGCATTTATTTTGTGTTTAAAAATGATTTTACCTTCAGTGTTTTATCCCAAGAGGCTGTCATAAGGCAGGTGTAGTTTGGTGCTTTGATCCAGTGGCACGTCATCACCGGAGCATCATGTGCTGCCACCTGGAAGTTTTTAGGAAAACAATAAATTAATAATTCAACATAAAAATCAAATGTCTTTGCATAATATAAATCAGATACAATCAAGTATTTAATTTCATATATAGCTTCTCTCACCTGCATTGTCTGGTTAGCAGCCAGGTCCCAGCACTTGACACTCTTGTCTGTGGACGCCATGAACACCTTAGACCCATCCTAAACAAAAAATATTAGCTTGTGATAATACCTAAAGAATTCAATAGAAGCTATTGGAAACCTTGGCCATGAGGCACCCTGGAAAATAATGCATAACATAATAAGAAAGTGTACTCTTCTAAAAAAACAAAATACTTGGTAAATAAAATTAATAGAAAAAAGAACAGCAAAGTTTTTCTTACATCGTGCCATGCAACATCTAGGATTGGTCCGTCCATGCCCTGTGCCGCTTTTGGCACCGTTTTCCCTGAAGCCTCCACCTCCCAACATCTTACCTGGAAAAATTACATTTTGATTGTGGTTTCAAGAAAACTGTACTGTATGGTTGATAATAAATCTGTATAATTTCACTGCACAGTTTTTATCTTGGTGTTAAGGTAGATATTAAAAAAATGAACATTTTAAAGAAAACTGTACAGTTCACTGCAGTACAAACAAGGCACAGTTGCTACTAAATCTGTACATTTCACTGCACAGTTTTTACATGGAATGGTGCAGACAGCAGACACATAACAGATAGGTAAAACACAATCGACATAGATAATATAATAAAATATTGGTATTTTCTTTCAAGAAGTAATAGTGTTATCTTTTACCCGGCAGTCCCAGCTGCCGGCGATGAGGAAAGTTTGTGGCACAGAAGGCGGGGAAAACTCAAGAGCTGAAACTGTGTCCTCTGGCGGTGAAGCTACTTCCAGATCCTTGTTCGGGTTGCCACCCGCTGCACCTATTTGATTGAACATTTTTCCTCTTATTTACTTGATTTGATTCTTTTGATAATCTTCTTTAAATCTAATAATTAAAAAGTTTATAGGGTTAAAAAACATAAACCAAAACACGGTTAGCGGTTTAATTACAAATGTTGTAATTTATGATTGAATTAAATAGTTTTTGGCTTTAGAATGAATACACTGTAACTTTGTATATTGTATAAGTTTTAATAAAAAATATTTGAAACCGTTGAACACAACGATACAGAATTTTTAAAAAATAATAATGCCGCACTGCACGCACGCACACACAATAACACGTCAAAGTCAAACTGTCTTCATTAAATGACAGTTGACACTGACAGTTGTTAGTTTTTTTTATTGATGGCGTTACGGCTTAAAACTATTTGCCATTGTCAAGTTAAAAAGGCGGGAAATAGAATAGGCGTTTAGCCTAAAAAAAATTTTTTTCGTCTATTCGATGTTAGACAACATGTTAATAAACAATCTAGAACCCATTTTCATATATTAAATATTAAAGATACAAACAATTTAAATTTACAATATGAAGGAGAGCGAATTATCGGCCTGTGACGTCACGAGTTGCACCCGCTGTACATTTGTCATTACAAAATTTATGAGGACTTGTGAGTATTGTGACGTAACAAATCGTTTTGCAAGAAAGAAATGGTTTTTATTCTTGATTTGCTTATAATTTTGAATCGCGTCAATCGTAATACCTATTTCTTTTAGATTTATGTATCTTTGATCAACAATAATTTTAAAATTATATTTTTATAAATGCGATATTCCAGACTAGGCAACATCCTTATTCATACTCTCTATAGTGTGTTATGAAAGCCCGTATCTAGCTTTGAACATAAAAAAAAATGAATCAGCTGACTGTCAAACTTCAAAAGTCATAAATAAGCCTTACTATTTTTATTTATCAAGTTTTTTATATTAATTTATGTTATTGTTAAATAGTAAATTATACTCGTTTAGCTTAGGTAGCAGTGTTTCTAGGCGTGTAATTACACAAACAAAATGAATAGCACCGAATACGTTCAAATAAAGGACTTAAAGCCAGGACTGAAGAACATCAACGCTGTTTTCATAGTCCTGGACGTGGGGCCGCCGACGCTGACGAAGGAAGCGCGTGAGGTACGCACACTGCGCGTGGCGGACGCGTCAGCGTGCGTGAACCTGTCGGTGTGGGATGAGCCGGGCGCGCTGCTGCAGCCCGGTGATATCGTGCGCCTCACGCGTGGCTATGCCTCCCTCTGGCGCTCCGCCCTCACGCTGTACTCCGGAAAGTCCGGGGACATACAGAAAGTAGGCGAATTCTGCATGTTATTCAATGAGCAGGTTAACATGAGCGAGCCGCAGCCCACGCCGCCGCCGCCTGCCAATCCGCCTCAAGACAGGACGAACGGCACGCACCAGCCGCCTCGGAACCTTCCCCAAACGCAGGCTCCAGCCACCGGACCCTCTCTAGCCCCAAAGAACGAAAGATTTGCCCAGAACAATCAGGATCACGGAAACAAACATCAACATAAAACCTATGTACGGGGGAGGGGCCACCAGCGGGGCAATAACAGGAGATAGCTGACCAAATGCTACTAGGATTATATTTAGCCTCTAATATACATAATGTTTATTCCATTATTAGGACGTATACAACAATTTTGCATACTTTTTTAAAATTCAGTGTCTTTAATGTTTAAACTACTGAACATCAATCTACTTATCCATGTACAGTTTTGTGTTTTTATATTTGTTTACTATTAACACCTTTGAAAAAGTTTTTTTAATGTAAATTTTATAAGTTTTTCTAATTATTTTATGCTACAATAATTCTTTTGTATTAGCTATTTATCATGAAATCCTTTTAATAATAAAATAGCTACATAGCTATCACTTTTATTCCTAAACATTTATTGTTATATACAGCAAACAAATTCTTTTCAAATAAAGAAATGACATATTAATTTGGTCCAATTTGATATTTTTACTAAAGTATTAAATTGTATCTACGCTCATGTGATATCCCCAAAATATTGGGATGAACCTAAATCTAATACCTACCGTTATTTGTAAAACTTAGTTTAAGAAAACATAGGACTGTAATAAATGTGAAATAAATTTTATACCAACCAGCATACTGAATATTATCTGGAGACCACAGAGCCTCATAGGGGTAGTAGGCAGACACCACTCACCACAGAGCCCCAAAGGGGTAGTAGGCGGAGACCACAGAGTTAGTCTGCAGGAACGTTTACGTGACGGGTCCCGAACCACGTTGCTGTTAATAATGGAGTTTATTTGTTTCCACAAAGTATTTAACATATTATTGTAGTGATGCAGAATTAGTGGGCTGGGGGGTCGTTACGTTCCTACGCCATTTGTTTTATCTGTCTATCTATCTTTCATCTTAATCTCGATAGTTGATTTTAATGAAGAATAAACGGGAACTTCTGCTAAGTTTAGTATATTATTCCTATAGAATTCCATGCCCTATTCTTTTTTTTTTGATTAGAAGCTCATTCGTCCGTCAACACTAAGAAGTTAAACGGCTCGTAAGTTGCGGTCGGTAAATTGAAGTGTTGCGTAACTCGTACGGTCATATGATCTCCGACTGAACTGGAAAGTAGATCGTGATGATACTTTTAAAGTTCAAACCTTAACTTGTAAGTTAATTTAAATCTTCGGTGTAGTAATCAGCCAATCTCCATCTAGTTCGCGGTGAGCAATTGTGTATGTTTGTAAAGAGTTAGTAGAAATAAATGTGTGACCAGTAGCTCTGTCTGATGTATTGCAATAAGAAATTCATAATTATGCTGTTGAATCCTACAGATACAATATCTTCCCTCTACGATTTAATCATTATTTGGGTTCGTTAGAATATGGCTTAGCCCCTAGATATTAAACTTTGTGTCTTGATTGTTTGGTAGTTGCCTTTTGAGGCAGCAAATACGTTGGTAGTACAAAGGTGGCAGACGGTTACTAGCTTGCTGCTTGAGATCGTTATGTAGGTCAAGTGGTGTGGTATGCTGGTGGTAGCCCCAAAGGGAAATCTCCGACTGAGCAGGTGGTATGCTCGGTCAGGCCGAAGCGCAATGTAGTCTTTTCAGGTGTTGTATATATATCGCCGTACTGCAGAAACTTCGATAGAGCGATTCAGGATTGTGCGCCGATTGATCCGTCACAGTCTAATCAGATCCAGGTCGATTTACCTATTTCGAAACGATTGTAAATAGCCGTAACGGGAGATAAAATATGTCTACAGCATGTCGCGCTAAAGTCTAGAAACAGTCTTGCCTCGCGGGCCGTCTTTGGCAATTGTGCAAAGCTGTCGGTGTTAAATTACCTACTTATTTGCTGGGACGTTAATAGTAGCAGTTGTTGATGTTTAAGATATTTATGTTCACAGCCGAACGTATAACCGTCTCGTTTTTTGGAAGTCTGTTAAAAAGGGTGGATTATGAAAGCATACCTATACAATCTATGCTTCTAGTTCGCATTGAAGTATCTACTTACGAATGTCGACAGTGCCACCATTAGTGGTCATGACAAGCGAGTAATAAACATAATGCCTGTGACACATGTTGGCGAGTCGTCCATGGAGTCATCTGCTTGTGCAACGTATGCAGATCTCGTTATTTGTCAATAAAAAATGATGTTGCAACGCAGAATTTGTTTTGGCCCTTCGTGGGAATAGAATTTTAATTTTGATATAATTTATCTGCAGCGTGGCGTACGAGTATAACTAATATTTATTAGTTAGTCTTGGAAATTATTGGCTTGAAAGGTAACAGTTTTTTGCGGAAGGACTAAGACTGCAAGGGCCCTAATTAGTCTTTTTAGTTGTATATATCTATGGCCCTAATCCTCTTTTCAATATAATACATCTATGACCCTAATGCTCTATTATCTATGACCATCTGTTGAACTTGCTGTTGTTGAACCTAGAGGATTCTCCCGTGAACAACACCAAGGCAGTGTGTTGGGAGATCCTTACGGCATCCAATCTGTCTCTATAAACCAGGGGGGTGATTGAGGTAAAGCTCGTGACAAAATCTGTTTCAGGCACTATATATGATTGTGTCCAGTGTCTCCCATATGTCATCATATAATTATGTCGCTGCAATACGCTTAGCATAACCACCGTAGGAATGGTGTCTGATTTTACGCAAGAATATAAGTTTATACGTGTATCTTTTTGTGTAAGTAGTAGGTAAATTAAGTTCCATTTGTATCGCTATTTTAATAAAAATTGCGCGCTGCATCTCGGTGTGAACAGACCCCAAGCTCTATGAATGCAATGCAATAGCTGACATGACATTGTAAATAGCGACGAAATTGCAGCATACTATATGAGGTAAAGTTATTGATCATAAGTACATCATTACATTCATTAAAACTACGTACGGGAATTTAAGTAGGTACGTACGTAGTACGTCTTCAAGATGACGTAGTAAAGGATCACGAGAATTAGTTTTCTATGAGAAGCGGTTAGGAGCAGTAAGTAGGTTTTACTCACTATTGAATAATTATTGAATTGACCTCTCGCATATCGCTGCTACGTAAGTTGCCTACTTATTTTAAACCAGCTACTAAGGGACTCAAACCGGTACCAATTAACTCAAGAGTGCACATGTTAAAATTGTTAACTCCCTAGCCCCTAGGTTAAAACCTAAGCAATTACCATCAAAATTCACATTGCCTCAATTTTTTTAGTCACTAGAGAATATTGAGGTAATGCACCTGTCTATTTCATGTTCTAATACGGATGAGCAACAGTATGCTGTATGTCGCAACTGCAGCCTCGACCGACGACGGCTGGCCTTTGCCAGATTATAGACTATAGACATCACGAGTTCACACGATGACAAAAGGCACTTGCGAAGAAAGCGGATGAAAAATGTAGAACCACGAATGATACTTCAAGTTCATATTGCTTATTATGTGAGATTTTTATTGTATTGAGATATTATGTAGATACTTCTGTTTTTTGTTACATAATATATGTGATTATATTTTTGCGGATTATACCATGCTTATTTTTACACACAGGAACGTAACTATCTACTGTCTTAAAAATATGTTTTAACTAATTTAATAAAGTACCTAATAGTTACTAATAAAGTACCTTGTAGTTTTAACGATGTACCACCTATGTCATATTTTATAGTTACATAACAAAAAGTAAGACTAGTAAATAGTAATGATAGAATATGTTAAAATCATTTTAAGTACGTGTACATTGTCAGAGAAATGGCCATTAATGAAATTCAATTAATCCAAATCCTGAGGCTTATCTGGACCTTTAGTCAAGATGCATTCGATAATTTCGACGGCGAAGTTTGAAAACAAAATGTATGGTATTTGACATAAGGCATCGCAAGCAACATGTCACTTAGCGATGACTTATGTCAAATCCCATACATTCTTGATTTCGAACTTCGCCGTCGAAATTATCGAATGCATCTTGACTAAACTGTTCGATGTATTTAATAAGTTCCGCTTTCGTAAATACTGAGATAAAATTGTAATGCATGTTAAAATGTTACATTTCAAGCTCATCACAAGTAAATGCAACTTTTAGGAAACCTAACGAGTATGGCTGGGACTTTATGATCCGGAATCCGGAAGGCCGGAGAAAATTCTGAGCACTGAAAATAGAACTCCGCTACACAATAGAGCTGAAAATCTAACACACAAGTGTCCAGTCAAATGTCTAAAGACAGCTTGACACTTCCATTTTCAACTATATTCTATTAGCGCAGAGTTCTATTTTCAGTTATAATATGTACAAATCTGCTGTTGATAATAAAATTCGCCGACAATATATCGACGTGTTGACCTATGACTGTAGTATGTTATTTATAGTTATTATTAAAAGCTCATTTCGATTGTTTTGCAACAGAGATGCGTTCAAAAATAAGACTTTCATAAGTTGTGACGGTGACCTATGACGTCCGGTGTGCGTGAGCGCAGATACGCCGTACGCTCGCTGACAAACGGTTCGACATTTCGATCGTATAGCTATGATAATAAGGTTCAAAAGTAATTCACCAGGTTTCTGTCCTACGGCTGTCTCATTAGAAAGCCAAAAACAATGAGTACCTACAACATGGTTACCTCATCTCTTGTTAGTTCATACTTTATAGCTATGGGTTATGATAACGATGCACGACGCGAGGAAGTAAACCCCGAGCATTGTACTTAGATAGTGACCAAGTATCTATTGTACGCTGTCAATAGTAATGTGAGTCATCAACGTAAACGTCAAAAGGGTTTTACATTGATGATTTGCTAATTGGATTTGGATTGATTAATTGGTAAATGTGAACACGTTAGGCGGCATTGGTCAATTTTGACATTTTCACAGATAACTGCAAACTTAACGCGAATATACTCCATAGTTTGCGCTGCACCGCCGAAGACTGAAGTTGAAGTGTGCGGCAATTATTAGGAAAGATTTTCAAATCATTGTATTAATAAGTCTACTAGCTGTTTCCGGCGACACCGCCCGCGTCTATATACTATCGAGTATCCCGCGGGAACACTGTACTTTTCCGGGATAAAAAGTAGCCTACGTTTTAATCCAGAGTCTAAACTTAGCCATACCAAATTTCATCCAAGTCCGATCGGTTACCGGGACCCGCCCCGGCTCCGCACATGCAATGCTGATACTAAATATACTACAGAATGTCTTTATACACAACGTTTATAGATTTTTCGTCATAAGACAATACAAACATGTTGTCTTAAGGAGTTACGAAAATGAAAGAGCGAAATATAATTGGTCATATGAAAAACGGTACGGCGGTATACAAACCCCCAATAGTTTAGTACATTATTTTGATCTATCTCGTAGGGTTCAGCCAGCGTTTGCAATGTAAGCGCAAAAAATGTGTCTATTTACGACATTAGAAACCTCTAAAATCATCAGTGTTTCTCTACTATATTATGCATGTTATACACATATAAACCCTTTAATAATACAAATACAACTATGATATAAACCTTCTTCTTGAATCACTCTATCTATTAAAAAAACCCGCATCAAAATCTGTTGCGTAGTTTTAAAGATCTAAGCATACATAGGGACAGACAGATAAAGCTACTTTGTTTTATACTATGTGGTGATAATATGCACTAATATTATAAACAGGAAATATTTGTTTGTTTGTTAGTATGCTTGTTTGTTTGCATTGAATGAGTTCCGAATTTTTCTGACTACTTTTTAACCGACTTCCATAAAAGGAGGCGGTTATGCGTTCGGCTGTATATATTTTTATTTTAAGCTATTGCATAGCTTCTAACGCGGGCCTTGAGCGCGGGGACCGAATCCAGAAATTCCGTAACGAAAAAACCTTACGCTCCCCACTCCGACGGGCACGGAGGTGTGGCTTGAAGGCCGTGCATCGTCTAACGTCGTTTCAGTTCGGCAGACTTCGGCATTGTGTTTATGTGCGTGCGACTAGACGTATGCGTGTAGACTTACTAAGCAATAGCTTTACCGCGGCAGTCCCCGAGTGCCACACGTATTTTTTTTTTTTGTATGTTCAACGATAACTTCGCCGTCTGTTGACCGATTTTCAAATTGTATACGGTGTATAGGGTGTATAGGGTAAGATTCTGCACCAAGGTATACCACCAAGGGATCCAAAAGTACTGAACAGAACTCCTGACTCCTTATAGATACATGTTTGGGGATTTCGGCGTTGCTTAAAGAACTGCAAGCATAAGCCACTATGTCAATTAAAGTAATCATCATCATCAACACCATCATCACACCATAAATCATGACATAATGATGATATAATAGGTACTTCTCATAATATTTTACACCGATACGGATATCTTTGAACATTACACTGGCCTTTATGGACCAATTTTCAAAATTCTTTTTTTGATGTATTACGTATAATCCGAAATTGGTCTTATTGTCACCTGTGGTGACCTGATGATGGCATCCATGAAGAATCGAGGGAACTCCTCGAAATTTATATGGACATATACAGTGATTTTGACTTTTTCAGAATAACCCAAGCATATGCTACCAAGAAGTAAGATTCTGCACCAAGGTATAACCCTGGATTCAAAAGCACTGACCAGAACTCCTGAGTCTTTAAATATAAGCGTTTGGAAATTTCGAAATTGTTTAAAGAACTGAAAGCATATGGCATTATGTAACTTACAGTAATCATCATCATTATTTTATTTACAATAGATACCTAATGGAAGCTTGGCGCGTATTCAATTATACATTCGACCGTTTATTTTAAAAGTTCTTAAAATGTGTTAATAATAATTTAACAAATATTACTAAAAAAGGAAAAATTATTATTCTTTTTAAATAAAAAAATTATGAAGATTGAGTAGAGAAATAGTTAAAATTTCAGCCAAATTTAAATGGGCAATTATTTAGAAAATAAGTTTTATTTCATACTTTTTTGTGCATTTTTACTTTGGAAGTTGGTTTAATTTTTTGTTTAATTATCACCTTAATATGTACGATTTCCGTGGGATTTCATTACGAACCTTGTAAAGTAGGTGCGACTACGGCTTTACCATTTTTGCACCTATAAATTTCAAAGGTCTATGGTGGAGGCAGTTGAGTCATGAGTATTGAGGCCTCTAGCTGTGTTTTCCCCATATTGTGGCTGCCAATCAACAAACAATCAGCAATTATGTAAACTGATGTTTTTGTGGTTAAATCAATTAACATATCGGTTCAAGTGTCGGTGTTTGACTCTGTAGGCGTTCTTTTTCAAGAGCTACGTAGCCTAAAACCTACCTGATTAAAACTGAGAATGATCTAAGCAATAAACTATTTTAAATGTATTTTTGTCCTTTATTTCCAAACATGGCAGTCTAGGTACTAAAATACTATTCCGTTTGTTTTGTTCGCAAAATTATGCAACTAATAACACTAATTAAAACAATATTTGATTTTATTTTATATCGGACTAAGAGTCCAGGCCCGTCCGACTTCTATTATAATATAATGTAGGTACATTTTATCAGTAAGAATATCAGGGTAGTCTGGCGAGTCTGGGATCTCATTCCATATTATATTAATAGTCACGTAGCGGCATGTAGAGGGTAAATATCTGTCGAAAGATTAGAATTTAGTTACTTTAATATCAATTTAATTTAGAATTTAATTACTTTGTTCTAATCTAAACGTCTTACGCCAAAAGATATATATAAAATTTAACCAAACATTACTTTTGACCTATTAAGGTCACATAAGTGACATAACTCAAAAGGCTTAAATCGGTAGCATAATAATGTGCTGCAGCCTGTAGGTATTGTTCGCTTTGATAACGTTTACATTAAATTGGATCCTAACGGAGTTTAGCTTTTCGTACCTGCTGTTGATTTAGGGTCAGCTCACATGCAGAGGTGACGCGGCGCGCATTTTTTAAACTTTGTTCAGTACACAAAAATAGATTCGTGTCATTGCGAGAGCGCCGAGCTGCGCATCGCGGTGCAACCCGCACTTCGAACTATTGCATGATATTCATTGCAATAGTTCGAATGTCAAGTCAATCAAGGTTAATGTTGAAGGCGGCGCTCTTGCAATAAAACATGTATCTTGCAATGAAACATGTATCTTGCAATGAAACATGTATCTTGCAATGAAACATGTAATAAAATATATGCAGCCTAACGTATAACCGCCTCCTTATTTTGGAAGTCAGTTAATAAGGACAAGGTCCTTACATATGATATTGGCGGTTTGTAAAGGTGGAACATAAAGTGGATTTTCTTAAACATAATATATTTATTTAATTCTATCTATGCACTTTTGCCATCTCATAGGTAGTCCATTGATTCCTTTACTAAAAAACCATTCGGACAGGAATCAATAAAATCTTCGAAGGCGCTTTGGACTGCCCAATCGGAGTTGTATTTTTTCCCTTGCAAGAAGTTATCCAAATTTCGAAAAATATGGTAATCTATTGGAGCAAGGTCCAGGGAGTACGGTGGATGTTTTAGACATTCCAATTGAAGCTCCTCAAAATTTGGTTTCCGTCTGTTGGGCAGTTTGTGGTCTAGCGTTGCCCTGAAGCAGCAGTGGCCTAGAGCGAATGACCAACCTCGGTTGTTTAGCAGCAAGATTTTCATCATGATTTGCAGTTGCTGGCAATAGACATCTGCCATAATCGTCTGGCTTTGGCTGGTTCGCCAGGGTTCAGCCATTGCGATGAGCGTTTCCGATTATCGTACAGGATGCACTTTTCATTACAGGTATTCGATTTAAACTCCATTATTGTGCCGCTTGAGTAATGTAACGCAGCAGTCGACGCGCGTTTGTCGGTTTGCTCCACTCAATTCACGAGGTACCCACCTTTCAAGCTTTTTCACCTTCCCAACTTGCTTCAAGTGGATTAAAACAGTTTTATCACTAACACGCAGCCTGCAGCCAACTCGAACGTGGTTTGCGATGGATCCGCTTCCACAATAGCCTTCAATTTTTCATTATCAACTTTGGTCTCCAGCCTTCCACGGGGCTTGTTCTGCAGGTCGAAATTTCCAGAACGAAAACGTTGGAACCAAAAACGCACTGTGTTATCTTTTGCGACACCGCCGCCATACACATCATTAATCCTTCGAGCCGTTTCCGCAGCACTGGTGCCACGGTGGAACTCGTACGATATAGCAAGTTTTCCATATTGTAAACAGTCACTGTTTACAATATGGAAAACTTGCTATATCGTATTATTTTCGAGTACGAGGAACAAAGGAAAAACCAAAAGAGGAAAAAACAAATGAATTACGGTTTCCGAAACACAAATGCATGAGTAAGTAGCGGTATAAATTTGAAATTGGAATTCCTAACCAAAGAAGATATATTTGAGATCAAAGTGGCCAGTACGGCAGAACGCCAATTTCATATGTAAGGACGTAATATTATGCAAAGCAATTTTTCTTATTAACCGACTGCCAAAAAAAGGAGGCGGTTATACGTTCGGCTGTATATATTTTTTTGTTTCTTTGGTTGTTCAATGATTACTCCGCCGTCTGTGGGCCGATTTTCAAAATTATTATTTGATGTATAGAGGGTATAATCACAAATTGGTCCTTTTGACATCAAACTGGTGACCTGATGATGGGATCCATGAGGAGTCGAGGGAACTCCTCGAAATTTATATGGACACATATGGTAATTTCGCCTTTTTCTGAAGTAGTCCAAGCATATGCTACTAAAAGTAAGATTTTGCTCCAAGGCCATGGCCCGATGTATTAATAATAATTTAACAAATATCACAAAAAAGGGAAAAATATAATTTTTAAACAAAAAAAAAACCGACTTATAAATTATGAAGATTGTGTACAGAAATAGTTAACATTTTGGCCGAATTTAAATGGGGAATTATTTAGAAAATTAGTTTTATTTCATACTTTTCTGTGCATTTTTACTTTGGAAGTCGGCATATATTTTTGTTTATTTTAAATTATCTCATTGAAGTCGGTGCCTCGAGTTATGGCGCATACTCCTGAGTAATTTAGAAATTTAACTAGACTTCTCCATTGAGAGGCATCGACTTTAAAAACTGAACTAAAATAAGGAAAATTGTTTTGCATAATATTTTATAAATTGAATAATTTTTTAGTTTTTCAGTGGATCAGTTTTTTGAAGGCGATTCCCATTTCTATTATTAATACTTAGCTGTTTTATTATGATTAAAATGCAGCGCCGCGTAGCGTAGCATAATATCATCGCGTAATGAATTGACCCTTAGGCTTCAAATTTTTTTATCTGTATTTATCTTAATATGTTTCATATTATCTTTTACTTACTACTTAGCAAGTAAAAGGTGTAATTTATTATACCATTACCAACATAATAACACTTATCGGTTAAGTACATAGAAAATAAGTAACATAATAAACGTTTAAGTTCAATTACATAAGATAAATTATGTATTATAGATAAAGTGCTATCAATTTCGTGCGTTATAAAAGTTCCTAGTTTCGTTAGGCGGGTCCACACCAAGCGAGCAGCCTCGGGCGAGGCCCGCCGCGCGCGGCAATCGGGCGAGGCATGCTCGCCGAGGGCGAGGCGGATAATTGTACACAGAGAGGCAGCCTCGCTCGAACAGCCCGAGCCATTTTGGCTCAGTTGAGCACAAAGACACGATAGCACCGCACGTACGCACAGCCGTGGCAGCTTATGCTTTTATTTTGCTATACACAACTATAAAAAATAGGAGAATAAGAAATAATATGAAAAAAAGAAGATATTGGATCAAGACGATATTCAAAAACCGACTTTGTTATGGGAATAGACTTTACGAAGAATTGTGTAGCGATGGAGATGAAAACAATTTCGGACGCATTGATGTAGAAGAGTTTGATATTTTATGTTACAACCAGTTACAACAGTACAAACTTATTAGTTGTCGACACTGATCGTTATTCATTTATGAACGCGGCACAAACCAAAACACGTGACGTCCACACTGCGCAATGCAAACGACTGAGGCACCTTTGAGCAAATCAAAAAACCGACACCGGCCGGCTCGGCCGCGCGCGCGCTCGCCCGAGCCCGAGCATGCGCCCGCCGCGGGCGAGCAACGTCCACACCAAGCGAGCGGTACGGCGCGTGCCGCGCGCGGCGGGCCTCGCCCGAGGCTGCTCGCTTGGTGTGGACCCGCCTATTGGCCTCAGGCATATTCAAGGTGGCACCTCAGACCAAATAAAAAAGTGAAGACAGAGTTCTGCGAACCACAGAGTCGGTTGAGGCCGGCCGGTCTAAACTACGCCTCACCGTATTTGTTTTTCGTAAATAGCATAGCTGGGCATTAACTCGTTCTATTAACGGATTAACTTTTAAAAATGTTAACGGACACGTTAACTTCCGTTAATATGCAAAAGTCCGTTAATCGTTAATCCAATGCCTAATAGTTACCGCACGGCACCAACAAGTGCCGGGCGGCGCGTGGCAGCGAGTGAAACAAAAACAAAACTATATATATTTTGACGGCGCGTGCGAGTGAGAAAGAAAACGAAACGAAGCGAAGAGATTTGTTTCGTTTATTTATTTCATTACTTAGCGCCGGTGCTTAGAGTGACGAGTGTTTTGTTTGTTTGTTGTTATTATAAATTACTGTCAGTGATCATTTGAGTGTTGATAATTGATGAATGAATTAGAACCTAAACCAACAGGTTTTATAAGTTCACTAACGCAACGATATAAAGATGCAATTTCACACATATTAACGGATTAACAATTAACGTTAACTTGCGTTAATTCTTCCGAAATGTAATGCTTTAACGTTTAACGAAGCTAACTTTTTTTGTAGCGGATTAACGATTAACGAAGTTAACTATTTGATTAACGGTGCCCGGCTATGGTAAATAGTAAATGTGTACCCCAATTACCCCAATTACGGAAGATGATTTAAAAATCTTGCGTAATTCCTAATTGACAGTGTCAGGCATACACATGCAACGAAACTACGCCCTACCTTGTAAGGCGAGCTGTATTTAGGGTTCCGTAGTTGACGTCTCGGAACCCTTGTAGTTTCGTAATATCCGTCTATACGTCCGTCCATCCGTCTTCAGCTTACCTTCCAAACGGTAAGTGCTAGAAAGATGAAACTTTGCATGGATATGTTTATTTATCACGCCGACAAAGTGCTAAAATATAATCACGAATCGCGTCTACCGCATAGTGTGGGAAATCTTATTATATGATGTCTTTTCAAAACATCGAGAGGTTACTATGAGGATTTTTTGATTAGGTGTGCTAATTGCGAGATATGCAAGTTAAAAGCGCATTTAAAAAAAAACGGTAGGTTAAAAAATAATTATGTTGGTAGGTAGTCCATGTGATGAACTTTAAAGGAAAACAACGGCTAGATGACTTTGTCACTTCAGTACGTAGTTATAGCTATCTTGTAAAATGGAACCTTGTATTGTGCGCGCTGTCTTCACTGTTTTTGTTTGGTCTGAGGCTGTCACACACTCTTAAACAACTCTGAAGTCTCACAGATGCCTCAGATACATACACTTTCATACAAGTCTTACACAAACATACATGCACAGACGTATGTGTGCTCCAGTTATGGTATAAATCCTCTAAACATGTAACGAAAAACAAGAAAAGGTCGTTAACGACTTTTTAGAGAACTTTTGTAAAGGTTAACAAGAATTTACAAGAAGCCTGGCCACTTTAGCCAATTTATGTGGCTGTTTAGCGAGCGTCTCTGAGAAATACAATTAGGCACATTTTATCGATCTGGTTTTATTTTGTGAATAGTGATGAGTTTAATTTGCTATGGTACGTCCTATTTCAAAAACATCAACAGTTTGGTGCTGTAACTAGTAGCTCAGAGTAATTACTGTAGCGCATCGACCCGGCCATTAGTAAGAGAAGAAACGTATATTGTTGCGTATCCCACATGCTGTTTTGCCTATTATGAGTACCAAAAGTCGTGATTCCAACGTCGAAAAAATGGACTCCAAAAGAACTCCAAAGGCATGACAATCCTTAGAACGAAAAGACAGGGATTTGATTTCTCCTTCAGTCTTATGGATATTTGCCATTAATATTTTGTGAGATAGCTGCTTACGGCTATAATTTATTTTTATTTTTTTATTTTGGCTTTTAAAACTTACAGCTACTTTTAGTACTTAGGTATCACGTATAGATTTCTTATAAAACCATTCATGTTCAATATTCTTTAGACAGATCTTTCATTTTTACATGTATTATTTTATTATTACAGAAATCAGAAGAAGGTAAAAACAATGGCACATACTAAAGATGAAAAGTAAGAGAAAACTAACCTAACTGAGAGCATTATAATCATAGAGCAGAGAGCAGCATAATCTAATCAGTAAAAATGCCTATGTCTTATTAGCCTGGTCAAAAGACCTGACTAATTATAAAATATATTACTTTTTCCATTTTTAGCATGAAAGGAGAACTAACCTTATAACCTAACCAAGAGCATTAAAGGTCCTTCATACAAATTTATTGTAAGTGATAGTGATAATCTAATCAGTAATCAAGACTGAACTAATACTGATTTATAACCTGCGAGTGCCACAATTACCTTTTTCTATTTACTAAGTTTATAATATTAGTCAATACTGAATCTGACTGACTAGGTAGATAACTGATTTTTTAGTGAAATTTGTAGACGGTTTTCATTAAAAACAGATTAGTGAGAATATGATTATATTTTGATTGAAAGTGATTCTTATTGACATAAAGGTTTTACTTTTTGTTCTTATTATCATTAGCCTGAATGAAATTATCATTAGCCTGCCAAAAAAATATTTAGACGTCGATACTTTGAAATCTACTCTATAAAAACATGTCCCTTATGCAAGCATAATATGTTTTTTGGTATATCTATTTTCATACATGTGTATGAAATATTAAATGACCTCGAAGAATTAAAATTTGACCAGGCTAATGAGATGAAGAATAGATTTTCGATGAAATACCCACTGCCGTTTGTGGACCTATTGGCAAAATTATTTTGTGGTTTTAATTCGAAATTTGTCCCTTAGTGACCAAAGTGGTGACCTGATGATGCAATCCGTGATAAATCGAGGGAATTCTTCGAAATTTATACAGACATATTATAGTGATTTTGACTTTTTCTAAAGTAGTCCAAACATATGCTACCAAAAAGTAAGCTTTTGTACCAAGGTATACCCTGGATATAAAAGTACTGCACAGATCTCCCGAGTCCTTGTAGATTCATGTTTGGGGATTCCGGTGTTGTTTAAAGAACTGCGAGAATATGCCATCACACCACTTACAGTAATCATCATCACCACCATATTCACACGAAACACCAACATATTATTATGATGACAAAGGTACTCTACTCAATAGAGTTTTGTGATCATCATCATCACTATAATATTATTATATTTAATGCTGACTGCTGCATTTTTCCGTCGACTACTACAATAGATAATTATAAATAATAATTATTTAATGATATAGTATCTAATCATTATCATCACTGGTGATTGTTTAGTGGGCCCACAGATCAGTAATGCTTATTTGGGGAAATACCACGGCCTCTCAGAAAACTGGCATATAATAACGCTTGAGTTTGTTTTGCCGAGAGAGTGAGAATAGCAAAGCCTTTTTTGTATTTATGACATTCTTAAAATGCGTCAATAATAATATACTAAATATAACTAAGAGAATTTTTTTTAAAAAAACCGACTTCCAAAGCAAGACTTCCAGAGCAAAAAGTGCACAAAAAAGTATGAAATAAAACTTTTTTCGAAATTATTCCTCTTTTAAATTTGGCTAAAATTTAAACTATTTCTCTACTCAATATTCATAATTTTTGGAGTCGGTAGCATCCAAGTTCCATTGGAAATATAGCTTTATCAGGATGTTGTTCGGGCTGATACCGACTTCAAAATTATGAAGATTGAGTAAAGAAATAGTTAAAATTATAGCCAAAGTTAAAAGGGGAATTATTTAGAAAATAAGTTATATTTACACTTTTTTGTGCACTGTTACTTTGAAAGTCGGTTTTTGTATTTTATATATGTAGATGCAGACGCATCAATAGTCACCTAATATAATATATAACTCCCCACACCGATTTCGGTGACGGTGGCCGGTTTCATTGAAACCAGGCAGTTACGCAGGAGTTATTTTATAGTGCCCAAGTGTGCGCAGTACACAAGAGCACTCTATAACCCAGTGGGACAGATAACCGACACGACTGGCGAGAGATCAAGCGCAGGTCCGACTTTTTACATGCCCATCCGACGCATGGATCATCTTTCTTGTCAGACAGTCGAGTGATCAGCCTGCATTGTCCTAACCAAACATGGAGACGACATTTTTTTGTTGTTCCAATGCGGGAATCTAACCTAACCACTAGACCACGGAGGCTGTTAGTCACCTAATAATACAGTTTCCAATATACATATACCTATTATACATATATTATGTCTATGGGAAATAACGAATATAAGATTATTTCCATAAATGTGCATTGGTGTATGTGCATTGGGCGTGTTTCGTCCAATTTCTCCCGCGCAATATCGACTAAGTTCCTGCATCTGTTTTCAAACATTTTTTACAATTTTCTTTGCATTCTAACACAAATGAAGTGACCGCAACGACTGCAGACGTGGTTGAACGACGTATTCACACGTATGCGTGCGTGCGCACGATTCAACGCCGCTGGATGGACGAGCGGCAACTAGTATGATAGTACATAATATTATAAAATTATGTTTTACGTGATAAGTTACGTAAGACCCTATATTCGTGATATCCAATATGCACATAATATGGTGAGGGAACTAATTGTTAAAGCGGTCGGTTGTGCTGTCACCTATTTGGTTTCACACGGTTTGTCACCAATCTGCCCGCCGGTCTTAAATCCTTCACTATCGCCGGAAAGATTCAGAAAAAAATCCACTAAGGGTCAGCTAACACCGAAACGCGACGTGACATTTTTATTAAAATAGTGATTCAAATTCGAATAAAGTTCAATTTTGAATCGCTATTTTCAAGTATAAGTGTCGGTGTGAACTGAGGCTTACAAAATAAATAAGTATTAGTAAACTAAACAAAAATAGGCATTAACTAGCTTTTGCCCGCGGCTCCGCCTGCGTAGTTACAGATACTGTAATTTTCCAGGATAAAAAGTAACCTATGTCTCAATCCAGAGATCAAACTACTACCATACGAAATTTCATCAAAATCCGTTCAGTAGTTTCTGCGTGAAAGAGCAACAAACATCCATACAGCCTCACAACTTTCACATATTTTATAATATTAGTAGATGCCTATGTCATCTGATTCCGTGGTATTAACAGCTTCCGTGGTCGAGTGGTTGAGCTTGGCTCTCGACTCGGAGGTCGTGGGTTCGATTCCCGCATTGGAACAACAAAAAAATGTTGTTTCCAAGTTTGTTTAGGACAATACCAGGCTGATCCCCTGATTGTCTGACAAGAGAGATGATCCATGCATCGGATGGGCATGTAAAAAGTCGGACCTCTCGCCAGTCGTGTCGGTTATCCGTCCTACTGGGTTTCGAGAGTAAAGGAGGAGAGAGTTCTCTTGTGTGCTGCGCACACATTTGGGCACTATAAAATTACTCCTGCGTAACTGGCCTGGTTTCAATGAAATCGGCCACCGTCACCGAAATAGGTGTGGGGAGTTTTTTTTTCATCTGATATTAAATTCCCAAGATGTTGATTGCCAAGTATGAAGTAGGTACCTCATCGACCGCAATTTGACCTCGTCAGATAACATTGAAAGGTCAAAAGCTGCCGTTATAGGCCGCTAAGGATCACTTGATCACTTCACACCACGAAGACACGATAAACAAGCTGTGTTGTCACCTATTTAGTTTCAAAGGGTTTGTCACCGTTTTGCCCCGTCGGTAAATCCTTCACTATCGCTTGAGAGAATCGGAAAAAAATTCCACTAAGGGTCAGTTCACACCGAGACGGGATGCGACGCCATACTGCATTTTGAAGATAGCTATTTAAAATTGAACTTCATTCGCTACACACAGAGATACACGGTTCGTTGCAAGAGCGATACCTTCGAAGTCTCGTCACGGTGTGAACTGACCCTGATACTGTGTTTGTCTCCATCTACGCTATTATTGTAAAGAGGAAAGAGTTTGTCTGTTAGCATTGTCCTGAATCGCGATATCGAATTTCTGTAATTAATCGATATACATAATATATTATATTATTGTACATAATATAATATATTATTATACAACACATGGCCGGGCCTGGCTTGATCGAGCATACAACCCGCTCGGTTGGATTCCTTTGGGCTGCCACACTCAGAAACTACTAGACCGATTTTGATGAAATTTGGCACAGTTTTAGAGTAAGTACGCTACGGGGAAGGACATAAGCTACTTTTCATCGCGACGAAATGAACAGTGCCCGCGGGATTTCCTTTTGCGCACGCGAAGTTGCGGACATGTAAGTTGTGCTACATAAATCCTACTAATATTATAAATGTGAAAGTTTGTGAGGATGGATGGATGTTTGTTACTCTTTCACGCAATAACTATTGAACGGATTTTGATGAAATTCGGTGTGGTAGTAGCTTGAGATCTGGATTAAAACATAGGCTACTTTTTATCCCGAAAAAGTATAGTATTAGTGTTCCCGTGGGATACTGTATTTACGCGGGCGGAGCCGCGGTCAACGGCTAGATTAACGGAGGAACAGTGAACTTACATCTATTGGCGATCTTGATTTGCGAAGGTCACGAAAGTTTGACGTAGCTTGTATTGCTAAAACCGGCACTGGGAAAATCCAAACACATCGATTAGTCAGATTAGTTAGTTAGATTAGATTAGTAATTAAATCTTACAATAATACAGTTTCGATGCAATCTCGATATGTTAAAACAGCAAAATGGTATTCTTACAAACGATAAACGAACATTTAACGCGTTCTCATTGGTCCAAGCTCCAAAAATCAGTTTATGATACAGTGAAGTGAATATCATTTCAAAGTAAGTATCACGGCGAAGAGTTGCCGAAATTCCCGCGAAGAGAGTTCGCTCGTAAAATCTCAATATCCGCTCATCGACGCCTTTCATCTTCACTTTTGTCGCTTTGGCCCATCGATGATTTATACTAAACTCATATATATATCTATTTATTATGTTTAATTACTAATTGTTGCTATACTTGTTTGGCCTGTTGTTGAAAATATTACATTACGTTATTTACTCCGATAACTCACATAAAACATAATATACCTATCCTTTAAAGGTATTCAAAAACTAAACTGATGTGAGGATGCTATTTAAATAGCAAACATTAACCCCCGGTTTCTGAAAGGCTAATCAACGCCAAAATCAACTAATCTGCTTTCAAATCTCTTGTAAAGTGTAAATTGAGTTGCAAAAAGCTTGACCAGTCGTTTGATTTGATCAACGTTAGTTAACAAAACTAATATCAAACGAATGGTCAAACAACATGTCTTCGGTTTGCGCTGTTTTCGGTTTCTGGAAAGCTATTTAAGGCTTTGTATGTGCTTGTATGTGTCATGTCAATTTGATCAATGATTAGTAAATTTTTCACTAATCAGCGTTTCAGCAACGCAAATTGATTTAACAAGCCTGTTAACTCAACAACGTGTTAGTTCATCAACTATTTGATTAGCCTTTCAGAAACCGGATGTAAGACGATTCATTATAATTCATTGATCGTAAATTTGAATCTCAAGTTAATATTTAAATACGAGAATTATTTAAATACGAGAATTATTTAGCTGATTAGTTGATTTTGGCGTTGATTAGCCTTTCAGAAACCGGGGGTCTGCGTTCTGGTTCAGGACGAGACACGAAGCGGCGGGACGCGGCGCTGCAATTTTTAGATAGCGATTAAAAATTTAACTCTATTCAAAACACAAGAAGATATACGTTTCATTATAAGAGGGGAGATTGGGGGGATGGAATGAAAAAAAAATAATTTCCACTTCACATGTGTGGGGATTGGGGACTATGGGGAACTACCGCCAAAATACAAAACTATAATTATTATACATATATTGTGACATCAAAAATAAAGTCTTATAATACGAGTATCAATCTACATAAAACTGATTAAGTATAAAAAATTTGTCTATTTATATTCATATTTACCGAAGTTATCAAGATTCAAGGGAGGACGGACGGTAGGACGGACAGAGTGAAACTTAGTGTTCCTTGTACTCGTAGTTACTAACTACGGAACTCAAAAAATAGTTTTTGTAACATTTCAGTCTTTTGGTTTATACTTATGTCTGTCTGTCTGTCCGCACTTATAGTTTCTGTAATTATGAATATAAATAGATGAAGTTTGGTATAGTTATAGATTGTATATAGATCTCGGTTTTGGCATAATAAAATAACAATTATTTACATGTGAATTGGGGACGAAAAATATTTTTTCATTCTACCCTCATCGTGTGGGGTATCGTTGAATGGGTATTTTTAAATAAAGGTCAGGTTTCATATATGACTTTTTTTACAAAGTCGACCATTGTCGAGTAATCGGCCTTCAAAGTGTAAGTTGGTCCCCCCTAGCATTTCTAAACTGTAGGAGATGGAAACTTGTAAGTTTACAAAGATCATGCTAAATTGGATTGGATTAAATGCTCTTTAGAAAAAATATTTTGGACGAAATCGAATCGGTTTTTTTCTAATTGCTTTTCAAGTAATTTGAATAAAACCTGTTACACGTTGGTAGTTACGGACCCCTCCTTGGAGATGTCCTGACATGCTCTTGGTTAGGTTTTTGATGTGATAACGTCTTATAATTCGATGGAGCCGGCTGCACGCACGAAAAAACATGACTCAAGCGTTACCAAGTACTGTTACCAAGTACCGTTACCTGTTACTGTTACCAAGTACCAGCGTTACCTCGCATTGCCGGTACCTTATTATTATTTTATTATTATTATTATTGTTATTGTTGTTGTTGGTATTATTATATATTATAATGCGCTTGATGTTATTACTCAGTTCGGCGCCGGACTTCGCGGCGGCAACACGCCTACCTAATGCGCGGCCAATTAGTTCCGCGCCCACTATGCGCCCAACATGACGTTGTCACATTCAACAGCTATCGTCAGTAAACCGACTTTACGGACAATCGATTTTTTTAGTAAAAAGGATAGCCAAAATTGTCCTTTTTAAAAAAAATATGTATCATACAATATGTGTATGTGTAATAAATATTAAATAACAATATGTCCAGTGTATTACAGTACAGAAGTACATTGCTCAGTTAGTAAACTGAAATTGCCTCATAGGGTCATCTTATTCCCAGGGTGTGCTGTCCTCAATGAAATCTTTAACTTTATAATAACCTTTGGCACACAAATGTCTTATAACTATTTTTTAAATTTATTTATTGACATACTTTTGACATTTTCTGGGAGTTTACACTGACCTTTAAAAGAATTGCTTGTGCTTATTCCTAGTATTTATGTTGTGATGGTCACAGTTTTTATCAAATTCATTACTTACTATATTTTTTTACATACATAACATTATCAAAAATGTTCCGTACAGAACGGCAAAAAATAGACGCTTGTCGTAGGTATGGGAGGGCCACTTAAGTGCTTATTTACTTTGTTCTATTTTTAGTATTTGTTGTCATTTGCGGCAACAGATATACATAATCTGTGAAAATATCAAATGTCTAGCTGTCTCGGTCCACGAGATACGGCCTGGTGACAGACAGACGGACCGACGGACAGCGGAAGCCCTATGGGTTCGGAGGTCGGAACCCTAAAAACAAATGTCCAAATATTAGATCGATGGCTAACAATAAATAACTTAATCAACAGTCACACTCTTCTGGCGTCGCTGACATTTGCTAATAGGTGTAAAACCAGTCGGTGATGATGATGGGTAGGTGTTGTGGACGCCGGTCTCGCGCCAGTGCCTCGCGCGTGCTCGTGCCAGCTAGTAGCCAGTACAGCCAGCCAGTGGCGCCAGTGACTGTGATGAGGGCTCTCGTGGTGTTGTGCTGCTTAGGTAAGCTGGAATGTTACATGTACGCTGGTTACATTCAATTTAATCGAAACGTAGTACACAGAGACAATGCTGCGCTATAATGCTACCAATTCAAATATCACCATGCAATATGGAAATACACGTTAATTTAGCCGAATATGTTTGCGTTTAGATTAAAATTCGATCTGAACAGAGTTTTTTTTTTCTTTCTTAAACATTAATTACAAATATTACATTATAGTGAAGGTGTAGGTTCATGTGATTCCTAAAAGTAATAAACAATTTCAACAATTGGTAGATACAAAACAGATTAGAGTAATAACATTGTGGTACGCGATACCGATGATGATAATAATATGATGGCTTAAAATATTCTCTTATTAGTGTTAAACTGATAAAAAAATCTACCTATGTATATGTATATATACACAACTTTAATAGCTAAACTATTATTTGAAATAAAAAAAAAAAATGATAACCAAGGACTAAAACTACTGAAAACGGATTAGATATTTATGTAAAATATAGTTTTACCTAATGAAGTTGGTAAAACAGTGAATCTGAAACACAAACCTAATAACTGAAATATACCTACAACAGCTTGTCATAGATGGCTGAAAACTGAAAAGCTCTAATACAAGTTTTGTACTAACAGACGTTGCGTTTGACGTATTTTTGTGCTCGCAATTTGCGACTGATGCGATAAATAATTTCGAATCACAAGACATTATTTATTTTTTAAATATTTTAATCGTTTATCAAGTTCAGGGTTGTCACTCGTCAACATAATATCGTGAAAAATATTTTGGCGGTTTCTTTATTTACTTACCTACTTACTCAAAATTCGAATTTCCATCTAGTCATACTTGCTAGGTTCAACTGAACTAATACAAACATTTCTGTCGTTAGCAGCTTAAGTGTCATAAGTATAAGGTGCGACCTACATCATTAACCATCTGAATATCATCAGATCATCACCGATTAGAGTGGCATTCCAAGTAAGCGTTGAGGTCACATACTCGCACGGCAATACGATATTGGATGGTTTAACGAATATCGCGAGATGTTAGGGTTCCTTATGAGTTATGTATGCAGTATGAGGATCATGAGATTATAATGTAAGTATTATGTGTTTGTTCTGCATGATCACTGTTTGTTGACCTTACAAATAAAATAAAATATGAATTATATGTTATTAGCTATATAATTTAATATCCGGATTATAAGGCTGAAAAACAAGAAAAAGCTAAAAGCCATGTTGGGTTCCGTGATCAATATCACAGGTTTACAGTTTGTACACGGTCGTAGTACATGGGGAGTCCCCGCCAGCTGAAGCCGGCTTCGGGAAATCCCGAAAATGTTAGACAATCTTAATCTAATTTCTCTAATCAATAAATATTACACACTTGTCTTAAAATTAATCAACACATTTGATGCTATGCCCCGCGCCGCCGCCGCTATTTTATTTGCAAAGAACTTAATAACTCGACGCGACGCGAACATCGATCTTTTTATACACAGACGCGAATCATAAATTATAAATCGTTAAAATTTATAAATCTAGATGAAAATCATAAATATTTCACGAGCATTAATGTCAGTATTATTTAAATACATATCCTTAAGGAAATAAATTTGACATTGAATTCCAAAAAATAGTTTTTTCTTAAGATTTTACCAGACCTCATTTATCTTAAACTAGTATTACGCAAGTTGAACAAAATATGAATATAAAGATAAGTCCAACTTGCGCTTCGACGGGAATTTGGCAATAGTTTAGAATAATTTGAAACAAGACACGGCCGTTATGGTGAAGGCCCACTAGGCACTATCGTAACTTTGACACTCAGAAGTCAGAGTTTGAGGCCGCACCTACACGTGTGACGTGAGCTTACACGTGTGACGTGATTATTATTGTAAGCAAATGTTTGTAATATAGTTTTAATTTAGCACCGACATCAGAGGAGCAGACAGCAAATAGACCTTTCAAATTATTTTAATATGACGATATTACGAAAAGTAAAACAAAGATAAGTGATGTAGTTACCACTATGTGGGTAAACAGATTATTTTTATGGAATAAAACCATAATCCGTAAAAAGGCAATCCGTATTGCCTACAGCGATAACCGCCCATAAACAACCATATACTATGCAAGTTCTTTAAAAACGTTCTTTGTGAGGCCGTGGTATTTCTCCCGTGATCTCTCTGTGAGAGAACGAGGACAGGAAATATTGTTTTGTGGTTTGTGATTTGGTACCATGGCCACCACGTTGGAGACTACAGTAAAAATTATTTGGTTTGTGAAATGGCACTGGCTCTCGAACAGCTGCACAGTAAAAAAAAAAAATTGGTTGGTAGTTTGGCCCATGGCTCTTCCGCGGTAAAAATATTTATGATCTGGTGATTTGGCCCTTGGCTTTCCCACGGTTTAACGACATAGATCTAGATTTTAGATTCCAGAATCGAGATGTAGGTACTTATACCATATTCGAAACTGTACATTTTCGGGGCTGCGTCCTGAATTGCGTATGTTTTTGATCTCGTATATGTGGCCCGTTAACTTATCACCTAAATTATTTCCGGGGGCGGTGCTCAATAATATATTGCTTTAGAAAAACACGAAGCGATCCGGATTCGTGCCGAGGATACGAGTGAATGTCACGATTGTCAAGGTCGCTGTGCCATAAATTATCATCGATTTTTTGTCTTAAATATTCATAGGTCATTCAACAATAATTGTGATTAAAAATCTTGAGGTCGCTGTGATGAAATATTATGTTACTAAATCAGTAAATTGGAGAATATTTTTTATTTTTGTTTCATTTTGTGCATAAAGTTCAAATAAAATACACATTTTTAATTGAGTGGTAGCACTTGTTTTGGCTGTGCAGTTGCATGTAAAAAAAAATCAAGTTAAATCTGGCTGCAAATTGGTTGCAATAGTTGTCAAAAATAATAACAATAATCTATGGACGCTTTCACACTTAACACATAGTCACTTCACTATATTAAATTACTGTTCGTTTTCACTAATACAAGTTAGATTTAATTCAACTTTATTCTTGATTGGTTTACACTCCAAAAATACTTCTTTTAGTAAGGCCCTCATAAACATCTTATGCAAATAGGCTCGCGTTACCTATAGCGTGATCTAGCGGCAAATCAGTGCCATCTAGTATGCCATATAAGAACCAAAGTTCCTTAAGAAAATTAACTTAAAATCTAACGCATAAACATTCCGTCCCCCAAAGGACAGTAGGTCCTTTCAACCGTGGAAAGAAATAACAAAATTCCACAAAAGTAAACAAACTTAAACAGGTAAATAAAATCAATAAGAACAGATCTAAACAGGGTCGTCTGTTGTGCTTAACGGACAGATCTTAGTTATAGGTCGTTTGACCTTTCATTTTTAATGTAACGACGCGGGTTAGACCGTCCTTACCAGGATGCTTTTCGAGTATCCTAGCCAGAAGCCATTTGCCCGGAGGAAGTCTTTC
This sequence comes from Phengaris arion, assembly GCA_963565745.1. NCBI lineage: Eukaryota > Metazoa > Arthropoda > Insecta > Lepidoptera > Lycaenidae > Phengaris > Phengaris arion. The sequence goes on from OY751432.1 coordinate 5,357,086, forward strand.
GTCCTTAACCAGTACAACACATCCAACATCAGTTTCTCTACTTTATCAGTCCACTTAAATCGTTTTTGTAAAGCGTGGAGATACTCAGAACTCCAACGCGACCATAAATTTTGAAGCATTTGCTGAAGCATTTTCCAGCGATCTAAATGAGAAAGAGAGAGATTCTCCAAACTAGGCTCAGTTACAGTTATTGGAGTTTCTCCAATAAGAAAATGTCCAGGAGTGATTGGTGAAATATTGTCAGAATCTGAAGGAATAGTGAGAGGTCTAGAATTGACACAAGCTTCTACTTGAGTTAACAAAGTACAATATTCCTCAAAAGTAAGTCGCGTTTCACCAATTACACGTTTCAAATGCGTTTTCACGCATTTGACACCGGCTTCCCATAATCCACCCATATGGGGTGAACCTGGAGGTATAAAATGCCAGGTAGTATTAAAGTTTGCTAATATTTCACCTAGCACCTGAGACTTACTATTTTTAAACATAAAATCTAATTTCCTTGAGGCTCCTACAAAATTTGTTGCACGGTCACTCCAAAGATCACTGCAATGACTACGTCTAGAGGTAAATCGCCGAAAAGCGGCCAAAAAAGCATTAGTAGAGAGGTCAGTTACTAATTCAAGGTTAATTGCTTTGGTAACCGTACATACAAACAAACATATATAAGCCTTACAAGTTCTTAAACATCGTCCAGGATATAACTTTAAAATTACACGTGACATTGGCAATTGACCCATTAGTTGGTTAATAGGTGCAGCAGAATGCTTAAAACAGGGCAAACATTTATGAATTACTCTTTTCACCAAATTCCTTGCACCAATTATCCAATAATTAGCACGAATAACATTCAAAGTAAGATTTGGACCACCACGCAGCGCCTGAAGGTGAGCATCCTTAACAATAAGTGCTGCAAGAGGACATTTTGAGTGAAAAAAAATGGGTGATTTAGAATCATTACAAATTTGAGCAAGCAAGCAAGTGCTCGTACTATATTATTATTATCAATAAATGGACATAAAGATTTTAATTAACTAGTTTTAGGCAACTGAATTCCTTTCTTCAATAATTTAATTTCATCACTAAAATAAAAACATTACGAAATTCAGATACAAGCATAACGAGCATTTCTCAATTCACTAACTGTTAGATAGTTAGAAAAATTAACAGCAGAATGAGAATTAACTTTAGCTTTACATAACTGTATAAATCTCAACATATAAGCTGTAACACGTACAAGTTTAGGTAACTTTGAAAATCGAGTTAGAAGCATTTCCTCTTCACAAACCGTTACATTTAAACTCATTACAGATTTTAAAAATTGGTTTAATTTCGATATTCGTTTCATTGATCAGGGGTTGTGGATATGAAATGTTTTCTGAGTCACGTAAAAACAATGGTCCGTGCCACCATCAATCAAAATCTTTTAGGAACTCAGGATTTAAACCTTGTGATGCGTAATCGGCTGGGTTATCGTTTGATTTAATGTGACGCCAACGATTGCTAGCAACAACATTTAAAATTTCGGTAGTGCGATTAGCTACATAAGTTTTCCAAACATTAGGGTTTTTTCTTAGCCAAGAAAGTACAATAGTTGAATCGGTCCATGCAAAGATAGATTCATCATGGATCTTTAAACTAGTTTTAAGATCTCTAATCAGTTTGGCCAAGAGAACAGCCCCGCATAGTTCCAATCGAGGCAAAGAAATTTGTTTAACAGGAGCAACTCTTGTTTTAGCAATTAAAATTGATACATAAATTTTCTTACAAGTAATAACACGTAGGTAAACTACGGCAGCATAAGCTCAACAAGAAGCGTCATAAAACCCATGAATTTCCACCTTTTCTGTTTCTTCACGGTCCGTGTGTAACTAACGATCAAATTATATTGTCTTCATATTTAATAACTGATTTACAGAAATCCAAAAGCCATTACCATAGTCCATTCTGAAACTAGTTCTGGTGGAAGTTCATCGGTCCAGCTAATGCCTGACAACCATGATTTTTGTAAAAATATCTTAGCAGTAATAATTACAGGTCCAAGAAATCCCAAAGGGTCAAATGCACGAGCTATACCAGATAGTACTGAGGTTTTAGTGTAAGGTTTAGTTTGTAGTGAAACATCTAATTTTAATTCTAATACATCTCGTTTTGAATTTAATTTTATTCCTAATGTCTTAATAGTATCATCGATTTGAATATTAACATCTTCCCCTTGTAATTTCCTAGAATTTGGAATATCCTTTAAGACCTCAGAACTATTCGATGCCCACTTGTGCATCTGAAATCCACCTTTAGCCACTTGTGACATTCTATTTTGTAAATTACGTGCCGCCTCACCATTCGTACCAGAGAGCAAATCGTCCATATATATATATCATTATTTATTACTTCAAATAAGTCTGGAAAATTATTTTGTTCATCTAGTGCAAGCTGCTTAAGTGTGCGAATGGCGAGGAATGGAGCACATGAGGTACCATAAGTAACAGTAAGTAAACTTTTTCGACAATATTATCTGTAGGCGATGGTCGCCATAAAATACGTTGATAGTCAGCATCCTCATCAGAAACTCGGATTTGTCTGTACTTTTGCTTTATGTCACTAATAAGACATATGCGATGAGTACGCCATCTGATTATAAGATCCTTAATATCTTGTTGTAAAGTAGGACCAATAAGAAGTTCATCATTGAGTGAAGTACCATCATTGGGTTTAGCAGTTTCATCAAAAACTACTCTCAGTTTGGTAGTAGTACTAGACTCTCTAATTACAACGTGATGTGGTAAATAATATACCTTGTGGTTTGGCTTCTTATTAGGATCTATATCTTCCATGTGATTACTTCTTTGGTATTCATCTATAAATTCTGTATAATATTCTTGAAATTTAGGCTTATTATTAAATCTCTTCTCCATTTGTATCAATCTATCTTGTGCTATCTTTCTCGAATTTCCTAATCGTACTTCATGTGAGTCTTTAAAAGGCAATCTTACTATGTATCTTCCATCTTCTTGTCTTTTAACTGTGTTTCTATAGTGAGTTTCACATTCTTGTTCTAAAATAGTCAATGGTTTCTCGTGTGGCTGATATTCTTCTATTTCCCAAAATTTTCTTAGTAAAGTGTCAATATCGATTAGTGCTGTCGTGACTACAATGTTGTTGTGAGTAGTAAACCCACCGGCATATTTAGCGGAACACAAAAAAAAGGTCCATAATTAAAAAAATATGGTTTTATTTTAAAATCTACTTACTACACTTCTTTTGTTATTTAAAGTTTCATTTGTTTCACTTAAAATGAGATCACATTAAGAACAGATTTTGCGAGTAAAGGCTATTTGTGAAAAATGGTACATTTTTGAACTTTTCATGTAACCGGGAAAAGTGAAAATTAATATTAAAATAACAATTAATTAAATTAGAAAAATGGTGATTAATATCGCGTATTTCCTCCACGTGCTCTTATTAAAGTTTCTACCCGTCTAGGCATACTGAGAATGATGTTATCGATGGTCTCCTGGGATAGTCTCCGCCATTCCTCAACTACGGCGATTCGCAGTTCACCCACGTTGGCAGGCTTGGTGAGCGAACAGAAATTTGTCTGAATGTATCGTTCTCCTTTGCGTCTGTATATTCTTTGCCTGCCGTCAATTTGATTTAAGAGAATTCTGCACTCATCACTAAACAATACCTTACTCCATTGGTCCGCGTTCCAAAGTCGATGTTCCTGAGCAAAAGTTAACCTGTTTCTACGATGATTTACCTCGAGCCTTGGAGCCTTGGCGGGCACAAATGAACCCAAACCAGCTTCTTCGAACCTTCTTCGTACCGTACGGTACCTCACTTACGGTTACACCCCGCACTGCTTCTAACTCATGTCGGGCTTGGACGGCCGTCAAACGGGGGTTCCTACGTACACGAAGCCGAATGAAACGATCATCCCTACTCGAAGTGCGTCTTTTTCTGCCTTGTCCTGCTCTTTTCACATAAGTACCGGACTCCCTGAACCGATGGATACTGCGATGGATCGTTGAAACTGGTCGACGAAGAACTCTGGATATCACTCTGTAGGTTTGACCATTTCTTCGCATTTCGAGTGCCCTGGCAATCTCCGTTGGAGCTGAGTCAGGCATTATTCAGTCCCCAACTCCAAAAAGATACGCGATTAAAAAAAACTAACAAAAAACAGTATTTCAATGAAATTTTAAATCAAACTCAGAAGGAAGAAATACTCGAAGTTCGCTCCAGATAAGGTGTATTTGAATAAAATTAAAACAATTGCATAAAATGTGATGTTCAGATGTTTTCTTAATTTGAAAATATTTCTTTTTAAATTAAATGACGTATAAACCAGCCAGCAACCTTATATGATACTGATTATTTTTATATATTAATACCTTTATTTTATGTTCCGCTAAATATGCCGGTGTGTGTGGCTGATTGCATATCGTTCCGAAGAAGTCTTTCTATAATTGGAATATAGTCTTAAAATTTGTTCGTTTAATCCTTTAAAATCCATGATTTAATCAATGTAATTTACTACATCCAAAATCTTTAAGTGTAGGCATCGAAAATTTTATCCGTGTAGTATAAAATTTTATAAGTTTTTTTCCAACGAAATTTTTCTAAGTTCTGTAATCACTATTTTTTCAACGAAATTTTATAAGTCCACACTGAATTTTAATAAGTTAATTTTTTTAAGTCTCTAATCACTGAATTTAACTAAGTCCTATTAAACACTACACTTACTTTCCTTTAGTGACTAGTAGTCACGATTATCCGGCCCGTATGGTCCAATGTTCACACTTAAATAGTCACTTCACTATATTAAATTACTGCTCGTTTTCACTAAAACACCAAGTTAGTTATAATTCAACTTTATTCTTGATTGACTTACACTCCAAAATTCCTTTTTTTAATAAGGTTTTTTTTTTTTTTCGAATACCCACGCTAATGGCTTTTTAGCCGTCTTAGCTTAGTCGGTCTGGCGACTGCCATTTAGCAGTCGTTTTGGTGGGAGTTTTAAGTAAGGCCCTCATAAACATCTTAAGCAAATAGGTTCGCATTACCTATAGCGTGATCTAGCGGCAAATCAGCGCCATCTACTATGCCATATGAGAACCAAAGTTCCTTAAGAAAATTAACTTATAATCTGACGCATAAACACCACGTTAGTCTGATCCCGTGGTAAGTTCTCTAAGAGCTTGTGTTACGGGTACCAGACAACGAAAATATACATAATACTTTTATATTATAGGTAAGTACCTACTTATATTTAAGGTTTTTATTATTTATGGTTTGGTTTAATCAACTATGAATATTTCGGGCATACGATCTACTGCTCATATAAAGACGTTTAGGCAAAAAAATAATTGTTATAGCTACTCGAAAAAAATCCTATAAATGAGGGAGTTTGCGTTGAGCGGCATTTCACTCATTATGACAATTTTGTGATGTTTTCATGATGATATTTTTTAACTTTGAGCATGACAATTTTTTTTCCCTATACGTCTTTATATGAGCAGTAGATCATATACCTACTCAAAATATCCGTAGTTGATTTAACCAAACTTTATATAATAAGAATCTTAAATATAAGTAGGTACCTATAGTATTATGTATATTTTCGTTGTCTGCTATCCGTAACACAAGCTCTTAGAAAACTTACCACGCGACCAGATTGACGTGGTGTGAAAGCGTCCATAGATTATTATTGTTATTTTTGTCAACAAATACAACAAATTTGCAGCCAGATTGAACAGCAGTAGCTACCCTCTTTGATTTCCACGGAATTCCGTGATGCCCTGGGAACAAGGTCCACGTCAAAAGGACATGTGCACATGATGCTGGTTCTGGGCGCCAAATGCAAATATACAGTATACTTCGCGTCAATCATTGCACGAATTGTCCACCGTGGTCTTGTACTATGGGCTATGTATTCTCTCTCTTGTTAGAACGTCCTTTAAACTGTATCTCTGTTGTTTACAGCAGCGACGGCCTCAGCGGGCAGCGTGCCCAGGCTAGATGACGTGGACGACGCGCTGCGGGTGGCTGGAGATCGCGCCGCGCGCTCGCCGCAGTACAAAGTGCAGTATAAGCTAGGTGAGATATTTTACAGCATTTATAATATTGAGAGGCTAAACACAGGCTAAAGCTATCTACGTAACTACAGAGGAAGAAGAAGTTTCGGCGATAGTGATACTCATATTGATACCGCGGGAACGCGCGTGGGTTGGTGTCGTTTTAAGAACCGCCCGCTAAAGAATCCCAATCGGGGTTTTTGACAAATACGGATAGACATGCATTAAAAAAAATATTTCTCTCGCTTAAAAATAAATAAAAATGTTGCTGAATACGGAAGTTACAATTATTGGTCCAGTTCTGTCTCTTTTCATTATTGAAACATGTTGGTTGTACTTAGATTCCCGCGAGTATACGGCGGAGCCGGCGCCCGCAGTGCACGCGCAGGTGCACGCCAGCGCGCCCGTCGCCGGCCTGACGCCCAACTGGTCATGGAATGCGTTATCAGCTTACGGTAAGTGACAATACATTGATAAAGCTTTAGGCTACAGTTTCTATATAAATAACCTAACCAAGAGCATGTCGGGACATGTCTAAGGAGGGTTCCGGTACTATCAACGCGCAATAGGTTTTCTTTGAATTACTTCAAAAGTTATTGTCCGATTTCGCTCAAAATAATTTTTCTAAAGAGTTTTAAGTATGATATATAACCATGGAAACTTACAAGTTTATATCTCCTATGATTTAGAAATGCCAGGGGGAGGAACAGAAATAAATAATTTTCATCACCGCGCGATTAGTTTACTTTAGCTATTCTCATAGCATAATATCGTACGGCATCCTCTTGTGGGGAAACGCTGCGGACATTAATACAATATTTGTGCTGCAGAAACGTGCTATACGTTCTATTTATAAGATGTCGACTTTTGAATCTCTAAGGGAAAAGTTTGAAGAAATAAAAGTTCTGACCGTCGCATCTCAATACATTTTGGAAAATGTGTTATATGTAAGAAAGAATCTAAACAACTTCAAAAAGAAATGTGATAATCATTGTGTAAACACTAGAAATAAGAACAAGTTAGATATGCCAGTGTTCAGACTAAGCAAAGTTAGTAAATCCTTTAAAGGCCAATGTATACGCTTATGCAATATAATCCCAGAAAAGGTTCAAAACCTTCCCATTAATAAGTTTAAAAAAGTAGTTAAAGAACGTTTGTGTGCCAAAGCGTATTATAAAATTAATGACTTCATTCAAGACGGCACACCTTGGGAATAAGGTGGCTCCTTATCTTATCTTATTATTTGTTACATAGACATAAGTAAACATTGTAATAATTTTGATTTTAAAAGAATAATTTTCCATCTTTTTGGTAAAAGATGGCCCCAGACGAGTTTCTTGCCGGCTCTTCTCGCTGGGTTAGTTCCCGAACCGGTGGTAGGCATCACGTAGTATCGACGTTTAAAAAGAGTATTTAAAAATACCAATTTTGAATGAAAAATTTTTTGATTTTGATTTTGATTTTGATTACCACTTCACATGTATGGAGAGCCACCCCTAAAATGAAAAATTATTCTTATTTTATGATGCCGGAACCGAAATCTATACACAATCTTTAACTTTACTCAATTTCATCAATTTATATTCCTAATTACAGAAGCTAGAAGCGCGGACAGACAGACAGACAGACAGACAGACAGACAGATAGACAGACAGACGGACAGAGCGAAACTATAAGGGTTCCTTGATTATTACGGAACGCTAAAAAACTGTGAATAACGCGATATCTTTTATATTTTTTTTAACAATACATTAAACACGCTGTAATTTCAGTTGAAATTGGTATATATTTAATGAAGCATCACTTATGGTTCTTCTCTAGGCAACATTTTCGGCGGACAAGACGGCCTGCCTCCGCCGGTGTTGTTGGTGCCGGTGCCGGTGCCCGTGGAGCAGCCGCGCCTGCCGGGTCAGTTCACTTATGATGTCCTAGTAATACCTAAGTTTGCCAAGTACCACAGTCATGTAATATGGTAGAAGGACGGTCGCCGAAAAGCTCGTGTTGCATTTATGAGCCTTATTGCCATAGCAATAAAGTCGACAAGTCACACACAGACACTGTCGGCTAATGATCACCGTACAAAATGTCAGATATACAAACACCAGGAACTCGACTGCAAATACGCAGATATAAAATATTGCTATTATTTAGGGTTTGGATTAATTAACTTCTTTATAATTTTGTTTTATCCTATAAAACTGATGCTAACATTTTTTATGCTGCTAACCTTAGCTGAGCTCACATACTTAGTGTTTGTGTACATAGTTCGAGAGTACGGTGTTAACTTCAACGAAAACGAGAAGAAGGTGAAGGAAGTGGTGATCGAAGTGCCCGTGAAGAAGGGCCCAAAGCCGGCGCAGCCTATCGTGGTGGAGGAGCCCAGGGAACAGGAACAGAAGTTCCCCTCGTACGTACGCCCCGAGCAGCTCGACAGCAAGCCCGTGAGCCCACCTGTGGAGAAAACCGGTATGACCATGTTTTTAACGGGCATTAGCCCATCACACTTTCCACCGCTGCAATTTCTGTACGGTTTGGGTTGACAGCGCATACGCAACAGACATCGTGAATTTTTGGTATGCGATTGTGATGGATGAAAACAAAACTGTTTTCAGTAATAAGAGGACGCTAAGCATCGCTGTCCAAGTTCAGATAATTACATAATTTCCCTTGCTCTTCCAGAATCTTCTGCGCAACTGCTCCAAGAGTTCCTCGCCCAGCAGCCGCGTAACCCGGAACTGCCACCTATCCTGCTCTCAGACCACGACGCCAGCGAGCGTATTCCCTTTCCTGATGACGACTTTCTCGGCTCCCGGACCCCCGTTCTCCAGAACTACCAGGACCTGATCAGGCCTGCTGCGTCCAGCCCAGCAGCCAATGGCTTCTATCAGGGCCAGTACAACTTTGCGGGCTACCGCCAGCAGCCAACGCGGCCAAAGTTTAACCCGCACTACGTAATCAGCGGCGAGGTCACCGTGCCCCGCGCCGACTACACAGAGACATACATGGCAAGGTGAGCTTATATTCAGGAAATGTCTGCTATACTATGTCATAAGATAATTGGAATATTAGGAACTTTACAATAATTCTAGGATCTTTGCAAAGAGCCAGATTGTTTGATTCTAAGCTAAAATTTCGCCATCTTCCTAACAATTTTCAGGATACAAACACAGGTTCATGGTTTGTATTGTAATAGGTCGAATGGATTTTATTGTAATAGGTCGAATGGATTGTATTGTAATAGGTCCAATGGATTATATTGTAATAGGTCGAATAGATTATATTGTAGTCGGTTAACGGAATTTTATTAAGGGGATTATTGTTTTAGGTATTTTGCAAATTATATTCGAGAAAAGTCTACTGTATAGAATACCTACGTGAGTATATATTTTTACTCTGTGGTCTAGAATCTAGACTCAAATTCGTGGATTATGTAAGTACTACCTACGCCGAGGACATCCCCAATACGTTAAGTCACACCAATATTTTGCAAACTGAATTTTATAAGTATTGATTGATCATAATTATGATATAAATTATTTAATTATCAGAGTGGATGCCGCTACCGGCTCATCCCGTGTAGACTTCTACGGTGGCGCTACCCTCGCCTTCAAGACCGTCATGCCCGATGGTAGCCTTCAACGCTTAGTGGTATGTAGTGATCCCGATAATCACCATTTACTTATTTTTATTTACTTTGAAAGGTCATAATTATATAATACGAGTACTTATGTTTTTATATCGTAGAGGACTACATTATACATTAAATTATATGATTCAAAAATAACAAAATTGTGTGTTAAAAAGTGACTTGATAAATTGTAACCCCCTGATGCAGAATGTAATAAGATACTCGATTCTATGTACAAACTGTTATGAAGCATCACCAACATACTTCCCCACAGGTCCGCGTGGACAAGACCGGCGAAAGCACGGTGCGGCGCTGCGGCAAGGCCCAGTTCCCCGCCGCCGCCGATGACGACCTGAGGAACCCCGCGCTGCCCGACATTGAGCTGTTCTCCTTCATCGGTGAGTTACCAAGCACATGGGCACCTCTGGCATCTTAACAAGAACTTGTTAATTACTCTTTGTAATAGCCCTCACAGGCTCCCACAGCAGTAGGCTGCAGTCCGCTTACTAGTTACATATAATAATAAACCCCACACCAATTACGGTTACGGTAGCTGGTAGCTTTATTGAAACCAGACCAGCTATGCAGGAGTTATTGCTCAAGTGTGTGCACAATACATAAGAGCACTCTCTCCTTTACTCTCGTAACCCAGTGGAACAGATGACCGCCACGACTGGCGAGATATCTGGTGCATGACCGACTTTTTACATGCTCATCCGACGCATTGTCATAGACCACCTTTCTTGTCAGACAATCAGGTGATCAAAACAACATATTTTGTTGTTCCAATGCGGGGATCGAATCTACTATCTCCGGTGTCGATAGCCGAGCTATAAACCACTGGACCACGGAGGCGTCACTACTATAATATATTAATACAAGACATCATGTCGTGAAGCAGCCAATGCTCTTATCCCGATTCCCTTTTTCAAGAGTAAATAACCTGCGCGAGAAAGACCCTTGCGTTTCTGTCTTCTTTTAAACAGTTTTAGTGTTTCTGGGAGAACGAACATTCTACAGGCCGTTACAATTTTGGATTAACGTTTATTTATCGCTACTGAATAAGTTTCTTCCATCAGGCTACAACCAGACTGAAGGCGGGCGTGTGGAACGCTGGGGCTACGTGTCGAGTGGACGACCTGGCGAGCTGGGTGGCGCTCAGGGCGAAGCCCTAACCACCCACCACGACCTGTACCTCGTGCGCACGCAGGATGACACCGCCATCCCACTTTCGTGAGTATTTTCCTTTAAATATAATAACAAAAGGTCCGCATCGCACTTTTAATTCTATTCATGTTGCGGGTGCCATCAGACAATCCTTCTGTCGGCTTTTCGCCACCCAAAAAAGGGTATAAAGTAGGTGCGGCCAGTAAGGTCTAGCTAAACGGAAATTTAAATAAATCAAAAACTATTTCTTCGACTTAACAATTTTTAATGATAATTAAATATTTATATAAATTACTAACAACTATAAATAAAAACGCCAATTTCTGCCAAAAACATTGTCAAAAACCATTTATAAAAACACTGTCTTTAGGCATTCCCCGGGATGGGTGTCCCAGGGACTCCCGGCAATGTCGCCGGTTTACCCACTAAAACCATACATGCAGATTGCCCTCAGCCGCTATGAAAGGGAGTGTCCTGGATCTGTCTAACACGGACACTCCCCACGACCGGCCGGTTTTCTTCATGAGGGACCGGACTTCCAACTAGAATATGGGGTACTCCGACAACCTGAAGCGCACCCTCGACGCCGGGACTGGCTAAGCCGGGGAGGTTCCAATCCTCTCCCGGAGCCCCGTTAGACAGGAGGCAGGAGGTTCGCGTAGCGACGCCTCCGCACTCCTGTCCTACGACGGCGGAGCGATGCTGAGGATAGATTCATCTCGCTGTCCCGCTCCGCGGCCTCTTTCTGCGAAATGACGGATTCGCAGAAATCGCTCTCGAGGATGCAGCGCACCACACTCGAGAGCGAAAGGTCCCGCCGTGCTGGGCCGTGTCCTCCGAAGTGCCACATTCGTGGCAGGCTGGCGTAGGCTCTCTCCTGGCGACCTCACACAGGTACGCACCGAAGCATCCGAGCCCGGTGAGCACCAGCATTGCGGCGCATCCACGCCGCAAGAACCGGACGCAGTGCCTCGGCCGTACGTTGGCCGTACTGCGACTGCGCCAAAATGTCTCCCCACTTCCCCAGCAACCACCGCTCTCTTAGCCTTCGGAACCGACTGAGCTCCTCCCACGTGACCTCCCCTCTGAAACGAGAAGTTTAACTCGGCGAGGACCCTCGCCACGAGCTCCGACGGTGGCTTCCCGGCCAGGCCAGTAGCTGCCGCCCAGGAGACAGTACGGTAGCCCCTGATGACCTTCACCGCTATGACCCGGGCCAGGGCCGTGTTACGCACGGTGAGGGCATCCGCCTGGATTGGGGCTCCATACAGGGTCATATTCCGGCACATCCTGCCTGCAGGCTTGGCAGGGCCACCCACATTTCGCAGGAGCCGGCCCATTGATGACGCCACCCTTAGGACCTTCGGTCCCAGTTGTTGGAAATGGGGGCCGAAGGTCTACCTCCCGTCCAGGGTGGGTCCAAGATATTTGATGGTATGGCCCACCCTGACCTCCTCCTCTCCGAGCTAAAGGGGCCCATACATGGTCCGGTCTGCCTTCAGTTCGGCCTGAACAGATGCAAAATCGTGTCGTGTGTGTGCTCGAATCCGTTCAGGCCGAACTGACGTCAGTTGGGTCGGATGCGATTTTTTCCGTGTATGGGCTCGAATCCGTTCAGGCGTCAGTTCTAACTGTCGCCTGTGTAATCGGCCTCTCGTCTGTGGCTGCCTTAATACCTACCGTGCGTTTGTTTTATTAAATAATTTTTATACACGTTGAAGTTTGTCAATCTGTCACATTTTTTTTCCTATCTAAGAGGCGAAATAATAAGAAGGTTATAATATGTTTCAATATAAAAATAATATATGACACGCACAATAATATGTGACATATTATCGCATAACGTGAAAACGCTCTAATACGTGAAACAATAATCACGTTTTCACGATTTTGGACCTACTTTTAAGGGCCATCCACACGGTCCTGCAGTCTTTATAATCCAGCAGCCCGTTAGTAATTTGTTTATCTCTTTTCATGTGTTATCTGTAAATAGTACTTAGTAAATATCCAGGTGGATTTACCGAAGGCTTAATAGGCTGAAGCCTAGGGCGGCAAATTTTAGGGGGCGGCAAATGTGGCCTAAGCATTTTTTTGTCTTACAGAAATATAAAGAACAATATTATTTGCATACAAAAATTATTCTCGAAAATTTATAAAAAAATAATATATTTTAGTACTGTAGGTACAGTATATTTTACACTCTAACGTCTGAATACAAAAATACTAAACGCTCTGTAAACTATACTTTTGCGGTATAATACGATGCAAAATATTCTAAAAGCGTTTTAATATTATAAAATACAATTTAAATTCAATAATTTTTAGATGATAGCGGCTGGCGGCGGTGGGTTCTTTTGGTGTTGATAAGATATGCGATATGCTCGTCATGTGTCATTTGTTTTGCTCCATAGGGACTTATCCAATAAAAACCTGTAAAATTACAGTCAATTTGCTCGCACGCCCCGCTCACTCGCTTTCAACGTACAGAACATAATAATGTTATTTCATATATTTTGTAGTATATGGTCTTTTTTGCACTGTTGATTATAATTTCAAAGAATGAACCCTTTCAGATAGGTATTTGTTACAAATTAAAGCAGTACAATTGAGAAATAACTATTTATCCAATTTTATCCTGCGAAATTAGTAATAACATTTTATAATTATAATAACATTTATTCAACAAACACGCTCACACTACATTATCAACAAACAATCGACATTAAGCATAAATAATCACGATAAGATTACAAATTACATTGAGATGTACGCGTATAGTAAAATAATACTCGCTATAACATGCTGCGTTGATTCCTTTTATTTACATAATGACATAACAAGGAATACCAATATAAATAATATAACACGTAAAAAGGTTTATTGCTGTTATATGATGTACATCACACCCTCACACTAAACAAACAATAATTCTAACAATATTAAACTAAGTATCCTATAAAACAAAAACAAATTAATAGCCAAATCTATCTATTGGTCTTGTCAGACATTTGGGTCTGTGTAAGTGCACAGGTGGAACAGAGGGTTGTGGTTCCGCTACAATTGGAACATTACTCGCGGACGATGTCCCACTATCACCGGGACGGTACTCTCGCCTGCTGCAAGATGTCCCTGTCTACGTGAACTAAAGGAGGCCCCCGGCATATCCGTCGGCTTAAAAGGCACCGCAGCTGGCTTGATTTGGTCCACATGCCTTTTAACCGGACCCTGACCCGTATCAACCACCTAGTGCCGAGAACCAACTTCTTCTCCTACTCTCCCTTGCACCCATTTTTGACCTTGCGCGTAATTACGTACCCGTCCTGCTCCCCAACTTGAAAGGCCCGCGCTTTACCGCCAGCGACAGCAATTTCGCGCTGGCGATCATTGAGTTCATGGGGCACCCATTTGTCAAGCTTTATAACCTTGCCAATTTGACGCAAATGGACCAATATTGTTTTGACGCTAACGTCGAAAGCTGCTGCTAATTCAGCCGTAGATTGTGTATCATCAGCTTCCACAATCGCCTTTCATTCGTCATTGTGGACCAAAGTCTTCGGACGACCGCGAGGTTCATTTTTCAGGTCGAAATTTCCAGAACGGAAGCGAGCAAACCAATAACAGGTGGTGCGTTGGTTTGTAGTGTTAGCTCCGTAAACATCGTTGATGTTGATGCCGTGTTGCTGCCACGACGGTACACATATTCCATAATTACTCGAATTTTTAACGTATCCATGATGACGAAAAATATTGAAATGCGATGAAAATGTAACACTAATCAATAAACAAATGACTACTTTATGTTTTTAAAATAAAATTAATTTGTAATTAGAATTCTTAGCCAAACAAAAATTATTTTGATTTGAAATGGCCAGTACTGCAGAAAGGTAATTTTATAGGTAAAGACCTATAATATAAAATAAAATTAAAAATTCAGATTTGACAGCTGTACACGACTGTTTTCACCTCTATTGTATTAGCGCACAGTTCTATTTACAGTGCAGTTTTTTCTGTCGCGACCACTAAACAACGCTCGTGGGAAATTCGCCTTAAACTATTTCACTAATAAAAGTATCTGTGAAGTTTTTTAATTCATTTCTGCGAGAGCAACATCATCATATTCAGTTAAGGAATCGATAAACGGACCACATTGCATTGTGCATTGGTCAGTATTTTTCACTTAGTAGTAGCTCCCACACCGATTTCGGTGACGGTGGCCTGTTTCATTGAAACCAGGCCAGCTACGCAGGAGTTATTTTATAGTGCCCAAGTGTGTGCGCAGTACACAAGAGCACTCTCTCCTCCTTTTACTCTCGTAACCCAGTGGGACGGATAACCGACACGACTGGCGAGAGATTAGGTGCAGGTCCGACTTTTTACATGCCCATCCGACGCATGGATCATCTTTCTTGTCAGACAATCAGGTGATCAGCCTGAATTGTCCTAACCAAACTTGGAAACAACATTTTTTTTGTTCCAATGCGGGAATCGAACCCACGACCTCCGAGTCTAGAGCCAAGCTCTAACCACTAGACCACGGAGGCTGTTCATTTTTCACTTAGTTTAAATATAAAATATTATGTCACTTTTTTGTTCCGAAACGAGTTATCGAACCAATAGCGCTAGTGAATAGATAAACTATCGACAAATTGACCTCAGAAGCCGGGCATAAATGAGTAAGTCTTTCAAGTTGCACCTCATCTACATGTCACACAACAGAAAGCCAATCATACCTAGAAATCCTATAATAACAAAAGAATGGTTGAAAATTTCGATACGCAATATTATTAATAACATCTAGGCCAATACCAGGCCTTGAACTAATTCGGTATGAGGTTGGTAAAGCAGCAGGTGACTTCAATTTCAATAAATTAACAACCTCCAGTTTGTTTGCAATACATTTGAATTTACCTCGCAATGTTAATGAATAAATAATAGTGATTAGAAATAGTAGTGACATGGGCTACAACAAATACTATATAGGCTCTTTTCAATTAGGACAGCAAAAACAATGCAATGCTATGGTAATTACAAGGTTTTTATGAGAAGTAGAGTATTTAAATGAATTCTAATATACATTTTTAAATCTGTAATATCTTCGAAAATATTCATTTAAATTACATCCTGTAAAGGTCCATATTGATCTATATTAAATGCACAATGTATTTAAGGTACTAAATTGGATAAGGATTAATGCTGTATTGCTTAAAATCGCTTCGTAAATAAGCTATTAAATTTAAATCAAAGTAAAGGATAAACAAATGGTTATTGTGGGTTACCCCTAAGAGATAGATATATGCTATCGCGGACTTTTTTGTAGGCTTTTGTATGATGAACAAAACTGTAGTACATAATTTTGATCTATCTCGTAGGGTTCAGCCACCGTTTGCAATGTAAGCTGAAAAAATGTAATTATTTACGACATCACATTAGAAACCTCAAAAATAACAGCATTTCTCCACTATTATACAATATATAAACCTTCCTCTTCAATTACTCTATCTATTAAAAAAACCGCATCAAAATCCGTTGCGTAGTTTTTAAAGCATACATAGGGATATAGGGACTGATAAAGCGACTTTGTTTTATACTACGTAGTGGATATATATATATATATATAAATTATCATTCTTAGTAGGTCAGGAGTGCATAACAAATAACATTGATATCTATAGTCTAGAGGTCAAATAATATTATCAACATTTACTAAAATACGTAATAATTAACATCGGTCAATAAAATTTTTTTTCGCGCATGGGTTTTACTTGATTTATTCTTATTATAATTTATGCAAATAAATCGAAAATATTTGTTTTTTAAGAAGTTATATATTAAGTGATTTTTGCACCCAATTAAAGTCGGTCTTTGCGCTCTATTGTTGGAGAAAGAGAGGTATGGTATGGGGGGCTGTATTTCTTGCATCGCTCCTTGCATAGTATAAAGAGTTAAACTATGCTCCTTGTTTGCGACGGTGTGTGTTTGCATACTATAGAGAAATAACGTGTTTCATGTTTTTTTCGCTGTATTAACTTGAACAAAATGGCTTCGAGAAGTTGTGAACGAGACGCTGACTCGTTTTGCTATGTTGCAGTGAATTTATTAAAGTGAGAGAGAAAATGTATGATTTAAGTACAAATTAAACATTAAAAAAATTCCCAACAAAAAATCAAGACAAAAAATGAGTTTATAAAAAAAATGTATGAATAAAAGTTCGTAATCATGTTATTAGATTTGAACATTTTCATCATCGGATGTAAAATGTCTCTAAAGATGCACATGTTACATTCTGATTTTCATAAATTTAAAGAAAATATGGGAGCTTATTTGGAAGAACAAGGGGAACGCTTCCATCAAGATATAGTTGGAATTTGAGAGATGTTACCAAGGCCAGTATACTGAAAGCATGATGAGGGACTATATTTGGTGGTGATTAAGAAAAACTTCTACTGACAATGACAGGAAAAGTGAAACTGTTAATTTTTAAACATTTTCAATTTATTTAAAAACTTTTATTTTAAGAATAATTCATAAATGGATGCTCGGTATTTATTAATAAATCATCTTATAATAAAAGCAACATGGAAAATAATTGCTAGTGGAACTGGAAAAGTCACCTATCGTAGCTCTGAGTTTGAACTTTCGTAATAATAATGAAAATATTACTTCTGACTTTGAGAAGTTTTTTGTTGACATTCCGGTCTCAACTACAAAATGCCTAAATTCTCCGCCTGCAGCTGCTGAAAAGGCACTCAGAGATAACGTCAAGGAATGTTATGTCAATTTTAAATTTCGAGAAATTGGTTCTAGAGATATTAAAAATACATTTAAGTTGTGAAATATTAAAAATACCACCGATCTCTGGGGTACACCTACCAGAATTATCAAATCAATAATTGACATTGTAGCTCCTTATCTAGCCATAATACATAACAATTGTATAAAACGTGGTGTATTACCTGAGTCAATGAAGCATAGTAAGGTTATGCCTCTTTCCAAAGCTGGAATTAAGTCTGACCCAGCAAATTATAGACCGATATCGATACTACCGACTTTTAGAAAAATATTTGATAAAATCAACGAACACTTTAATACAAATAATTTATTGCATACAACGCTATAATAGTCAGAAACACCACTATGGATTAAGATATCCAACATTAGGGATTCAGCTCTTAATCTTTTGAGTACTTATCTTAACAATAGGACTCAAAGGGTAGAGGTTAATAGTAAAAGGTCCACTGGGACTAAATTAGAATAAGTTGTCCCACAGGGATATATTTTAGGTCCATTTCTTTTTCTCATCTACATAAATGAGTTGCCTTATCTAGTTCAAGATAGGCATGAGATAGTACTCTTTGCCGATGACACTTCACTTATATTTAAAGTGAAGCGACGACAATCAAATTATGGCGAGGTAAACAGCGCTCTCTCATATATAGTAAACTGGTTTAGTGTTAATCATTTACTTTTAAATGCAAATAAAACAAAATGTTTCAAGTTTAGTTTACAAAATGTTAGACAAGTACACACCAATTTACTAATCAATAATGAAAACTGAACTTGGTAGACTGCACTGTATTCCTAGGTATTACGCTAGATTGTAAATTACAATGGGGTTCTCATATTGCTAACCTAGCATATTATATACTGTAGTTCTAGTTATGCAGCATATGTAGTCAGAAAAATTAGAGAAATTTCAGATGAAGAAACGGCACGCCTGGTTTATTTCAGCTACTTTCATTGTATAATTTCTTATGGCATACTTTATGGGGAAATGCTGCCGACATAAAATAAATATTTGTGCTGCAAAAGCGAGCTATTCGTACTATTTATAAAATGTCTCCTTTTTAATCTATATATTTTGGATGATTTATTATACGTTAGAAAAAACTTAAGCAATTTCTAGAAGAAAAGTGATAATCATTGTATAAACACTAGAAATAAGCATAAGCTAGATGTACCAGTGATAAGACTTAGCAAAGTAAGTAAATCTTTTAAGGGCCAATATATACGCCTATACAAAGATATGACACCCCGCTGAAGCAAACGGATCCAGACGACGTACCGGTCTTTATAGCGAAAGATGGAGCAAACTGCCGGTGGTAACGATGGACCACGTCGACGTCTCCAGCCTGCTGAAGAACTTCAATAGTATGACGGCAGAGATAGACGAGATGAGAGGTAGATTGGATGCATCGGAATCTACTCGTGACTTACGTAGTGAATTACTACAGTTAAAATGTAATAATTCAGTTAGTAGGTCGGGTAATGATCGGGTATCATTTAACCGCGTTTGTCGATACACGTCGTGGCGGCGCGCGAGCTGACACTGACATTTTGCGTATCAGCGGAATTTAACGAGTCGGCGATAGCCGCCGCCCCCGCCCGCCTTCCCCTCCGGATCGTGCAGACGCTGAGTCAACAAGCGACTAAGCTGAAAAATTTTGCGACTGTTGCTGGTCGCTCTGCACCTTCCCCGCGGGCGATGACAAAAGAGAAAGAGAGCCACATGGCTGTGGAGAGTCGCAAGGCTGAGCCTTCTTGACCTGGTAAGGACGAGAGCAGGAGGTGCGATGAGGAGGGCTTCATACTGGTGGAAAGATGAAAGAAAAGGAAGCCCGCCGCTCGCAACCATCGAGGCACCGCACCATACCTACCGGAACTGCGCCTGCGCTGCGAGTTACCCGCGACGTCGTTGTACGTATCCCGCCTGCACTGGTCCATGAAGGTCGAGGACGTCGTGGACTACATCCGCAAGAAGACGTCCATCGCCTTGAGGGTCAGGTCAACATCAGTTCCTTTGTGGTGAGAGTGCCGACGCATCTTTTGTCGATCTTCGAGGTGGAGGAGTTCTGGCTGACGGGTTTGGTCTACCGGAGGTTCCGGGGAGACTCCGGAACGAAGCGTGCATCACGTCACCGACAACACGTGATAAAGTGTAGTTTAAGTATATAATATTAATAATATGTATGTTAGTCTGTAAGGTTTTTATAATATGGGCCAATGCCGCCCGAAATAAACGTTATTTATATATTTATAGGATCCCAGAAAACGTTCAAAACCTTTCTATTAATAAATTTAAAAAAGTAGTCAAAGAACGTTTGTGTGCTAATAATAAATAAATAAAAATGCTAAAAGCTAAATGTGCTATACACCTTGGGAATAAGGTGCCCCCCCTGCAAGCTGTCTCTCTGTACTTGTGTACTTTTGACTTTTTTAATATTTAACATAGATTGAAGTTTACAATTGTAAAATATATATTTCTTTCAAAATCTTCTTGCTAAAAGATGGCCCCGTGCGAGTTTCTTACGCCGGTTCTTCTGGTGGGTTAGGGTTGAATCGGTGGTAGCTTTTTCTGTTGACTTTCTGAAAAAAACCTTGTTAATTTCCATTTGGAAATAAATTTTTCATTTCATTTCATCTCTATGTCAATTTTTTTCATGTACTTTAATTGATTTAAATTTTTCCATGTTTTACAATTAAAAGCGAATTCTGAACTATTTTTTGTTTTTATTCTCATTTCTAAGTATAAAAGCCATAAAGGAGTTTTGCCGGGGAGTTCATTGGGTGACGTTGTGGAATTTGTATTTCCTCACACATTTATGTTATCTCGGTTCTTAAGGTGTAATATTGGTAGAATATACCATTAAATATTCATTAACGTGCACAAGTGTGGGCAAGTGGTACAACTTCTAAAACGTGCTATTTTGTGATTCCCGCCAAAACTCCCTAGGAACTTTCAGTAAAGCTTCTACCACTTTACTGAATCGATTGACCTGACTCATAGACTGTACTGACTTTATATTTGGACTTTGGCTAGACTTTAGACTTGACGATATAGGAATACGGTGTTGAAAATTGAAACGAAAGTTATATTTCCCGCCTTTTTAACTTGACACTGGCAAATGAATATAAATAAATTATATAAATAATAAAAAAAGCAATAAAATAAAGTATGTATAACCCGTGTGCAAAAATACTGTTGACCGGTGTAATATGTTACCATTCAGTGTTCTGATGAAAAGTGTAAAATATTAGAAGAAGAAAAAACTGTTTTATTCAGCCATGTTTGAGTCAATCTAGATTCTAGTAACATTTTATTAGATGACTTTTATAAAGCGTCAAGTACTATTTAAATTTTAAACCACGCGAACCAATAAACAACACAATATTTTCTTACGTAGCAGTATAATTTTATTCCTTTATCTTCACAAGCAGGTTCATGGTAATGAGGTGTGATATTACGATGGTAATGATAATGATGGTATGGATTTGTTGTCCAGGTACAAGGTGACAGTGGACAGCTCCGTGCTGGGCGCGGCCACCGACGGCTACGAGCACCGCTACTACGTCATGGAGGAGAACCAGCGGGAGAACAAGTTCTACAACCCCAACCTAGGTGAGAACATTAATAATAATAGCAATAATAGCTCCCCACACCGATTTCGGTGACGGTGGCCTGTTTCATTGAAACCAGGCCAGCTACGAAGGAGTTATGTTATAGTGCCCAAGTGTGTGCGCAGTACACAAGAGCACTCTCTCCTCCTTTTACTCTCGTAACCCAGTGGGACGGATAACCGACACGACTGGCGAGAGATTAGGCGCAGGTCCGACTTTTTACATGCCCATCCGACGCATGGATCATCTTTCTTGTCAGACAATCAGGTGATCAGCCTGAATTGTCCTAACCAAACTTGGAAACAACATTTTTTTGTTCCAATGCGGGAATCGAACCCACGACCTCCGAGTCGAGAGCCAAGCTCTAACCATTAGACCACGGAGGCTGTCACTGAGAACATTAGAGAAGACTTGTAGCACTCTCTCAATGTAACCACGACTAAGTAATAAGTAGCTACAGTGAAACCAAATTGCTAAAGCACTCGGCAATCTTCGTTTTTCTACGAACATTTCAAACGATATATGACAGATCCCTTTTTCCTGCGCATTATTCTTTTCAATATCATCCAAAAGGGTGTCTTAAGTAATAAGGGCCACCTTTGTGTGCATGTCTGATTTATTTATATGTAATGTCTTTATGTTTTCTGTTAATATGTTTTGTGCACAATAATGTATATTTTGAATTTGACAGATCGTGGCCGTACTATAAATAAGTTGTTTTAAATATATACGTCTCCAGCCATCCCATAAATTATAATCCTTTTAAAGAAGATATAGTATTAAGCTATTGTAACCTACAGCCTAATCCTCAAAGATAGAACTAGCCCCAGTCAACCCCAGTAGCGGGGACGATAGTGATTGATGATGCCCCACATATTCGCAGAGGAGTTGTGCGACGTGGTGGAGCGCCTGAACGCATCGAACGCCGACCACGCGGCGCGTCTCAACCCCCTGCGCGAGTACACGCTGCCGCACAGGGACCTGCGATACGACGACACCTTCGCCACGTGAGTGCTCGTTTAAAGGGACTGAGACAAATGTCGGCTACATTATACACAATATGAATAGTCAACGTATCTTATTTGTGTATTTGTTGCGTGGCAAAATTACACTGGGTCATAACTCACAGCCCATTGGACCGAGCTTCTTCTTTAATTTAAACAGAAGTTTTATGAAGAGTTTAGTTTCTTTAGAGCGGACATCTTCAAAGCTTCGTGCTCTAGCAATATCAAGGGACTGCTTCTTTCTCACATTTAATGCAGCATTACAGATATAAACACATGCAGTGATGCACATGTAAACTATTTACAGATTCAAGAATGAGTACAGTCGTCAGTACGTCGATAATGTGGAGGAGGCGGCTCGTAAGAACCTGCTCATCCAGCACGACCGTTTTATTGCGTCCGGAAACCGCGAGGGTGCTCCTTCTCTGCTGGCCAAGAACTTCCTTACCGACCGTCTCAACAAGGAGATCGAGAGTCTCAACGGCGTACAGCCTGACCCTGAGAAGATCAAGGCTGAAGCCTTTCCCCACAAAAGGTCTACTCTCCGTGCTGCTGAGTCGAAACTCCCGAAGAGGTTCGACTGGCGACCACGCGGTGCAGTGTCTCCCGTCAAATGTAATTTTCTACCTATCTAATTAGAGTATATATTTTATTTATTTTATAAGTAAGTAGCAGGATATAACTAGCACAAAATAACAAGTTAACAAATACCTACTTAATTATTATTGTTTATTTATTTATTGATTCACCAACGGAACAACATTTGGTACAATATAAAAATAATACAAACAATGTTTTTTATCGATCAAATGAGTTCTAATGGTAGGTGAAATGTAACGTACTTTTGCGACAGTGAGATGAAATTAAGTAAAATATGAAATAAGTGATGATAATGGTAACAAAAGATGACGACAAAAAGAAGACAATTTTCTTATTAAAACTAAATAAAATATAGTGCTTAACAACAAAGTATAATAATCATAATGATATTTAACAATACAGTAAATTTTACAATACGAATATGACGACAGTATTTTTTATTATTTATGTAAGTATTTTTTTATTTGCTTTACGTAACAGTAACAAAATATATACGGCTTCATGATGTTATTAATTAGGATATGTACTACTTTTGATATATTGTTTCAATTTGTGTTTAAATATGCTGAGTTTATCTGAGCGTATACAAATATCAGGATATTTGGATATAGCGCTTTAGGAGTGGTGCGTAATGACCCAGGTTGGTTCTAGCCAGTTCACATAATGAGCTAGTTTACTAACCAAGCCATGCTTGTAGGACAGGTGCCAAAGGAATCGCTTTTGGACTGTTTCGATACGGTTCGAATATATGGCATAATGTGGATTCCAAACAGGGCTGCAGTACTCTAGCTTGCTGCGTACCAATGCCGTATAGAGTATAATTGAAGTGTGCGGATTCTTAAAAGCCTAGCATTTTTAACCCATTAGATACAACGTGATCGATGTGTTTTTGCATTAGTACTTTAGAGTCTAGAATAATTCCGAGATCTCTAATCTCCTGAACCTGAGATAATTGAATATTGTTAATAAAGTATGAGGCTGAAGAACATTTGAGTGTACGAGAGAAACGCATATGGAAGCATTTATTGACATTTAAAGTCATTTCGTTATCGTCGCAAGACAGCTAATCTTTTAAGATCGTCTTGAAGTTTTAAATAGTCTTGTTCATTATTTATTAATTATTTTGAGCTCGTCTGCAAATAAATGAAAGTCAGAATTTTAAAAACTTAGCTATATAATTAATAAATACATTAAAGAATAAGGGACCTAACCTAGAGCCTTGTGGTACTCCCAATAAGGCAGGAAACAGAAAAGAAGAAAAACCATTAATAACTACAGCTTAATGATCTGTATGTTAGATAAGACCTGATCCAAGTCAGCAACGAACCAGCAATGCCAAACGATTTCAATTTAATTAAAAGTCTAATATGTGACACTTTATCAAAAGCTTTGCTAAAGTCAGTGTGGATTACGACCACACAGTTTTGGTTGTCTATTGAATCCATGAATTCATCTACGAAAGTAATCATATCTGTGGTAGTGGATCTAGTGATTACGGAACTGTGTTGATTCGCAGAAATGAAATGTTTTACATGCCAAAGGAGAACTGGGGTAAAGGAGAACTAATTTCTGGAAAATCCATGAATTCATCTACGAAAGTAATCATATTTGTGGTAGTGGATCTAGTGTAAACGGAATCTTGTTGATTCGCAGAAATGAAATGTTTTACATGCCAAAGGAGAACTGGGGTAAAGGAGAACTAATTTCTTGAAAATCATTGCAAATGTGGGTACTATAAAAATTGATCTAAATTTTTTTATTTTATGCCCATCACATGATTTATGTATAGGTATTAATTACGATAGCTTGCTTTCAAACTTTGGGAAATAGGGCCGTTGCACAGGGAAGTGTTAAAATATGGAACAAAGGTAAGGAAATATTTTTTGCACAACATTTGATGAAAATGGGTGGAATTCAATCGCATCCTGCGCCTTTAGCGGTATCGAGGTATTTTAATTCTTTATATACTTTAGAGTAGGAGATATTAAATGAAGTTAATAAGATTGAAGTAACACTAAATAAATGGTTATAAGAAATATCATCAGTAACCATATCGCACAACAGTAAGCGTCAGATAAACTAATGGCGAAAAGATTACATATATCAAACCCAGTTGAAGCGGTGATATCGTTAAGACTCATTGATGATGGGATGCGTAAGGTTGTCTTTCTTTGATTTAACATACGACCAGAATTGTTTTAGGTTTGAATGTATGGCTGTTTCTATTCTATTTATATAGTTATTATATTGGGACACTTGTAATTTCTTACAGCGATCTCGAAGAATTTAAAATTAATGCGATCTAAAGGGTTATAATACTTTTTGTAGCTAATTCTGTATTTTTTTTTCTCTAAAAAGTCTTATCAGATCACTGTCGAACTAACCGGGACAGTTGTTATTTGTACGTTTAGTGATATATTTCGGTACGTGAATTGTAACTAACTTCTAACTTCTTTAATTTTGTGTATAATAGATCTCTCATGGAATCCACATCTGTTCACTCGCTAAAGATACTATCCCAATCCATCATAGCAAGTTTGTCATTTATCTCTTGGTAGTCAGCTTTAAAATAGTTGTATTTTGGTATGGGTTTAAAATTTAAGGTATTACTAATTTGTATTGAAGCGTTAAATTCTAATGGCGGATGAGCTGGATATATTAACAAGATTATTATTGCATTGATTTAAATTAGCGATTTGTATATGACTGGATAGTTTGAAATTAAATTCATCCGAATTTCAAGGCTAAGCTTCCACGTGGTGACTTAGGTTCATAAGCCTCGCTCACGAGTGTTAATCCTAAGTACAAAGCCAAAAAAGCTTGAACCAAGTGTCAGGTTTTAAGCCTCGGCCATGACTCATACATTGTCATAGGATTCTTTTAAGCAACTTGGGCTTAGCTATAAGGTTTGGATTCTCTAAACGTAGATATTTTCAGTCCAGGGCGCGTCGTGCAGCTCTTGCTGGGCGTTCAGCGTGGCAGGCGCGGTGGAGGGCGCGCTGTTCATCCGCCGACGCGAGCTCGTGCCGCTCTCCGTGCAGTGCCTCGTCGACTGCTCCAACAAGTAAGAACAAAGAGAGGCCCTAAGTCAAATAAAGTCTACATATGACCTGTCGATGTATGGTATGTAGACTTCATTTCTCCCAGTCCATATCTTACAAACTGAAAAACACGTATTTATCTCTTTATGGAAATTCTAAAAATACAGTAATAATAATACACAGGACTTCTTGCACTATTTCCACTTTAATAAGTATGTGGCGGACCAATTAGCGCCACAATCCTGAATCGCGCTATCGAAGTTTTCTATGATCGACACTATATATACGACATCTGAAATTCATACAAGTGGGCTTCGGCCTGACCGAGCATAGCACCTCGCTCGGTCGGAGATCTCCCTTTGGGGCATCCACTATTCCCACAAGTATTTTACATTAATTTTAATATATTACACGACCGGTTTTGACAGAGTCATGATCAGGTGTAGGTAGGTAGATTTAAAATGTCATTTGCAAAAAGTTTAATTTTTTTTTATTGGAAAAAAAGTGGAAAAGTGAAAAAGTGGACATTACTGTGAAAAATGAATTTCCACCAAGAACCTACAGTACAATTAATAACACAAATAGTCACAAGAAGAGCTGAAGTTTTGAAAAGATGCTAAACCACATAGGTTAATTGTGGATGGACACACTCGAAATTTCTGAGAAGCTGAACCTGGTTTACTATTATAATTATATAACGCACTCAATGTCCATAGGTTTGGAACCAAGGGCTGCGGCAGGAGCTGGCCGAGCCACGCCTACGACTACGTGCAGAACATCGGTCTCCCGGCTGAGGCGGAGTACCCAGAATACAAGGAGAAGGTACGACTTTTTATTGGTTTAATCTAGTATTCATGGAATTTGTATGCCGCATTCCTTGCAATTTTATTGCACCAAGGCCTTTTAAGCTGACTTCCAAAAAAGGAGGCAGTTATACGTTCGGCTATATATATATTGTATGTTAATTTTTTTTGCTGTATAGGGTATAATCCCAATTTGATTATTTTGATACCAAGGTGGTGTACTGATAATGGGATCCATGAGGAATCGAAGGAACTCCACGAAATTTTAATCGACACATAGTAATTTTAACTTTTTCTCTAGTAGTCCAAGCATATGTTACCAAAAAGTAAGATTTTGCTCCAAGGTATACCCTGAATCCAAAACTACATACTGAACACTGAACAGAACTCCTGACTCCTTATAGATACATGTTTGGGGATTTGAAGAACTGCAAGCATATACCTCTTTGTCAATTACAGTAATCATCATCATCATCACCACCATCATCACACCATACATCATCACATTATGATGATATAGAAGGTACTTCTCATGGTATTTTACACCAACACGGATATCTTTGAACATTACTCTGCTGTTTATGGACGTATTTGTAAAATTATTTTGTTGTTGTAAATGTATTACGGTCCGTTTCAATAACCTATCTACCAATAACTATTTGTTAAAAACGTCACATTTGTATCGCAAGAAACCAGCAAATGATTGAATGACGACGTTTTTAACAAATAGTTATTGGTAGACAGGTTACTGAAACCGGCCATTAGTCACTAAAGTGGATCATCAGGATCATCAGGTTGATGATGGAATCCATGAGGAATCGAGGGAACTCCTCGAAATTTATATGGACACATATAGTGATTTTGACTAATTCTGAAGTAACACAAGATGATGATTACTGTATGTTACATAGCGGCATATGCTTGCAGTTTTTCAAATAATGACGAAGTTTCGAAGACTAAGGAGTTCTGTACAGTGATTTTGGATCCAGGGTATACCTTGGTGCAAAATCTTAATTTTTGGTAGCATATGCTTGTATGTACTGTGTGTAGTTAAATACCGTCTCATCCGCGTCTGACTAAATAGCCGTTTAAGATGTTCGCCCTAATTACTTGCTAATTACGGCTTTAAAAAGGCAGACAACGCATTTATAGCCTTAATATTGCCCCGTAAGGCATAAAATACTTTTCATTTACCTGAGATTCCTACCCTTATTGAGATTCCTCACCTGGTGGGTGAATAATAAAAGTTAAAACATTTGTAATGTAACTTACCGTGTTTCCAGGCTGGTCAGTGCCAGGACCGCAGCATCCCCGCCGTGACGCGCATCAGCGCGCACGTCAACGTCACCGCCAACAGCGTGCCCGCGCTCAAGGTCAGTCAAAATGCTTAGCTAATTTGCGTCTTTAAACCATGAGTCCGGACGCTCCTTGGTTAGACTAAGGTAGACTTGAACCGTGCTGAAAATGCACGCTTTTCCACCGCAATTACAGTTTAACTTGTACTGGAACTGCGATGGGGTGGGGGATTTTTTGAATGGTTTATCTCTAAACTTATAAATCTGCGGAACATATATGTAATGTTTGGACTTAATGATGTCTGTATGTCTTTATAAGTATATTTAAGTTCATAAATTTTATAGATCTCCTAGAATTGTTTAGGTATCTTCAATTGTATCCCAGTCCAAAATTGTTTTTACCAAGTAACTAATACATACATGATTTTTCCTTAGATCGCTATCAGGAGACACGCCCCCACTCTCGTCATCGTGGACTCCTCCTGTAAGAGCTTCCAGTTCTTCAAGTCTGGATACCTGTACGACGACAAATGGTATACGATAATTTTACTATCTTTCTTCTAATTATAATACTCCCAGTGTGTCAATTTAACACCTACATAATATTATAACTATAGATAGCAAGTAATAACAGCTAAGCTTTCGGTCTAGAGACACAGCTGTAACCTTTCTACGCATGTTTGTGCAGCTGACTTGTTCAGTAGAAATAAATACTCATTCGTACGCACTCGATAGCCCACGTAAATACTTCAATCATCGAATGAGAATCTTATGAATATATGACAACGTCTATACATTTTTTATTGTACTAAGGCGGGTCAATAAGTCCGTGACTTTTTGAATTTCTAACCTCCTTACTGAAAAAGCAACACTACTCCTGTCAACAGGCATCTGTCAGTTGACTCCTATCAAAATTTGAACTTGCTGCGTCAGTTAGTTTGTGTTTTATAGCTATCTTTATCAGACTATCCAGTAACTTAAGGAAACAATGGAAAAAAGTGAATTTCGTGTGCTTATTAAGCATTGTTTTTTGCGAAAAAAAACCATTACCGAGACCAAGGCTAAGCTTGATAAATACTATGGGGACTCTGCACCATCGATTTCAATGGTAAAAAAGTGGTTTACTGAATTTCGTTGTGGCCGTACAAGCACTGAAGATGCCGAACGTCCTGGACGCCCAGTTGAGGTCTCTACACCCGAAACAATCGAAAAAATTCACGATATGGTGTTGGCCGACCGAAGATTGAAAGTGCAAGAGATTGTGGAAACCATAGGCATCTCGCATGGCTCAGTGGTTTCAATTTTGAATGATCACTTGGGCATGAGAAAGCTTTCCGCAAGATGGGTGCCGCGTTTGCTCACAGTCGACCACAAACGCAATCGTGTAACAACTTCACAGGAAGGTTTGGCGTTGTTTAATCACAATGTGGAGGAGTTTTTTAACCGTGGACGAAACATGGATCCATCACAATACACCAGAGACCAAACAACAGTCAAAACAGTGTGTTTCTAAGGGTGAATCGGCGCCAAAGAAGGCCAAGATGGGTTTATCAGCCAATAAAGTTATGGCGACTGTTTTTTGGGATGCACGTGGGATAATCCACATTGACTATCTTCAAAAGGAAAGAACAATTAATGGGGAATATTATGCCAACTTATTGGACCGCTTCAATGAGGATTTGAAAAAAAACCGACCTCATTTGGCCAAGAAAAAAGTTATTTTTCACTAAGACAATGCAAGGGTGCACACATGTGCAGTTGCCATGGCAAAAATCCATGAATTGGGCTATGAATTGCTCCCACATCCACCCTATTCTCAAGATTTGGCTCCGAGTGACTACTTCTTGTTCCCAAACCTGAAAAAATGGCTCGGTGGAAAAAGATTTGACTCCAATGATGAAGTCATCTTGCAAACAAAGGCCTATTTTGAGTACCTCGACAAATCATATTTTTTGGAAGGGATAAAAAAATTGGAGAAGCGTTGGACAAAGTGTATAGAGCTCAAGGGGGACTACGTTGAAAAATAAAATGATTTATTTATCAAAAAATCTGTGTTTTATTCCAAAAGTCACGGACTTATTGACCCGCCCTCGTATAACGATGCGTATACATTTCGAAAATTGATGTGTTTGGGCGACTGGACTGGAATTTTATTTTCACCTAACCCAATGTTACTTTCAGCTCGAAGGGCCCTAAGAAACTCGACCACGCCGTACTAGCCGTGGGCTGGGGCGAGAAGAAGGGCGAGCAGTACTTCATCCTGAAGAACTCGTGGTCGGACGCGTGGGGAGACAAGGGCTACATCAACGTGCACGGGCCCTCCAACGCCGCGGGCGTGCTGGCCAAGCCCTCCTACCCGCGCCTCGAGGACTCTGATGTCATCCGTGACGTCGGCAAGAAGGCGGACGACAGCAAGGTCAAGACGAGAGACGCCGACGTGTCGTACGACGACGAGGAAGCTTAAGTCAATAACTCTAGATAGTCAATAAATGGTCTCGAATTTGTTTGTTTATTCCTGTTGTTTTCTTTTCTAGTATTGTAGGCTGAGGTTGTAGGTATACATACCTATATCTTTATGGGACATAAAAAAGCTGACAAGACCAATTTAATTACGCAATCAATAAAGCTACCGTTTCTGTATACACGTGTAGGTATATATATAGTATAGCCATTATAGAAGTATAAGAAGCATTTACTAATACCCCCTTTACTGATTGAAAGATCACATATAATATGAAACATACTTATGCCTGCTCTAAGGTTACAGTTACTGTAAGGAAATAAGACGTACTACTATTAGTATGTGCGCGTGCACATGCCAATTGGTGTGGAGGATATGTCTGTGTCTGTATACGTCTAAGTACTCTACTGTGACCGAATTTTATCGTTGTGGTGTGTAACGGCTATTCATTTGGTGATAGGCGAGTTTGAAATTCTCTATAAAGAAGACCGAATTTTCCTTCAATCGATAAGTGGTATTACAATTTGTTGTGCTGATGAGATGTAATTTAATGTATAACAATTATGTAAGTATATGAAACGTATACGAAGTAAACAACAAGACCTCGTGTTTAGAATATTTATTCTAGCTACTATCGTAC
Organism: Phengaris arion; assembly: GCA_963565745.1. Lineage (NCBI taxonomy): Eukaryota > Metazoa > Arthropoda > Insecta > Lepidoptera > Lycaenidae > Phengaris > Phengaris arion. The sequence goes on from OY751432.1 coordinate 5,388,197, forward strand.
TAATATTATAAAGAGGAAGGATTTGTTTGTATGTTTGCATTGAATTAAGGCTCCGTAACTACTGGACCGATTTTCATGAAATTTGGCGCGGATGTAAAGTAGACCACCGGTAAGTACACAGGCTAAACAATGCGTCAAAGTGGTCTCAGGTCAGGCGCATAATTATGTGCTAATTTTCCCAAAGTGCACGGCTGTTTTCGAAGAAGCATTTTGTATTGTTTACATTTAGTTTAAACTTGTTTGCGATTATTTTTTATTAGTAGTCTATATTTATGGGACACAAGAATACAGCTGATAAGGCCAATTAAAATACACACTCAATAACGTTACTATACGTGTAGCTACATATAGTATATAAATTACATTCATTGTACACATTACATTCATTGTACACATTACATTCATTCAATTCAATTACATTCATACAGATGAAACATAGATTAAGTAATACCCCCTTATTAATAAAAATATTTTCACCACGGACACACAAATCCGTGTTGCCGTCTTTGTCCGATACGTTGGAAAAGCCACTTGATAGACAAAGATATTGACACCTGAGTAAGTGGTGTAATTATTTTCATTAATAAGGTGGATAGTGTCAGACCTACTCCTGGCCTAAAGCCTGTATTGTCCGGAAATCGTAAGGCCGGGGAAACTTAGAGTACAGAAAATAGAACTCTAGACTATTACAATAAAGTCAGTGCCGGATTAAGCTAGCACCGGGGCCCGTAGCAAATTCTGCCGCGGGGCCCCCGAGCGAAAAGCGAACGAATTTTTTTTTTCTATTTTATTACTTGAAGTAAACTTTACACCATGAAATACTGTGTTTAGAAAATACAATTAAATCAAAAGCTTAAAACCGACCGTTGGTACTTAATAATATAATAATATGTTCTTAATGTTAAACACGGGCGAGCAAATATTTTTTTCCACTTTTTAGATTAAAATCTGAAAGACTGTGAACTTTGGAAAAATACAATAAAATTAGCAGATTATAACGGAATAGTAATATGTTGTTTATGTTTAAAGTGAGCTAGCGGAGCGAGCGAGGGATTTTTTTTATATTTTATCAATTAAAATCTATATAAACTTAATCTCTGAAACACTGCACTTGGGAAAATACAATCAAATTAATAGCTTAAAACAGAACGTCAGTACTAAATAATATAACATATTAATTATGTAAAAAAAAATCTTATTTTACTGGTTTAAAGAACGCCGTAAAGAACGTAATGTAATTTCTATTTTTACTATTTTCTATTTTTTTGAAATTTTTAATTATTTTTCTACCTAAACATCTGTACTTATTAAATGACCAAAATGTCCGTAACTGATTTTACCAAAACTTACATAGGATTAGGGAAAGTTTTAATTTTCTATTGTTCACGATCTATAACTTCGAGAAATATCTTTAACTTGAGAATTAATTCTTATGTTTTCAGTATAAGAAAAACATTATGGTGTGTACTTTTGGATTTTCCATACTCTTTTAATTTTTTTCGGCTGTTAGGCGTAATATGGATCGTTAAAAAGCTAGTTAGATACTATATTTTGTATTCAGAACTATTTTCAGTGCTATTGGGTTAAAGGCCCCCACAGCCCAAAAGCCGATCCTTTCAGTTAGAACCGGTGCGGCCGGACATATGTTAAAGCGCGGGGCCCGTAGCTCTTGCTACCTCCGCGGAAAAGGAGCTCTATTCAGTACCATATATGGTTAAGCAGAAAATAAGTGCACACGAGTGTCGAGTTTACAGATTTGACATTGACATTTGACTGGCCACTCGTGTGATTGATTTTCAGTAGGATTTTCGCAGAGTTCTAATTATTATTATTATTATTATTATTTATTTATTTATTACTTCATACCAATAAACAAAAAATATTAAATAAAGACCTACAAAACTGTTCGTCAGTTTGTCTGTCGGATCAATGTTACAAAACTTAATATTATAGACAGAGTATAAAAATAAAATTAACAAGATACAACATTAATAATACTAATAATACAAAATTAGATATTTTAATAACAAAAAACAAGCAAAATAAAATTAGAGTAATGATTAAAATAATGTTTTAGGTGGTGAAGGATGTACAATAAGGTAATAAAGTAAAAAGGTGTTTGTACATGTTTTTTTGGAAGGCTTTTGTTTTGGTCTCGTGTCGGATATCATTGGGCAAGCTATTTAATACATATGGTATCCTTTTATTTAAAGTCCGGACCCCAAAGTACTTAAGAACTCTGGGTACCTTATATTTGCCTTCCGATACCGACCGAGTACCATAGTTGTGCTGCAGTAATTCTAGGTTATGGATATTATTATGGTTGTGGTTGTTAATTGCCAAAAGGTATTTGTGTTTTAAAGTAACTGGGAGAATTTTACAAATTTTAAATAATTTAGAATAGTCGCCTTTACAAATAGATTTGGTTTTTTTACTGACTATGAGTTTTAAAAATCTTATTTGTAGAGATTCAAGTTTATTTAGATAATGTTTAACCGACTTCCCAAAAAGGCGGTTATATGTTCGACAGTATATATCCAAGGTATACCCTGGATCCAAAAGTACTGAACAGAACTCCTGACTCCTTATATATATAAATATGTTTGGGGATTTCGGCGTTGTTTAAAGTACTGCAAGCATATGTCACTATGTCAATTACAATAATCATCATCATCTGGTGATGACATTATGAACACACATACATCATGACATTATGCTGATAATATAATAGGTACTTCTCATAGTATTTTACACCGAAAAGGATATCTTTGAACATTACTGAGCCGTTTATGGACTTATTTGTATTTTTTTTATGACTAGAATTATTTAGTAAATAATATTTATTTCATACTTTTTTGTGTACTTTTACTTTGGAAGTGGGTTAATTTTTTTTTATATAATATTTTTTCCCTTTTTAGTCATATTTGTTATATTATAATTAACACATTTTAAGAACATTTAAAATAAACGATCGAATGTATAATTAAATACGCGCCAAGCTTCCATTAGGTATTGTATATAAGATGATGATGATGATTATACTGCTCTGAATTTTCCCCGGCCTTACACATTCCGGACAACATAGTCCCAACCTAAGGTCCAAAGGTTTCCCGCCAAAACCACCTGGATATCATAAATGTATTTACGTGACAAGGACGGCGATGACTTATTGTTCAATAAGTGCTAACTGCTACTATTATTTCATTATCTCCGCCACTAGTCGGCATGATGTGGGGGTACGGAGTGGTTGTGTTTTGGTGAGTCTTCATAATATTTTACGAAACTACAAGTGGACAGCACAGCGACGCGTCGCTACTAGTAATACCGCAATTGAGTGCCGCGTCGCGTAGTGCGTTGTATCACATACAAAGAATATTTGGTCCTGTCTCCTGTCTGCTGCCGCGTAGTTACGCCTACCAATAGTTAAGTTAGCCTAAGGCTGGGAGTTGGGACTATATGATCTGGAATCCGGGAGACCGTAGAAAGTTCAGAGCATTGAGTTGAGTTGTTGTTGAGTTGAAAATCGAAGTGTCGAGCTGTCATATATGACATTGACATTTGACTCGACACTCGTGTGTTCTATTTTCAACTCTATTGTATTAGCGCAGAGTTCTATTTTCAAAATTCTGAACTTTCTACGGTCCTCCGGATTCCGTATCATATAGTGCCATCCTAACATAGGGGTTGGGGTAAATAGCAAAATATCGAAAAATAAAGTCAGAAAAATATGATGTATTTTGTTTTATATTGAAATCCGACAAACACCAGTGTATCACATTTCGACCAACTATTTCAATAAGTTATAGATATATAATATTTGACCTTAGGATTATTTTCTATCGCACAAATATTAGGTCTTTACCTATGAAATTGCAGTTTTGTATGAAAAAATTTAAACTAATTTTTTTAATGTATTTTTTGGAGTTTACTCCTTAAGAATCGATTTTCATATAAGGTCCCTAGTATGAAAAAAATATGAGGTGTAACATCTACTGAACGAATGACCTCGTTACGTTTTCGTGCACAACCTATTCTGCGCACCTGTCACTTTTTTTCACATGGCGCGAATTTTCGTACTCAAATCGATCGCTAAAGTTTTTGTTCCTTCTGAGGGACGTGTTTTACTTTTTAGAGTAAACTCCAGTCGTGCGTCGGAGCTGACACACACTTTTATTTGTATTAATCGAAGTAATCACTCATGCAATCAATGCATCTTTGCCAACGCAGTGGCAGTTTATTGATGCCCTTTTTAAAGAAATCAGCTGGACGGGAGGCAACAAATTCTTCAAAGGCATTTTGTACTGCCTCTCGGGTATTGAATTTTTTTCCCGCCAAGAAGTTATCCAAATTCTGGAAAAAGTAGTCTAGTAGTCTAGTAGGCGCAAGGTCTGGTGAGTAGGGCGGATGACGGAGAGCTTCCAACCCCAGATCTTGCAACTTGGAGACCGTCTGCTGTGGAGTATGAGGTCGCGCGTTTTCGTGCAGGAGCAGCGGAGACGAGCGATTGACCAATGCTGGTTGGAGATGTGCCAGCTTCGCCATTATTGTGTTCAGTTCTTCACTGTACACATCTGCAGAAATGCTCGACCCGTTTGGTAAGAAGCTGTGATTAATCACACCGGCGCTAGACCACCAAACAGTGACCATCACTTTTCTAGGGGTAAGTTTTCGTTTAGGGCATTGTTTAGGTGCTGAACCAGGATCCAATCAACTTGCTGAGCGCTTACGGTTATCAAACAGAATCCATTTTTCATCGCAGGTAACAATGCGGTTCAAAATTCCTTCATTTGTGTGTCTGTTGAGCAGTGCAAGGCACGTCTCGACGCGTACTTCGCGCTGGCGATCATTGAGTTCGTGGGGCACCCATTTGTAAAGCTAAAAAAGCTTGACAAATGGGTGCCCCACGAACTCACTCAACTCACCTTGCCAATTTGACGCAAATGGACCAATATTGTTTTGACGCTAACGTCGAAAGCTGCTGCTAATTCAGCCGTAGATTGTGAATCATCAGCTTCCACAATCGCCTTTAATTCGTCATTGTTGACCAAAGTCTTCGGACGACCGCGAGGTTCATTTTTCAGGTCGAAATTTCCAGAACGGAAGCGAACAAAACAATAACAGGTGGTGCGTTGGTTTGTTGTGTTAGCTCCGTAAACGTCGTTGATGTTGCGTGCCGCTTGTGCCGCGTTGCTGCCACGACGGTACTCATATTCCATAATAACTCGAATTTTTAACGTATCCATGATGACGAAAAAGATTGAAATGCGACGAAAATGTAACACTAATCAATAAACAAATGACTACTTTTGGAAAAAGAATTACATGTTTTTAAAATAAAATTAATTTGAAATTAGAATTCTTAGCCAAACAAAAATTATTTTGATTTGAAATGGCCAGTAATGCAGAACGGAAATTTCATAGGTAAATAAAATACCTATTATTATATTAAAATTATGTACTTTCCGAATTTCCGAACAACGCAAAAATTAACCAAACTATCAATCGGTCTGACATTATAGTCGAAATTATTACTGATATATTGTTGCACGACGAAAGAAAAAAACATATTATGTAACTTAAAATGCGCAGTTTCCAGGGATAAAACCTAGTTAGATCTATTTTTTCCCTAAAAACTCCCTGTATACTACCTAAATTACATGCAAATACTTGCCGTTTCCGAGATTACGATTATATATATACAAGATTGTCTCGTTTAAAGTATAAGATTATTGGCATACATACGACTTACCTTTAATCAAATGTACCTAATGGATAAGAAGGATAATGATGATGATGATAAGAATTTATTGCTGGTTTGGTCTTAGGGGGTTTATGTTTCAAAAGGGACGACACTTTATTATCCTTGAACTGATAAAAGAGCTTTTAGATACAAATCAATTGTGTTGTGTCCGTTACAGCGTATTGGGGAGCGTGTGGGGTGGATACAAGTTCCCGAAGGAGTTCCAGTTCGGCGCCGCCTCCTCCGCCTACCAGATAGAGGGCGCGTGGAACGTCAGCGGTGAGTGCACTTTCATCATCATTATCACTAGCTCCGACCTGTAACTGCTGGGGCTCGGGTCGCTAGGAGGATTAAGCCTGTAGTGCGCGCTTGTGCCTGTCTACTGCACGCCATTTGTCACTTGACAGCCTTTGAAGATCAGTGTGCTGTGTCCGAGTTTATGTCACTACTTGTCGTGAAGAAGTTAACTACAATTTGTGTGACTAAGAAACCATTGGCTTTGTATATTATTCTGCTTTATTACTAGTAATTACAACTTGTGCCTGTATGAGGTACCCATAAATTCATTGCATTAGTCATTCCCTGCACTGTACGCCATCAGCTTTTCACTGAACATGTGCTCCATCACTCTGACGTTGGCAACTCCTATTACAGGGGAGGCTATGCCAAAAGAAGAAGAAGAATTTGTATGACATCGAATTAATTACCGTAGTGTGCCACTAAGGGCGTTTTGATGTCATATAAATTGTATTTCAGAGTCCTTTTCATGAAAGAAGTCCACGTAGCATCGTTGCGATCGTATGACAAAATTTGGCAGCATTATTTGTGGGTATCAGAATACCTTGATTCTGCTGTTCTGCTTCACAAAACTCCTTTATTTTGAGTATAATTTCTCGGGCACCACTTTTTACAACCTCTGGCATTATAAATAACAAATTAATAAATTTAATTCTACTAATTGCCACGGGACTTCTTTTCAACCGACTGCCTAAAACAGGAGGAGGTTATCAATTCGTGTGTAAGTTTTTTTTGGATGTACGTTACGCGATTACTCCGTCGTTTGTGGACTGATTTTCGAAAATCTTTTTTTGAGCTTTGAGTTGAATCACGAGTTGGTCCCATTGTTACCAAATGGTTGACCTGGTGATGGGATCCATGAGGAATCCAGATAAATCCTCAAAATTTATAGGGATACTTATTGTTACAACGCTTCAATTTGTAGAATGTTCTAGAATGTTATGGCCGCGGCGCTCAAATGTGTAGAGTGTTCTAGATGCTTCTAGTATGGAAAGTACTATAACGTTCTCGGACGTGCATTGTACCATTTTCACCCCGACTGGAATGTTCTAGATTGTTCTATGTAGAAAGATCTAGAAAGTTCTACACCGCGAACTTTCTAGTAACTGTTGTCGGTATATAAACTGGCCGCCCGCGCCGCCGACCGCAGTCAGTTCAGTTAACCACGAGTGTTCTTCGAGTTAATTTCAAGCGATACCTAAAGTGATAAGTGTTATTACCATCTATGACTCCGGCTACGAATTACGATTACGACAGCTTACGATTTGGACATTTTGACGTGTTGGAAGACCAGACCTGTGTTGGTGTGGAAATTCGTAGCGAATAAACTCCCTCAGAAGAAACTGGCGTTCTACTCCGAATATCGGACCATAATCCCGTAACACTACAGTAATTTTCACTTTTTTTGAAGTTACTCGAGCATATGCTGCCTAAAAGTTAAGTGATGTCCCAAGGTATACCCTGGATCCAAAAGCACTGAGTGGCACTCCTCAATCTTTGTAGATACACGTTTAGAAATTTCAGCATTGTTTATAAAACTGTAAGCATAATATTATGTCACTATTAAATAATCACCATCACCACCACCATCATCACACAATAGTCCATACATACCTAATCATGATATGATGAAATAGATAATTCTCTTAGTCTTTTACACCAATATCGATGCCATTGAACGGTCGCTAGTCATGACAACCGCGACTTAATGCGCGCAAAAATAAATCTCGCGGGAACCGTATATTTCGCCGCAATAAAAAGTAGCCTCAGATGGAAAATATAATGGTAATTTGTGCTTGTTTACGAATTGGAAATTAAAAAAAAACTGAATTTTTAAATGTATTTTAAAATGATATTATTAATAATAACAGAGACCTGAGTCTCGCGTGCTTTATATTTAAAGTGTTTCGCGGTAAATTATATACTGCAATGGCTGGCACTAAGCGTACCCAATAGGTATGTTTGGCGAAGGCGTCCTGCTGAGTTATTCCCGACATCACAGGCTAGAACCAACTTATTAATAACTAAGCTATAGCTATAGCTATAGCTATATAAGATATAACTAAACTATAACTTAAATACTATTGTAAGAACAATCCGAATACTTAACAAGGCAAACAAAAAATTGGACTTATTCGTGTGCGAAGGTGACACTATGCGTCTTATGTTTTATGTAATCGAATGTATTTTTTAAATTATTATTTTTATCTATCATTATTCATTATTAATTGAACTGGAAATATCAGTAAATGGATTTGCTTTCTTACGCTATCGGATTGGATTTTTGTCTGTAATTATAGTTGTATATGTATTAAATTAAACAAAAAAAATCTACTGCTCTGCTGCTTTAAATGCTCTAGTACTCTCGCTTGAATTACCCCACAGTTAATTTCCTTCTCCTAAATTAGATGACACGTATCCGTGATAAACAGTTAGGGCGGCTTGCCTGGATGCAATTTGTCTTAACCTATTTAGAGCATAAACAAATCTGTCTAATTTGGTTACAATTATGTTAATGTGGGCTTTCCAATTAAGGTATTTGCAAATAATTCAGAAAATATAAAAAGGTATTTTTAAATTCCTAAAAATTTGGTTGTGATAACTTATTCTAATATATTATTATTATCATTAAAATTACATGTTGTCTAGTTTCTCTTCATTTTTATTTATAGTTTGGAATTTTACATATTTAGTTTTACTAATATTAATGTTCAAATTATTCAACCATTTAAGTATTTTACTAAATTCCGTTAGTCTCTAAATTATTTTTGTTTTTACACTTAACTACCAGCGTTTTATCATCTGCAAATATAATACATTCCTGGTCCGTAACAACTGGAAGATCATTAATGTATGTAAGAAATAATAGACGTCCCAATACGCTTCCTTGTGGAAACCAGATGTATACGTTTTTTGGAGTTATTCTCTATGGTAGTTATTTCAACCCTATGTTGGCGATTTTTAAGGTAACTTTCTATCCAGTTTAATGCTATTCCTCTTATTCCATATCTCTCAAGTTTCTGAAGCAATAATATGTGATTTACACAATCGAAAGCCTTGCTCATATCTAGAAATTTCGGTAAGGTGGAAATTCCTTTGTCAAGGCCTTCAGATATATGTTTAACCAGATTAAAGCAGGCAGACAAAGGCTGTTGAACTATTTTTTCTAAAACTGAATTGTTCTTTGCAAAGTAAAACATTAGACAAAATAAATGTCAGGATTTTGTCTACTATAACTTTTTCAAATATCTTTGATTTAATCGGGATAATAGGATATGTCAGTAATTTTATTAATATATAAATTTATTTCACGAATTCCTTTGTTAATAATTTAACTCTGAGAATTATATTTTATCAAATCCCACGTGGTTTTGCAAGCATTATTTGATTTTTCTATTAGACGAGTGTTGATTGTTTTTTGCGCGGCTAGAATACATTTTTTAAGAATTTTGGAATAGTATTTATTATTATTTTTTAGTTTCTATGAGATGAATCAAGTCTATACTTTAAGTATAGTCGATGTTTATTGATACAGTATCTTTTTATGCCTTTAGTAAGCCAGAAGTTCGTAATTGGCTTGTGTTAACTTTTTTCACGTTTATGATTGGGAAACATTAGGCTATTTTACTAAGAAGTAAGTAAAATAGCCTTATAAGCTCATGAAATTTGTTAAGGGCGTTTTCGGTATTTATTTCCTCTAAAACTTCAGAAAAGGACAAAGCAGACATGCAGTCCTGAAATTAATTTATATTCTTAGGGCTCATATCCCTCTTTTTTCAAACCATACATTTGGTGTTTTATACATTTATCTATAGCATCCAGATTAAAACTCTGTCCTAATTTACGATCTGATAAGCAAAGATAATGGATTTTAGCTGTTTCAATTCTTGCTACGTTACTAACAATTAAATCAAGACACGATTTTTTGCGCGTAGGTTTATTAATGTGGCTAACAAGATTATAATTGGCTAATATACCAATCAGTTCCTGCAAATATCGACCTGCAGAACAAGCCCCGTGGACGGCCGGAGACCAAAGTTGATAATGAAGAATTGAAGGCTATTATGGAAGCGGATAAAAATATGGCAATGCTCTACTTTAAGATACGAACGATAAAGCTATAGATTTTTTCAAATTTATTTTTATCCCATCATGAAGATAACTGAGAGAAGTTACTAACGGGGAGGGATTTTTCATTATTTTTTCTGTAGGATGTGCCGTTTCCAAGTTAGAAGCGATTATAGAAAGAAATATGGCATTTCCTATTTTGAGATACGAGCGATGTATAAAGCTATATTCAGGATTTTCAAATTTCTTTTTCTCTTATCATGAAGAAAATATGTGTTTGCAGAGTTACTAAGGGGGAAGAAATTTTAAATATTTTTTTCAGTAGGATGCACCGTTTCTGAGATAGAAGAGACTATAGAAAAAAATATGGCAATGCCTACTTTGAGATACGAGCGATGTATAAAGCTATAGAAATGATCATGAATAAAAATTTAGGATTTTCATATTTCTTTTTATCCCATCATGAGAAAATATGTGGTTGCGGAGTTACTAAGAGAGAGGAAATTTTCATTATTTTTCAGTAGGACGCACTATTTTTGAGATAGAAGAATTTTACAGAAATTAAAATATATCCATCATTTTCAAATTTCAAAATAAATGTTTTTTTTTGTAATTAACATCCCCTAAACCTATAAAAGGACACCTAGATTCATTTTATTCAAAATAAATGTCCGCTATCAATGAAATTCAAAATAGATATCATTTTTATATTCAGCACACCTAAGATAAAATATAAACCTCGAAGAAGACACCCGTATCAATTTTACAGAAAAATAAATATTCACCATTTTGAAATTTCAAAATGAATCTACACCCCCCGAAACCGAGAAAAAATAAAAATGGGAATTTTGTACGCTCCTTTACGTTTTTTTTGTGCGCTCGTTCTGCTGCATATTATGTTTTTTGAATTACCTACATCAGGGAAAATATATGTGTCTATTCTTAAATTAAATTGTAACTGTACTCTCAAATTGTCGCCAAGATGGTTATTTGTTCGCTAAAATAATATCTGTCTGCCAGTTTGGAATATTCGATGAAAAAAACTGGTATTTATTAGTCACCAGATTTGAAATTAATTTGTTCCTTATATTCTTTCACCAACCTGGTGATTTAGTATTCAATATTCGGCTTATTCACACCCAAAATTTGATATTGTTTTGTCGCAAGTTTAAATACATGCCTTATTCAAATAAGACGGTATTATTTTTTGTTTAAGATTTTTTATATTGCTATCACCTCTACTTATCGACTGGAGCGTACTTCAGTCCATCACATTATGGCATATGAGCACATGCGTTCTTGATCTTCCGTGCCAAAACTAAGTATTTAATAATGAGTCATCAAATATTACGCAATATTCGATGCTAAATTATAATTATGACAACAATAACAATTTAGAAGTGCTAGGAATTGCCATAGACGCGAAGCGCCCGGCGCCGGCAACAAAATGCAAGTGGGAATCAGTTACACCAACGGGAAGTCCAATTCTCGTAACTATTTGTGATCGTAATCCTGTTCATTATGATAATTAGATAAAAAAATATATAAAGCTACAGTATTAATACGTACTGCAAATATACAATGAAAATGTAAAAACTGAATATGAAATATCTGTGATGTTATACTCTTTAGGCGGAAGGTAGCACGATTCTCGCCAAAATATTATTTTGTTAATCAGAAAACTAGCTCGTCGAATAAAATATGTGATACTAATAGATTTCTCAATTGCTTATAATTTATATTTACTTCCTCCTTTTTTAAAAAGTTAAAATATTGTGCCCATGCCACGTATAAGCCATGATGCTATAACCTCTTTTAGGTTTATTTTTTTATTTTGACACTGACAGCAGCTACACTATGAATCTTTTTTAAATGAATCTCTTATGACATAATAGCTATAAGTATAAGTAGTTGATAAGTGGACTTTGTATGTTTGTATCTAATATATAAAATTTCCATGTCACAATGTTAGTTACCGTACTCCTTCGAAACGGCCTTACTGATTTTTACCAAATTTTATATGCATATTCAGTAGGTCTGAGAATCGGCTACTGGGTATTTTATATATTGATAAGTGCATTTGTTGAATGAAAAATAGTAAATTATTACAACTCGAGACTGACGGCGACCATATTGTTTGTGTGACGGGATAGCGATCGACGTTGCCATGGTGACATACTTATTTAGTCACTTCAATAAAATAATATGGGCGAAATACTTAATATGGCAAAGCAACGTTTGCCGGGACAGCTTGTAATCTTATATTTCCGTTGGCCGTTGGGGTTTATTTTAATGTTTGATTATTTGCATACATTATTATTACTAATTGGTTGTTAAGGTTCTGGGATTTTGATGACAATAATTGAAATGTTTTTGTTCACTAATATGATTCTATTTTTTATGAAAATATGTACCTATATTATTCCATTCCCATAAGAGCTTTAATTGTGATCAATTATAAAAATGTAACATGTTACCAATTTCTTGGAATAGGTAAACGATTCTTATTCTTATGTTTCCGTCCGCGCGGTGTATGTGTGGATGTATGTGTGGATGTAGGTGTATCTGTAGGTGCAGGTGTAGTTTTAGGTGCAGGTGTAGCTGTAGGTGCAGGTGTAGATGTAGGTGCAGGTGTAGGTGCAGGTGTAGATGTAGGTGTAGCTGTAGGTGCAGGTGTAGTTGTAGGTGTAGATGTTGGTGTAGGTTGTAGGTGTTGTTATAGTTATTTATTTATTCCAGTATATTGTTAAGACAACACCGTGTGTCGGAAGTGTCGGGACAGCTAGTCACTTGTAACGTTATTGGCATGGAAATAAAGGATATGTGGTATGTGGTGATATTGAAATTAATGATCATTGTTCGTTGTATACACTTCAGATTTTTTAATAAGTTTTGTTTCCTACAAATTGCATAATCATTTCAGAATTTTCACATTACATTTTTCTTATACCTTAAATGAGGAAAGAAAGGAAATATCAAAATTTTTACACAATTCGTCGTGGTCGCCTGTTCGTCGGTCGTGGTCGCATGTAGGTCTTTTACGTCAAGGCTAAACACAAGAGAATAACAATGATAGCAGCTATAAATATAATATTACCTAAGGGGTCCCATATACGGTCCGGTTTTCCTTCAGTTCGGCCTGAACGGGTGCAAAGTCGTATCGTCTGTGTGCAATTTCGAGATCGCATCAGTCGGCCGGATGGACGAAGCGATTCGTTCCAGTGTTGCCAGCCCTGTTTTTGCGAAACTACTAAACTCGCGTCGATTTCTTCTAAAACTACTAAAAAATAATAAAAACTATCAAAAAAGCTATTCAATTTAGGAATCCATAAAGCCACCAAAAATCCACTGCATTTTAGGTTTTGTTATATTAAAATTTTATTATATATTGAATCATATTATAAATTGTATCGTTAAATAAAAATATACTAGGAAATATTACGTATATAGTAAATAACGGGTAGTTTTAAGCAATTTACGGACGAATGCCACGACGTAGTATTATGATAAAGTGTCACATTTATTTTTAGTTTTTTTTTGTGCCTTACCTAGGCCATTTTGCATATTATGATTACTGTCTGGCTCTTTCCTACCAAAACACTACTAACAACTATATTGCTACTAAGGAGGGAATAAAATACTTAATTTAGTAGTATAACTTTGTAAAATAGCTAAGTTAGCAACATTAATTCTGGACTGAACGGACCATGTGCGACAAATCGCTTCAGTTCTCGCCAGAGCCGCGGCCGTGCGGGCGTGTATCGTGTACAAGCGAAGCGTTACGAATACTTTTATTTCTTATCAGCGGTTACATGCCGGTTACATGCATGCCTAACATGCCGGGCGCAGAGCAAGATCGCGTAAGGCCAAACATAACCGTCGTGATTATTTATTTATTTATTAATTTTCAGAAATCATAAACAAGTACAAAACAAACTCGGTATCTCAAAAACCTGAAGAGTTTGTCCGTACACCGGTGCATCTATCATCAAATGCTCAAGATGTATTATAATAGCTACTTACATAATATTAACTTTAAACACATTATGTATTGGTATTTAATAAAATCATTAAATTATGTTAGGTAGGTATGTGCCAAGTATATTTTACAGTTTCAATCGCACTCATGGTTGGCATCTAATGCGCGAGCGATGCGCATCGCACAGCGAGTACGCCGTACGACCATTATAATCCAAGAGCTACTAGGAAATTTACGTTCATCGATATCTTATCAGTTATCACCGATAACGGAGCTACATCCGGCAGCGATTATTATGTAACACATCACCGAATGCTAATAAACTGCATAATTACTGCATAATTTAAATTCTTGTACAGTCGCAAGCCAAACACTGTACCACAGATTAAAATATAATATATCTTTAAACGAGCTATCTTGTATATTATTATATATAGCTTTTTCCCGCAGCTTCGCCCGCATGGGATAGTGTTCGTGGCAAAACACTTGATGATCACAAATTGACATCACAAATTGATGATGTATGAATTGATCAAAAATAGAAGATAAAAAAATGTGCAGTAAAAGGAAATGATCTCATGTTTTAAACTCTTGAGACGATAAATTATCTTATTTTGATACAAAAACATCTTACGATTTAAATATTTTTTTATATAAAAATCATCTTTTATGGCTTAAATACTCTTCACTGACTTTTTTACAGGCACTATCAAACTTGATTTCGCAATACATAAGGAACCCTTATAGTTTCGCTCTGTCCGTCCGTCCGTCTGTCTGTTTGTCTATCCGCGCTTCTAGCTTCTGTAATCATGAGTATAAATGGATGAAAATCGGCATCATAAAATTATAATTATTTTATATTTTAGGGGTGGCTCCATACATGTGAAGTGGGGATGGAAAATATTTTTTCATTCTACTCCATCGTGTGGGGCATTGTTAAAAAGGTATTTTAAAAAAAGGAAAGGTTTCATACACGACTTTCTTACAAATTCAACCATTTTCGAGTAATCGGCCTCCAAAGTGGTTTATAAGTTGGTCTCCCCCTGGCATTTCTAAACTATAGGAGATAGAAACTCGTAAATTCCCATACTGATAGATAATGATAGAAGCTCTCTAGGAAAATTATTATGAGTGAAATCGGAAAAAACTTTTGAAGTAATTAAAAGAGAACCTATTGCGCATTGGTAGTTACGGAACCCTCCTTAGACATGTCCTGACCTACTCTTGGCTAGGTTATTTTCGATTTATTTTTTAAATCCGGTTACCACGGAAAAGACTTAACATTTTTCGGGTTAGTGTATATATAAGTTCCGGTAAAATCAATTACGGATATTTTGAGCATAATATAATCTACTGATTATTATCTTTCTTTATATGGGCGAGTTTGCGTTGAGCGGAGAGTCGCCCGTATATAGATGATTTTTTTACTTTGAGTATGACAATATTTTTTTGCCTAAACCTCTTGACATAAGCAGTAAATCATATACCCAAAATATCCGTAATTGATTTTACCAAACCTTATAATCACACTTAAAATATAATCTGTCTTCCTATTGGTAAAAGTATTTAAAAAATAGGTTGAGATAGATTTTATTTTAGACAGAGATGACCCCTTACAATCTCGGTAAGTCACAAACTCACAAGAAACAAACTTTACCTCTTTATAATATTAGTGTAGTCCAGATATTAGCCGCGACTTCATACCCGAAAAAGTAATCCCGGGAGAACCGTACTTTTTTCTGCGAATAAAAGTATAGGATACTTTTATTCGCAGAAAAAAGACTTCATACGCGAAAAAGTAATCCCGGGAGAACCGTACTTTTTTCTGCGAATAAAAGTATCCTATGTGTTAATCCAGAGACTAAACTACTATCATATCAAATTTCGTAAAAATCCGTTCAGCTGTTATTACGTGAAAGGGTAACGAACATTCATACATAAAACTTCCGCTTTTATAATATTTAAGGAAGAATATCTTCGTCGTCGTGATTTCGAAAATCTCTTGAAAAGGAAATCATTGGTAGTTTATTAAGCGTTTACATTTTGACCTTAAAATATTTTGGGACTGTCGTCACCCATCCTAGTTGAATCCACGACCGTTGCTTAACATGAGTTAGCGCTACGACCATAACAGAACTTATCACTTATTTCTTCAATGATTAGGTAATACATACATACGTAAAGTTTTAGTTTACCAATTAAACTGATCAGTTATTCTATAGGATTTTATGTTATATTCTTTAGAATTAACTTCTAATAAAAGTTGAAAGAGCCCAGCTAGCAATCTTAAAGGTCCTTCTTAAATTGCCATTTAGACATTTAACGATTGACGTATAACCTGACCATCTACATAAGGTTTGGTAAAATCAATTACGGATATTTTGGGCATATGATCTACTGCATGATATAAAGACAGATATTTTTCTACCTAAACGTCTCTAAATAAGCAGTAGATCATAATATGCCCAAGATATCCGTAATTGATTTTACCGGACCTTATCTATATAAGGACTTATCTATAAAATTTTAGGACTTTATTATAAAGTATTTGACTATAGTATATGACTTTATTATTATAAAGTCCTAAAATTGAAAGTAGCAAATAAACATTATACAAACTAGACCTTGAAAAAAGTAATTATTAAATGGCTTAAAAATAATACTTATGATGAAAAAGAAAAATTGTTCTTACCTGATATTTGTTAAATAACAAAACACACCCAAGTTGTACCTACTTACCGATCCAAGATTTACACGTAACCAAACACACACACACACACACACACACACACACACACACACACACACACACACACACACACACACACACACACACACACACACCACACACCCAAATTACTAATTTGTTCATTGTTGTAGTGTTGTTTAGTATCCATGTTTGTCATGTCCACCTACATTCTAAATTAAGCGAACTTCTATGACCTACATATTGTGTTGCTACTTATTATCTACTATAATATAATTACCTACCAAATGTTAATAATTGATGAGTCATTTACTTCTCTTTTCTATTTCTTTTAATGTGTTTTAAATCTACATTGGCATAACATGTATCTTCTTGGCCGAGGACACTGGCCAATGCAATACAGTTCACACTAGTGCAGGGGTCAGGGACTTCAGATATGTATCAATAAATCCTCTGTGTCAATAAATAATTTATTTATTTATTTTAATTTATTTAGACTGATATTACTTTCATATTTATGAACCGATTGAAATGAAACAAACATTTAATTTTAAGTAGAGCAAACCGAAACGCATTAGTGTAAACCGCATTCAAATCGGTTAAGCCGTTGACTGCGTATGCGCAAAAACAAATATCGCGGGAACCGTACATTTTTCAGCAATAAAAAGTAGCCTATGTATTAATCCAGAGTCTAAGCTACTACCATACCAAATTTCATCAAAATCCGTCCAGCAGATTGCGAGATTAGCGCGTACAAACAAACAGATAAACTGACAAACAGACAAAAATTCTAAAAATCATTGTTTTGGGTTCTATGTCCTTCATAAAGCCCCCCGTAATAGTTTTTCTTATATATACGTCGTGAGACAAAAAATAGTAGTAAATATGGAAAAAAATCCGAATGATAGCTTGCTTGAATGATTTTCACTGCTTGTCACAAGAAGCATCAGCCTGCTGTCGTGTGACGTGTCGTAATACCGATCGTCTGTCCCAATCAGACATAAAATGAAACTTATGGTGTTAAGTATCTTATGTTTACTGTCGACTTTATCAGTTCGCCGTAAACTATTTAGGTACTACACCTTCGAATTTTGATGCCTTGAGAACGAAAAAAACCGGCCAAGTGCGAGTCGGAATTGCGCACGATGGGTTCCATATAAATGTTGAAAAATATTTTACACGTCAACTTATTTTTACAAGTAAGCATATTTTACAAGTTAGGCCTCTATAACTCCTGAAGTAACATAGTTATGTAAGCCGTTCCTTCCAAGTTCATCACATGGATTACCATCACGAATTTTTTAAGATATTCGAGTCAGCTGCTTAGCTTTTGGAGGCCTTATTTTAACAAAAAAAAAGCTCTTTAAAGTTGAATATATCGCAAACGGACACGTAATCAAAAAAAATGTCTTAGAAACTTCTGAATGTTTAGATACCTATCTAAACATTCACAAACATTTAGATACCTATCTAATGCTACCCCCCACTATAGGGAAGTCGCGAGAAAAAAAACATTCCCACCGTCGCCACACAAAAATATATTTTTTGTGATTTTATTTTAACACTTCGTCGACGTGGTAAATATACGCATTTAATAGATGCAAAGTTTCATCTTTACAGCACTAACAGACAAGACGAGACTATAAGGGTCATACAAATTGAAAATTGGCTACATAGGCAGAGCAAGGCACGTATTTGTAACTTGACTCCCGTCTACGCCCTACTACGATAATAATATTATTTATAAGATTATTATCAAACGGATAACGCTATCTTATGGACTATAAAACCAATTTTACACCCTGAAGTTGTAAATCTATTGTAGGTAAATTATAGGATAGGTATTAGTAATTATTATTTTATTGTTTTACAACCGTAATCTTTTTCCGATGACGACTAAGAAGTATCCCATGTTATTGTGCGCCTACCTCCTTATCCAAATGTAAGGCGATGGATTTCAATTGAGAAGTCAATCGAGGCTGGGAAGTTAAGTTGGCTGTGGCAAATGGTCAAATTCCAGCCGCGTTAGTCTTTGCATTATAAACAATTCTTATAATATTATTAAATTATTTAGTGTTTGTTAAGGAAACCCAGCTCAGCTGGCTACAAGCATTCTAATTGGTTGACATTTGGTATAAGGCCTACGAGGGCTAATTTAGCAGGGCAGCCGATAGGAATTGAGTCCCTTCGCCATTGGTGATAGCTCGCTGTTGAAAACCGAGTTTTCAAGTAATTTCAGCTACATTACATAAAAATATTTAATTAATATTTTTATGAAATGTATTTTTATATTTTGTGAAGTAAATTATCGGTTGCTATGATAATTTTGTTTCAAGTTTATCTTAATAATAAGGCTTATAATGCAATAAAATAGATCGTAACTCAATTGAATATTATTACTATTGACAAGATAGAATTAATCCTAGTTATCTTCATATATAAATTACGACATGAGTATTTTTTTCTTGTAATCCCCTTGTTTAAGTATCTATAAATCATAGGCCTATAGATAACGATAGATTGTATTTGAATTAGTAATATATCAGAATATGATAATCGGTCACTCAATATTTATTAATTCACCGTCAATATTTACTACTTACATGATAACTAAATAATAATACTTTTTTTCTGGAGAAGTAACTAAGCGTTTAACTTAAAACTACAATAATAATATTTAAGCAAAATATTTATAATCTACATAATGTCTAGAATATATTCCAAATTTCAAACTATGAATAATAGTCATTCCCTATTAATACGATCACTAAATGCTGTAGACCGTTCGTTATATTCTTTGTAAAGACTGCAATGCGATGGTGTTCAAAATGTATCTTAGCTGTTATAATAAATAAATTAACAATGATTGATAAATATGATTTCCAGACAAGACAGCGAGCGTGTGGGACAACTGGCTGCACCGGAACAGCTCGGTGGACAACGGTGACGTGGCCTGCAACTCCTACAAGCAATGGCAGGAGGACGTGGAGGCTGCCGCTGCGCTTGGCCTGGACTTCTACAGGTATGGGCTAACTTTGACCCCTAGGCTGCTAGAGTTACTTCCAGACAAGACAGCGAGCGTGTGGGACAACTGTGACTGCACTGCAACCATTTAGATCAAGACCATTTGTCCCTGTTTCAGGTTCTCGATCTCCTGGCCTCGGTTGCTGCCTAACGGTTTCTCCAACGAGGTCAGCGAAGATGGCCTGCGGTACTACAACAACCTGATCGACGGCCTGCTGAAGCGCGGAATCGAGCCCGTCGTCACGCTGTACCACTGGGACCTACCGCAAAGCCTGCAGGATCTCGGTACGGCCTAGAAAAATCTAGAACACATCCAAATAAGAGACGAGCTAGGCCCTGAGTCACCTGATCAGTGGCGAAAATCTCATTAAGTTTTGTAAGTTTCTTACTTTAAGTCGAGTGCCAAAAACAAAACTAAACTGGGTTCTTATACGACATTTATCAAAAGGTAATCTAACAGATCTCTGCACTCTTTATAAATAATCTGAAACTTTTAAAACTCGTGACACTTCCGTTGTAGTAGATAACCATGTGCGGCTCATATTGCCTAGCATCACCTGCCTATCCTATCATCTGCTCGATCCTAAAGGAATCTTAAATAACCTCCGCCTTTCTAGGCGGCTGGGCCAATCCCCTCATTGCCGAGTGGTTCTCGGACTACGCGCGAGTAGCCTACTCTCATTTCGGGGACCGCGTGCACCGCTGGCTGACCCTCAACGAGCCATTCACGTTCTGCGTGGCGAGCTACGACTACGGCACACATCCCCCGGGCATGACCTGGGCGGGCGTGGCCGACTATATCTGCATCAAGAACGTGCTGGTCGCGCATGCGCGCGCCTGGAGGGTGTATGATGATGAATTCCGGAATAAGTATCATGGTAAGTTGCACTGATGTTCTCTTTGCAATATTGTATTAGTAATTTGATGTTAGTTATACAAATAAGGTTGTTTAAAATCAATTACGGATATTTTGGTCATAATATAATTAATTACGGATATTTTAGTCATAATATAATCAATTACGGATATTTTGGTCATAATATAATTAATATTACGACATAGTGCTATATACTGTTTATGTAAAGACTTTTGGGCAGAAAAATAATTAAATTTTTGAAGAAATGATATATATACTAAATAAAATTAGATTGCGCTTTCTATGGTGCTGAGTGAAATCACAGAAACAGGTAATTTAACGAGGAAGCAAAGCGTTGTCTAAATGCTGTGTGAGGTCAATGATCTTAACAGCACCGCAAAGAGCGTAATTTTATTTTATCTTATTTAATACTAGCATTTTCCCGCGGTGCAATGTGCAGGCTTGGGGGATTCAATCAAATATTCTATATATTAATTAATATAATTCTATATATTCTATATTCTAATAAATGCTACTTGTGATTTAATTTTAAAGAAAAGATACGAATCCAAAATTAATTTATTAGCAATCGTTAACAATCAGAAGTTATTCTAACAAAGAAAACGCAATAATCTAATGCACAAGAGAGCTCGTCCGTCCCGATCTAAGGGCTGGAGCGAAGTGTCGCCTGCTCATTTCCTCGCCCCTCAGGGCGTGACCAGGTTATTATTGTAAGATGGCCGTTCCTGATGGCTGAACGTGCTCGTCAGCCTGATCTTCACCCGTCCTTAGCTCCTGGCCATTGTCAATTTTTGTTGAGTTATCCTCATCCTCGTCACTAAAACACATGAGAAAGGTAGATGAGCAAAATGGTCATTGTTACATTTATTAGTAAAGTGGCTGCCGAAAATGACAAAAGCGCCGACGTGCCATGCAGCGATAGAGTCTTAACCGGCAGTTTAAGCAGTAAATAAAATGTCAATTGTGCTGATAGAGTTCCGGACCTCAATCATCAAAAAAAGACACTTTCGTCACCACTCATTACTAAAAAGAATTCAAGATAGATTGAATGCTACAATGTCGTAGTATAAAGAATATATGTTGCCTCTAGTCGGGGCACAGCATACGGTTTGTTGCCACTGGTCGGGGCATAGCACAAGGATTGTTGCCACTGGTCGGGGCATAGCATAGGGGTTGTTGCCACTGGTCGGGGCATAGCACAAGGATTGTTGCCACTAGTCGGGGCATAGCACAGGAGTTGTTGCCACTGGTCGGGGCATAGCACAGGAGTTGTTGCCACTGGTCGGGGCATAGCACTCACCACTCGTGAAAAATGCTTCACACACATCTGGTGTCCGCTCGCCGCGTCACTGCACCATGTGCTCTGCAGCGGTCTGAGTTTTCTTCCCATATGAGCCAGCTACCAGCTCATGTTCATAGCGATGATGTGGAAGCTCACGCAAGATCTTGTAAGTACCTCGCATGCCGGAATCAAATTTGCCCTTGCTCAGCGATCCCTTGATAACAAAAACAAAACTGCCAACAACGAAAATACGAGGCTGTCGACGACCTTTATTTACATAAGCATCCTGGCGCTGTTGATTAGCAGCAAGAAGCTCAGAAGTTCTTTGCCTCCTCAACGTCATTAATACTTCCCGGTTAGGATTAGTGTTACTCAGGGCCACATCCTTTACCAAGGATATTATGACAGGTGTGGTCCCGTCGATGCCACTTAATATTTGAAGGGATGATGATTGTGTCGTAGCTTGCTTAGTGATATTTAGGATGAGTTGGACTTTCCATAAAGCTTCAGACCAGTTTGCACCTTTACGGTTGACTTTGACGCGTAATATATTAAGAATCGTCCTACAGTACCTTTCGACTTGTCCGTTTTCCCGATGCATTTCTGGCGTTACAAATGAATGGAACAGCCCAACTCAAAATACAGTTTTGGAACGATATACTTTCAAACATTTTGCCACGATCGCAGACTATCGTGCACGGTGTGCCAAATAACGAAATCGCGTTAGAGAATACTCGCTTTAAAACCTCTGTATCTTGTCTGTATATCGCATACAACAAAAAGTACTTCCAAAAGGAGTCGATAACTATGAGGATGTACTTAAAACCGCTTGACTCGGCCAACGGGCCAAGAACATCTACATGAACTACGGCAAACGGAACATCAGGCTTAGTGCAAGACTCAATTGGTAATCTGGGAGCTCGGGGCATTTTTTTATGAGCCAAACAAACTACACAGTGCCCTATGTACTTTTTTACAAAGCATCTCAAACCCGGAAGCCAAAAATGATGGAGTATTAAATCAGTAGTCTTGTCAATACCGATATGACCGTGATCGTCATGAAATACTCTTAACAGACTGAGCCTATGGCCTTTCGGTACGAAACAAAGAAAACGCGAATCTTCGCCGGTTGGCGAAAACTTATAGTACAACAAATCATTCTTAATAACAAATCTAGTAGCTTCTAATTGACCATATTTTTTTTTGCATAAGGCGTTGGCTCTCCAAATCAGCTGTTTGAGCAATTTTCGCCCAATTCCACGGGTTCTGAATATGAAGGACGTCAGCGGGCTGTCGGCTCAAAAAGTCTGCATGTTGCATAAAGCAGCCCTATATTCTAAAGAGAACTGAAAATCTTGCATGTTAACCCACCAACGTGTGACACGCGGTATAAGGTCCTTTTTACGTTCAGTTAATTTTAATGAATTGCAATCGGTTACAATTTTAAATTGTATGAAATAATGTCTAAAATGCTGTAAAAAACGAATTATTGCAAGAGTTTCCAGCTCGTAGCTGTGGTAGCGGGTGTAGTGTGTGTATCACCTCCCGTTATCCGCGAGCACAACATCTTTGATTGGACTCCCCAAGCCTGCACATTGCACGGGACTCTGCACCTTGGGTGGATTTACTAAAATAGCCGACAACTCGCTTCCGCCCCTCATGTTCCTGTAATAATATTGCACCGTACCCTACAGCACTGGCGTCAGTGTGGAGTTCAGTAGGTCGTGCAGAATCGAAAATTACTAAAACTGGCTCTTCGGTAAGACATTTAATGATATAGTCGCGTGCAGCGTTCTGCTCTGGGCCCGACATAAAAGGTTGACCCTTTTTCAATAATTTTGTGAGAGCAGCCGTTTTAGAAGCATAACCTGCTATGTATCAGCGAAAATAGCCCGCTAGTCCCAAAAATTGACGAATCTCCCTAACGTTAGTAGGCTTAGGTGATTTTACCAACACGTCTGTTTTACTAGGACTCGGTCGTACCTGACCATGTCCAATCAGTCTACCTAAATATTCAAGCTCTGTATCTAAGAATGTGCATTTCTTTAAATTCACTGAAAACCCTGCAACTTTTAGTGTTTTTAATACTTCTCGTAAAGTTTCAAATCCTTCCTGAACCGTATTGGACATGATCAAGACATCATCGATATATGATAAGACTTTACCAGCGTCCATCAAGTGTTTAAGCGTTTTGTATATGATTCTTTGGTACGTAATTGGAGTATTAGCAAGCCCATAAGGCCATTTTTAAGTATTCGTAATGCCCTTCTGGTGTGACAAATGCTGTTTTTTTATAGAATCATCATCCTTCATTGGCACTTGATGAAATCCGGTCGCCATATCAAGACTCGTAAAATACTTAAAACGGCCTAATCGGTCAATATGATCATCGATTAATGGTAGTGGGAATCGTTCTTTAATAGTGATGGCGTTTAAAGCTCTATAGTCTACGTACATTCTATCATCGCCGTTCTTTTCTTAATGAGGATGATAGAACTAGCGTATTCTGATTGTGATTCGCGAATTATTCCTTTATCTAAAAGATCTTTGATTATGTCAGGAACTCGTTGTTTTTCATCAACCGATAATTTATATGGTCGATAGTATATTGCCGCATCACTATAAGCCTAATTTCTATGCAACCGGTATTTACTGTAGATGTCGCTGTTCCTACTATGAAAATATCGGAAAATCCATTAATTGTTGTTACCAGCTGTACGCGCTCTTCACCGATTAAAGGTGTTTTAAATTTATCGACATACGGCTACAGTATCGACTCTTACTAAGCGTTGAGTATCTTTCGTACGAATATAAGTTATTCCGCCACGATTTAAAATATTAGTACCGATTAAGATTGGAGCCTGCATACAATCAGATAGTACCACGTATAAATCAACTTCTAAAGATACTTCCGGAAACTCAATTATGGTAGTAACGTAAGACGTCGACTCTAAATCTTGACTTCCAATGCCACGCATTCGACGATAAGTAGGAAATTTGGTAAAAGTAAAATGCTTTAAAACGGATTCGGAAATAAGTGAAATATCGGAACCAGAATCTATTAAAACATCTACAGGTAATTTTTGAATAATGGCAGGAATTACGTTGCTTCTTTTGGTGTCAACTTCGAGCAAAAATTTACGTTTTTGGGTATAATTTTAGATTTAGATTCATGCGTTCCTTTGCAAAACAAGATTCGACAAGGTGCCCGTTCTTTTTACAAAATGAACACGTTTTTACCGGCCGATTACTTTTGATAGACGAACTTGTAGTTGCAGTCTTTTCAAAATTAACGTCTGGTACCTTGACTTCAACTCTAGACCTTTTAGGGCAATGAATTCGCTTGTGACCGACGGTTCCACATGTAAAGCGAGTCAAGTGGTCATATTTAAATGCGATGCGTTTGGTTGGTCTCGAAGGAATACCAGCAGACGAACGAGCAAGATTGTTAGTGGCAAGTGTAATATGCTTGGGTTTAACGTACATCGATAAGAATTCTAGCAAATTCTTTGACAGTAGTTTTGCATTAGAAGTAGCAGCCTTAACTTGGGGATCGGCATACCACGAACAACAATAGCTACTTTGAGCTCATTCATAAGCCCCCTAACATTATTTAGCCGCAAAAGAGACTTTCGCGCATATTCTGCATAGGTGGTGAATTTATTCGAACCGATAGACAACGTCATGTAATATAGACGCTAGACGCGTCAAGTTCGCGTGCATTTAATGAACGAAAGTCTGTCTTTCATTGTCATTTCATACAGATTACGGTAATATATGACTCATAAGATATAATTACGTAGTTTTCTTGAAATAAGTGGGTAATAAAATGTCTAACAAAAAAATTTTGGCGGGCTGTCAACACCTTTCATCCCGCTACAAATGACAATTTCTGAGGTCTGTCACTTAACAGGTTAAGCCAAGCTCTAGCGTCCCCACGTAGACAACCGCCTATACGTCCTAAACATTCCCCATCGTACCAACGATACAATTCACGGCCGCCATCTACTTCAGCACACCATTGGTCGAAATTGTGCACGTTTGGGTCAAATTTTGATATAAAAGTGCTGAGATCTCCCTCGAACTAACGATGAAAGTACACCAACAATCCTATCCGCGGTGTCCATACTAGTATTACCTTTAGCCAGTCCAGCTACAGAACTATTCTCCGTACTGGTGTTAGATGCCACGACCCGTCCCGGCGCCGGCGCCGCTACGGTCAACGAAGGTGTAAAGCTTCGCGTTGATGGTTTCCTTACAGACGTCCGCTCCTCTAGTGCATCTAGCCTTTTAATAATCATCGTAAATGGGTCGCGTTGAGAGTCCTCACGGGAGGCAGAGGAGCCGTCGCGCGAGAAAGGAGACCTATAACGACGTCGAGACGAGTCAGCGAAACGGTCGCGTTGTTTATAACTAGCCCTACGAGCATCACGGGAATCACGTCTTTTATTACGGCGCCTACGACATTTATCGAGGCTTCTCGATCGAGACTCACGACCCGACATAACGACAAAGTTATTAAACTAAACCGCTTTAAACAAATAATTCGTTTCGGCTCATAAATGGAATTGTATATCCGAAAGACTACAACAAAAAAAAATAACAATCTACCCTTTTATGAATTTTAAAAACTGAAAAATATAACGATCGCGCTTCTTTTTACAACTAAGTATAAGAAATAACCGGTCGTTATATATTACAAGATAAGCTTAGCAAAAATAACTTCCGCTTTTAAAACTTAATGAAAAACAGCGAACGCATTATACACAAAGAAAAAAAAAAAACCAAGATGGCGACCGATTTAAATAGCGCGTTATGAAATCGCGCTTCTCATCTAATAAATACTACTTGTGATTTAATTTTAAAGAAAAGATACGAATCCAAAATTAATTTATTAGCAATTTAATAATCAGAAGTTATTCTAACAAAGAAAACGCAATAATCTAATGCACAAGAGAGCCCGTCCGTCCCGATCTAAGCGCTGGAGCGAAGTGTCGCCTGCTCGTTTCCTCGCCCCTCATCTCACGCCTTTGTCCCTCGCCTCATGCCTCCGTCGCACCGGTTTTCGACGGGGTGACCAGGTTATTATTGTAAGAGTATATTAACTAACTATTTAATACACATATACATTACAATATATAGGGAGGTGATACATACACTACACCTCCCCCGTATTTTTGAAAAAAAAATATATACATAATTTTTGCCTAATTATAACTTAATATTAAAACCTCCTTAATTACTTTTTATTGTTAATTTTTAATATTCTTATTAATACCATCTTATTCTAACTAAGTAATAATAAATACAAATCTGTGCTATTATTATTTTATTTGTAAAACATGATTTTAATTATATTCGTGATGGGTCATGGGATGTTGACGATATATGACTCAATTTCAAGTTTTTTTACACTGTCACATATCATATATTGTTTTTAATAAATTTAATTAATTATTATATATTTAGTTTTAATGTTTCCAAACAAAAAAAAACCTTACCTACCTCTTCAATATTATTACTTTATTTATTATATTCTCTCATTTAACAAAAATTCAATCTCCATTTCACTATAAAGTCAATCCATTTTCATATTCATTTTCTTAATCATTTAATTTCACTTATATTATTACATTTGTTTTACATTTTACATCGCCAGATACCCTACTATTATTAATTTTTTAAAATTATTTTCATATTATGCGTGCTTTTCCATAAATCACGGTACAGTTCATTTTTATTATTCATATTTCATATTTACTCTTACATCATTTCATAACTTTATTTATAGTCGACTTTTTAAATTATTTATTAAAATATATTTATTTATTTTCATACTTCATGTGCGCACTTTATTTGGTACAATACTTTATTTATACAACATATAACGGGACCTATTTTAAGACTAACCAACACATTATATTATGTCTCCAACCATTTTTATTAAGTGGAGGATTGTTCCTGCCGAGCATGCTCTAAGTACCCTTTTTTTACCGTATTTGCACCAGATTTTAATACCAGAATTCTTGACCCCCAACTATTCTCACAGAGAAATCTCGTTTACACCATGATCGAATGAAGGATCCCCTTGCGTATTTTATTATTCATGCTTTTAGCATTTTATTTGTTACACATACATAGCATTTTAGCTAGTATTTAATTAATGCACTATGGCATTTTTCACCTTAACCTATCCAAATTCCTAACAATATAACCCATTCCATTTTGATGCATTCAATATTTAAAATATTCACCAACCGTTGGGTGATCAGGCCAACAGCTACTAGAAATTCCAAACATTGACGCATCCTGTCTACCTAATAACAGTCCTATTTCAATTGAATACCTTATTATGAAACTCAAACCTTACTTCAAAATAACATTTTCTTTGCATCCCTACATAAAGCTTAAAGTAGCTATGTTACAATCTAAATATCCCATTCCTAATCCTCTTCACAATAATATTACCTCATATCTCGTATGAACGTAAATGTTTTTTAAGTAAATCCATGTAAGTCATTTCCAGTATAAAATCTCAGAAAACGCAGCTAATCAACTTACAAAGTAATTAAAAATAATATTTTAATACATTAGTAAGAAATAATTGTCTCGTTTTGAGCTTTTTTCATACCTAACCTTTTTTTACCTATCCCTATTTTACTTTACTTTTTCTAATAAAATTTTCTTATATTTATAACTTTAAAAGTAACCATGAAATACGAAACCTTTTTTTAAATTATATTCTATTTAAGTATTAATTTCTATGTTCTTACCTTTATTGAATTGGATTATAATACATAGATAGCCACATTTTTTCCTGTTCTGATATGCACCTAATTAATAATTTTTTAAACCGTTTTACTCTGTTTTTACTTTCCATAAAGGTACAAGTTACTATAGCAAAATAAATTAAATTAATATCACCAATTCGAAGTTCAATTTATTTACCAAATAAATTTTATTGTTCCTATTTTTTTTTTATTCCTAAACCGGAAATAAAGTGAACGAACTATAATATGATTCCCAGAAGTCATATTCATTTAGAAAGATTCATATGTTGTGTTTTATTCTGTCACCTTATTTATACAAATAACGTAGGCCTGTACCTACCTATGTAGGTATTCTGGTAAAAAAATATATGTGTAGGTACTTTAAAATGTTCCTTTTTTTTAATATAACACAAAAAGTTCTATTAATTCTGTTATTCAATATTAAAATATATATATTATTTTAATTTCCATCTTTTTATTGTTGCAACACTATCTGTTACACGTGTAAATTCATGGAATCTTTCCAACTTAAATATGGCATGCTTACTTGACAATTATGGATGCATATTGCAGCTTATACATCGTATTGCTAATGTTTTACTATAAATTTTCCCGAGAAAAAATCAATATGTACACCGCTGTGCCGCAATATTAAAATTTACCCAAAATTTATTAATTTAAAATATATTTTTTATCTTCTTTACAATATGTATTTATGTAATTTTGTATTTGCTGTGGCTGAGTTTAAATCTGTCCTTCAAATGACAATACTGATGGAACCACATAATACCAGGCACTGTGGTGTTTACGCCGCGGTGATACGCCTGAGTGATCTTCTTTTTGACAATATAGGCATTGCACTACCTACCATCCGAACCACACGTGTCTTCACTCTTTCTGTATTGTCTTTATAACCATTTCCAGCCAGTGTCAAGTTAAAAAGGCGGGAAATAGAACTTTTACTGAAAGTTTCAAGCACTCTTTTAGAAGTTGTACCACTTGCCCACACTTGGGCACGTTAACGTTGATTAATATTCTACCAATATTACACATTAAGAACCGAAATAACACAACTTTATGACAGAAATGCAAAATCCACAACTTCACTCATTGAATTCCCCGGCAAAACTCCTGTATTACTATTATTATTGTTTTTTTTTTGGTTAATTTTATGTCAACTTTTTCTGCTATGTTATTATGTGTTTTATTGTAACTCCTTGTATTGTTTGTAATTGTGTAATGTATTTATATGTCAAATAAATATTTATTACTATTGTAATATATAAAATACTACAGAAAAACTGATGACGACAAGATTGTTATATAAAAAAATATTAGTCATATTATCAACAATTAAATAATTATGTTTTTTATTCAAAATAAGTTATTTTATCGTCTCAAGTGTTTAAAACATAAGATCTTTTTCTTTTTCTGCACATAATATTTTCCACTAAGGGTTAAAGAGATAAGGCTGATACTTTAATATGATCCGGAATCCGGAAGGCCGGGGAAAATTTAGAGCACAAAAAATAGAACTCTGCGTTAATACAATAGAGCTGAAAATCGAACACACAAGTGTCGAATCAAATGTCAATGTCATATATTAAGACAGCTCAACATTCGACACTTAGATTTTCAGCTCTGAATTTTTCCCGGCCAAACGGATTCCGGACAATATAATCACAGCCTAAGGTCGTGTTAACTAGAGTGGGCCAGTCAGTTTAAGTCCCCCGCCGAGTCGCGATAATCTCAATACTACTGAAAGGACTTTCATGCAGTTACATTCACCGACAGAGTTATTCCTTAGGTTTAGGTGGATAATTAATTTGTTAAGTTTTTGTGGAAATAGTTTAATTTATGACGATAATTGTTGAAGGTGTCGGGAAAAATCAAGCCTTCTGGGAGCTTTTATCGATAACGCTGCCTAACCTAACCCGTTGGAGATAATTTATAACAAAACAATATATGGTGGAACTGTTTCTCTTCTAAAGGTTTACAAAAAAGTTCACGATGGCATATTATAACGTCTATCTTTTAAGGATAGGATAGGACTATACCCATTCTAAGTTTAATAAAAAAACAAATAATGTGGTATTTCACAAGCAATTTAGACGGATACAATATGAATCATTATCTAGATTATTTTTAGAGGATTTATATTTTACTGTAGTATATTTCAGTTGGTACACTTGCTACAGAAGTTTTTTGCCACGAACACTCTCCCACGCGAGCGAAGTTGCGGGAAAAAGCTAGTCGCCAATAAAATCATTGACAATATAAAAAGCTTAAGCTTATTAATCTGTGCCTAAAGTAGATACTTAAATTAACTATTCCAGGTAAAGTGGCCATCTGCAACCATTTGCTGTGGGTGGAGGCGGACGAGGGCGACGACGGCACCGCGGAGCTGCTGCGGCAGATCTATGTGAGTTTACCTATGGCGTAAATGGCCACTGTACACAGCAATGTTTCATATTTCTCGGCCAAAACTATCACCGAAATGAACTGTTTGTCACTCTACCTATGACATAGATCCTATAAATATTCTTAAGTCTTTTTGTGCGCCGTTGACATAAAAATAAAGGAATATAATCAACATAAAATGTTTTCAAATGCTAGCAAGTGGCAGCTGGAAAGACATGTCTCTTAGTAACTATGAAACCATTCACTTTGCAGGTGGGTCTATTCCACCACGCCATCTTCTCGAAGGAGGGAGGCTGGCCGCCCGCCATAGAACAGATCATAGAGAAGAACAGCGCCGAGCAGGGCTACCCGCGCTCTCGCTTGCCCAGCTTTACGAAAGAGGAAAAAAAGCTGATTAAAGGTAGACACACCTCAATTGAAGAGAGAATATTGAGATTATTTTTTACTGTGGATTGCAGTGTCGAAGGCTGGTTCTTTTTCATAGAGAAGCCCTAGTCTGTATAATAAATAAGGATAGGATGAGGGTATTCAAAAGGTAAGTGGTACCTGAGTGTAGCCGATAGGAACGGAGCTATAGGAACTCCACGCCAATGGTGGCTTGCCATGGGAGATTTTTGCACAAATAGACCGGTTTTACCGGAGAGACTCACACAAGTAGCTTACGGCATGTTTCGCCGAATGAGTGAGGTTGTTGGACTTTAAAGGCACTTAAAGTATTCGTACTTCGTACGTACGTTCCGCCTTTGCAGGTCTTATACCATAAATACATAACCATCTCCTACAGGCACGTTCGACTTCCTGGCCATGAACCATTACACGTCGCGCGTGGGGCGGCGCGCGCGGGATGGGGACACGCGTATGCCGTACATCCTGGGTGTCGCGGAGCTGGATGCCATATTAACCACCAGGCCCGAGTGGAAGAAGGCCGGCACCTCGTGGTTCTATGTAAGGATTGTATTACTCTTGGAGAAGTGAAGGAGGTTTAAGGCGGCTCTTTAGAAACATTAAAGACGTTACATACGATTCTTACCCAATCCGTGAATTCGACAACTTGAGAAACTAATCAGAAGCATCTACATTAAGTTTCGATTTGAACCGCTGGTCAATTGTGCTAATTAAATCTTACAATAATACAATTTCGATGCAGTCCCGATATGTTATGACAGCAAAATGTTATTATCATAAACTTTTAACGCGGTGTGATTGGTACAAACTTCAAAAATCTGTTTATGATATCAAGATTAATTTATAATTCATTGAAAGTCTTAGTTAAACACGAGAACTGGGGTTCAGTTTCTACTTGCTCTTCAATGTTGTGACTATAATAATTACAGTTATTGCTCTAAAAACTTACAGATATACTATGAAGGCATGCGGAAGCAACTGAAGTGGATAAAGGAGAACTACGGCGACGTGGACATCCTCATCACGGAGAACGGCTACGGCGACTCCGACGGCCTCAAGATCCAGGACGATGAGAGGATCGAATACATCGGCGAGATGCTCAAACAGGTGAGCCAGATCGGTCTCTTGGTGGAATTATCTCCTATCGTGTGGGATATCACTGAATAGGTCTTTTTAAATAAAGGCAAGGTTTTTACTTATTTTTTACAAAGGCAACCATTTTCGAGTAATGTGCCTTTAAAGTAGTTTATAAGTTGGTCCCCCTAATAATGTTGCCCCCCTGGCATTTTTAACTATAAGAGATAGAAACTTGTAAGTTTCCATGCTGATAGATCATGCTAAAAACTCTTTAGGAAAATTATTTCGATATAAATCGGACAGTAACTTTTGTAGTAATTCAAAGAAAACCTATTGCGCGTCGATAGTTACGGAACTCTCCTTAGACATATCCCGACATGCTCTTGGTTAGATTAGGTCAGGTTATTGATTTTGCTATTACATTTGAAAACATTAAAATTAAACATGACGTTACCAACCTCTGCATAAAAGATCAATATGACAAAAAAATAATCATTTCCCATAAAAAACGGAACATAATGATTTTGTTGAATTCTGTACTTTTTTCAAAACTGTCTTGCTCGTTTCCCACAAATTGCATTTTTTTTACTTCGGGCACTTTCATTCTGGATGCGATATTATAAAATTGAAACTTACCTTAGACTGACGGCCGAATACTAAAACGCTTTATGAAAGTTACGGGCTTCCCAGTAATTTCCTGCGGCCGAGTGAGCTGCGGACTACTTTATAGTTTCTGTTACGTACTTTGAAGTAGGTCATAAAATTGTACAATTAACACGAAATATCATATATTTAAACTTATTCAAAAGCATAAAATTATGAGGAATTTACACTACCAGTTAATTTACTTTTGTAAGGGCCTGTTCACAATGTTAGATACCTTATTTTCATGATTGACGTCTATCGCTCGATATTAAGTAAGCAGCGACAAAATTTCCGTTTTTAATAGTTTAGAGTATAAGCATTATAGCGCTCAAACATTAAGACATTTTACTGTACTTAAAACACAAAATATGACCCTATATGTTACGTTATTTCAAGAATGTGTTTTTTAATTATGTTAAATCAAGATTCTTTTAGTAAACATATTCTATCATAATAAACACAGCTACCTTGCGTCGTAAACACAATGATACCATTTGACTTAAGCGTCAGCTCACATCGAAACGCGACGCGACGCGGCGCTCTATTTTTAAGATAGCGATAAAATTAAACCTTATTTACTACATAAGAAGATATACGAGAAGATTTAGCCAGAAGACAGCATTTGCTTTAATTTAACATAAGGTGGCAGGAGTTCACCTTCTGCCGTGGCAGCCATCATTAATGATGTTGACCCTGTTGAGTGATTGACTACTCGTTCAGGATACTTGTATCCTCGCCTTACAATCACCTTTTTGCGCCCAGGGTCGTCAGTAAGATTGGTCTCGTCGTAATTAATAATATTTTGCGGCGGTACGTTTTTCAAAGACTTTTCCAATTCGCGAAAATATTCCTTTATTATGTCTGGAGAAACTGCCGCTCTAGACCTCTCGATATTTTGACATATTCTCTGAGAAATGTTATTTTCATGTCTCTTCAAAAACTCATTAACATAATCTATGACAGGGAAGTTATTTTTGAATATTGGGTGTTTAATATTCATGAAATCTAGATACATTTTTATTATATATCTAAGGTCTAATATTTCTAATGGGTAGCCCCAATCGCCACAAATATTTAAATTTTCTACGATAAAAAGCTCTTCTTCTTTACTTAGTGCAACAGCACTGAGTAAAGAAGAACACAACATGGCAGACCAACAGGTCTGCCATGAGGTTTCATTACTCTATTTTTGTGGCGACAGAGTACTGACTTTGTTATTTTATACCTTTCAGCTACAACACTAAGGCAATTACTGGTAGTTTTTATCTCTTCCAGGGCTTGTTTTATTAAGTCATCGTCATATTTTCTATAATGTTTAGCCCCTGGCTTAGGTACGTACTTGCGAGGCATTCTAAAAAACACGGAGTTATTATAATTTTAGCTTAAAAATAATTGCACTATTTACACTTTTTATTTAGAGAAAAGAACTGTTATGATTATTGAAATGAAATAACATGAATTTACAAAATAAAACTGAAGAGAAAAAACAAGTAAAATCGAAATTTATATGGACACGGTGATTTGAACTTTTCCTGAAATACCGAAAAGTAAGATTTTGCACCATATATGGGTAGACATAGGACATAGGTGCTCCTCAGAGACTTGTGCACTTGTGTCATATCAATGTCTTTGGAATTTTGCTATTGCCAAATTATATATTCGTGATCATCATTATATAATAAAGAGAAGCATTCAGCGTTCTAGAGACGAGCTACAAGTAACAGCGTGTAGTGTGTACCGAACCTTGTTCTTGGGATTGATGGTTTAGTTCTGATCACTTAATATAATGATTCTCTTCAGGTCCTGCTGGCGATGCACGAGGACGGCGTGAACGTGGTGGGCTACACGGCGTGGTCCCTCTTGGACCGTCTGGAGTGGGATGCGGGCTTCACGTGAGTATATTGCTCCTACTTCCTGGATAATATTATAATTTAATTTTAAATTGTGTAGCTGTTGTACTAAGCTAACTTTGCTAGACCATTTAAAGGATAGTTGTTTTTGTTGTTGCGTTGTTTTGTTTGTTTCACGTTTGTGCGTTTTGTTGATGTAAACTCAGACCTAATAAATCAAAACCGGCCAATAATCGCAAATGAATACCTAGAAAAAAATCGTTTCAGCCACCTCTCAATGTTTTTAAAAGACCTATCAAATGATACCCCACACTATGGGGTAGACGCGAGAAAAAACTATATTTTTCGCCATTTTATTTAAGCACTGTCGACGTGGTAAATACACATATCCTTGCAAAGTTTCATCTTTCTAGTACTAACCGTTTGGACGGTAAGCCACAGACGGACGGACGGACATGACGAAACCATAATGGTTCCGAGACGTAAGCTAAGGAACCCTAAAAAGTGAAGACAGAGTTCCGCGAACCACACATTGAGGCCTGTCTAGACTACGCCTCGCAGTGTAATTACACAGTGTCACGCACCCAAATGTAACGATACTACGCCTTACCTTGTAAAGCTAGCTGTCGCGGTGTGTGGTTTTTTATTACATATGTACCTAGTGCGTGCGTGGCTACTACATACATAAAAATCGGTCTCAATGTTTGTTTGACAAAGCTATGACTTCACTTTCTTATTTGGTCTGAGGATGTAAACTTATCTTGTTTAATAGGATCTATCATCTAAGTTTACTGTCTTTTCACCTATACTTTCATTGGGTTTTTCTTTCCCCAGGGCCCGTTTCGGTCTGCTCCAGGTGGACTTCTCTGACCCCGAGCTAGCGCGAGTGCCGCGCGCCTCCGCCAACTATTACAGCAACGTGATCCGCACGCGTTCGCCCGAGGACACTAAAATGACTACCAGCTAATATAACTAATTAATGACTACCATCGTTTTTTCTCACCAGGCGCCACTGCATATTGAGGTCCTAAAGTACGGCTGTCCAAGTTTGTTATTACGGGCGCCAAAACAAACATTAGTATTTAATCAATCGTTAGTTAAATGTCTTTCCCAGATATTTACATGAATGTAAAGAGTTGCTAATAAGATGGATCAAAACGATAACCTAAGAGGATTTGGAACATATGCATAAGAGATTAGTGTTAGATTAGTGTAACACTGCCAAGGCACACACACAAACACACACACACACACACACACACACACGTATGTATATGTATGTATTATAGAAAGTATTTGATAGGAACCGCAGAGGTCCAAGTAATGCATGTTATTATTATTAA
The DNA here is from genome assembly GCA_963565745.1 of Phengaris arion. Lineage (NCBI taxonomy): Eukaryota > Metazoa > Arthropoda > Insecta > Lepidoptera > Lycaenidae > Phengaris > Phengaris arion. The sequence continues at coordinate 5,424,682 of OY751432.1, forward strand.
TTTACTTTTTTAATTATAATTTTTGCAATGTTTTTCTTTTTTTTATGTTTTATTCATCACTACTTGTCAGCATTAGGTTTCACAATATTGTAATTGGCTGGAATCCTATTTGACAAATAGAAAGCAATATGTAGAAATCAAATATATATACAACAGGTTACTAGAAGTAAATTGTTAATCTGACGTTAAAATTAACAAAGTTGGCGTACCCCAAGGCAGAATAATCGGCCCGCGTCTGTTCCTGATATACATCAATGATTTGCCAAATATTACAGATTACTATTGTACACCATATGCCGACGACATTGCCGTCATAATCCCCAATGAAATCAAAGACAATAAATGTTTCCAGCAAGATATAAACGATACAGTGCATCAGGTTATAGATTGGTTAACAATGAATAATTTAAGAGTCAATCTAACCAAAACTAAATATTTACGATTTTATAATAGGCATCAAAATGACAAACAGTTGAAAATTACACATGACGACCACATAATCAACGAAACAACTTCAATAGTATTTTTAGGAGTGGCACTAGAGAGTCAGTGTACATGGAAGACACATACAGAAATAGTCTGTAGTAAATCGTTTTGCTTTTGCACTGTGGCGATTATCCAAAATAACTAATGAAAGAACAGCTTTAATTGCATTCCATGGCTACGTGTCTTCTATCCTAAAATATGGCGTCGTTCTATGGGGTAACTCAGTGGACGTAAATCGAGTTTTTATAGCGCAAAAACAATGTGTTCGGGCCATCTGCAATGTACCGACGATAATGAGTTGTAAGCCACTGTTTAAAAGGCTGAACCTGCTGCCATTCCCGTGTATATATATGAAATAAGTAATTTTGTGCATGCTCATTAGAAGTTATTTACCAAAAAACATAACGATCTAGATCAAGATTTCCCAATAGACTAGTATTGCCTCTAGCAAAAAGCCTAAAATTCATAAAAAATGCATACTTTATGGCCATAAAAATCTATAATAACTTACCCGCAGAGTTGAAAGAAAAATCAATGACATTTTTTAAAAGGGCACTTAATAAGTGGTTGATGGATAAGTGTTTTTATTCCGTGACCGAATATCTTTCACATCGTAAATAATACACATAAGTGACATAAAATTTGAACACTTTTAGATTATAATATTTTCTATAAAAAATAAAATTATATATTGTAATAATTAAATAACATTCTAGTATTGCTTGTTTTTTAAATTGTACTAATTTTGAACTTTATGTATTTTCTAATTTTGACTTATGTAATATTTGCATGCTTGCTGTAGCTAAATGTGAGAACTCTATGTTTTAAATTCTTAAACCTGTAAATTTACCACATTTAAAGCAAATAAATAAATTTGAATTTGAATTTGAATTACTGGAGGAGTGAACGAGACATAATGGGTATGCCTAATAATTTTGTTGTAATAATGTCTTTTGAGAAATAAAGATATTTATTTATTTATTGGATTATAGTTAAAAAACCGTGATAGACTTCGTAAGCAAATTTATTAATTTTTATCCTACTAATATTATAAATTTGAAAGTTTGTGAGGATGGATGGATGTTTGTTACTCTTTCACGTAAAAACTACTGAACGGATTTTGATGAAATTTGGTGTAGTGGTAGTTTAGGCTCTGGATTAAAACATAGGCTACTTTTTATCCCGGAAAAGTACAGTATTCCCGCGGCATACTCGATAGTATATTTACGCGGGCGGAGCCGCGGGAAACAACCAGTATTATTATAAAATAATTGTAGTAAATGTCAGTGACGTGCACAGGATTATGACACTGGGTATACGGCGAAGTACTCGGTCACAAAAACTTTTTCGTTTATAGATTTTTAGCATAGCTAGAGCCAAGCGACGGATCTCTAAGTCGAAACCATGCCAACAGAGCAAGTCTTAGATGTACTACTATTCATGTACATCTTCTACGGCAACGCAGACAAAACAGCGATCGATCGTCGCGGCGGAAGAAATTCTAATAAGTAAATTAATAAGCATATTTTAAAATATTATAACTACTCACCAGTCAGTCAGCTTCACTTTTCTCATATTCAAGGTTTCGGTTACTTGAGATTACTAAATCCCGATGTAAATAAACGCAAGATTTCGCGATTTTCGCGAAAAGCTAATTCTTGTTTTCCCAGAAATTAAACTACATCGATCAGCCTTTGAAAAATCTATTGCGATCAACTTTAGCATTATGCCTCTCAATATCTAATCGTAACTGACTGTTGATACTCATTTCAATACGAGATTTACCAAAAGTATTTAATTTTAAACAGGCCTCCAGATCTTTTTCTGTATGGTCATGCTTCTTGGCCGCGGAATAGAAATTATTTAAATCTGAATATCCCGAATCAGTCCACACTGTACTAGAATTACTAAATAATATGCAAGAAAAACAATATAATTAAATCGTGTGTACACAACCACACAGCCAGTTATACGTTTCATAACCTTTAACATGAAATTTTCAAGTAACATTATTTTTTTGCTGGTTTAATTGTTGTAACTCGGGTACACACCTACCTTTAGACATAATTTGAATCTTTTCACTAAATGACAATTCTGAGAACTTGTTATTTTTAATTTTTAATAAACACACATTTTCAACGCAAACCTCACAATCAAATAACATTAAAAAAAAAATCAACAAACGCACTAGTAAAAGCAAATCACTACAATTATTATAGAAACTCAGTAATAAACTGTTAAATGTACACACTTTCAAATGTTAAAATGAAAAATCTTTTAAGAAAACTTTAAATAAACTGGGGCGATTAAAATGTAATCAATGCTTATCACATGAAATATGTAATATGGCCCCCGCGAAACACAAAACGTTTCTTCTATTTAAACAAATAAAACCTTACTAAACAAAAATGCATAATGTGCGTACGTGATTTATTAGATTGCCGTCTATTATTTTTACTCGGATTATAGGCAACGAATAATTTCCGACAAGCCAGTTCGGCGGTTTTCGGAAGCGATCGGATAGGCGAGAGCCATCGCCTGCCGCGGGAGTTGCCGCTATATAATCATGTCGATATTCATGGGTGTGTGCGTTTACGAAGTATGAAAATTACACATACATGCGATGATATGTCCTGCAGAACGAAACGGCATGAGATGAGTTGCTATTTATAAAATATAAGGCGTTTTTAAGTTATTATATTTTTTAAATTAATTTATTTACTATTAATTAAAGTCATCTAAAACGTACGAACGTTTTATTAAAATATCTGTGAATGATAAGTAAAGCACTACATTTCTGCCTACAAGGAGCGCACGCCCCTGGTAAATGTATAAATGTCCTGAGCATATTATTTGTCAAATGTGGGTAAAAAGGGTACGGGTACTTTCTATATTTGACATCAATTTTTATTGCTTGTTTCTGCTCTAATATAAATTAAAGCAAAGCAAAAATTAATCAAAGCGGAAGCAATTAAATAATATCTAATAAAAATCTTATTTAATTGATTCCGGTAGTCTGTGTTTTTATTTACAACACATTATAATGTAAGTTATGTAAAGAAAATCTACAAAAAGTAAAAAAAACTACCTTGATCCGATTCACCTTCGATCTGGGGTTAATTGTGTCGTGTAAATCGAGTTTTTTGGCAGGGCTGGCACTAATTGAAATTTCCTATATTAGGTATATAGAAATTTTCAAGTAAAATGCTACTTAAATATGTATATCATTAAAATAAATTGAGTTTGTCTCTTTTATCGGCATGGCAAATAAAATACAACATTTACGAAATCAAGGGAAATGAACCAACAAATCGATTTAAAATTCCTCATAATAATATAACTTTATAAAGACATATTGTAGTATTTGCGTAAGTTACGCGAATACTACATGTATGTTACGCGGCGTACCTAACATAATATTTTATATCATTTACCTACTTAGTATTGTTCAAAATTCCATTTTGCTTTAAATCATTCTGCTAATTGCGCTTGTCATTTCCATAGAAAAAGAAGATCTTTTTTCTATGGAAATGACAGCTGACGATGTATGAAAAACGATGATTGCCGAGAACTATTAAGAACATGGTCGCGTACAATAAATTACCTTCATAATTTATGAATCGCGACACCCTATCTATAAAAATCCTATTTACCCACAGTCGCCCCTATTTATCTAAGTTTGGTCCCAACTGACCCTTTACACTCCGTAGTTCGACCCGTTTCCCCCATTTTTTTCTTAAATCTGCTTCAGAGAGATTTAGTTCAATTATTGAAAAAAAGAATCGATTAAATCGCTTACTGATATCTTAATCGAAATCTGACAAACTAACACTAAAAATAGATACTTCGCTTTTATATAAATATAGTAAATGCAAAAGAAAATTCAAATGTTTTACAAGCAAAAAACGTAAGTTATTGACCCTACACTTTGGAATTTGTTTTTTTTTTTTTTCAAATGAGAGGACACTCACACTCAGACACAATAGTGCTAGAATATAATTATAAGGTTTGGTAAAATCAATTGCGGATAATTTGGGTATATGATCTACTGCTCATTATGAAGACGTTTAGATATCCGTAATTGATTTTACCGAACCTTATTTAAGGAAATATTACAAAGTTTCAATTTCCCATCATTTATTAAATTATAGAAGAATGAGGAATAATAAGGTCGCAAAAACTCTCCCGGTTATGTCCCAATTCATCCCCTAGTTAAAAAAAAAAATGAACAGTCTGTCTGCACTAACAGCTGGACTCGCTGGCTCGGTCACGAGTCACGACACACGATCCAATTGATCTAAACGTAAATAAAAAACATTAAATTCCACCAAAGTAAGTATAATATCTTCATTGCTAGGTGACTGCTTCTTTTGTTCTCGTTGATTACCCTCTCGGGCGCCCCAAGCGATAAACGACATATGACGTCTGGCGCCCCCCTTCAAATCTGACGTATGACCTAGGTTACCTAGGTACGCTAAAATGCAGATTTCGGCAAAAATTCGTATGAGTGCACTAGCTTATATTAGTATATTCGGAATCTACGTAAAATTTGCTTTAATATTATTAATAGTATTTAATATAATCTAAAAAAATGAGGAAGTGGAATTATTGTAATAAGAATATCAAAACAAAAGTGTGTAAAATCACACCTTTGTTGTCGAAAGAAGCATTTAAAAGTCAAAGTCAAAGACAAAATTTTTTATTCAAAATAGGTATTTTTATACACTTTCTGAACGTTGAACTACATGATGCCTACCACCGGTTCGGGAACTAGCCCGGCGAGAAGAACCATCTTTTATCAAAAAGATGGAAAATTGTTCTTTTAAAAATATAAAAAAAGGCATATACGAGGGCGGCACTGAAAATTTTGGGAATCAAGGAAGTGACACAACATTACTATTTAAAAATGTATTTATTGCTTTTTGAAGTATTCTCCGCGAAATTTGACACATTTTTCCATACGATGGAACCAATCATTAAAGCAACCATTCCATTCGGAAGTTGGGGTCTCCAAAATGGCCGTTTTGTTGGCGTCCACAGCTTCTTCAGGTGATGAAAATCTCTGACCACGCAATTTATTCTTTAATTTAGGGAAGTATAGAAATCATTAGGGCTTAGGTCGGGGCTGTACGGCGGATGGTCTAATAATTCTATGATTTCTTGCTCTAAAAACTCTTTTGTTCTGTGCGCGGTGTGAGAACTCGCATTGTCGTGATGGAGGATGATGCGGCGGTTGCAGTTCTCTTTACGGAGTTCAGAAACGACCTGTGGCAAACAAATGTTAGCATACCATTCTGCATTAACCGTTCTTTGTCTCTCAAGAGGAATAGTCGCAACATGGCCGGTTTTGGAGACAAACGTGGCGACCATTTTTTTTGCAACACTCCGTAAACGAACAATTTTTGTTGGCTTTAACTCATTTTCGAACACCCAAACTCGTGACTGGTTTTTTGTTTCGGGTTCGTACGCGTATATGCAGGATTCGTCACCTGATATGATGTTGCATACAGCATTTGAGGATCCTGCGTGGAATCTTTCGAGAGTTCTGACGCACCAAGTAACGCGAGCCGCTTTTTGCTCTTCACAGAGCAAATGCGGTATCCATCGGGAAAACAACTTTTTTACACCTAATTGTTCATGCAAGATTATTTGTATTTGACTCATGCCAATGTCTAAAGTTGCCTGAATTTCGCGGTATGTCACATGTCGATCTTCTTCAATCAGCTTACGCACAGCATCAACGTTTTCTTGGGTGACTGCAGTTTTTGGACGACCTTGACGGGGATCATCACTGAACTTGACACGTCCACGTTGAAATTCAGCAAACCAGCGATAAATTGTGGTTTTGGATGGGGCTTCATCACCAAATGCAGAAATCATCAATCATCAACACACTGTTTTTGTGTTAAACTACTTCGAAAGTCATAATAAATCATCGCTCTAGAATTTTCTCGAGTCAATTCCATTTTCTCAACGACTAAACAAGTTTGACAAGACCTTGTGACAAGACCGAGAATCTTTTTTTAAATAAATAAACAGTATTCGATTTTTAAAACCAAGGAGTTTTAAATTAAAAAGATTTTAATATGACAGGAACAGTGGAAATATTCCATTCCCGATACTTTTAGTGCAGCCTATGTATAATAATGTTATGACTAAAACTACATAACAAGAGTACAATAATATATGTAATTTAGAAGTAGCCTTGCAGAGGGTCACCTCATTCCCAAGGTGTGCTATCATTCATAAAATCATTAACTTTATAATAGGCTTTAGCACACAAATGTTCTTTAACTACTTTTTTAAATTTATTGATTGAAAAATTTTGAACGCTTTCTGGGATCTTATTGTATAGGCGTATACACTGGCCTTTAAACGAATTCTTTACTTTACTAAGTCTAGTCACTGGTACATCAAGCTTATGCTTATTTCGGGTATTTCTATTGTGGTTGTCACTTTTCTTTTTGAATAAGTTTAATTTTTTTTTAATATATAATACATTCGATAGAACATACTGAGAAGCTACAGTTAAGATTCCAGTTTCTTTAAACTTCTCTCTTAATGACGTGTTGGGGGCCAGCTTGTAGGTTGCCCGAACAGCTCGCTTCTGCAGCACAAATATAGTATTTATATCGGCAGCATTTCCCCAAAGTAGAATGCCATAGGACATTATACTGTGGAAGTAACTAAAATATACAAGTATTGCTGTGTTTTCGTCTGAAAATTGTCTTGTTTTACTTACTGCAAATGCTGCTGAACTGAGTCTGTCAGCCAACCCAGCAAAATAAGGGCCTCATTGTAGTTTTGCGTCTAAAGTTATACCTAAAAAAATAGCTGTATCTACTAGTTCCATACCTTTTCCATTCAATAGAACATTGGTTTCAGTTTTTTTTTTAAATTAAATAAGGGGGCAAACGAGCAAACGGGTCACCTGATGGTAAGCAACTACCGTCGCCCATGGACACTCGCAACATCAGAAGAGCTGCAGGTGCGTTGCCGGCCTTTTAAGAGGGAATACGCTCTCTTCTTGAAGGTTTGCAGGTCGTATAGGTCCGGAAATACTGCTGGTGACAGTTCCTTCCAGAGTTTTACAGTGCGCGGAAGAAAGTTACGCGAAAAGCGCACGGTGGAAGACTGCTACTCATCAAGGTGATGAGGATGGTATGTTTTTCGCGTGGGACGATGGCGAAAAGTTGCAGGTGGTATGATTCCGAACAATTCCTCAGAGCACTCCCCGTGAATAACCGATAGAGGATGCAGAGTGAAGCTACATCTCGGCGTAATTCCAAGGGGTCAAAGCTGATTGAAACACTATGGCGGTCAACAATTCGAGCGGCCCTTCGTTGGATACGATCCAGAGGGAGCAGTTGGTATTTTGGCACCCCTGCCCAAAGATGAGAACAATATTCCATATAAGGCCGAACCTGCGCCTTGTAGAGTTGTAGGCGTTGGTCCGGACTGAAGTACTGTCTCGCTCTGTTAAGAACACCAAGCTTCTTCGAGGCTAACTTGGACTTACCCTCTAGATGATATCGGAACTGGACTTCGCTCGATATGTTGACGCCAAGTATCTCAATGCTAGGGGAGATGGTTAAAGGTGTGCCCTCGAAACGAGAATATACGACCATTGGTGACTTTTTAGTGGTGAACGCGCAGACTTGTGTCTTGGTGGGGTTGAATTGGACTAAGTGCCTTTTTTGTTTGTTTTTAAGTTTGCCTTACATTTGGCAACGTGAACTTTATACATTTAGTTTTTTTTGCTATATAACAAAAGATTATTAACACTAAACCAGTGTACTATTTTTGAGAGAGCATTATTTACTTCGTCATAGCCTGAGTTTTGGCGATTAATATTAAAAGTAAGTGACTTGTCATCGTTAAATAAGACTATCCCGTTTTTTTTATTAATAAGGTATGGTAGGTCATTTATATAGACCAGAAAAAGAAAGGGCCCTAAAATTAATCCTTGTGGGACCCCCATCTCAATTTTGGTACCTGTGGATCTTTTTCCATTTACCCTCTGAGTCCTATTTCATAAATAAGATTTTAAGAGGACGAGTGCTGGTCCCCTTACTCCATAGTGGCATAGTTTCCTGATCAACATTGTGTGCTGCACGCAATCAAATGCCTTAGAGAGATCGCAAAAAATTCCTAGAGCATCCTGCGACCCCTCCTAAGCATCAAAAATATAACTAATCAGATCAACGCCAGCATCTGTTGTAGAGCGACCCTTCGTAAAACCAAATTGTTTATTATGTAAAATGTTATTTATATTAAAGTGTGCTAGTAACTGAGTAGGTAAGTATTATTTTTTCATATATTTTACTTAGTGTTGGTAAAATAGATATAGGTCGGAAGTTAGATGGATCCGACTTACTACCGGACTTAAACAGAGGTAAAACTTTACTATGTTTCATTAGATCAGGAAATACGCCACTTTTTATACAATCATTAAAAATAGTTGCTAAGTAAGGTGCAATAATATCGATTATAGATTTAATAACTTTCATTGATAGGCCCATAAATCTGCAGTATTCTTAATATTTAATAAATTAAAATTTTTAATAATGTCTTGCGGTTCTATTTCTTTAAATCTAAATTCGATTTCACAGTCTTTTACATTATATTTAAGAAGTAATTCAGCGTCAGCAGGAGAGGCATACAAATTTTTGGTAGTTGAAACTGGAATGTCAGCAAAGAATTTCTCATAAGCAGTTGCAAATTCACTGTCGGATTTAATTATTTTATTATCTATATTCAATTTAAAATATGTGTTGCGGCTGGTGACTCTTCCAGTTTCATTTGCAATGATTTGCCAAGTTGTTTTAATCTTATTTTTCGAATTCTTAATTTTATTTCTAATGTGAAGAGTTTTTGCTGCAGAGCAAACTTGCTTAGACGTTTTTGAATATAACCTTACATAATTTTTAAATTCTTCACTTTGATTCATTGTTCTTTCATTATAAAGTTCATACAATTTTAATCTACTTTTTAAAATACCTGCTGTTGCCCATTCGCTGAATTTTTTTTTATTGTTTGTTCTCACTGTCTTAGGGGTGAAAATAGTATCAAATTTATGTTTTATTAATTTAAAAAGTTTACCAAACGACATATCCGGGCTACTATAATACTCTAAATGTCCAATATTAGCTATAATTTTACCTCTAAACTTCTCAATATATTTGACATTTATTGGTATACATGTGTTTCTGTACTTATGTAATTGTTTGCAATTATTATCTATAGGGAAAAAAGCCCGCTGTCCACAGTGATCAGAGCTTAGTATGTTAATGACTTCTTTATTTAATGGATCTATGTTGGTAAAAATGTTATCAATGCATGTAGCAGAGCTATCACTGATCCTTGTTGGTTCAAAGAATAAATGAGTTAAGTTATATGATTTTAACAATGAAGTAAATCTAACAGTGATGGAATTACTTTCCAAAATATTTATATTAAAATCACCACACAATAATATATGTTTGTTCGATACACTTATCTTAGTTAATAACGTTTTCATTATTTTTTAAAATGAATCATATAACCCTAAAGGAGGCCTGTATACGCTTACAATAATAAAGTGTCCCACCTCTATACAGGCTATTTCAGTTGTTCGTTCTGTAGAGAGGCTTACTATATCTTTACGTTCTTTATATTTTAAATTCTTCTTAATTAATATAAGTGAGCCGCCTCTTATGGCTTTTTCTCTGCAGAAAGAACTAGCCAGCTGGTGCATACCAAGATTTAACATTATTTCATTTTTCTTAAACCAATGTTCGGTTATACATAAAATGTCTAAATTATTGTTTAAAAACAACTCAATTTCTAGTTCCTTACCAGATATACCTTATATGTTTTGATGCACCAGCGTAAGTTTACATAATTTATTATCTTTAATTAAAATATTATTTTCATGATGACTTATACCTACAATGCTAGGTAGAGAGATTACCTCTGTTGTTTTTTTGTCTGTTGAATTTGTTTTCCCGTGGCAACCGTTTTATGTAAGGAAATGTGAATAATATAATCTTATTAATATTTTGCAGTTTGTTTAATGCATCTATATAATATTCTAATTGGTTACTATTCGCATTTCCCCGTCCCCCCACTAATATTATTAGAATTGTATTGGGACAGTGAGTTGTACTTAAAATCTTTTTTATTATTTGTGAAAATGTTGCACCCGGCATACAGGTGTTGTACACTGACTGTTCCTCGTACAACTTACTCAATTGCACCCCGACTCCCCGACCAAGCTCATCGCTGAATATAGTGACTATGCCCGGACCAGAGGCCAAGGGTGCAATCAAATATTCACTATGGGAGGATATAGCATGAGCCTCCACACCTAAATTACAATTATTATTATTAGTTGAATTATTTACCAGACGACATAATAAGACATTTGACATAATGAGTTGTGTCTCAATAAAGAATTAACTCTTTCTTCATTGTAATAGCTGTCATCCAGTAAAATATTCAACGCCGATATGTGATTAGATATTTCTGATTGAGCCAGTTCATATTTTTTTGTTATGGATTTTAAAGTGTCATGTAAATCAGTAATTTCAGTTTGGAGACTGCACACGTCTACCTCATAGATACATGTGGTATTTTCCAACTCTTTAATACTGTCTAAGTATTTATTTTCAATAACCATTTTTTCTTTTGTCAGCTTGGACAGTTTTAACATATTTTTTTTGTTTTTTATAAACAATTTACTTGTTTTTTTTACATGTTTATTTACTTTTATATATTTTTTAAACTTATTTTTACTTTGAAATGTAGGGCATAGTATTGTCACCAGTTAAGTCAATTATTGGTATAGTTTTTGTGACATTTTTTTCAAGAATTCCAGGATCTCTCCCAAACATTTCTTGGAACAAGTTCTGTGTTTGCGAGGAATTATGTTCCTGTATTTGACTTTTCAATATATTAATTTGTGTATGGACTTTTTCTAATTCTCTAATTTCCGCTTCCAAATACTAGTATTGTTCAGAGCTTCCTCGTACTCATCCCTGCACCGGTCAAAGCTGTCTACAATTTCATGTAATTCTTTGTTTTTTTGGTACAAATCTTCATAATTTACATTTAACTTATTTAACTCCTTTTTAAGTTACTGTTTTTTTGGATAATTTTAACCATTTCTTTTTCATTATACTCGCGTTCAGAAAGCAATAGTTCATTCTGTTTCTTATACTGTTTAAGCTCCTGAAGAGTCAGACGGAGTTGCTCCTCAGTCTGACGAGCCAGGTTTCCTCTAGTCATCATGTTGATGTAAAAGAAGTTAAAAACTACGAGATAATTAGTTAATTAATTGACCAATTTGTCTATCAATGAACCAACTACCCAGTTAGCGAGCAAATTTAACACTTTCTGATACCTCCAAGCAGACCCGACCACTATATCTATAGATGGTGAGATATTTGCTCGGTGTAAAGCGGTCACGCAAGCTGGAGTGGGGTATGTAAGATGGTAAACAAGATATCAGTCTATGCCAAACCTACAAGCCAACCTAACTATGAATTTTATTTGCAAACCAGAAAAAAATAAGTTTAAAATTCGAAATAAACTACAATGGCAGTGGAATCAATAACACCCAGTCCTCCTTATATGATCCTGTCACTCGATATCTATAGATCTTGAGATATTTGCTCGGTGTATAGGGGTCATGCAAGCTAGAGTGAGGCGAATAAGTTGTTAAAAAGGAGTAACAAGGTCCATTAATCCCAACTGACCGGCCTAAGTAACCTATGTCATAATTAGTTATAAATAGCTGATTTATTGCTTTCTTACAACGTTCATTATCATAGCCTATCGTCAACCTTAATCAGCATAAAATAATTATAGATATTAATTATCTGTTTGCAGAGATTTATTTAGAATTCTAAACGTTTTTATTATAGAAAATTTGAATTACCTTGACAGCTGATCGCCGTTGACGTCAGGCAATTTTAAATTGCTGATTACGGAAATAAACTTGTTCACAGCACTGATACTTATTATTTGTCTTATTACTAACACTTAAAATAATATAATTATCAACGATTTTAAGATAATTATAGTAAAATAATAAATAATTTTCAATTTTTAGTCGGGAGACTTTAAAATGTGATATGAATGGTCAAAAAACAATTTAAGACGCTAGACACATTATAAATAGACTAATTATAATAAAAACATTTATTATTATTTTATTATTATAAATTAGAATATCTTTTGCTTAAGAAAATTTCAAAAAAACATAGTTTAAAGCGAATGCGTTATTTCAAAAATAATCATTGTAAGAGACGCAAGTTCAAAAGCCTTTTTGGATCTGATTATTCACATAAAATGTATTTTTTGTAGTCTCATATTAAAATTTACCTAATATAGAATTACTTGTTAAAAAAATCATGTATATTAAGTGGCCCGATCATTACAAATCTTAAAATACAAAAAAAAAAACGGTAAAAATTCCACTGTTACGTAACAGGCTGATAACTGTTTAACGGTTTGATGTTTTTACATATGAGCTGTTTTGTCAAAAACTACACAAAATATAGAACCAAAATAAATAAATACACATTTCTTAGGCTTTTCTAGAGTTAATAAAAATTGTCTGAAAAACTGATAAAATTTCATAGTTATGTAATAATTTACGAACAAAAAATCTTTGGAGTCGTCTTTCGTCAAATTTTTTTAAATGTTTTTGTAAGACATAAAAAATTAACTTAATTGACTATTTTACATAAAAATATTAGTACGTTAGATTATAGATTTTAAATTAAAAGTATATATTTTATTTATTTATAGTTATATCTATCATATAGTTTTTATGTTTTAGAATGTTTTTAATACGAAAATAAAAAATTGGGTTGTATGTAGAAAATGAAACCAAGGCGACTCCGCAGTTGTATGTTCATTAGTAATATTTTTCGCAGCCATTTTGCTTTGAAAATGCCGGGCGTCCCGATACTGTACAACGGTTACTAGCAAACATCGTATTATTATTTTTTATTTTCTGATTTATTTATAACACTAACTAGTTCTTTTATTATAGTAAAACAATCGTTAAAAATATTTTCTATTATTAGAAGTTATATATTACCAGAAATATTCATAGTTTATTATAATACAAAATTGTTTTTGTAACGGTTATTATTTGGGTTGGTATATGGGACGCAACTAAATTATAAAATACAAATTCATAATAGCAAAACTATGACGAAAATTGATATTACCTTTATTTTAGATAAAATAAGCTACTTACCACAACATTCTTAACAAAATTGCATTTCACAACACACTGTAATCCAGTCGCGAAGTATACTAAACAATTAAAGCAATTTGACACCACTTAAGTTGTCTTCAAGTGGCTATATCTTTTTATATTTGTTAGGATTATACGTAGTTTAATTGGTTTTTGGTACTATTACCCAACTGACGAAACGACCGTACAACGTTGCTTTGCGGGGGTAAAGCTAATAACCGTACAAAGGTGATGGGACGCCCTACGTTCTGAGTCTGAGCGGAGTATAGCGCGTGGGTAATGCGTTTGCGCCGAGTTGAAGCGTTCGATAATAACATTCGTATCGATCAATACCTTCTACTACCGTGTCACCTTGAAGGGCTGGACCTTGTAGATACAGGAATTCATTCTTCCGCGTGGATCCCCATTGCACCCCCGTGGGGTATTCCGAAATATGACGCTATTGAATAGATAAACTACTTACATAAAAACCGTAGATAACGGGCATAGATCTTGATATACTATTCATTACATGTACAAATCGCACATCATATTATTTGGCAGTAATAAAATTAATTTGTTTATTTATACATACTATTAATTCTTGTAACTATTATCTTCAGGTAAGTATTTGATTCTCATAACAATTTCTCAAAGTACTTACATAATTAATCAAAAACAAATTACGTAGGTATTTACATTAAATTTCATGGTCAATTAATCGAGTGTAGGTAAATTAATATCTGAAGGTGATTGAGGTAAATTACTTCAATGAATAATGTTAAGATTATTAATCATGGCGAACGGTGTTCGCGGCATGCACCTGCGCTTAGGCTTCTTATCTGGCTATGGAGTGTAGTAGAAAGGAGAATACTTTACTACTATACTCGGCGCGGCGAACCTTGATCCCTTTGACACTCACAGTAATTAATCTAACGACATAACATTGTAGTGGCGTCACCATTAAATTAGGATCATATTGGAGGCGTCTAAAAATGTCATTTATAAATTTTACGTAGATTTATGCCATTTCAATGATATTCCGTTGGAATTTTTAACAATTCTTAACATTTACAAGAAATTATCTCAATCTGAATTTACGTTGACGTCCTGCAAAACTTACGTCGTGTGACATTTATCGACTAGTGCGGCAAGTATCATCAGGTAAGTCCACGGTTCTCGCAGTGACGTCATATCTGGTACCGTCGTGACCTCGTACGCCAAGTTGTCGGCTTTTTTCTTCTCTCCTCTCGGCATTGATCCCATGCATCCTCAGCATCTTCGGTGGGCCGTCTGCGCCGATAGCCTTCGCGACGTCTTCATCGGCATCCAGTAGTGTCACTGTCGAGCCCTCGTCGAACAGCGCGAAGATATCCGCTTCGCCCCGTGGACCGACAACTTGAATTTTCCTCATCTTGAGCTTCACCGCACGGTCGGAGGTGACCGATGCGGTAATCACGGCGTTCTCGATCTGTAGAGTGCCGCCGGTCCTGTCTTCGTGCAGCAGCGCATGATGAGGCAAGATGCAGCCCTTGACACCGCACGGCTTTGCTCTGCAGTTGTACCTTCTGTGCCTGCTTCGTATGCACCGGAAACACAGCCCTTCCTTTTTGATTGTATCCCATCTCTTCTGCACGCTCAGTTTCTTGAATGCAGCGCAGCGAAACAGAGCGTGATCTTCGGCACATATCGGGCACTTCGTTGACTCTTCACGTATTCTCTTTGGCTGGCTATGACTCGGCGAATCTCAACCCTCGTCTGCTATCGCGAAGATTGGCCTTCTCGCTCTGGCCTCGTTCTTGTTAGGAGGTGAACGTGGTGTTTCCTTCTTCGGTGCCGTGCTGAACCCGTAGCGCAACGCCCTGTCCAATTCTCTCATTAAGAATTCAGAGAGAAGGACAACATCGGGCTCGTTCCTGAAGCGCGACGTCTCTTCTGCGTAGTCGTTGCTCTTCTCGTATGGGCTGAGCTTCTCCAGGATGTCTCTCGTGAGCAACGGGTTAAAGAGGTACCCGTGCCTCAGCTTTCTCAGGATGGCTACCATGTTCTGAATCTTCACTGAGAATTGGTTGAGTTCTGCCGCCGAACCTCCAAGCCTCGGTATCTTCTTCAGGTCTTCCATCATGCGGTCGACCATAACTTCGGGTCGACCGAAGCATTGTTCCAAGGTCTTCATTATTTATTCGGGTGGCCTCGCGACGCTCAGCAGTGGTGCCACGGCTTCCCTTGCTTCTCCCCGTAGGCAGCTCCTCAGACGAGCTAAGTTTTCGATCGGCTTGAGCTTGTAGAACGCAGTGGTGTCTTCCATGGCTGCTTTGAATGGCAACCATTCGGTGGGAGCACCCGAGAATATGGGCAACTCCGCGGAGTGGCGCGACTGGCGTTGGTTCAGCAGTTTGTCCAAAGTTTCGGCAAGATGTTCCACCCCATTAGCCCTAGACGTGGGCGGTGTGGGTGAGCGTGGGCGGTGTGGGTGAGCGTGGGCGGCGTTGTTCCGACCACTCGAACCTCGTCTTCTGGGTTTCTATCTTCCTCCCTGTGGTGGCATGTCTTTTGGCTTCGGCGTCTCTCTTTCTTCCATTGATACCGGCCCTTGTCTAGCCTCTTCGGGTTCGAGACCCAGTTCGCTTAGCCAGGCTCGGACACGTTGCTCAACCTGTTCTGATGGCTCGTCGTCGTCGGGGCTGCTACCATCCTTTGCAGCGGTGACGTCAGTGGCGAAATTCTTCTTTATAAGTTCTGCTTCGATCTGCAGTTCCTTTTTACGAAGAGCGGCGAGTTTCTCCTCCGCCTCGTAATGCATACGCGCGACGACACTTGTTGTCGATCGACGCGATCTAATTGAAATAGCCTTCTTTCTGGCTAGTGCTTGTACTTCCGAGGCTGCAGGTGCCTTGCTGGTACCTGGTCTCGGTTTCAAAATAGTTTGAAGCAGATCCACCCTCCCCTCGGTCGGCGGCGGCTGGCTCGTGCCGGCAGCGGACGGTGATCGTGGCGGATCCGAGATCTACGTGGTTGCTGCTGGTTCTCCTCGGCCCCACTCTGACTTCTTGTAATAACCATCATCAAATGTTAAGTTAATATTCAAATGTTAATCTTCAATGTTAATCTTTAAACTCCAAAATTCTCTGCTTTCAAGAATCTTCGGTAGGTTTTTCCGACGAAAAATCTGCGAATTCTTGCTTCCGTTCGCAGCGGTGTATCCTTGTATCCTCGAGTCCGATTTTCTGAGTCCAATCTAATCTCCGGCGTTGATTCCTGTTGATAAATCTTGATAAAGATTCCAAAGTTCTGACTTGATTAAATTCTTCTATGTTCGGTGTTGAATAAATCTTCTAAGTCCGGTCTTCAGTAAAAATTTGTATATTAAATCTTCGGAAATTTTTCGATGTCCAAAACAGCTGTTCAAGTTTTTCTAAGTGTCGTCTTCGTTATTTTCAACCCGATATGGACTTCGAATACTTCTTTAATCTTCCAATCCGTCTCGCCAAAGGCCCACGCACTACTTTAGGGGACTGTATTATTCCACAGGGTTACAACCGCAGGCTCAGATTAGACTCGAAGATAGCAAGGTTACACCGATTTGGGCAGAGCCGGGGCGATAATAAAACACTTATTTGAGGAGAACGATTTTCACAATTTTTGTCTTGCTTACCTGGCTCATGGCAATGCCGTATAGAGAGCCGCGCCCGTACGCCTCTTTCGGGCCGATTTGCCGTCTCACTTTTCCCTCTCTATACGGCTATTTTCCATAATTTTCCCCATTTTCCATGAGCCAGATGAAGTAAAACGCGTTGTGTGAATCCCTTTATTGTTTTTCCCAATTACATAAGTCCTTATATACTAATAATCTTATTTCATATGAAAGATATTCATAACCTAAGGTACACCACGTATGAAATGTTATGTATTTTGACCATTATTTTCTTAATAACTACGTATCATTTTATTATATAATTCAAACTGTTGTTCTTCACGTTAGGTATTATGTTTATCTACATAATATAAAAAAATTACGTTAAAATTCACTATAGTTTAGAATATATAAGCAAAATAACCTCAAGTTCATAAAACACCATTTAACACGACTTATTGCACACTGATGCTATAGAAATATATACATATATTGTCACTGAATGTTCACCGTTATAGTTTATGTACTGTTTTATATCACTTGTTTATCGTTCACATTTCAACTCACTGATATTATTACGTTACGAGGCCGCTGTCCTTAACAATACCATTGCACTCAGATAAACAAGGCGCCTACAATGGGCAATGTAAAAGCGTTAAGAGTGGCTGAAGAAAAATGAAATTGAATTTGAAGATTGTTGGACCAAACCTCAGTTATTTTAATTGATTGTTAGGAACAAAAAAAATCCTCAATATCAAATAGAGCAATTATTAAAAAAATATGGACATCAGGTTACGCTTACCGCCTTATCACTGTGACTTAAATCCCATTGAAAACATATGGGCAATTGTAAAAAGGCGAATCACAGAAAAATATGTCGGTCAAGCTCCGGGTGAAATAGAACAAATCACTAAGACGGTTTTTGGCACTATAACTGTTGGGTAATGGCTTAATGTGTGTGAGCATGTAGAAAAAATAGAAGATAAGTATTTTGAATTGGACAGACTATTGGATGTGGAATTAGATAAGTTCTTAATCAATGTATCTGGTGACACATCGAATTCTCTGATGAAGTCGCCAGTTCTGAAGATGTTGAAATACATAGTGTTAATCCATTACAAGAACATTCATATACCAAAAACATAACATAATTTCGCCAGTGCCGAGAAGCAGCAAAACAATATGAATACAAATATGTGTGGGTTAAATATGGTACTATTCTTGCACGAAAATCTGATACCTCCCCCGTTGTTGCAATACGATCACAGTCAGAGATTAATAAAATTAAATAATCTGTTTTTGTCAATCGTTGTATAAGATTCATTTGTATTAACTTACTCCTAAAATGTGTATATCTCTTTTATCAAACTAGTCTGCTCTTTTTGTTTAAATATGCTAGGTTATTCTTAGTAATTCATAATATTATGTCAATGTGGGTTAAATCTTTGATTATAAGCTTAAATCACCATAAGAATAATAAATATACTATACTTAATTTATTTTTTCAGGCTAGAGTTCTCTCTAAGTGTAGTAAATTTTTGAAATACTGTGTGTCATGGGTGGCGAAATCAACATTGGTTGTAGAATACTGTAAAGGTAACAAATTAAATTTGAAACCAATTACTTTTCTTACACTGTTAAACATTAAATATTATGATATAATGTTATGGGGAGTAAAAACTACTTTAATTAGGAAATTTAATAAAGATTATAATTTTAACTTAATAATATTGTTGCATGTTCACTTTATCCTAATCTTAACATGTAATAAAACATATCTAAAATGCTGGACGTTATGGGTAATAAAATTGAAATTAAATAAAGATAAAAATAATACTTACAATATATTTATTTTCTATTTGATTAAAATTATTGAAATAAAACTAATATATTCACATTATTATGGTTTTCTTCTTAACTTTACTAATCTGAAATCAATAACATGCCTATTGCATTTTTATACAAATCTTAATTTATATCTTTATTTATACAATATTTTTCGTATATTAAATTCTAATAGTATTATACAGGAGTGTGGCGTCTATAAAAACATAAATATGTTAATATATTTTATTTATCCTCACCGTTACCATGAATAATACAAGTAACATGCTTTCTGTATATTATCAGAATTGTAGTGGACTTAAAACTAAAATCTACACACTTTATATGAATATATTGGCACATAACTACGATATTATAATACTAATTGAGACTTGGCTGAATGAAAACATCTCAGATAAAGAATTTATTGACAGCCGATACAGGGTTTTCAGGTGTGACAGGAATTTAGGTAAATGTCGTCGCAAGGATGGCGGTGGAGTGTTGGTGGCAGTGCGGCGCGAGCTCCCGGCGTCGCGGCGTCTCGCGGCCGGGTTCCACGTGCCGCACGCCACCGAAGCTTCTACTGTCTCTTCAGCGTATCACTTGGTGGACCATGTTATGGTTCAAATAAAAATTAATAATAATAGCTTGATTATTAGTGCAACTTATATACCACCTGCTATTGCCCCACAAGTTTATGAAACTCATTTGAGCTATTTAGAAAATTGTTTACAATCATCGGACGTCGATTCCTTTATTGTAGTAGGAGACTATAACCTACCGACGTTAGGCTGGTGTAAAATTACTATTCATATGGAACCTATTATAGCAAATCACAACAACCTCTCCGATTCTCATATGATAAATTTCATGTCCTTGTTAAACTGCGTGCAAGTTAATACATTTAAAAATGAACGAGACCGAATATTAGACCTCTTTCTCACTAACATTTCTGAAACTGGGTCCTCACTCACACCTGTTCCCTTGGTACCAGTAGTACCACATCACCCACCTTTTTACGTACTAGCTCCAGTAAATAACAGGCTCAAAACTATGAAAACTCTTCCTAAGACACAGTATAGTTATACAAAAGCTGATTACACTCTCATAAAAAAAGAAATAGATTCAATTGATAGGATAGGGCTACTTAAACACAAAACTGCAGAAAATGCAGTTTCATCATTATATGAAAACCTATATTCAATTATTAAGAGAAACGTACCTGCTAAAATAACTAAAAATTCTTCCTTCCCTATATGGTTCACACCTGCACTAATACATATTTTTAAAAATAAATCGAATAGCTGGGTTAAGTGGAAAACGTACAAAAATGCCTCTGACTACAAAGTATTTTCTATCTACAGGGAAAAGTTTAAGCATCTGTCACGTAAATGTTATAAACAATATCTTAAAAATGTTAAAGATGGTATTCATAGTAATATAAATCATTTCTGGACTTACATTAATAGTTTAAAACTTAACGGTGACATACCAAATGCTATGACCTATAAAACTACGACCACCTGCGACCCCAACCAAGTATGCAACTTGTTTGCTGATTTTTTCCTATCAGTTTTTGAACCCAACGATGTTACAGAAGAGTTTGATGTAACTGGGACCATTGAAAATAACTGTAGTTCAGATCTTATAATAAGTAATATTACAATAACACCGGAAGAAATACTCAAAGTATTGCGTGCTCTGGATCCTACCAAGGGTGCAGGTGTAGATGGCATTCCTCCACTTTTTTTCAAAGAGACTGCTTCTGCAATATGTATGCCACTATATATCATATTGAATATTTGCTTACAGGAAGGCATCTTTCCCTCCGTTTGGAAATCTGCCAGAATTGTACCCGTCCACAAGGGGGGTAATAGGAGTGATATCGAAAACTATAGGCCTATTTCAATTTTACCGACGCTGTCAAAGCTTTTCGAAAGGGGATATTATTGAGGGATAAATATTATTATGAACTAGTTCATAATAATATTTATCCCTCAATACATAAAATAATTATTGAAGAACAACATGGCTTTGTATCTCAACGTTCTACTACTACAAATTTACTAATATATGTATCAGATTTATTTGAAGCACTGGACATTAACATTCAAATTGATAGTGTTTACACTGACTTTCGAAAAGCCTTTGACAGAGTAGACCATAAAAAACTTCTTGAAAAACTTGCTTATAATGGTATTAGAGGGAACCTGTGGCGCTGGTTCAAGTCATACATAACGAATCGTACTCAAAAAGTTATGCTTAATGGATATGAATCTGACTATTTATCTATCTGGGGTGCCCCAGGGGTCCATTTTAGGCCTATTATTGTTTATCCTTTTTATAAATGACGTACGTAACTGTTTTAAGTTTTGTAAATTTTTACTGTATGCGGATGACCTCAAAATATATCACATTATACAAAACATTGAAGACCATACTAGATTCCAAGATGACCTTGATAGATTTTCCATTTATTGTTATAAAAACAAATTGTCACTTAGCCTAAATAAATGCAAATCGATAACTTTTACAAAAAAAAACGCAATGTCAGTACATTCTGTTATACGTTATGTAGTCAAGTACTAGAAAATGTTGATTCTATTAGAGACCTTGGAGTGACTCTAGATAAAAAGTTAGATCTAAATTTACATATAGATAATATAATAAGTAAAGCATACAAGATGTATGGATTCGTTATGAGATCGTGTAAGAGTTTTATGCGCTCCTCAACATACCTTCATATCTACAAATCACTCATACGTTCACAACTTGAATACGCTGTAGCCATCTGGAACCCGTATTATAAAAAGTATAGTGACGCAATTGAAATGGTCCAGAAGAAATTTCTGCGCTCCACGCATTATAGATGTTGTCATTCACGAGAGTCTTACAATACCTTGTTAGATAGGCACAGTCTTCTCCCACTAACATCTAGACGAATCCAACTCGAAATGATGTTACTATATGATCTGTGTCATAATAGATATGATTGCATCTCTTTAAATAATAAAATATGCTATAGGATACCCATTAAAACACATTCTCGTAGACCTCATAAAATTTTTGTTACTGCTGTTTGTCGAACCAATGTTGGTAAGCGCTCACCATTTAATAGACTTGCTGATACATATAACAAAAACTTTATCTCCGTTGATATATTTAACAATAAGGTAGTAAAATATAAAAAAGAAATTCTAAAAGTATTACAGGACGACTAGTTTGCTATGCTTTTAGCTTAATTTGCAACGCTCATCTGAATTGAAATAGTTTTTTACACATATGCTTAGCATACCAATCTACTCACCAACCGACCTACACAATCCCTTCCTACCTACGAACCTAAATATTACTACTCTTTACATAACCTACCCAGCTTCCCACATTTACCTACTTTAATAAATGATGTAATAATAATTATACATATAGTCCACATCTGTTCCTAAACTGAGTGTACTATAAAAAATTATCTAAGTTAATTAATCTGTAGTTAACGATGTTGGTACCGTAGTATTAAGTATTAAGTGCTTAAAATATTTGGTAAAATGTACTATGGTTACTGTTTGTTAACTCTAATAAATAATAATAATAATAATAATAATAATAAATACTGCATAATATAAATGTTGACTTTTACTTTGTATATTTTCTGCAGTTTCCCTGCGTAGTAAAAATGCTTCTGGTTATAAAGAAAATAGTCATTTTTGATAATCTACTCATTCTTTTCTTTACCAATTTTCATAAAATCAGATATTACTCACAAACTCAGATATTCGTTACTAGCTGATAAATAACATGTAGAATATTAGTTAAGAATGTTAAGATTAATGGAAGTTATCAGCCGATTTTCATAATGACTTATATATATTATGAAACTTTTAGTTTACATAATAATCGATACGCCTATTCCTATACATTTAAATGAGTAAATAAGGGATATTAAAGTAAAACTACCAATGGTACTTAAGTAAAATATCATTGGGATTACCCATTTTTTTAATGAATTCCTACGTACTAAGTACGCCACCTGTCGCGCGCAGAGTTATCGTGCGCGCACTCTAGATGAAAATCGAATTGTCGAGCTGTCATAAATGACATTGACTTTTGACTCGACTCTTGTGTGTTTGATTTCCAGTTCTATTGTATTAGTCCAGAGTTCTATTTCATTGCTCTGATTTTTTTCCGGCATTCCGAATTCCGCACAATATAGTCCTATCCTAACACGATTCGCGAAATATTATGACGTCGATCGAGGAGGGTCTATAAACAAGTTTGTCGAAGTTGTAAATTACTATAAGGCAATTCTCTCACATGACAAGGCACGGTGTTCGTAGCGTTTGTAATTCTGTATTAATGTCCAAGGATGGTGTTGCAACAGACGTGGAGATACCGAAATACCGAAATCACTTGACGTCAGTGTGGTCGTCCATCGGCGATTAGAAAACGCAACATTATGAATATTAATTCGTAGAAACAACTATCGCGTAAAGCTGCAGCCTTATCGAGTTATCGCAGGAATGTGTAAACTTTAATATTAGCATATTTGGCGTTATGAAAATGGTTAGACGTTGAACGAAAGACGCAAAGACGCAGTAGCTACCTCATACCTCTAGGAACAAATCGTAAAAACATACAATTGTAATTTGCTTAGTTCATTGTAGATAATATTAAGATCATCATCATCATATACCTAAAGTAAAAACTTTCAGTGCAGTCTTACGAGAACTGTGCGAACGGAGGAGTATGTATTTGGCACAGTTAATGTTTATGTGGTGTGTGCAGAAAGCAAATATTTTTTTATGCTTAGAAATACATAAAATTAATAACCACACCACACACTACCTCCGATTTTTAACACACACCGCCAGGCGTTTGATACATACAATGGTCACAGCATTAGGAGGCCCTTATATAGTATATAAACTTAAAAATAATATATATTACTAAGGGCAAATTTCGACCACAGGTCGAGCTCTAGTGATATAGTAATTAGAATAATAAATGCTCAGTTTGTACAATGAGGTTAATAAGATACTTTTGTAGAGAACCCACCGCGCGGGGCCGGCTCGTGCTCGGCGGATTTAATCAAAATTAATGAATATAAAGGTATGTATATCGAAGTTCGCTTCATAATAGTGGTCGGCAGTGAACATGGTGATGCTGGTGCTGGCTGTTGTTGCGGGGTAAGTGACAGTGTTGTTGTAACATAAGCAATCCACACAGTAAGTAATACTAAAGCAGTTTACCTTGATACGTTCGATAATTTCCAGGGAAAGGGATGTATTGTGAACAGTAAAGTGAAAAAATACTGTTTACTCTATATTTACGGAATATTGTAAATATATTAAAAAAAAAACTGTGCCAGCAAACATAGTTTTGCTTTATATATTTGCTTCAGACTTAGGGCCACTTCACACTGCGACGATACGCGATGCAGCGCTGCATTTTAAGATATCTATTCTAAATTTAATAAAAAATGTAAGAGTACGGCACGGTAATTTCGCCAAAATCGGTCCAGTAGTTTAGTTTAGTAGGAGGCTATTTAATGCAAAGAAACAAATCTTTCCTCTTCATAATTTTTTTATATTCTTTAGGTGTCGATAAGATGAAATTACAAATATAATATACTAGCTTTTGCCCGCAGCTTCGCCCGCGTGGTAGAGCTCGTGGCAAAAAACTTCTTTATCAAATATACCTGAAATATAGTAATAGCACAGAGTAAAAATATATAGTTTATAGTAAATTTTCACACGTTCTTTTTAACTTTAACATATCCCCTATATATTATAATCTACTAGATAAGGACAATTAAATTGTATCCCTCTAAATAGCTTTTGAAAGTACCACATTATTTTTGATATTTTTTTAAACTCAGAATGGGTATTGTAACCTATCCTTAAAAGATAGACATATCTATGCCATCGCGGACTTTTTTGTAGACGCATAAAAGTGAAACAATCCCACCATACATTGTTTTGTTATATATCTCCAACGGGTTAGGTTAGGTTACTTTTCGATAAAAGTTCCCAGACGGCTTGATTTTTTCTGACACCTTCAACAATTATCGTCATAAATCATACAATTTCCACAAAACATAAAAAAATATTATCGACCTAAACATTCATAAAGAACCACTCCGTCGGTAAATGTAAACGGCATGAAAATCCTTTCCTTTCCGTTTTTGAGATTATCGCGAACATACAGACAGACAGATAGCGGGGCACTTAAGTATCCTATGTCCGTCCCCTGATTCTAAGCTACCTCCCCACCAATTTTCATCGGTTCAACCGTTCTTAAGTTTGTTTGATAAATAGTGTAACTAACACTACTTACTTTTATATATATACCCTCTTACTAATAAAAATATTTACACAACGGTTAACTTAAACAACGTTGCTATCTTTTCCTATCATGTGACATTTCCAACGTATCAAACAAAGACAGCAACGTTGTTTAAGTTATCCGTTGTGTAAATAGTTTTATTAGTAAGGGGGATAGATTATAAAGATAAGGGAAACCGTACAATATCCGAATAGCACTTGCGTGGGTGGGCCGTGACATAAAGGGCAATGGTCCTCCGAACAGGTCTTGTTGTGGTCAGCTAAAATAAATGATCTAATCAAGAGCATGTCATTTCTAAGAAGGGTTCCGTAACTATCAACGCGCAATAGGTTTTCTTTAAATTACTTAAAAAGTTGTGGTCCAATTTCGCTCAAAATAATTTGGCTATAGAGTTTTTAGAATGATCTATCAGCATGGAAACTTAAAAGTTTCTATTTCCTATAGTTTAGAAATGCCAGAGGAAGAGCAACTTATAAACCACTTTGGAGGTCGATTACTAGGAAATGGCTGACTTTGTAATCAAGTCATGAACGAAACCTTGACTTTATCTGAAAAGACCTATTCGTCTTCACTCTGGGGTATAGAGAGCCGCCCAAAAATATAAAGTTATAATTATTTTATAATGCCAAACCCAATATCTATACACAATCTTTAACGAATTACCAAATTTCATTCATTTATATTCATAATTTTAGAAGTTAGAAGGGCGGACAGACAGACAGACGGACAGAGCGAAACTATAAGGGTTCTCTGAAAAAAGAATTTACCAAAATAAATAATTTCGTTTCAACATTTATATAACAAAAAATATTACTTTACAGGCAAGGTTTATGGTTCAGTTTCACCGTCACAACTCACAATGGCTTATTAGGACAGAAATGTTCACTGCTCGATTGTTTCCTATTACACACAGTACAGTAGTACATAACGAAGCGGTCCAGCCGCGAAGAGGAACTCTTCAAGCCTTAACTGTGAGGAGTCAGAGCTCCTCTCTAAATGAGATCGGTGGCCAGTAGGTCGATTCTGCTTATTAAATCTTACAATCATAAGGTAGCCTTCCAAGTTTCGATCCATGCGTCCGCCGCGACCGCGACCAGCAATCAAGCCAATCCGGTTCTCTGGCTACGCTCACCGGTCGCGGGAATGTCCCTACGTGATTCGGCGAGAAGAACCGGCGTAAGAAACTCGCAGGCATCATTTAGCACAAAAGATAGAAACATTTTTATTTTAAAAAATATTTTTTTTTAATATGTAACCTATATAATATAACAGACGGTAACAGTGAAGGATACATATAGTACATAGAAGCAGCCTTGCAGGTGGCCACCTCATTTCCAAGGTGTGCACTTGTGTATGTATGTATGTATGTAGTAAAACCCAAAGACTTTAAATAAATAAATAGTAAGCTTTACAGTTAGAACTTAGATGAGACGCCTTTGGGAGAAAGTTGTCGGTAAATGTTTCAGAAATTCTTAACTTAAAGCCGATAAAACTTGTCTCTAGACCATACATAGATTCAGGTTATTATAATATTAATTATATTATGTAGATTCATTTAATATAAGACTAAATATTTTAGTAATAAGCACAGATGTCTAATGTGATGTTTCTCTTCTAAAGGCGAAACAAATCAAAGTATTTACAGAAATTCTTAATTATCAATAATAATTATAACTAAAGGGACGTGTAGTTAATTTATCTAATTTAATTAATTGATTTATCTTGAGGTAAGATTATATTTAACGGCTCTATGAAAGCGTAAAGATGTAGCCCCCGACTTCGTCCATGCAAAATTAAATCCCGCAGGAACTGTAAATTTTGCTGTGCTAAAAAGTAGCCTATGTGTTAACCCGGAGCATAAACTACAACCATACCAAATTTCACCAAAGCTCGTCCGTATTGCGTGTAACAGTGACAAACATCCACAAATACATACAAACTTTCGCGTTTATATTAATCTTGGGAAGGAATACCCATAGTAATCCAGTGTGTACAAAGCAGTAAGAAGATATTAACATTCGTAGATAGTGAAATGAGAATAGTGCACTTCCGACTCATATCTAATACCCATTCACTGAAATGTACAATTCAAACAAACAAATTAAAATATTACTCGTAAAATATTAAGCTAGGGATAGCTTAGACGTTATATAAATCAAACTCATATTACTTATTATTGAGAAAAAAATATATTAGTGATGAATAGACACGAAAATAAGTTATTTTCAAATTATGAATTTTGACATGGATACATAAAATGCATAAACTTTTCATTTTATATTTGAGTTTTTTCTATTATTGCTACGTAAGGAAATGCAGACTTTCTTTAATAAAACTAATAAAATTAGTACATATTACATAATATTATTAAAAAAATACTACCTTTTGGTTATAAGACTTTAAAACTTAGTAGTCAGTAGTCACTGGTTAGTACTGATA
The DNA here is from genome assembly GCA_963565745.1 of Phengaris arion. Taxonomy (NCBI): domain Eukaryota; kingdom Metazoa; phylum Arthropoda; class Insecta; order Lepidoptera; family Lycaenidae; genus Phengaris; species Phengaris arion. The sequence continues at coordinate 5,452,638 of OY751432.1, forward strand.
TCGCCAGTCTAGAGCGTTGAGCAGGCCAGTGACAAGACAATGTGACTAACGACGTTGCCCATTAATTTCAGTGTATCTGCTCTGTGGGTGGAGGGCTCCCGCAGCTTCCCCCCCGGGTTCCGGTTCGGCGCCGCCACCTCCGCTCACCAGATCGAGGGGGGCTGGAATGTCAGCGGTGAGACAGACTTCGGACTGTGGCGATTAGAACAAGACCGACAAATTATAATATATCGCCTTATGTAAACGACTACAGTCGTCCGTGGACATTCGTAACATCCGAGAAGTTATAGACGAGGAGTTTTTGTGTCGGTGCTCAAATTAATGTTAAAAAAGCCATTTAGATATGTTAATAATAATCTTTATCAAACTCTCAAGTACTGTCGATCAGACGTCTATATATCCTTCATGCTACACTGCATAAACACTGAGCTCAGTTTTAATTGTACTATACTGCTTAAACGAAGATCGGATAAAGTCTGCAATATAACAAAACATCACTCTGTCTCCCTCACACGACACTTGTCCTCCCTCGCACTACATATCTATAATAAAATAAACAGGTTATTAAATATACTTTACCATAAAACGCGTTATAAATGTAAAATAATCCTAAAAACATGGCCATTAAAACATCATCAACACTACAGTAAAGTTTCTTAAATCATTTATCTCATTTATTCATGTCACACACACACTCACACAAACACAGACGCACACACACGAACACATTCTTCAACTTTCAGACAACTATGTTTAATTAAATTATACGATGTTCTCCTCATATCCGCGGGTGGAACCTGGAGTCCTGAAATACAAGGTACCCTAGCTTAGGCTCCACACGTTACAAAATCAATAGAGCGAGAACTTGTAATGTTTACAGTACCTTTATTATGTTGTTACTTCCAAAATAAGGAGGCGGTTGTACATTCGACTGTATATATTTTTATTTTTTTTGTATGTTCAACGACAACTCCGCCGTCTGTGAACCTATTTTCCAAATTATTTCTTTCATGTAAAGGGTATAATCCCAAATAGGTGCTTTTGACATTAAAGTGATGACCTGATAATGGGATCCATGAGGAATCGAGGGAACCCCTCGAAATTTATATGGACACATACTATGGTGATTTTGACTTTTTCTGAAGTGGAAGTGGTTCAAGCATATGCTACCATATATCATTACATTATGATGATATACTCGGTACTTCTCATAGTATTTTACACCGACACCGACACCATCTTTGAACATTACTTTGCCGTTTGTGAACATATTTGCAAAATTCTTTTGTTGTTGTAAAATTTTTGTTTTGTTTTGTCTCTTAGTCACCAAAGTGGTAACCCGATGACGGGATCCATGATGGATCCAGAGAACTCTTCGAAATTTATATGGACACATATAGTGATTTCGACTTTTTATGAAGAAGTCCAAGCTTTTGCTATCAACAAGTAAGCTTTTGTACCAAGGTCCTGGATCCAAAAGTACTGAACAGAACTCCTGAGCTCTTATAGATTCATGTTTGGGGATTCCAGCGTTGTTTAAAGAACTGCGAGCATATGCCATCACACCACTTACAGATTACTGTAACATCTAACATGTAACACCAACAGCATCATCTTCACACGAAACACCAACATATTGTGATGACATAGGTACTCACTACTCGTAAGAGTTTTGTTCACCGATATATTTGTCTTTGAAATTTTGCTTTTGCCAAAATTATATTCGTCATCATCATCATCACTATAATATATTAAATGTTTTTGCTACATTTTTTTCCGCCGACTACTACAATATAATATATTAATAATTATTTAATAATATAGTATCAATTATCTAATCATTATCATCACTGATGATTGTTTATTAGGTCCACGGATAGGTAATGCTTATTTTGGGAAATACCACTGCCTCTCAGAAAACTGACTGTACGAGTTGTTGCCCACCGTACATGAATAATTTTAGCACAGTAAGCATTTTCTTTGTTAGTCAACGCGTGTCATATGCGCGCTTACAAATTGTATTTTTTTCATTTAAAATAAAGCAGTTATCATTCAGCATTCAACCGGAACGGTTTTATTTATCATCCCCGATCGTTCTGACTTATCAAATATTTATCATACATCTTTTATATTATATTAATGTACTGGATGCTGCAGCAGTAGCCCCTACACTGACATAAAATATCGCTCGAGTTTGTTTTGTCGATAAAAGTTTAAAAGAGTGAGAAAAGCGGAGGCTTTTTTGTATTTATAACTTTCTTAAAATGTGTTAATAATAATATCTATATTCTATACATATAAAATCCTTTCTCCTGAATGACTGACTGACGAATTAACGCATTGTTGATCGTAGAGACCTGAAACTTGCAGGGCATGCTCGTTTTAATGCCTACGCATTCGATCCGCATCCGATAATAAGGGATATTCCGAAATTCGACTCCTAAGTTAGTATGGGGCAACGTGATTCCTTGGTCCAATCTGGTTCATATTTTGCACAAGTATTCTGTAATAGAATTGATGGAATATGTGTATCATAGTTTATTAAAATTCGTCCCCTAACGGGGTTAAAAAAGGGAAAGAAAGTTTTTTGAGAGCGATTTGCATTAAAGTTGATATCAATCAGTCGCGATCGGAACGCGGTAACGATCAGTCGCTGTGTATGTTAATCGTTATAAGTCATAACAAGTCCTCTAAAAAGTGTCGTATAATTACGTATTTACAAAAAAACTAAGTGCGAACTAAATTACGTAAACATAAAAAAAAAAACAAGAAAAAAATGAATGTATGTGCTAAATGTAATGACGAGGTTACCGAGGGAGTGTTGTGTAGTCAATGTCGCGGTTATCTACATTTCTCCTGTTCTGGTGTTCTGGAAACTACCTCCACCTCCTACCATCGCAAGATGACATCAGTAAGGAGGGAAAACTGGCGTTGTATTAGCTGCCGTAATACCGGTTCCCGAAATACTCCCAATCTGACTGACATCTTGAAGGAAATAAAGGATTTTCGTCAGTGTTTCGATGTAATGAAATCCGACATTAAGGATATGAAAGTTACAATTCAAGATCTTGCCTCTCAATGGAATGATGTAAACTCACGATTGGAGGTCATGGAAGGACGTTTGGATAGCCTAGAACTCGCTACGGCACAAAGAAGTACGCTCCAGAAGGATCTTAACCTCGCTAATACTACAATTGAAGAATTGCGCTCTTCGAACACACAATTACTAATAGATAACGAAAAACGCGAACAATTTGCTAGAAAAAACAACCTAGAAATATCAGGTGTACCTATACAAAATGGAGAAAATTTAGAAAACATACTAAGTAACATTTATACCAAAGTTGGATTGTCGTTGGATATAACCTGCATCAATTACATTCATCGCGTTCGACGATTTGAAAAGAAAAATGTAACGTCTAACCGGCCACCCGCCATTATCGTGTGTTACATTAGACAACGGAACAAGGATCAGCTGTTAGCCGCCGTGCGCACGCGCCGCGGTATCACTACGGCAGACATCGGGTTATCCGGTCCGAACAACAATATTTACATAAGCGATCACTCGACACCGGCCAATAAACTACTACTGAAGCGGGCACGGGAACTGAAAATACAGCACGACTTCAAATATATTTGGGTCTGTGATTGCAAGATATTCGTGAGAAAATTGGACACTTCCAAAGCTATTCGCATTTCATCTGATGACGACCTAAAACGTATAATATGACTTTGTCGATTACACATTGTGTTACTAGCGCGTTTTCTTATATACCGATGCAGTTTTTGTTGTATTCAAATTATTAAAATAACATTCTTGTACAATAAAATATTTCTTTGTAAGTTAGGAGGTAAGCGTTTACTACACCATGTTACTAACACAAACTTTGTGTTGTGTTTGTTGTGCTATTACAGTTATAAATTAAAATTATTAAATAATTATAATATAAATTTACATAATCTAAAAAACGAAACAAAATTACATTATATATTTAGTATTGTAAAATTTCTTTATCACTTTCAATGTCTTATGTCTTGTGTTATAACGAGTGCCAGGTTACAAGCATTCTCATATTATAATAGTAAAGTCATATTAATTATAATTTAAATTCTCACACCTTTAATTTTGTATTACCAAAATGTGAGAGGCCTACGAACTAAATCACATTCCTTTTTATCAGAAGTACTTCTGAATAATTATGATATAATCTGTTTGACAGAATCTTGGTTAAATGATAATTTATTTTTTTATTTTTATTTTTATTGTATTCGGAAAACTTACAGCTTACAGATAATTACAATAATAATACATTTATAGACACCATAAAGCCAATTAAAAGTTTTCACTGATAGGTAAGACATTAAGTATACAGTTGTGACTTAAGTTTTAACCATGAGGTGTTGTAACAGAAAGTATACAAAGAAATAATAACATATTATTAATTTGAACATAATTTAAAGTACCACATCATGCTACAAGAGTTGCGATTAAAATTAAATTAAAAAGAAAAGAAATACCGGGTGTCACCAGAAAAGGTCGGGTATAATATTCAATTGCTCTCGTATGTACCGAAATACTCACACACGCACAGCCTGCAGCCTTTAAGATCACAGATTGGTATTGGATGTGAATTATAATTTCCCGTGGATAAAATACGCATCGGATAAAAGTCTACAAATCTTAGGTGCTTTTATTGAAAAAACATCTTCGACATGATAATCTGTATAGAATCGATTGAAATGGGCACTAGATCTACAGACAAATGAATTACGGCGATAGAATGTCTTATATGGTGGGACATGAAATGGAACGTAATAACGAAAGTATCTACTGGGCACGTTGAAATTAAATTTTCTTAATAAATCAGGAGCATCGATAACATTATTAATTATTTTACTTAGATAAACTAAATCCGAAATGTCTCTACGGTAGTATAAGGGGAGAAAGTGAAATTTATTACTACTAGTAGTTAGGGAGGTTCAGGCGGCACCTATACTGAAGGAACCTTAAAAAGCGTTTCTGTATAGATTCTATTCTATTTTTATTAATGTCATAGGAGGGGTTCCAAATCTCTGACCCGTACTCTAGGATACTACGCACATACGAACAGTAAAGTATTTTAATAGCTTTAATAGATTTGAGATTAGCAGAAGACCTTATGACAAATCCTAATGCCTTTGAGGCCTTATTTACTATATAATTTATGTGCTCATCAAATATTAATTTATAATCCACTATTATTCCAAGATCCTTCATTGTATTCTTAAAGACTATCTCATTATTTTCAATCTTGTAATTAAACTTTATCAAATTAGACTTACGGCTAAAGGTCACCGCATAACACTTCGTTACATTAAGATTTAATTTATGTACGATACAGTAGTCACTAAACCTGTCCAAGTCTTCTTGTAAAAGATGACAGTCACGAAGTGAAGAAACATTTTTCATTATTTTGTTATCATCCGCGTATAATAGAAATTTAGAATAGTGGAAACAAGAACTGACATCATTCAGAAATATCGCGAATAATAAAGGTCCCAATAGCGAGCCTTGAGGAACGCCTGAGGGTACTGATACCCACCTCGACGTAAATCCATTGATGGCGACAGCCTGCGACCTATTGTTAATATAAGATGTAAACCACCGAAATAGATTTCCGTGTATTCCCGCAGAAAGTAGCTTCTGTAGTAGGATAGAGTGATCTATACGATCAATGGCTTTTGAGAAATCAGTGAATAACACGTCAACCTGAGCACCAGAATCCATATGTGAGCTAACATAGTCATAGGCAAGAATTAAATTTGAGGTAGTAGATCGTGATTTTAAGAATCCATGTTGTTCGGGAATAAACCAATAATTGATCGTTGAATAAACCTGATTATATACAATTCGCTCGAAAATTTTAGCGAAAGTACAGAGCTTTGATATTGGTCTATAGTTTTTGATATTGGACTTGTCGCCTCCACCACTCCTTGTGCACAGGAGTGACAAAGGCTGACTTCCAAATAATAGGGACATAACCTTCATGACATAATTTTTACAGTTCAGAGTTTTTCGATGACAGATACGTAGTTTTTCGGCGAGATAGGAACGTGTCTTTGGTAGGTGCAGAGAGGGAGGGGGAGGAGTGATAATTGCTGTGCGACGCGCTAAAAGCCCGGTTTCGCGTGACGAATGGAGTACTGATATTCACTATGATCACCTGTGGGTAAGTACTCCGCTTCCTTGTTTTAATTCGATACCTAGCGCTTCTGCTCCCTCCTTTTTACATATTTGCTGTGTGTATATACCGCATTGTGACCGCCACGACACAGAATTGCACTAATTCGATACCTAGCGCTTCTGCTCCCTCCTTTTTACATATTTGCTGTGTGTATATACCGCATTGTGACCGCCACGACACAGAATTACACTAATTCGATACCTAGCGCTTCTGCTCCCTCCTTTTTACATATTTGCTGTGTGTATATACCGTATTGTGATCGCCACGACACAGAATTGCACTAATTCGATACCTAGCGCTTCTGCTCCCTCCTTTTTACATATTTGCTGTGTGTATATACCGCATTGTGACCGCCACGACACAGAATTGCACTTAATTTTTGAATCGATCTGCAATCTGATGCAACAAAACCCGAGTGACATATTTCTCATAGTAGGTGACTTTAATGTTTCTCAAGGTGAATGGTACTATGATACTGATTTTAATTATATGGTGATGCAGTCGAGTTTAAATAAATTAGTTCAATTAACTACTGACTTTATGAGTTTTACGAGCTTAAGACAGTTTAGTTCATCTTTTAATACCAGTAATAGATTATTGGACCTGATTTTCTGTAACAGGGACTGCACTGTGACTAGTTGTAATGATCCGATGACCGCAGAGGACGAGCATCACAAATCATTAGTTATTGAATTATCTTTGGACGTGTCCCCTCCGTTGCATAAAAACTTAACAGAAAGAAAACTATTCTACATGGCTGACTATGACGCTGTTAGATCAGAGCTATCGTCTATTGATTGGCAATCTAAGTTATTAGTAAAAAATAATAAAAGGGTGGATTCATTTGTGTAGGAATTCTATAACATCATTAATGATATTATAGACAGATATGTTCCTAGGCGTAAAGTTATCGACAAAGCCCGCTATCCTCCTTGGTATAGCGTTCCATTAATAAAATTAGGCAAAGAGAAGCGAAAATTTCATACACGCTGGAAGCGGTACGGTAATCCCTTTGATTACCTAACTTTTTCTACACTTAGAAAAAGGGAATCTAGTCTTAAAAAAATCGAATATCAAAAGTACATTAAAATAAGTGAGGATAGCATAAGCAAATGCCCAAAACTGTTTTGGCGGTTCGTTAAATCAAAATTACCGTCTAATCATGTACCTCAAACAGTCAAGTTTCAAAACCATGTCTCAAATACTGGCGAAGGCACATGTAACCTCTTTAATGAATATTTCAGCTCAGTTTTTGTTAAAAGCGCTTTACGACCTCCCACTTATAATGTTAATTCAGTTTCATCAAACTCCCTGGTGAATGTCAACTCAATCTTCATTGCTGAAGAGGTCATCCTTAAGGAACTCAAAAACATTGATATCCATAAAGGTCCTGGATATGACGGGTTACATCCTATATTTATACGTAAATGCGCCAAGGAACTAAGTTTGCCTTTGTTTATTATTTACAATAAATCTCTAACGGAAGGCACATTTCCCATGAAATGGAAACAGGCTCTTATTACACCTATTCCTAAAAATGAAAATAGAAATGATGTGTCTCAGTACCGACCGATACCGAAAACTAATTTATTAGGTAAAATATTTGAAAAAATTGTCACACGCGAGCTAATAGGGTTATTAAAAAATCACATTTCTATTAACCAACATGGTTTTTGTAAGGGCCGTTCAGTTGAAACAAATATGCTTACTTTTACCAACTTTTCATTAAATGCCATGGATAAAAAGCTACAAGTAGACGTTGTGTATACCGATTTTTCGAAAGCTTTCGATAAAATAAATCATGATCTACTTATAGAAAAGCTTTGGAACATCGGTATACATGGCGATCTACTGCGATGGATAGCTTCCTATGTCAAAAATCGCTCCCAAGCAGTATCTATAAAGGGTTATGTTTCCAGATTCATAGATATTCCTTCGGGAATACCCCAAGGTTAACATGCCGGTCCTTTGCTATTCATCCTGTATATTAATGATATTAAGAAGGTTATACGTTTTTCAAATTTATTGTTATACGCTGATGACGCAAAACTTTTCAAAATAATTGCTAACTTAGAGGATTTCAAGCAACTGCAATGTGATTTAAACAAATTATTTGAGTATTGCTTAGCAAATCAACTTTTCTTAAACCTTGATAAGTGTTCCGTGATGTCTTATACGCGCAAACATAACCCATTTAACTTTGATTACCAAATTAATGGCAATCCTCTCAATAGCGTCACAACTATTCGTGACCTTGGTATAATCATGGATTCCAAATTGTCATTTAATTTTCACATAGACCATATTGTCAATAGAGCATTTCGTCAACTTGGATTTATATTAAGAATTTCGAAACCTTTTAAACAGCTCCACACGTTAAAAATCTTATACTTCAGCTTTGTTCGATCGATATTAGACTTTGCTTGCATAATTTGGAGCCCGTATTACGCTTGTCATATCGCCCGCATTGAGAGGGTTCAGAAGAAATTTATTAAGTCCTTAGAATTCGTTGGAAATCATGAATATATCTCTTATGAGATCTCACTCAGTCGACATTCACCAACGAGTCTTGCAAACCGCAGGAAAATGTTTGACCAAATTTATCTTTTTAAATAATAAATAACCACATTGACGCCTCACACATTTTGGAATGTATCGATTTTAAAGTACCTAGACCTGGTTCTCGTTCACAAAAGATATTTTCGGTTCCTTTGTGTAGATCAGTTTATACTAGTAACTGTTTTCTAAAACGTAGCGTTAAGATTTACAATGAAGAATTTAAAGACCTTGATATATTTAATATTAGCTTGCCTATTTATAAGTTAAAATTACAAAACCTATTAAAAATAAGTAATTATGTATTTATAAAAGCTGCATATCTTTCTGTAAAATTAAATTAGTATAATTCTATGGAACTATTAGTTTTTAAGTAAAAATTGTATTAAATTAAGATAATTTAAAAAACTGTTTGTTTCCTAAATAAAGTAAAATAAAAATAAAATAAATCAATACTCTTTAGTGCTTTTGATTTAAAGCTCTCACTCACAAGCAATCGATCGATATACCCCCAGTTTCTGAAAGGCTAATCAACGCCAAAATTGTTAAACAGCGGTCAAATCTCTTGTCAAGTGTAAGTTGAGTTGCAAAAAGCTTGATCAATCCTTTGATTTGATCAACGTATTAGTTAACAAAACTAATATCAAAACCATCGTCAAACCACATGTCAAACTGTTTTCGGTTTCTGGAAAACTATTTAAGGCGTAAATGTGTCATGTCAAGATGATCAATGATTAGTAAATTTTTCATTCATTCGCATATCAGAAACGCAAATTGATTTAACAAGCCTGTTAACTTTACATACGTGTTAGTTCATCAACTATTTTGATTAGCCTTTCAGAAACCGGGTGCTAGTCTTTACATTCACTGGATCAATCAACATTTACTGGATTCATAGTTGCAAGTAAATCGGTTTAGATGAATGATGAATATAGCCTGAGATGAAAAGCCTGAAATTTTTTATATGCAATGTCAATTTTTCATATGCAAGTAATTTTTGGAACGAAGTTTTGGAACGAAGTTCCTTATCGCGCGTTGCGAAAGGGGGCTAGACGGAAAAAATTAAGACTAAAAGTTGTAACGACACTTTTTGCTATAGTTGTAAGCGTGGCACGCCGCACGGCTTACAACTATAGATATTTCTCTGTCTCTCTCTCTCTCTCTCTCAATTATAACTAAAATTGAGCCTACTGATTAAGTTTATATTACATTATATTTGTTAATAATAAAAAAATATTATTATTTATAAATTAAAAAAAAAAATTACAATTCCTTCACTAATTAATCGAAAGGAACTTCGTTCCATCCGGGTGTCCCTTGACACCTCTCAAGTTTTTTATATATGGAATCGGCTTTTAAATAACTATTTGCCAGTGTCAAGTTAAAAAGGCGGGAAATAGAACTTTCGTTTCAATTTTTAACACCGTATTCCTATATCGTCAAGTCTAAAGTCTAGTCAAAGTCCAAATAAATAGTCAGTACAGTCCAGGAGTCATGTCAGTCGATTCAGTAAAGTGGTAGAAGCTTTACTGAAAGTAAGTAACTAGGGAGTTTTGGCGGAACACAAAATAGCATGTTTTTAGAAGTTGTACCACTTTCCCACACTTGTGCACGTTAACGAATATTTAATGGTTAATATTCTACCAATATTACACATTAAGAACCGAAAAAATCCACAACGTCACCCATTGAACTCCCCCGCAAAACTCATTGTCATTTGTTGAAAAATAAATCTGATTAGAATTCGAAATTTAAATTTTATATTTTGTTCTTGTTCATTTGATGAAAAACTCACCTTATATCTTGATTTTCCTTGGAAAACTCCTAAATTACCTACCTACCTACCAGCGATTGTCTATAATCTATATATATAAAAGAAAGTCGTGTTAGTTACACTATTTATAACTCAAGAACGGCTGAATTGATTTGGCTGAAAATTGGTGGGGAGGATACATAAGTGCCCCGCATAGTCTGTCTGTCTGTATGTTCGCTATAATTTCAAAAACTACTAAAAGGATTTCCATACCGTTTACATTTAGCGACAGAGTGGTCTTAGGAAAGTTTAGGTCGATAATAATTTGCTAAGGTTTTATGGAAATTGTTTGATTTATGAAGGTTTCGGAAAAAATCAAACCGTCTGGGAACTTTTATCGAAAACGCTGCCTTACCTAACCCGTTGGAGATAAATAACAAAACAAAGTATGGTGGGATTGTTTCTCTTTTATAGGTCTACAAAAAGTCCGCGATGGCATAGATGTGTCTATCTTTTAAGGAGAGGTTATTATGCCCATTCTTAGTTTAAAAAAATGATCAGAAATAATGTTGTATTTTTAGAAGCTATTTAGACGGATACAATATTACCTAATCGTTATATCTAGGAGATATCTTAAAATTAAAAAGTACGTGTGAAAATTTATTATAAAGTATATATTTTTACTCTGTGCTATCACTATATTGCAGGTTGCTATAGAAGTTTTTTGCCACGAACACTCCCACGCGTGCGAAGCTGCGGGCAAAAGCTAGTATTATATAAAAGGTAAAGCTGATTGACTGATGTATCAACGCACGGGCCAAACTCTTAATGCTAGAATTTTGAAAATTTGCACACATATTTCTCATATGACGTAGGCATCCACTAAGGAAGAATTTTTCAAAACACAAGGGGGTAAAATAGGAGATTTAAGTTTGTATGAAACTCTTTATTCCTTGGAGATGTTATGTACCAGGTGATTAATGCGGGCATTATTCATAATGCACGAGCATTATGAATAATATCTAGCTTTATCGGGCTAAGTGATTAATTACTATCCTAACTTCATTACTTATCACATTGCACGGTCATTATTATATTGCTACAGGACAGTTGGGCAATTTGATAATAAAGCTATATTTAACGCGGTGCGAGGGCGGGGAGGGAAGTACGCATGGCGTGACACGCTTTGACCAATCAGAGACCGCCATTCAGCGTGCGGCTCGTGTGGCGGACTTCAAGCGCTGTTGTTATGTTTAGTTTTGCATTGTAAAGCGAATACGGACGGACGCGAATGGGTTTTACTTGGGTTTACGAATGGGAAATACCTGTTAGTGTGTATTTTAATAATTAATCATGGATATTTCGGAATTAAACGAAATGAATCGTCAATTTGACGAAAGATTGAGTGAATTAATGTCACTTAAAGGACAAAATACTCAGTTTTTCACCAACGAAAGCTATACTGAGATGATTGAAAAAGTTAAATCTGCAAAATCAAAGAAGTCGCATAAAAAACCCGAAGATTATCAGCGTTTGCGAAGATTTGACGTCATGGCTGTTGGAGAAACAGAGAAATTGATTGTTCCAGTCAAAGACAATATGATTAGGTACTACGTGAAAAACAACGAGATATTTCAGATTTTGCATGATACCCATCTGAGTTTAGGGCATGGTGGTAGAAACCGGATGGAGAATGAGCTAAATTTTCGGTATAAAAATATTACGAGGGAAATGATTGTCATTTATTTAAACCTTTGTGAGAGCTGTGAAAAGAAACGCAGCGTTCCAAAAAAAGGATTAGTTGTTAAACCTATTCTTAGCGGCGAAATGAATGCAAGATGTCAAGTAGACAATTGACATGCAATTGACATGCAGTCACAAGGAGATAATCAGTATAAATATATACTTGTATACCAAGATCATCTCACAAAATTTGTGCAACTCCGTCCGCTCAAGACCAAAACTGCTGAAGAAGTAGCATATGTACTACTTGATATTTTTACAATATTCAGTGCACCAAGCATTCTTCAAAGCGATAAAAGCTAATAAAATTGTTCAGGAAGCTTGTGACATGTGGCCTGAATTCAAAATTGTACATGATAAACCGAGACACTCTCAAAGCCAAGGGTCAGTAGAGAGAGCAAACCAGGACATAGAGAATATGCTGAGTACGTAATTGGAGGATAACAACACTAAGAAATGGTCGGAAGGATTACGTTTTGTACAATTAATGAAAAATAGAGCCTTTCACACAGGTATTAACTGTACTCCATATGAAGCCATGTTTGGAACGAAGTTGAAAGTAGGGCTTAATAGTTCTTCTAACCATATGAGGCTCTGCTTGATATTAATTCAGAAGAAGACTTGGAGAAACTATTATCTACTGAGAGCACTATTACCGAAAGGAATCTAGTGGTTGTCACTGAAAATGATCAAAAAGAGTCCGCCAAAAATGATCAAGTAGAGTCCGTCGAAAATGATCAAGTAGAGTCCGTCGAAAATGATCAAGTAGAGTCAGCCGAAAATTATCAAGTAGAGTCCGCTGAAAATGATCAACTCAAGACCATCGAAACTGACCTAGTGGAGTCTACCTTATATGAGGAGTCTGAAAAAACTTCAGATACAGATTCAAACCCAATACCCACAAACGAAAACGAAAACCTAGAGCGCAAAAAAGAAAATGTTATGGCAGTTAGGAAACTAGCTTTAAGAAATTTGCAGAAACAAGCAAATAAAATGTTGGATGTATGAAGCGCTAAATATCCCATGGCTGCAATTGGTGACACTGTAAGAGTCCGAGTTCCCGATGTTGATCGCGCTCGTAGCGATGGAAGAAATATGCTTGCTACAGTTATTGCATTAACAGCCAATAACCTTTATAAACTGGGAACAAAACAAGGTGTTTTAAATCAACTATATTCAAGAAACCAATTTACTGTCTGCAAGGAAAGATTTATGTCGCCTGAAGATGTTCCAGAGACAGAGATTTCGCTGAGAGAGTGTTGTAGAATGTCCTTTAAATGCGGAGGGCAAGGTTATAGTAGATGTGGTTGTAAAGGTGGTTGCAAGTCTGATAAATGTAATTGTCGCAAAGCCAAGAAGTTGTGTACCTCAAAATGCCATCACAGTGGCAGTTGTTCTAATAAATAAACCTGTTACTTGCTACATATTGTATGATTATTGTTTTCAATTTTATGTTCTATTTTACTTACTTATAAATATTTTCATTTGAATTTTATTAAGATTGAGAAGATGCTAATTATGCCAAATAATGAGTCTGATTGCTTAAACTTTAGTTTATTTTATGTTTTATAATAATAAGTCATTTCTATAAAACAAAGATATTATGTTGTGAAATTTTTGTTTTAAATTTAATTATATTTTATGTTATATTTTTAATATGACTTTCCTTAAGTTTTAAATGCAAAAAGTAGTGGATTTTTAAGGTAAGAAGTCCTTTGTAATTAATCAAAATAATGAGTCTGATTATTTAAGTGGTTTAATATTTAGTTTATTTTAAGTTAAATGACAAAAACAATAAAAAATAGTAATTAAATATGTTTGTATTACTCTGCCCAAAAGGTGATGGGCAATATGTATAGTGCCCGGTCAATTTGATTATTTGAATAATTATTATCAAATTGCACTCTCATATTGGGCATTTTTCATAATGACCGGGCATTATGTATACTGCTCAATTTATCACTTGGTCCATAACAGAGATATTTGCATGAAATTTCGTATGAATTGAGTACGAAAAAAATAATGAGCTACGTATTTCAGCGTTTTATTAAATTCAGCCCTAAGGTGGGTAAAATAGGGGGTGAAAATTTAAAATCTAATTTCAATTTTACTAGCATTATTTGCCCGCGGCAGTAATAAATACAACTAAAAGAGAAAAATAATAATTATTAATAAACAAAATATTTAACTGTCTTCCAAAGTAAAAATGCACAAAAAATGTGATATAATGCTTATTTTCTAAGTAAGTCCCTTTTAAATTCGGCTAACACTATTTCTGTACTCAATCTTTATAATTTTGAAGTCGGTACCAGCCCGAACAACATCCTGATAAAACAATATTTTATAGAACTCACGTTCAAGTTGGCTGATACCGACTTCAAAATTAGAAGAAGATTGAGTAGAGAAATAAAAATTTTAGACGAATTTAAAAGGGGAATTATTTAGAAAATAAGTTTTATATCACAGTTTTTTGTGCATTTGTACTTTGGAAGTCAGTTCATTTTAAAAATTAAGCATTTTTATTATTATTATTCAATTCATACCCTCTGTGAGCCTCTGATGATAAACATTTCACGTTGGTTTTATGCCCTTTTAATCTGGTGTCAAAGTCTACCGATTTGACTAAAGTGGTGGGCATCATGTAGGACAATTCTATAAGTGTTATTTAATAACCTCTATGGAAATAAAAAACAATAAGTTTGAGTTTGAAAGATAGAATAGTGTTAACTCATAGACTATTTATGGTTGCTCAAGATCAATTACGGATATTTTCGGCATATTATGATCTACTGTACCTACTGTACATAATATGTTAAAACGCTTAGTCACAAAAATAAATAAAACCCCGACAAAATTATGCTAAATGTAATTTTAATTACATTACTATACGGCACTGTTGAGGTCATTGGCCTCGCTCATCTGATTGTATCAATACAATCAGATGTGTGAGGTGAATGACGGGGAATAAAGGGGAAGGAAAGACTTTGCCTACACAGCATCAATGTTATTTAGGCAAAGTCTTTGCTTCCCTTAAAATCAGCTGTTTCTGTGAGGTTAATGACTGTTGTGGGCTACGACGTCTTGTTTCTTACAGATCCTTCTTATGCTTGAGTGGTGATTACTTATGGTGATTACTATCAAGTAATAATACAGCAAAAATTGTTATATTCTCCTTTATTGGTATGTACCAATAAAGGAGAATATAACAATTTTTGATGCTTAACACAGATACGTCTACACTATATATGGCCTTTTGGCTAACTAAAATAAACCAACTAGATAGGCTGTGTTTGTGACATCTGTCAATATGACATTGATAGTTCTTATTACTGCTATATTATGCAACAATGTCCTCATATTATGCTACTGTTTCCAGGCAAGACGCCCAGCATGTGGGACACGTTCGTGCACGCCAGCCGCACCATCAACGGCAACGGCGACGTGGCCTGCGACAGCTACCACCTGTGGCGGCAGGACGTCCAGATCGCCAGGGACCTGGGACTGGACTACTACAGGTAAGGGAGTAATATCGCATCCTCACAAATTCTTGTTATATATTTAGTACGAACTACGAAGTAAGTTATAATAATGAGATTAATTGACAGAGTGGTATGAGGATGTTGGCCGCATACCATAATAATAATAGGGCTATAGACAAAAGTTATTAGGGTCGCTTCCTGATATATTATAGTTTTGGTCTTTAATTGCACCTTTGACCTTGTTGTCACTTATTTTACATACGAGTAAATGTTGAATGATCTCCAGGTTCTCAATATCCTGGACTCGGATCCTGCCGTCGGGTTTCCCGGACCGAGTGAACCAGGATGGCGTCCGGTACTACAGCGACCTGATCAATGCGCTGCTGGACAACGGCATTGAACCCGCGATCACCCTGTACCACTGGGACCTGCCGCAGTCGTTGCTGGATTTGGGTAAGTTCAGTTCTTTAAATACGATTGTTCAAAATAGTATATAAAAAAAATCGAAAATATAATTTATGCTAAATAAAAATAATAAATTGCGCTCTCTAAGGCGCTGACGTCATTAGCCTCACAGAAACCGATGATTTAAAGAGGGAGCAATGACTTTGACTAAGTAACATCAATAAAATGAGCTATGTGAGGTCAATGACCTTAACGACGCCGTAAAAAGGGTGATGTGATTTTATTTAGTATAAATTTGTTTTCGAAAGTTTTGATTATTTTCAGCCTAACATTAGAAAAACAAGAAGAATTGATTTTAAACAACCTTATATATATATAGTGTAAAACAAACTCAGACGAGGAGCACGAAGGTCGAGCATAGCTGTTTTCATTCAAAGCCTTATGGCAATCACACAAATCACAAATCTGTACGTTATCGATAAAGCTCAATTTACGGCGGCCGCGTTGTGACCTTGTGGTCATATAAACGCGCCCTAAGGCTTCCGGCTTGTCCATTGATTCCATTGAGTCCATTGAGATCGTTGGGCTTGGCGCCTTAGAAAGCTTTTCGTTATTTTATATTGAGCAACAGATTTTAATGCGGCTTCCATCAATAATTTCTAACTGTCCCGACATTGTCTCCAGCTTTAAGCTATTGCCTACGTAATTGCAGGCGGTTGGACCAACCCGCTGATTGTAGACTGGTTCGCCGACTACGCGCGCGTGGCGTTCTCACTATTCGGTGCGCGCGTGCGCACGTGGGTGACCCTGAACGAACCGCTGATCTTCTGCGAGCTGTCATACGCGGCGGGCGTGCACGCGCCGGGCGTGCGAAGCGCGGGCCGCGGCGACTACCTGTGCGCGCGCCACGCGATGCTCGCTCATGCGCGCGCCTGGCGGGTCTACGACGAGGAGTTCAGGCCCAAGTACAATGGTAATCCTACTACTATTATATATAAGTTTGTGAGGGTGGATTGATGGATGGATGGACTCTTTCACGGAAAACTACTGAATGGATTTTGATAAAATTTGGTATGTTAGTACTTAGTAGTTTGAGCTCTGCATTGGCCCATTGGCTACTTTTTATCCCGAAAAAGTACGGAGTTCCCGTGGGATACTGCATTTACATGAGCAGAGCCGCGGGAAAAAGCTAGTAGTTAATAGCTGCTTAACACCAAAGTTCCAGAAGTGAAGCTTTAGGCGCATTGAGCCGACACGATTTTGGATTTTAAATAGATAGTGAACAAAGTAATATTATACATCCTCCAACTGATTGAGTATATACACAAAATAACTACTGCGTTTACATTTCCAGGTAGAGTCTCGTTAACGAACCAAATAATTTGGATTCAAGCGGAGGACCCTGAAGACGAGGAACTGGCAGAACTGGCGCGACAAGCCAACGTTAGTACAACTCTTATATTTCTTTGTATCTTCTTCATGTTGTTGATTTTGTTTTAAATGAGTTTTCCTCCTTTCTTACTGGAAGAATGACCACAATTTAAATTATCAGTACGACATTATCACCTAGCTTTATGACAACTGACTAAACTTAACTCGATGCTGTTTCCAGGCAGGCATTTACTCGCACCCGATATTCTCTAAGGCGGGGGGCTGGCCGCCGACCCTGGAGGAGCACCTGGACGCCACTCGCAACAAAACCGGGTACCCACCCACCGTGCTACCAAAGTTCACCAAACAAGAAATTAAATTAATACGAGGTATGTGAGTTTGTCTGGTTTAGAAAGTTGAATTACGGAACAAATAGCGCTGAAATATTAATGATTATAACGCACACAATTTTCGGTTTAAAAAATGAAAATGAAAATGTTTTATTTATAAGAAACCGGACGGGATGGATCTGAACAGAGAAGGTGTAGGGGACTGTATACTTCTTCGATAGCTCTCTGTTCTTGATTTGGAGAAATACTATGTACTCTGGCTCTCACTACTCAGGGGTTGATTGAAACTGCGATTTAATACGTTCATTTATTAAACACTGAGAGTCAGCACTTCCCCAGAGTTGAGATGAATCTGCCGACCTTAGTTTTTTATCCTTCTTATATACATAGAATTTTCCGGAGGCGCCGCGAGGTTGGAGGTCAGATTTCCCGCCAAAACTCGCCGCGTCTCACTCTCGCGTCTAACGGTCAAATGTGAAATCCGATAAGCCCCATTGACTGTTTAACCTACATAAAGTTTATAGCTAATACAATGTTATACAAAAATTACTCTTTACAACACTATTTCATTCATTTATACAATCTTACATATTCTTACTTTTTTATTCACTTATTCAATCAATTATTATATAATACACTAGCTGTTTCCCTGTTTAGTAGGATTATGAGGTAGTTAAATCTATCCTTAATAGGAGGTACACAATAAATATTTAAATCTTCTGTTATTCCCAGGCACGTTCGACTTCTACGGCCTGAACTACTACACGTCGCGGTACGTGCAGCGCGCGGCGGGCGAGGTGGGCGCGCGCCCCCTCGACGGCGTGCCTGAGCTGCGCGTGCACTTGCGGCACCGCCCCGACTGGTTCGCGGACCATCCCTGGTTCTACGTAGGTTCTTTTGTGATACACACCCATACGAGCAGATGGATCGGCTAACTGAAAGAGATTACCGCCGCTGATGGAACCGCAAATCCAGCGCAATCGAATTTGCAGCGTTCATAGTCAAACTCCCAAAAAGGAGCTATGGTCGTATCAAATGGCTTCGGCTGTTTAAACAAAGATATTTTATGAATTTTTCAATATCATGTTGGATTCTTTAGTCCAACACCTTGAGCACAAGTATTTTGTGATTCAGATATACGCCCCAGGTTTGCGCAAACTGCTGAATTGGATCAAGGTGCAGTACGGCGACGTGGAGATCATGATCTTCGAGAATGGTCTGATGCAGCACGATACCGGGTTGTACGACCCGGTGCGCATACAGACGTATAAGAATCATCTGGAACAGGTAATAAAATGTTTACTGTCTTTAAAATCCTGAATATGACCCATATCGCTCACAGAGATAGTTAAGGAGGACTTAGGTATGAGGTACTACAGGTGGCGGATAGCACAACGACCATAGGATATATTAATATTATGGTTAGCTGATACATACAGTCCCCGACCACCCACCGGCAGCGTTCAAGGTTGTAGTGGAAATCAACGAAAACGTGACGAAGCGAGTCCAAGCCGCCAGTAAATAGACGCTTCTCTTCAACGACGAGCAGCTGCGTAGTCGGTAGACTGACTGAGTGGGATCTTAGTAAGTCTGTACAGTGTATTGTCGAATTATTGTCCGAAGAATTTCGGTTCCAGAGGCGGCAGACAGCGATGCGGAAGGCAATGGAAAACCACTGCATTTCTATTTTTTCCAGGATATCAATTATTATCAATATGACTGAGAACAATATAATAATGGCACCTAGTCCCCGGCAGGCCTAGAGTAGCTAGGGACTGCGACGAATCTCCAGATCAGCCATAGAAAGAAACATGGAAGGAAGGAATTTCAGGAACTACAAAAAGCGGTCTTTTCTTAAAAAATAAACCTTATATGAATAAACCTACTGGTTTCGGGCTCTTTAGAAGATCTCTTCCTGATGTGACAGGTTCACAAGTCTCCAAAATCATTCTTATTCGTAACACTAATCATCTGGTCTGGTCTACTTTAAAATTTTCATTTATTTGACCCCCTATATGTTTGTCTAGAAAGACCCAGCCTGTAGCTCTGGAGTATCGTGTAAAATATTTAATGGAAGGGTAAAAATATGCTTGTAATGATGCGAACATGGTTTCCAGGTGCTGCTGGCGATGGAGGACGGCGTGAATGTGACGGCGTACACCGCCTGGACCATGCTTGACAACTTCGAGTGGACCGACGGATACGAGTAAGCTTTATTACATTCTATAGAAGGGATAGTTTAGCGTACACAATGCCTACTTTAATATAAAAGTAATACTGTAAACTGATTATAATAATGTCAGGAATTTACACCTTAGCAGGTTGATCGTTCTTGTAACTTGTTCGTATTTTAAATCATTGGCATGTAATTAACAATAGTATTAATACTGTGAGTTGTCATTATTGTGTGTCACAGTCGAGCACCTGTGAAAGTATTGAATTTCCTGATACATAGTAACCCCGACAATGCAACTGCTAACGGAAACCCGCAACACCTTTATGGTTATGATTGGTACGGCCTTAAAACCCTCTTCAGGGCTCTTGTACTAGCTCTAACACACAATGAGTTGCCTCAAGACTCGCAAGGGCCTATTATCGCTGAAGCTTGCCCTGTACCTCAGTGGACCCGGTAGACGTACAAAGTGTCGTCCAAGGCGTAGATTAACTTCTCCGTAACAGTTACAGTTTCGGCCTGTACTCCGTGGACTTCGCGGACCCGGGTCGGCGTCGCACCGCGCGCGCGTCGGCCCGCTACTTCACGCACGTCATCCGTAACCGAACGCTGGACCTGCCCGAGGACTACCGCCGCTACGCCTCCAGCGCCGCTGCGTGCGCCTGCGCAAGTGTATTGCACGCGCTCGCGCTGATGATGATAGTTGGATGGACCTGGAGTTGTTATAATATACTCTGTATCGGTCCAATTAAATCTAAACGTTACCAAAAGTATTAAATTCGTTCAAATTAATGTGCCTTTGTATTTTAATGCACGGTAATTAAGTGACATTGAATTATATTGAAGTATATTGTTCTGTTTGTTTACGTTTAGATAAAATTAGATCTGAACAGAGTATACACGTTGATATGCTTAATGACAATTAGAATATTATATACAGTAGGGCCTCGTTAATCCGGAGAGGCAAAAACAAGACCCTTTTCGGATTATCGAGGTATCCGGATTATAGTATGCCATATTTAATGTTAATAAAACACATGTTTAACCTTAGTTTCTTTAATCAATTTTTAAATTATAGCATGAAGACAAAATGTACATGTTCAAAATTACAACCATGTAAGGAAATCAGTAAGTTAAAATAAAACATTAGTTAATTCTTCTTGAAAAAGTCTGTAATACTCTTCTGTTTATAAATTTCGCACTTCATTTCGAAAGACCGGTCTCTAAGTCGACGGAGAAACATAACTTCGTGGCTATCAAATTCGTTATCTTCAGCCCATTTTAAAGCAGTGTTTAAAGCTCCTACTGCCTCTAAATTACCAACGTTTGTGATTTCTAGAATTTCAACGCTATTGTCCTCATCTTGCTCATCGTCCTCACACATAGCCGCTCGCACAATCTCCTCATCAGTTAACACTTCATATCTTTGTAACTCGCTTTCGGCACCTCCAGCAGCCCATTCTTGAGCTTCTGCCTCACTTATTTGAGGATCATTGGGCCCCCTCAACCTGTTAAAAAGCTGGGCTAAAGGGACATCATCTTCTGGTTCGTCATTATCAGTGAGAAATTCAGGGTGCAAATTCTTCCATGATTTGTTCTTAGCGATGTCTTAACATTGGCCCAGCAATTAGCCAAAAGAAAAACTGTGTCCTTTAAAGTTATCGATTTTAATGAGTCCATGAGGTTTTCAGAACATAATGCAAGACAGTTAACCAAAAGTGATTTGCGGTAATTTAACTTCACATTTTGTATAACGTTCTGATCCATTAGTTGTATACACGCCGTGGTGTGGCGGTAAACAATAAACAAAAGACTGACGGCGTCGCATTGGCTCATGACAGCCCACACCTTCACCCCGCCCCGGGCCTCCCCCGCGAATCCCATTGCCCGGCCGGATTACAGCGATCACCGAACAAGCGGGAGTCCGGATTACCGAGGCCCTACTGTATATACATAAGTAAAACTAAAGTAAAAATAAAAAGGATTTAAAACAGGAAAACAAATAGGCTCTCAGTATGAAAAATAAATATATTTTCAGTTTATAAATAATAATAATATGTTTAATGATTTTAATACAATACAAAGTAATAATATGTTATACTCCATTAAAGTTCCGAGACACGCGTGAGTTTCAAATATAAAACGTATAGTGGTGGCCATATGTGTAGCTAAAGTAATGTGAAACGGATAAAGTTAGTTCGGCATGAGACGGGCGTAGCTTATGACATTATAACTGTTTGTGAAGGAACCTATTGACATTATTTTGGAGGGAAATGAAAAGAATATTATTTATATTCCTCGTGATAATCGTCTTAAACTTTTTAACTTTAAACTTTTTAGGTTTAAACCTGTAATGATGGAATCATGAGCACGTAAATAAATCGACGATAATATGACCATAATCAAGAATTCCAAAGACCACTCTACATGACTTTCATCGATTATCAAAAAGCATTCGAAACAATACGAGTATCACACTCAGCGATTTGGAAAACTCTACAAACTCAAATCAAACTCAATCAAAGATATATAAACATATTGAAACATTTTTATGCGAAGAGTCAGAGTAGAGTATAATTGAAAAACGTTGGACCGCCTATTAAAATAAATAGAGGAGTCAGACAAGGTGACCCTCTTTCATCTCGCCTCTTCATAGCAATGCTGGAGATGGTCCTGGGTAATCTGAATTGGCAAAATTTGGGAATTAATATAAAAGGAAAGTATCTGTCACATTTAAGATTTGCTGACGACATAGTACTTTTGAGTGACGATCATAAAGAATTACAATACATGTTATCCTCTCTGCATAAAGCTAGCACAGGGGATGGCCTGGAAATAAACCTTACAAAAACTAAAGTAATGACAAACAGCATTCAAGAATCTAT
Organism: Phengaris arion; assembly: GCA_963565745.1. Lineage (NCBI taxonomy): Eukaryota > Metazoa > Arthropoda > Insecta > Lepidoptera > Lycaenidae > Phengaris > Phengaris arion. Next base: position 5,475,577 of record OY751432.1, read on the forward strand.
AAAGCTCGAAGACTTCGAACTGGAATACGTGAATAACTATATATATCTAGGTAAACAAATTTCATTCAATGCTCAAAACAACCAACAAGAAATAGATAGAAAAAATTAAATAAATTTTGGAGCTACAAGGAAGTACTGAAAGGCAACTTTCCTATTAAATTAAAAAAGAAAGTAATGATCACATGTCTCTAACCTTCCTTGACATACGCATGCCAAACATGGAAGTTTACCAATAAGGCCAAAAACAAAATTAAAACGAGTCAAAGAAGTATGGAGAGGAGCATGATGAAAATTAGCAAACTACAGAAAATACCAAACAAAATTATCCGTGAAAAGATAGACATTACTGACGCGCTTAGTCATGCCCAGAAATTAAAATGGCGATGGGCAGGCCATGTAGCCAGAATGACCGATGATAGATGGACTATACAGACTACACTATGGCCAGGCCCAGTCGGCTACAGAAAAAGAGAAAGACCCCAAACAAGATGGGTAGACGACATCACACATACAGCAGGCAGAGACTGGGTAACAGTGGCCAGCGACAGACATGTATGGCAATTCTGGAGGAGGCCTTCACCTGAGGAGGGGTTCTTGCTCACTAACATATTGTACAAATTTATATATTTGTTATTAAATTACTTATTTTTATTAATTTAATTGAAGTATATGTATAATATAATTATAAAAAATGTAAAATGAATATTATAAATCCTTCTAACCTAAACATTAGAAGGAAAATAATAATGAATAAATGTTAACAATAAAAATTAAACTAAAATTGAAAACAAAATATGTAAACTTATGCTATTGTAATTTTATTTGTTTAACCTAATTATAATGTAATTTAATCGAGTTTTAATTGGCAAGAAATAAAAGGCTTTTTTATTTTTATTTATTTATACTAGACCATATCTTAATGTTGAAGAAACGTATCCATGATAGGCTGTTACAGCGGCATCTAGTGAAACAATATTTTTTATCCTCCTCAGATCAAATACAAACCTATTAAGTTTATTACAAACATTATCTACGTGATCTTTCCAATTTAAGTTGCTATCTAAAATAAATCCTAGAAATTTAGTAGAAGGTACGCTTTTAATAGGGCTTACTTTTATTTCTAAATGGTTGTCATTATTATTAGTCAATTTATAAAATTTTATTATTTTAGTTTTTTCTAGATCAAGAATCAAGAATCAAGAATAAAGGCTTTAAAGATTTGATAGATTTAGTAGTTATATTGTCTATTCCTTTACTAGTATTAGATTTTAAGTTGTCAATTATTCTACATATTTCTTCTGCAGAAACTGGATTAAAATGAAATTTTTGGGTTGTTTCATTAGTGGGATCAAATTTTTCTGTTGTGTAGACTTTGTTCTTTTGAAACTGTTTAGGAATTTTATTTGCCAGAGTTGAGCCAATGGTTGAAAAATAGTTATTAAAGGATTGACATATTAGCGTTTTATCGGTAATGATATTATTCTGTATTTGTAAATTAGACGGACTCACAGTAATTTTATTTTTGTTGTGGCACAGGCTGCTAATAATACTCCACATTTTCGCAGGTTTATCTTTACATTTCAAGAACAAGTTATCGTAATACGAAGATTTCGCCCTTTTAATAGTAACGGTAACTGCTTTTTTAATAAAGTCTTCTCTAATTTTCTTGTCTTTCGGATTAGTTTTAAGCTTTCGCCACAAATAGTTCCATTCATTAATCTCTTTTAATATATACTTGTTTATCCACTCTTGTTTCGGCGCATTTACTATCTTTGTCTTACTAATTTTACTAAGATTTATTGCGGCTGCTATACTGTACTCTAGTTTACTGAATTCATACTCTCTTCCATTATTTTATACAGTTTTTCATTATCAATAGCTTGGTAATTAATTTTTTTAGTTGTTTGTGTTGAAATCTTTCTCATTTCAAAATAAATGTGCTTATGATCAGACATTGCTGTTTCAACTATAGCAACATGACAGGTATTATCTCTTAAGTTTGTACACACATGATCAAGTATGGTTTTTGTGGTATTAGTCTCTCGTGTGCAGAACTCTGGGTCAACTTTATTTATGATTTCACATCAATTTTCGGTTAGTGTGTCAATATAGTTGGTAGTTTGATTATTTTTGGTAAGTAGATCGATATTAAAATCGCCAACTATTAACGATCTTTTTTTATTTAAATACGTGGAAAGACTCTCAATAAAGTTTTTTATGTTAGAGTTTGTTGTACGATATATAACACCTATGTTAATATTATATTGATCCAAGTGTATCCAGAGAAAGTGGTTGTCATCCAAGCAGAGCTCTTCTTTCGGACTATGTCTTAAATTATTCTGTACGTAAATAGAGACCCCACCTCCTCTTGAAGTTTTTCGAGAGTTGTAATAGTGTGTATATCCGGATAATTGAAGATTTTCAGCTTCCGTCTCTGACTTGATCCACGTTTCCGTTAAAACAATAATATGCACAAAATAAGGAAGCGAGTGCAATATACATTTTAGTTCGTCGAATTTACCAGGTCTCACAATACTGCGCACATTAGAGTAGAATAATCTTAAGGAATGTTTCCACATATACTATCTATCTTATTTATATTAAAATTTGAATATCGTTATCGAACATTTAACTCTATATGTGTTCATTGCCAAGTCACTATTTAGTAATATAATAAATTATAAAAATAAAATTTTCCACATACGGTTACAATTTTTTTATAAGTAACTAATTAAATGAACTATCTTGAATTTCATTTGGTCTCTACGACATCTCATAACTTTTTTCCAAGGAAATATTTGGCTTTTTTCATTTAGGTAAGGTTTTTGTGGGATCTCATTTCTTATGTAGGTTACCAGAAGACCAAGAAATTTGGCGTTTTAAAGACCGTGAACGCACTTGTAAATTCTCCGGTGTTGCGAATGTCTCAATGCGGGAGTAATTGCTTACTATCAGGCGGTCCATTTGCTTGTTTCTAGATCTATTCCTTAAATAAAATGATTACTGGCCATGGACACCCGCAACACTAGTAGAACCACAAGTGCGTTCTCGAATCAATTAGGTACTTATTTATCCGGTCGAGTGGCCCCATTCGTCCCGAAGCATCTGCTGTAACTTAAAATAACCTACCACTTCTCAATTTATGAGATTTGTTATATAAATAACAATTACAAAGTTACCAGTAAACTTGTATTCATACATTTAGTTCGCGTGAATTCGTAAAATGCAAACGTAAAAAAACGTAAATTCATTACATGCCCATCCGACATGGATCACCTTCTTGTCAGACAACCAGGTGATCAGCCTGCAATGTCCTCACCAGATTTGAGAAACTATTACCGGAGTTGAACTAGTTTTTGTTTGTTCTATTCAAAAATATTATTATGAGTAACGCAGGTGTTACTAACTGAACTATTAAGGTCCTGACCAGGGGGTCTAAAAAGGCCACTTTGGGTGTTTCATATATTTTTTTCCTTACGTAAAACATTTTGAATTTGCTTTAAAATAATAGGATACTGTTGTTTAAAAATAATCCATGGGTATCCATAAATAAATATTAAAAAAAGATCCTGCTAATGTGTGATTTGTGTATGATTCATCGAATGTTCTACTACACTTAGTAGAACTTAGATGAATCATACATAAATCACCAGGAGGCCTTTTTAGACCCCTGATAACCTTTTTAGATATATCGAACGATCGACCGTAGCATATGTGCGCCACAACAAATATCAAAACTTTATCCCCTACCTGCTTCAAATGCTCGTTGATGAAGTGTATCCGGTCATGATCGTTATGCCCCGCGTAAGTGGAGTACCCGTTCTCGGTGATCAGCATCTCGACCTGGCCATACTGGCGGCGCAGCCAGTTGAGTTGTCTCCGCAGCCCTACTGGATGTACGGCGAGCATGGCAGACGCGCCGAACCGCACGGCGGCGGGGCTGGACAGCATGGCGCCCAGCTCGCGGGACCCGTTTACGAACCACTCGCCCTCCTCCCCGGGACCAACCGGCCGAATTACCGAGGTAGTGTAGTAGTTGATGCCGAGGATGTCCGCTGTGCCTGGAATAATTTGCTGATGATAAAAAATATGATGCTTTTTTTCCATATCATCAACGTTGCCATTTTGATAGCTGTTGGATATAAATTGTTCCATAAAATCAAAATGAAAAGTGTTGAGGCTACTCGGCATATACCCCTTAAGACATGACAGAACTTTTTTTATGTTTAGTTATAAAGTTTTTAATGGTTGTACGAGGGCGGCACTGAAAATTTCGGGGAATCAAGGAAGTGACACAACATTACTATTTAAAAATGTATTTATTGCTTTTCGAAGTATTCTCCGCGAAATTTGACACATTTTCCCATACGGTGAAACCAATCATTGAAGCAACCATTCCATTCGGAAGTTGGGGTCTTCAAAATAGCCGTTTTGTAGGCGTCCACAGCTTCTTCAGGTGATGAAAATCTCTGACCACGCAATTTATTCTTTATTTTAGGGAAAGTATAGAAATCATTAGGGCTTAGGTCGGGGCTGTACGGCGGATGGTCTAATAATTCTATGATTTCTTGCTCTAAAAACTCTTTTGTTCTGTGCGCGGTGTGAGAACTCGCATTGTCGTGATGGAGGATGATGCGGCGGTTGCAGTTCTCTTTACGGAGTTCAGAAACGACCTGTGGCAAAAAAATGTTAGCATACCATTCTGCATTAACCGTTCTTTGTCCCTCAAGAGGAAAAGTCGCAACATGGCCGGTTTTGGAGACAAACGTGGCCACTATTTTTTTTGCAACACACCGTGAACGAACAATTTTTGTTGACTTTAACTCATTTCGAACACCCAAACTCGTGACTGGTTTTTTGTTTCGGGTTCATACGCGTATATCCAGGATTCGTCACCTGATACAGCATTTGTATACAGCATTTGAGGATCCTGCGTGGAATCTTTCGAGAGTTCTGACGCACCAAGTAACGCGAGCCGCTTTTTGCTCTTTACAGAGCAAATGCGGTATCCATCGGGAAAACAACTTTTTTACACCTAATTGTTCATGCAAGATTATTTGTATTCGACTCATGCCAATGTCTAAAGTTGCCTGAATTTCGCGGTATGTCACATGTCGACCTTCCTTAATCAGCTTACGCACAGCATCAACGTTTTTTGGGTGACTGCAGTTTTTGGACGACCTTGACGGGGATCATCACTGAGCTTGACACGTCCACGTTGCAATTCAGCAAACCAGCGATAAATTGTGGTTTTGTATGGGGCTTCATCACCAAATGCAGAAATCATCCGGTCAACATACTGTTTTTGTGTTAAACCACTTCGAAAGTCATAATAAATCATCGCTCTAGAATTTTCTCGAGTCAATTACATTTTCTCAACGACTAAACAAGTTTGACAAGACCTTGTGACAAGACCGAGAATCTTTTTTTAAATAAATAAACAGTATTCGATTTTTAAAACCAAGGAGTTTTAAATTAAAAAGATTTTAATATGACAGGAACAGTAGAAATATTCCATTCCCGATACTTTTAGTGCAGCCTATGTAAAAGGCAAATCTTTTGATGTTTTGCTTTTTGCTGGTTATGTTGATACTATCCTACTACTATTGTAAATGTGAAAGTTTGTGAGGATGAGGAGAAAACTACTGAACCGATTTCGGTGAAATTCGGTATGGTACTTATTTAAATTCAACATATTACATATATAACGGAATAACATATAGGCTACTTTTTAACCCGAAAAAGAAGTGTTACCGTGTGATTATTATGGGAAAATGTACTGTATTTTCGCGGGCGGAGATGCGAGGAATAGCTAGTATTACCTATGTAGTATATAAAACAAGCATTAAACATAATATTAGTAACGAGTATCCAACAAACAGCCTCGCATGTAATATCTATCACATGACACATCCCACCTCTGATGAACTTCTTCTCCTCGTGCGAGAAGGGAGGCAGCTTGGAGTCGTTGTACCCGCGGCGGCGGCTGTACTCCAGCATCACGCGCTCGATGCTGTCCGGCCAGCTGCCCTGCTCGGAGAACATCGGGTGAAGGTAGCGGCCCATCTGCAGGAAGGTTAAAATATTAAAATATATTAGTATAACAATTTAATGGCCGAATACTGAAACGCTAATCAAAATTAAGAGCCCTGCTATTCCCAGGCTGTCTCTGTCTCCGCTAGCCGAAGTGACAAGGACGGCATGTGACTTGAGCGTCACTTAATTTAACTATCGTTTCAGTATTCGGCCGATAATCAGTTAATCCCATTAATAATATAATTTGACTAGCTGGTACCTGCAGGTTCGTATACATGGAATTATTAACGGAAACGGAACCCAATTTTTTGAAATCGGATAAATAAGTATAAGATAAATGTAGCCTAAGTTACGGTCGGTCCGGTCAAAATCAGTCCAGCCGTTTCAGAGATTAGCCGGATCAAACAACAGATAGGCAGACAGACAGACAAACAAAAATTAAAAATATATTTTTTTGGTCTAGGTACCGCATATATACTGTATTATTATATTATGTATTTACTGCAAAGCTGTCAATTTTAAATTACAAACAGACACTTCAATTTTATTTATTTGTATAGAAAACTCAAATAATTTTTAGCGTGCAGGTGAAAAACACAGATTTATAACCAATAGATGTTGATCGCATGTGTGTTAGTTAGTTAACCTGTGTGTTAATCCAGAGCCTAAACTACTACCACACCAAATTACATCAAAATGCGTTCAGTAGTTATTACGTGAGAGTCAAAGCATCCACACATACACACGTCCATACATCCATACTAACAAACTTTCGCGTTTATAATATTAGTAAGAATACATAATATACATAGTATTTATAGTCTTCGGCCGCAAAAGTGTTAAATTACGTTACAGTATAAGATTATTTGGCTTGTTCCGTTTTCACTGCTTAACTTCCTAACAAGTTGTGAAAATGGATTACAATTCGGATTTTTTTCCACCTTAACAACTATTTTCTACTGAGGTTTTTTTTTTACACTTTGAAATAATTTCTGTAGAAAACTACGACGTCTCGGTTTTTACATATCCTTCTAACGCTTCAGTGGTTATAATAATAATACAGCAACAATTGTTATATTCTCCTTTATTGGTACATGTGAGAGAGATGCTTAACACAGATACGTCTACACTATATATAGCCTTTTGGCTAACTGCAGTAAACCAACTAGATAGGCTGAGCTTGTGACATCTGTCAATATGACATTGACAGTACTACTTTATAATACTGTTATAATAAGCAACAATTCCTAACTTTTGTTACTACATAATATCGAAACTATTGGCCTCTTCAACCATGCTACCATATTATGATGTAAAGTTGTTCTTTTTTGTATGGGAGTACACAAATATTTCGCGATAAGACACATCTGACGCGCAATGGGTTTCGAAGCAAGCCAAATTACCGCGCCATTCGGCTCGTTCGCGTCACGTGCGCTTTGGTCGCCTGGATAGTGCAGTCAGTGATCGTTGATGATTTATCGACAAATTATTTTTCTTCAGCATGAGTTACTACTGTTCTCGGTAGTAAAATTTTGCTAGTAATTTTTTTGCTACATAATATTGTTGTTGACGAATGTAGTATTTGATGTTGAAGCGAAGAAGATAATGTATTGGTTTATTACTTGTTGGTATTGCATAATAATATGTACGCTTGAGTATCTGAAAATTTAAATTATGAATATTTCGTCTACAATAAAAAAAATAATAAAAAGACTACGACTATGCAAATGGCAGTGCAAAACTGCCATCGACTTCTTTTTTTGCTTTGATTTTCTAATTATTTTTGATTACAAATAAAGTTACATGTTGATATTTTTTTTCATTATCTATCCCAATACCAATTAATGAACACTTTCATTCAGTGTTTGAACCCCCAACAGTGAACGCTCTGCCCATAAATACATACAGCCGCCTAGTAATCCCCTGTTTGACATTGGAACTATTGAGATCACCGAAAACTTAGTAAATAAATTTCTAAAATCAGTTGATCCTAAAAAAGGAGCTGGAACTGATGGTGTACATCCGAGTCTCGTAAGAAAATGTGCATCTGCGCTAACAACTCCTCTAACTATTTTGTATAAAAAATCTATATCAGAAGGTTGTGTTCCTTTGGCATGGAAAAGGGCCTGGATAACTCCAATTCCTAAGGGTTATTTAAACGATGTTATAGAAAAATACAGACCCATCTCTAAGACCTGTGTATTTGTAAAGATTTTAGAAGACATTATTGCTCAACAACTATTTGCTGTTGTCCGTCCATTTATTTCTCCGCAACAACACGGTTTCTATAGAGGACGTAGCGTTGAGAGTAATCTTTTATCTTTTACGGAAATTATTCGCGATGCCTTTGATAAAAAATATCAAGTAGACGCCGTGTACACCGACTTTGCCAAGGCTTTCGACAAAATTTCTCACTACAGCTTATTATTAAAACTTTGGAATCTTGGTGTCCACGGTGATCTGTTTCGCTGGGTAAGTTCTTATGTAAATAACAGGTGTCAGGTTGTTGTTTTAAAAGGCTTTACTTCTAATTATAGGCAAATAACCTCTGGTGTGCCTCAAGGGTCACTCTAAACTTACATTTGTTTCACACATTAATGAAATATTAGCTAAGGCCTATAAAAAAATGGGTTTTATTATGCGTATCTCTAAGCCTTTTAAGAATTATTTTACCTATAAGATACTATATTACAGCTATATTCGCAGTCACTTATAGTTCGCTAGTACGGTGTGGTCTCCGCAATACAAAACTCACTCTGAGAGATTGGAAACATTACAGAAAAATTTTTTGAAGTGCTTGGAATTTAGAATGGGTAACTTGTATACTGATTACGAATCTTCAATTTCGAGATATAACATACCTCCCTTGGCAAAGCGCCGTCTAGTTTGTGATGTTGTTTTCTTATACAAAATAATTCATAACATTGTAGATACACCTGAGCTACTTAGAAGTATTGAGATTCGTGTGCCCCGGAGACAAGAAAGAAATGTTAGAAAAAGAAACCTTTTTAGTGTACCGCAATCCAGGACTTCTAATGCTAATAATGCTTTTATTAAAAGATCTTGCAATATATATAATAAGTATTTTGATGATTTAGATCTGTTTCATTGCTCTTTAAGTAAAATGAAACAAAATGCAAATTACAAAATTAGAAACTTTAAGTTTTATATATTTATTACTTCTTTCTATGGAACTATAGGTTTACGTTTCTTAATAATGTATTATTTTATAAAAATATTTTGTATTAAATTACTGTTTGTTCCTAAATAAAAAAATATAAAAAAAAAAGAGCTCAATGACCGAAGAATGAAGACCGAATGAGAGAAGAGGTCAATGACCTTAACGGCGCCGTAAAAAGGGTGATGTGATTTTATTTAGTATAAATTTGTTTTCGAAATTTTTGATTATTTTCAGCCTAACATAAGAAGAAGAAGAAGAATTGATTTTAAACAACCTTATATGTATAGTGTAAAACAAACTCAGACGAGGAGCACGAAGGTCGAGCATAGCTGTTTTCATTCAAAGCCTTATGGCAATCACAAAAAACACAAATCTGTAAATCTGTACGTTATCGATAAAGCTCAATTTACGGCGGCCGCGTTGTGACCTTGTGGTCATATAAACGCGCCCTAAGGCTTCCGGCTTGTCCATTGATTCCATTGAGTCCATTGTGGTCGTTGGGCTTGGCGCCTTAGAAAGCTTTTAGTTATTTTATATTGAGCAACAGATTTTAATGCGGCTTCCATCAATAATTTCTAACTGTCCCGACATTGTCTCCAGCTTTAAGCTATTGCCTACGTAATTGCAGGCGGTTGGACCAACCCACTGATTGTAGACTGGTTCGTCGACTACGCGCGCGTGGCATTCTCACTATTTGGTGCGCGCGTGCGCACGTGGGTGACCCTGAACGAACCGCTGATCTTCTGCGAGCTGTCATACGCGGCGGGCGTGCACGCGCCGGGCGTGCGCAGCGCGGGCCACGGCGACTACCTGTGCGCGCGCCACGCGATGCTCGCTCATGCGCGCGCCTGGCGGGTCTACGACGAGGAGTTCAGGCCCAAGTACAATGGTAATCCTACTACTATTATATATGTATAAGTTTGTGAGGATAGATTGATGGATGGATGGACTCATTCACGGAAAACTACTGAATGGATTTTGATAAAATTTGGTATGTTAGTACTTAGTAGTTTGAGCTCTGCATACTGCCCATTGGCTACTTTTCATCCCGAAAAAGTACGGAGTTCCCGTGGGATACTGCCTTTACATGAGCAGAGCCGCGGGCAAAAGCTAGTAGTTAATAGCTGCTTAATACCAAAGTTCCAGAAGTCAAGCTTTAGGCGCATTGAGCCGACACGATTTTGGATTTTAAATAGATAGTGAACAAAGTAATATTATACATCCTCCAACTCATTGAGTATATAAACAAAATAACTACTGCGTTTACATTTCCAGGTAGAGTCTCGTTAACGAACCAAATAATTTGGATTCAAGCAGAGGACCCTGAAGACGAGGAACTGGCGGAACTGGCGCGACAAGCCAACGTTAGTACAACTCTTATATTTCTTTTTATCTTCTTCATATTGTTGTTGAGTTTGTTTTAAATGAGTTTTCCTCCTTTCTTACTGGAAGAATGACCACAATTTAAGTTCTCAGTACGACATTATCACTTAGCTTTATGACAACTGACTAAACTTAACTTGATGCTGTTTCCAGGCAGGCATCTACTCGCACCCGTTATTCTCTAAGGCGGGGGGCTGGCCGCCGACCCTGGAGGAGCACCTGGACGCCACTCGCAACAAAACCGGGTACCCACCCACCGTGCTACCAGAGTTCACCAAACAAGAAATTAAATTAATACGAGGTATGTGAGTTTGTCTGAAAGTTGAATTACGGAACAAATAGCGCCGAAATATCAATGATTATAACGCACAAATTTTTCGGTTTAGAAAAATGAAAATGAAAATGTTTTATTTACAATAAACCGGACAAGTGCGAGTCGGACTCGCGCACAAAGAGTTCCTTGCCATTATCTCTATGGCTATTGGTAATAAAATCGAAAGTATATGTAATAGCGGTAACAGAAATACATTAGCTGTGCAATTTAAAATGTCTAGCTATCATGCTAGCCTGGTGACAGACAGACAGGCGGACAAACGGACAGACGGACGGACAGCGAAGCCTCGGTAATAGGGTCCCGTTTTTACCCTTTGGGTACGGAACCCTAATAACTACCAGCGGCTTATCCCAAGCAGACGAAAAAAAAATGTAAACTTTTTTAAAATCCCATTTAATCTGAACGTAAACAAAAAGATATTAATTCACCTGTTTACCGCGCAATACAGAATAAAACTAGACTCCTACTAGCTCCCGTGGCTTCGCCCGCGTAAATATACTATCGAGTATCCCGCGGGAACACTGTACTTTTCCGGGATAAAAATAGCCTATATTTTAATCCAGAGACTAAACAACTACCATACCAAATTTCATCAAAATTCGTTCAGTAGTTTTTGCGTGAAAGAGTAACAAACAAACTTACATTCACATTATAATATCAGTCGGGATGGATCTGAACAGAGAAGGTGTAGGGGACTATATACTTCTTCGATAGCTCTCTGTTCTTGATTTGGAGAAATACTATGTACTCTGGCTCTCACTACTCAGGGGTTGATTGAAACTGCGATTCAGCACTTACCCAGAGTTGAGACCTTAGTTTTTCATTCTTCTTATATACATAGAACTACTGTTTTTACTACTTTTTATTTACTTATTCAATCAATTATTATATAATACACAAGCTGTTTCCCGCGGCTCCGCCCGCGTAAATATACTATCGAGTATCCCGCAGGAACACTATACTTTTCCGGGATAAAAAGTAGCCTATGTTTTAATGCAGAGCCTAAACTACTACCATACCAAATTTAATAAAAATCCGTTCAGTAATTTTTACGTGAAAAAGTAACAAACATCCATCCATCCTTACAAACTTTCACATTTATAATATTAGTAGGATTATCAGGTAGTTAAATCAATTCTCAATAGGAGGTACACAATAAATAATTAAATCTTCTGTTATTCCCAGGCACGTTCGACTTCTACGGCCTGAACTACTACACGTCGCGGTACGTGCAGCGCGCGGCGGGCGAGGTGGGCGCGCGCCCCCTCGACGGCGTGCCTGAGCTGCGCGTGCACTTGCGGCACCGCCCCGACTGGTTCGCGGACCATCCCTGGTTCTACGTAGGTTCTTTTGTGATACACACCCATACGAGCAGATGGATCGGCTAACTGAAAGAGATTACCGCCGCTGATGGAACCGCAAATCCAGCGCAATTGAATTTGCAGCGTTCATAGTCCAACTCCCAAAAAGGAGCTATGGTCGTATCAAATGGCTTCGGCTGCTTAAACAAAGATATTTTATGATTTAGTCAATATCATGTTGCATTCCTTAGTCCAACACCTTGAGCACAAGTATTTTGTGATTCAGATATACGCCCCAGGTTTGCGCAAGCTGCTGAATTGGATCAAGGTGCAGTACGGCGACGTGGAGATCATGATCTTCGAGAATGGTCAGATACAGCACGACACGGGGTTGTACGACCCGGCGCGCATACAGACGTATAAGGATCATCTGGAACAGGTAATATCATGTTTACTGTCTTTAAAATCCTGAATATGACCCACATCGCTCACAGAGATAGTTAAGCAGGACTTAGGTGTGAGGTACTACAGGTGGCGGATAGCGCAACGACCATAGGATATATTAATATTGTACGGTGCAACAACCGTACAGAGCATCATCAGCATTTTTGTACATTTCACGCGTACGCTCATTTTAGATATATTTTAGGTTTAAGTCAGTTTACGCAAAACCGTCGCGCATTGCGGACTGTGTAACTCATTAGCATATAGCATTAGCATTTTATCCTGTATCTTAGCAAATATACATATTAGCAGCAGCAAATTAGTTTTACTCAGCAAACAGCAGCATCTATAGCAGAAACAGCATCTCAAGGTGTACGAACCGTACATCTTTATGGTCCTTCGAGCCGGACATCTTTATGGTCCTTCGTTAAAAATTAGAATCAGCGTCCTAGGATCCTCCGTGCTTACCGTAAGCGGGATCTACTTCGCGAAGTGTTTAGCAAGCAGCACCTCAAGCAGTAGAAGCCGTGACGTAAGTTCCAGCAGCAGCGGTGAGTGACCAAATTTTTTTACACTCTATCAAGAAACTAATTCATCAATCATCATGGAAGGTTTATTAGCAACTCAAAACCAGATCATCGAAGCCATGCAGCAACTTCTTACCAATTTTAATAAAAACGGTGTCGAACGCAAGACACCGACTCATATTAGTAAGCGATTATCCACGTTAGATCTTTACTGGAATGATTTTCAAAGCAATCATATTAAATTGTGTGAATTCGATGATAAACAGTCGCATGATTATTTTATTAAGAATATGTACCAGAAAACCTCCAATTTTTACAATGATGCGCGTTCTTTTATTACGAGTTATTTACCAACGGCGGGAAAAGACCAGCCAAGTCCCATTAGGCCAGGAGTATTAGGGTTCCCGTCTACATCCGTAAGTCAGCAGCAGCAAGCAGAAGGAGAAAGGACTCCGCAAACATCATTTAATCCGGGGGTATCAACAAAAGGTACATCTAGTAAACTCGAGGAAATGTTAAGAAAACAAAATAGCAACTTTAAAGCATTTCACCGAACAATCAGTGGCTTAGATCTAGAAAGTATGTTCGAAAAATGGGAATTCGAGGATGCGATGAGAACCGTGCAATCAAGATGGTCTACGATTGATTGCCTACATTGGGAAATCGACAGCGAAGCGTATGGCGAGAATAAAGAATACGAAGAAGCGTTCAGCAAATATGAAAATCTCTATATCAGCATCAAGAAGCAAATCAACACCAAAATGTGGTCCGAAAGTCATCGCGAGCACTCTACTCCTCAAATAGATGTTCCTTCCTTTTCTGGCAGCTACCACATGTGGGTCTCTTTTAAGGATTTATTTATGGAAACTATACATAAAAATAGGTTGTCTTTCTAGCGCTCAGAAAATGCAAATTTTGAAGAGCAAGCTCAAGGGGGAAGCCGAAAAATTAGTCCAGCATCTTAACATCACCTCCGAAAATTATAATATTTGTTGGGAAATTTTAGACCGCCGTTACAGCAACCAAAAATTAATTTTCAATTCCCATATGAATATTTTAACTAGCCTTCCTGTTATGCAACATCAATCATCATCAGCGATAAAACGCATACATGATACTCTGAACGAGTGCTTGAATGCTATCAGAAACTTAGGGGTCAACATAGACACCTGGGATCCTATAATTATCTACATGATTTCTCAGAAATTGGATTCCGACACACATAATGACTATATTGAGTCACTACGGAACCCCAGGGAGCTACCATCATTATCTGACTTTCTTAAGTTCCTCGAGGCGAAGTTTACGGCGTTAGAGTCATCGAAACGTAAACAAGATCAACCTAAACCAAACAGCCAGCCACCTCATAGAACATCATCACCTAAGGAATTTAAGAAATTGCATATCTTTAAGTCCTTTACTAGCCATCAGAACCCATCAGTTGAAACACAGAACCCTAAAAATGTTATTTCATCAACATCGTCAAAATGTCCAATCTGCAATAAATATCATGCTATTCTCTATTGCAACACTTTTGCTGATTATCGACCCGAATTAAAATTAAAAACAATTTCGAAATTGTCGCTGTGTCAAAATTGCTTATACGATCATAATGGCAATAATTGTTTTTCAAATAAAAGATGCAAAATATGCAATTTAAATCATCACACTTTAATCCATGACGCATTTTCAGTGCAGAAATTACAAAATATTTCATCAGCAAGCAGTCCATCAAAACAGCATAGAAGCAGCTCAAACGTGTCCTTAGAAGATACACAAGAAACTTTATTAGCAACGGCTTTAGTAGTAGTCCAAGCCGCAGAGGGCAATTCGTTAATTATGCGAGCGCTTATCGACCAAGGCTCGCAAACATCTGTAATTACCGAAAACGCCGCCCAAAGATTAGGATTACCACGACAGCAATGTAAAGGAATCATTTTAGGATTAGGAGCAAAAGAGAAATCTTGCAAAGGTTTATGAATATTACCATAGGTTCAAATTACAGCGATTATACTTTAAATACTGGGGTATTCATAATGAATCACGCGGTCAACAATCTGCCAAATAAGTCTTTCAGCAAACCTTCGTGGTCTTTCATTGATAACATTCAGCTCGCCGATCCTGAGTTTTATCGACGCCGTCAAGTTGACCTATTATTAGGCGCCGATGTCTACTCATCTATAATCATGGCATCATAAAGCAAAACGAATCCCTTCCAGTAGCCCAGCAAACTCACTTTGGATGGATTCTATGCGGAAATGTACGATCTTTTCATTGTAATGTAGTCATGGTCGACATCGGCAGCATCCAAAAATTTTGGTCGATCGAAGATGTTGGAGAAGAAACAGATAATATGTCGGAAGAGGATTTATTATGTATTCAGCAATACAAAAATACAACAGCAAGGCAGTCGGATGGAAGATACGTTGTTCATCTTCCCTTACATCACGACGCTGATGAAAAATTAGGGTTCTCAAAACAAAAAGCATGCGCTCAGTTTTATCAATTAGAAAGAAAGCTGCAAAAAGATAATAACTTAATCGAAAAATATAAAACATTTATCAATGAATACATATCCTTAGGACACATGCACTTAACAATAGAACGTAACATGAAACTTGTTTACTTTATGCCGCACCACGGAGTTCAGCGGACTGACTCATCAACTACGTCATTACGAGTCGTCTTTAACGCGTCTAGTAAAACATCTTCTGGATATAGCCTGAATGACGTCATGTACCGAGGTCCGAATTTACAGCAGGACATTCTACTGTTAATCATACGGTGGCGACAATATCCTTATGCGTATACAGCGGATGTAGAGTCAATGTATAGACAAATTCTGCTGAATAAGCAAAATTGTCGGTACCAGCAAATAGTATGGAGGGAAGATCCTAACCATACACGTCAGGAATATACTCTGTCGACTGTTACATATAGGACAAAAGCAGCTCCTTTTCTAGCGATGATGACCTTAAAACAATTAGCAAAGGACGAAGGTCATCGTTATCCTTCAGCAGCCAGGGTCCTAGAGGAAGAATCATATATGGATGATGTCCTTAGTGGAGAGTATGACGTCACATCAGCGAAGCAGCTTCAGCATGATTTAATCGAACTTCTAAAAGAAGGAGGATTCAATCTTAGAAAATGGTCAGCGAACGAGCCATCATTGTTAGAAGATGTGGATGTAGCCCAAAGCATACCGAACACATACGACTTCAAACATCAAGAGTCTACTAAAGCTCTTGGTCTAAGCTGGAATGCTTCACATGACAACTTTCGCTACATGTATAAGTTAAGTACAGAATTAGATTACAGGCCAACAAAACGCGTCCTCTTAGGAGAAATATCCAAAGTCTTTGATCCGTTGGGATGGCTAGCACCAGCGGTAGTCCAACTTAAATTGCTATTCCAAAGCATATGGCTACTAAATTTAGGATGGGATGACGTCATACCGGACAGTCTGTACTCAGATTGGTGTAAATTGCGTTTGGATATAGAGAATATTAAGGACGTAGTGATCCCGCGGTGGATTGGATCTGGAAGAGACAGCAGCATAGAACTTCACGGATTTTGCGACGCATCTTTAAAAGCTTACGCCTTCGTAATTTATTGACGCATCATATGTGAAAATCAAATCCATATTACATTACTAGCAGCGAAAACTAAACTTGTACCCGTCAGCAAAACTTCTAGCTCAACGAAAAGCGACGTTTCTTTGCCACGATTGGAGTTATGCGGAGCATTCCTACTTTCGAAATTAATGACAAAAATTAAGCAAAGCCTTAGCAGTCATGATTTGAAGATTTACGCGTGGTGTGATTCGACAGCGGTACTCGGCTGGCTGCACGGAGATCCATGCCGATGGAAGCCATTCGTATCAAATCGAGTTAAGAAAATTACTCTGATTTTACCAGCAAACACGTGGAGCTACGTCAAATCCAACGAAAATCCAGCTGATTGTGCTAGTAG
This sequence comes from Phengaris arion, assembly GCA_963565745.1. Taxonomy (NCBI): domain Eukaryota; kingdom Metazoa; phylum Arthropoda; class Insecta; order Lepidoptera; family Lycaenidae; genus Phengaris; species Phengaris arion. The sequence continues at coordinate 5,492,755 of OY751432.1, forward strand.
GGGCATTAGCATCGAGAAACTACTAAAACATGACCTATGGTGGAACGGTCCCACCTGGTTACGTAAAACAGCAGCAGTAAGTTCTCTGAAGCAGCAATTATGTCAAACTTATGACACAAATTTAGAAACTAAGAATGTACTAGCATATATCGCTATCAAAACCGAGCAACATCCGTCAACCTTCGTCAGCAATTTCCTGAAAAAATATAGTAGCTTTACTCACGCCACACGGATTTTAGCATGGATAATGAGAGCCTTTTCGGCAAAGCAAAAAACATCGTATTTATCGGTTTCAGAACTACGCAGCGCTGAATTAAAATTAATAAAAGATATTCAGCATTTTGAATTTTCTCAGGAAATACATGATTTAAAAGGCGTCGGACGTTTGGATTGTAAGAGCAAACTGTTATGTCTCAACCCGTTCTTAGATGACCAGGGTCTATTAAGAGTCGGAGGTAGACTCAAGAATAGCAATTTGCCTTATGATATGAAACATCCTTTTATTATGCCACACAGCAGCCATTTAACAAATTTATTAATAGACCTAGCGCACAAAGCAACGTATCACGGAGGAGCTAGACTGACACTATCTTGGTTACGTCAGCAATACTGGATTATCGGTGGTAATAGAGCAGTCAAAAAGCGTTTACATCAGTGTGTAAAATGTAGGAGACATAAGCCAATCAAGCAAGTATAAATGGTGGGAGATTTGCCCGGAGCTAGAGTAAACCCTACTAGACCGTTTTATCATACTGGGGTGGACTTTACGGGATTTGTACACGTAAAATCCAGCAAAGGTCGCGGCATCAAAACTACCAAAGGATATGTGGCTGTATTCGTATGTATGGTCACAAAAGCTGTCCATTTAGAATTGGTGTCCGACTTATCATCGTCTACATTCCTAGCAGCTTTACGTCGTTTATCAGCACGAAGAGGTACTCCTCGTCACATTTACAGCGACAATGGAACGAACTTCGTAGGAACTAGCAAGATCTTAGACAGAGAATTGGTCGACCTGAAATCTATCTTAACTAAGCAATTCTATAGCGACCTTAGCGAAATGCAAATTGAGTGGCATTTCAACGCTCCTTCTTGGCCGAGTGCGGGAGGATTATGGGAAGCAGCAGTTAAAAGCCTGAAGTACCACTTGCGCCGAGTTCTTGGTGAACAGAAACTCACCTATGAAGAATTCACCACCCTCCTCTCTCAATTAGAAGCTTGTCTCAATTCAAGACCACTATGCCCATTATCGGAAAATCCTGACGATTTAGAGTACCTAACACCTTCTCACTTTTTAGCAAGCGGACCTATCCTAACGATAATTGAGACTGAGAGAGACGAGAGAACAAGATGGCAGTTAACGCAGAAAATATTCGACGATATTTGGAAACGATGGCGTACAGAATACTTAACACAACTGTCCACCAGAAGCAAGTGGAAAGCAGCTAAACCTAACATCCAAGTAAATGACATTGTCATCATTCACGACGCTCTCCTACCACCAGGAAAATGGGCACTCGGGCGTGTAATTGAATTACATCCTGGAGCTGACGGATTCATCAGGGTCGTAAGCCTGAAAACAAAAAGCGGCATAATAAAACGACCTATAGTTAAACTCTCTGTTTTACCAGTAAATAGCGAACATCAGCAAAATCTGCAAAACCAATCCAGGGCGTCGCCTCGGAACAGACATAAGCATGTTCCGAACAAAATATTCAACATACAATTTTTATCTTTATTTACTTTGCTTATTTTAATGTTTACGTCAGCGGTCAGGGACTCTAAGCAATCCCTTTAATGTTACAAGAATAAGTGACGATAAACGAATATTCTTTAATAAACTGGGCACCATGCATTTTATAGAGAACAGATGAAAATTAATCGCCTACTACAATATGAAGCCGTATTGGAAAGGTTCTAAAACGCTCGATAATTACATCGATCATTTAGAAAATATGTGCGCCTCTAACAAACAATTATATAGCCACTGTAATATCGTTTTACTTCAATTACATCACGGCTGCGACGAGCTAAAGTTCTATGACCGTATGTTGCTGAATCAACATTTTGACGCACCGCGGCGCACGCGACGAGGACTTATCAATGGGATCGGCTACGTAGCGAATTCATTGTTTGGGGTCTTAGACGAGCGATTTGCACAACAGTATGAGCGAGATATTACTTTAGTTACAAACAATCAAAAACATTTATTAGGGCTTTGGAAAAATCAAACGTCAGTTATAGAAGCAGAAAATAGTTTACTGCAGAGAATAGAAGGAACAATGGAGAATCAGCAGAAAATGTTTAATCAGCATCTAAACAATTTAGACATAACAACATCTATTTTACGGACGGAAATAAGCGCAACACAAGCAGCCAACGATTTTATTTTAACAAGCATCATCGCTAATAATATACTCTCCAGTTTAAAAGGAATTCAAGATGCATTACTCGATACCATTACAAATATGAAACAATTTAACATCCATCTTCTCAGCCCTTCCCAGCTACTTAGCGAGCTCAACACAATTAGTGGGCAGCTGCCCAAGGACTTAGCGTTACCAGTCACCAACTTACAAGCCGAGCTATCGTCGATTTATAAAATAATGACAGTTAAAGTAAGAATGACACAGCAATATTTTATTTTTGAAATTGAAATTCCCCTCATCAATAAGGAAAGCTATGAAGTTTACACGATGTTTCCCCTACCACAAACACTGGGTAATTCTATGGTCAGCGTAATACCTATAGCCAAGCACGTCGCTATGAATTTCAGAAAAGATACTTTTACACCAATATCTGACAGCGACTTTGATAAATGTCTTCTATACACATCAAGTAATGCGTACCTTTGTGCATTACAAATGCCCGTCTACCAAAGACAGTCGGACGACAACCTGTGTATCAAAGATAAACAAAGCCACGTGTGTAAGACGACACTTAGCGAGTGCCAGACGGCATGGACACCTATTAAAACAAATACATTCTTAATAAATTGTTGCGGTCATTGTACACTACGTTTCATATGCAAGGATCAAGTTTCCAGCGAACAGGTGACTGGCGCCAACGTCATCACTTTGTGGGACGAATGCACGATTAAGAGCGCGACTTTTACTATTAATTCACACAAACAGCTTTCTAATATAATTAATAATGAGCCGGTAGTCTATGCACCCGAAATCGCACCCTTAAATCACTTGATCAACATATTGTTGCCCCCGATTACGCGCGAAGAAAGCGGGAGCTACAACCACTCCCTGCTTGCTCTCGGGGAGCGCATCAAGCAGATGAAAGCAGCTTCGGAGCAAATGGAGACGGAGTTGTCGTCACACGACATTCACCACTACGCCGCCATATACTGTTTAGCAGCAGTAGCTTTAGCAGCAGCAGTGGGCCTGTGGTGCGCCCATCGGCAGCGGTCAGCGAGGCCGGCGCTGGCGGTGCGAGCTGCGCCAGCCGCGCCGGCATCCTCTCCGTTTGCGCAACTGCGCACCAGCATTGACCCGAGTGTTAGTGTTAGTGCCAGTGTAAGTGATAAGTGGGTGAGTGAAAGTGAAATAAACAAATCAGTATCAAAGTATTGTGTTAAGTGTAATTCTAATGTGTCAGTCAACAAAAGCACATCTCCGAAACTAGAACGGTGTAGTTTTAAGAGCTATCAATTATAATACTATTGTCGGGCATCACCTGTAATAGCTTTAGTATATTATTGTTCCATCACCTTGTTATTAGGTTAGCTCATCGACCATCTCATCATCCAGCACCCACCGCTTCTGTCGCCCGGGAGCATGTACGGTGCAACAACCGTACAGAGCATCATCAGCATTTTTGTACATTTCACGCGTACGCTCATTTTAGATATATTTTAGGTTTAAGTCAGTTTACGCAAAACCGTCGCGCATTGCGGACTGTGTAACTCATTAGCATATAGCATTAGCATTTTATCCTGTATCTTAGCAAATATACATATTAGCAGCAGCAAATTAGTTTTACTCAGCAAACAGCAGCATCTATAGCAGCAACAGCATCTCAAGGTGTACGAACCGTACAAATATTATGGTTAGCTGATACATACAGTCCCCGACCACTCACCGGCAGCGTTCGAGGTTGTAGTGGAAATCCCTTGGGAATTATTTCTCAGAAGTACTACAAAGTCCCAATGAAAACGTTACATAGCGAGTCCAAGCCGCCAGTAAATAGACGCTTCTCTTCAACGACGAGCAGCTGCGTAGTCGGTAGACTGATAGAGTGGGATCATAGTAAGTCTGTACAGTGTATTGTCGAATTATTGTCCAAAGAATTTGCAGCGATGCGGAAGGCAATGGAAATCCACTGCATTTCTATTTTTTCTAGGATATCAATTATTATCAATATGACTGAGAACAATATAATAATGGCACCTAGTCCCCGGCAGGCCTAGAGTAGCTAGGGACTGCGACGAATCTCCGGATCAGACATGGAAATAAACATGGAAGGAAGGAAGTATAGGAACTACAAAAAAGCGGTCTTTTCTTAAAAAATAAACCTTATATGAATAAACCTCCTGGTTTCGGGCTCTTTAGAAGATCTCTTCCTGATGTGACAGGTTCACAACTCTCCAAAATCATTCTTATTCGTAACACTAATCGTCTGGTCTGGTCTACTTTAAAATTTTCATTTATTTGACCCCCTATATGTTTGTCTAGAAAGACCCACCCTGTAGCTCTGGAGTATCGTGTAAAATATTAAATGGAAGGGTAAAAATATGCTTGTAATGATGCGAACACCGTTTCCAGGTGCTGCTGGCGATGGAGGACGGCGTGAATGTGACGGCGTACACCGCCTGGACCATGCTCGACAACTTCGAGTGGACCGACGGATACGAGTAAGATTTATTACATTTTATATAAGGGAAAGTTTAGCGTACACAATGCCTACTTGAACATAAAAGTAATACTGTGAACTGATTATAATAATGTCAGGAATTTACACCTTAGCAGGTTGATCGTTCTCGGAACTTGTTCGTATTTTAATGATATTTAATTCATTGGCATGTAATTAACAATAGTATTAATATGGGTTGTCATTATTCCGTGTCACAGTCGAGCAAATTGTGAGAGAGATCTACGGGCAATGGCCATAATATATATACCTGCCAAAGCATTGAATTTCCTGATACAAAGTATAACCCCGACAATGCAACCGCCAACGGAAACCCGCAACACCAGATGATTGGTACGGCCTTAAAACCCTCTTCAGGGCTCTTGTACTAGCTCTGACACACAATGAGTTACCTCAAGACTCGCAAGGGCCTATTACCGCTGAAGCTTGCCCTGTACCTCAGTGGACCCGGTAGACGTACAAAGTGTCGTCCAATGCGTAGATTAACTTCTCCGTAACAGTTACAGTTTCGGCCTGTACTCCGTGGACTTCGCGGACCCGGGTCGGCGTCGCACCGCGCGCGCGTCGGCCCGCTACTTCGCGCACGTCATCCGTAACCGAACGCTGGACCTGCCCGAGGACTACCGCCGCTACGCCTCCAGCGCCGCCGCGTGCGCCTGCGCAAGTGTATTGCACGCGCTCGCGCTGATGATGATAATTGGATGGACCTGGAGTTGTTATAATATACTCTGTATCGGTCCAATTAAACTAAATTAAATTCGTCCAAATTAATGTGCCATTGTATTTTAATGCACGGTAATTAAGTGACATTGAATTATATTGAAGTATATTGTTCTGTTTGTTTACGTTTTGATTAAATTAGATCTGAACAGAGTATACACGTTGATACGCTTAATGACTATTAGAATATTATGTATATACATAAGTAAAACTGGATTTAAAAAAGGAAAACAAAAGGCTCTCATTATGCAAAATAAATATATTTTCAGTTTATAAATAATAATAATATGTTTAATGATTTTAATACAATACAAAGTAATAATATGTTATACTCCATTAAAGTTCCGAGACACGCATGAGTTTCAAATATAAAACGTATAGTGGTGGGCCATATGTGTAGCTAAAGTAATGTGAAACGAATAAAGTTAGTTCGGCATGAGACGGGCGTAGCTTATGACATTATAACAGTTTGTGAAGGAACCTATTGACATTATTTTGGAGGGAAATGAAAAGAATATTATTTATATTACTCGTGATAATCGTCGGAGCTGGTGCATTGCGGGCTGACATCCCGCGACTTCCAGAACCTCACGCTGATGCACAGTTCAGCAGCTACAAGCGACATTATGTGCCACCTGCTCATGACGGGAACAGCAGAGCAGAAAGAAGGAGTAACGCAAGAAAAGGTGAGCGGTACCGTTGTCGGAGACAAGTCACGCGGCAAGCGCTCCGCCCGCTGCGGTCGGCCGACCGAGTACGAGAGCTGTATACGTAACTAAATTTGACACAGTTAAAGTTTATGTCGCGGAAGGTGCGCAGAAAGCTAATGTTAACAAAATGCTTAGAAATACAAAAACATAATAAAAATAAAGTTACACACACTACCTCAGATTAATAACTCACACTACCATGCGTTTGTATAATAACAGCAGGTTCTTCACGTCGGCTTTCATGATGGCCATAACGCTATGGGCCATTGTGTAGATTAGGGATTGGTGCGTGATGGAATGATGGCCGTCAACCGTGATCGGAACTTGGCCAAGATCCGTGCGGTGTCGATTTATTGACTATAATTACTTATGCACAAGGGTTGTGGCCAGAGTTGTGGCTGTACCACGGATAAGATAAATGAGGTTGAATTGGCAACCGTGACACTTTTACTTGAAAACCAGCGTCGCCGCCTGTCTCCCACCAATGCACTCCACTACATAAGAAATAATAATACATACACGAATTACGCACACTAATTAACAAATCACACCCAGAACAGAGGGCTGCGATTTGGCACTCACACTACGTTGAGTCGGTAACGTTACGACACAACCACATGCTCAAAATTCACACGCACGCTAGGGCTTGCTATGGTCGATAGGAATTTTCGATAATGAAAATGGTCAAACTTGAATCTTGAAATCATCTTAGTTTCAGTTAGATTTACGATTTATGAGCCCTTACTTTTGAATGCGGCGGGGGAGTAGCGGGGCAAGTATGGTTGCGCGTGTACAATATGTGCATCCCCACTATTTTTGCCGAGGGCTCATCGTAAATCGTAAACCGTCCTGTAGCTATTGGTAATTGAATGAAAAATTTTAATAACGGGAGCACTAGTAATTTTATACTAACTAAAACATTGTGTCAAAGGCGAATTTAATTGGTATTGGAATAGAAAATGAAAAAAAATATCAACATGTAATAAAATAAAATAAAAAAAATAAAAAAATTATCACAAAAATAATTATAAAATCAAAGCAAAAAAGAAGTCGATGGCAATGTAGCACTGCCATTTGCACAGTCGTAGTCTTTTAATAATTTTTTTTTTATTGTAGACGAAATATTCATAATTTACATTTTCAGATACTCAAGCGTACATATTATTATGCAATACCAACAAGTAATAAACCAATACATTATCTTCTTCGCTTCAGCATCAAATATTACATTCGTCAACAACCCCGCATCGCGGAAAGGTTTTAGGCATAGCCGGGCACCGTTAATCAAATAGTTAACTTCGTTAATCGTTAATCCGCTACAAAAAAGTTAGCTTCGTTAAACGTTAAAGCGTTACATTTCGGAAGAATTAACGCAAGTTAACGTTAATCCGTTAATATGTGTAAAATTGCATATTTATATCGTTGCGTTAGTGAATTTATAAAACCTATTGGTTTAGGTTCTAATTCATTCATCAATTATCAACACGCAAATGATCACTGACAGTAATTTATAATAACAACAAACAAACAAAAAAAACACTCGTCACTCGCGTGCAAGAATCGACGTCTTTATAAATATTATGTAGCAAAAAAAAGACTAGCAAAATTTTACTACCGAGATCAGTGGTAACTCATTCTGAAGAAAAATAATTTGTCGATAAATCATCGATCATTTTTATACTAACTAAAACATTGTGTCAAAGGCGAATTTAATTGGTATTGGAATAGAAAATGAAAAAAAATATCAACATGTAATAAAATAAAAATAAAATAAAATAAAAAATTATCACAAAAATAATTATAAAATCAAAGCAAAAAAGAAGTCGATGGCAATATAGCACTGCCATTTGCACAGTCGTAGTCTTTTAATAATTTTTTTTTTATTCTAGACGAAATATTCATAATTTTCATTTTCAGATACTCAAGCGTACATATTATTATGCAATACCAACAAGTAATAAACCAATACATTATCTTCTTCGCTTCAGCATCAAATATTACATTCGTCAACAACCCCGCATCGCGTAAAGGTTTTAGGCATAGCCGGGCACCGTTAATCAAATAGTTAACTTCGTTAATCGTTAATCCGCTACAAAAAAGTTAGCTTCGTTAAACGTTAAAGCGTTACATTTCGGAAGAATTAACGCAAGTTAACGTTAATCCGTTAATATGTGTAAAATTGCATATTTATATCGTTGCGTTAGTGAATTTATAAAACCTATTGGTTTAGGTTCTAATTCATTCATCAATTATCAACACGCAAATGATCACTGACAGTAATTTATAATAACAACAAACAAACAAAAAAAACACTCGTCACTCGCGTGCAAGAATCGACGTCTTTATAAATATTATGTAGCAAAAAAAAGACTAACATCAACGGTGTCATACGCGATCCTATTTAGTATGAAAGACATAGCTTTAGTCAAAAATGTTTCTCTCAATATCTATATTGAGACTCTCCACGAGCTTAACTCGGACCACAGACAGGTTACGATTACACTTGGTAGTCTTAACCCCAACAATTATAGTACTAGAAAGATCGTAGACTATAAATTATTAGCGAAGAACATCAAAGTCCTCCAATCTAGTCACCTTGATAAAATTCCCGATACCTTAGATAGTAAAGAGACAGCCATAGAGGCCGCCTCCCAGTTGACCGATCACCTGGTGGCGACCATAGAAAATTCATCTCGGGAGATGCCAACGACTCCCAAGGGCCGTTAGCCCCTCCCAGAGGACATAAAGGAGTCCATCAGACTCCGTAATGCGGCCAAACGCACATATGATCGCTACCCGTCGGAAGAGTGGAGGAAATCCTTCCGTCAGTACGAAAGAGAAGTAAAGTTTAAGATCAAATAGCGCAAAGCCAAGAGTTGCGATCGACTTCTCAGTGATTTAGAACCATCTCACGTGGCGTACTGGCCACTCTCGAAGGCCCTCAAAAATAACACGGAGAGCGACATGCCTCCGTTAGACAGACCAAATCGTCCTCCTGCACTCGAAGACATAGACAAGGCCGAATGCCTAGCTGATAATTTCGAACAACACCACCTGATGACGATAGGGTGAGGATGGTGGACTCGGAGGATGTCAATAACATTATGAAGTGTATGAATGCCAAAAAGGCCCCAGGCCATGACGGTATTTCAAACAAAACACTTAAAATGTTACCGTCCGAGCTAATTCAACTCCTAGTGAGCATCTTTAACGCCCTCTTAGTAGGATGTTCATTTCCAGAGATAATAAAAGTAGCTATTGTCAAAGGTCAAAGACAAACCGGGGAAACCCTGGTAGCTACCGACCAATTAGTCTCATTAGCTCCCTTGGAAAAGTCTATGAAAGAGTAATAAAAAGGCTCCTCAATAACGTCATAACCGATAAAAACTCCTTCCTGACAAACAGTTTGCCTTCCGCAAAATGAACAGCAACGAAAACGACAGGAAGACGACATGAGCCGTGTTATTTGACATTGCAAAAGCTTTTGATAAAATTTGGCATAACGGATTGTTATACAAACTTTATCAAATGGGCATACCCGATAATCTTGTTTTATTAATCAGTAACTATCTTAAAAATCGAAAGTTTCATTTCCGCGTAGAAGGTGCACTGTCGTCGCCAAGGCGGGAGTACCACAGGGCCCGGTCCTCTCGCCCTCCCTATATAACCTGTACACTAGTGACATCCCCAAACACGCTCGCGTTCGCGGATGACACAGCCCTTTACTATTCCCACATCCGTCCCTGTACCGCGTCTGAAGCCCCCAGGAGTCAGTAACCGCTCTCGGTAGATGGTTCTCCAAATGGAGAATCGAAGTTAATCCCGACAAAAGTCACGCCATCCAATTCGATAAAAAATCTTGTGCAAAGAAGCGTACATGCGCCCGTAAAATAATGAGCCCTATAAGCCTGCACGGCAACATAATCCCAGAGGTCACTCAAGTCAAATATTTAGGCGTAGTACTAAACAAGTCGATGACGTTTTCGAGTCACAGGACTAATACGTTACGTAAAACGAAATTTGTACTTTTCAGATTATATCCGCTACTTAAGTCGCGAAGCAAAATGTCCCTAAGACATAAGTATACACTATATTAAGTATGCATAATAATGATACTCACTTATGCGTGACTCTTAACTCGTCACCATAAAAGCCCATATCAAAGAACTCGTAGAGAGATTCTTTGATATGGGGCAAAAAACATCCAAACCCCGTTATCCAAAAGGCCCTGGACTACAACCACGACGCACAGACTTTCCGACACCTGTACAAGCGGCCTAAGCATATCTTAGCCGATCCCATCGACCCGATCAGAAAATACGTAACGTACTGTGTACAGTTACGTAAACATAAATCACACGCACCCGCGAAGTTAGTATCGCACCGGGGTCGATGCCGGCAACTACCCCGAGGTCCCACATCCGACGCGACAACACGTCAAACATACAGTCCGACCAAAACACGGGACCAAACCCGAACCCGAGTTCGAATTCGCATCCTAGTAGCCTAGGTACACTACAAAATAGTGACCGCGACCGCGATATTGATATTGTGAGCTCTACCAATACCGCGGACCTCATCGACATTACATAGAACTTACGCACGCGAGTCATCCCGACCGTACGCGGAAGGGGAGAGGGACGGCCCTCTCAGTACCGAAACCGACAATAACTTGAGCTCCTCTATCGCGATAACTCGCACGCCGTTAGTTTTTGCTACCGCGCGCGAGCAACCTCACTCCTCAGAGAGTGAGGAAGGGGTCGGACCCCTTAGCAGGAGAGACCCGCGTCTCTCCCGTCATAAAAATAGCTTACAACCCGTAGCTGTCCCCAATATCCGGTCTGAACATCACCCGGGTGATGTTAGGGAGGGTCAAACCTTCTCATCGTCTCTTACCTAATCAACTAGCCACCGTACGTACGACGACGACCACGACGTAGCTACAGCGGTCTTAACCCGACCCTTAGCGTAGACCCTTTCGAAAAAAAAAAAGTGCTGCGCGATCTTAATTGAACTTAATAGTATCGTAGCAGAGTCCCTATTTCTTTAAATGACTCTTCGGAGTGAGTCTTCTGTACTTGGACTATTATGTATTCTGTGACAGTACATAAGAAAATTATATCGTATGGTTCTGTAAACTTTATCATTATTGTACTTATTATTATTTAACATGATTTCTTATTTCAATTTCATTGAACAATAATGTCAACAGTTAACACAACTTACACAACTTACATCATATCATAAAAATTAAGTAATTGATTATAATAAAATAAAAATTTCATCTTACGATGGAAAATAAACAAATGATAATGTTCAATAAAGTCAATATTAATAAAACCATTTTAACCATACGCGATTTAACCATACGCGAGTGAAGACCGCCTAGGCTTTTGGTTATGTAGTAAATTTGTATGGGTACAGTCATGATTTGCATACAATTCTCATTCCATAACGCTACGAATACGTAATTGTCAATAGGGAACATGCATTTGTTTTTAATTAGCAAAATTCTCATATTTTCTAAACATGGACCGAAAAACTACAAAAAGTAGGTCTAGTTGCCCAATTAAAAAGTTACAGGACTAAAAGGGACAACGACGATATATTTTTATTGATATGATTGAAAACGATAGTGTTTTTATCCTTATGTTATTTGTAATTTTGGAACAATTTTCCTTATGGGGCGATGCGGAGGGGTACCTTAGCCGCGAAAAAACGTCCGTAACGTAAGATTTTTATGTATACTCTTTAGTATTTTCTTTATACCTCGAATATAACTTAAAATTAATATTTTTATAATAAGGAACTTCGTTCCTATCCGGTGTCCCACCCCACGTCCGACACCACACGGCTTTTTTTTTGTCGAAACAATGATAAACATAAACGCAGTATTTAAGTTAATAAAATCAATTTTGTATCTTCGTACATTTTCAACTGCTGTGACGTCACTCGTGCATATTTTATGTATAGAGCTATTTTTAATGCTCACCAACGAAGAAAACAAAGTCTCACCTTTGTGACCACTGTTTTTTGTCAACGTTTGGTTATAGATATGCCATTGCAAAGGCAATATTTCCTGGCTTATTATGCCCTACTTTTCGAAAAGCCAATAAAAAATCTATGCATGTTCGTGCTAAGGAAGTTTTGAGCCACTGAAGCACAATTCAAACAAACTGGTATGCGAGCGCGGCAATTTCCGCTGAATCTAGTGGCACACTGCAAATGGAACTGGGGGTCTAAAAAGGCCACTTTAGGTGTTTCATATATTTTTTCCATACAAAAATTGTGAAATGCTAAATGGTTACATGATTCATCTGATTTCATCATAGTAGAAAACAGCAATTTTGACAATTTTCAATAGAAATTTAGACGGGCAATTGGCCCACCACACTTACCCACCACTGCAACTCCTGTGTAGCCAGGATCGACAGTGGTAACCATCCGCAAAAACCCTTTGATATGATCTCAGGAGTGCCCGGGGGACATGCTAATCTGTCTTGGAACCCGCAACGAAATTAATCAGAAGATTGTAGGAGTAGGAAGTATTCTAGTTTCTCTCCCCAAGCAAAGCGGGAGACAGCAAAAATTGTGATGACAAAAAGTCAGAATTAAAGGGGAAGCACCACGGGAATAATATGTTTTTTTTTTCTTTTTTTTTTATGACTACAAGACAGAATGTAATTAAATGTTTTAATTTATAATATGACAATTGATTACAATGCATTTATAATGACAAAAAAGTGTTGCATTGCTTCCAATAGTACTTATGACAAAAACGTTTGAAAGCTCGGAAGTTCTTAGCGCAGCCCACGAGATCTTCATAGTACACAACCCTAGAAACACAATGGACGCTGTTCAACATTTCGATTCTTTCGTCATACCAGAGATCACACTCCCAGAGTATGTGATGAGCAGTTTGTTCATAAGGGCTACCTTCGGTCGAACACTCGCATAGCGGAGACGAGACTAATGTAAATCCAAATAGTTTCGCTTTAAAGTTTCCGTGTCCTGTCAAAAATTGTGCGACGTAGTGGTCTATTTCTATCCATTGCTTCGAGAGTCGATCGCGTACCGAAGGGAAGAAATTATATAGGTGACGCCCTTTGATAGTGTTGTCCCACTCAATTTTCAAAAAAATTTTCAATAGAAATGCTTAAAATGGCGTAAAACATAATATGAGTTGAAAAAAATATATGAAACATGATATAAAACACACCTAACTTAGCCTTTTTAGACCCCCAGAAAACATTAAGTGGTTTTCCCCGATTACACTAGCTGGTCTAAAACAGCCACGTCAAGGTAATCGTCCTATGAAACATCATCTTTTGAAGAAGTTGCTCTTAAGAATTTTGCAAGTATTAACATATTTTGTTTCTTGATTGTACAGAAGAAAACGTATCTAAGTGCTAATAGAAATTGATAAAACTTAAAATATCCACCAATCAGATTTAATGAATTAATAGCTTCTTTATAGCATTCAGGGGGAAAATCATGTAATGTTTTCTGGGGGTCTAAAAAGGCTACCTTATATAGTGTTTCATATTATGTTTCATATATTTTTTTCAACTCATATATTATGTTACTGTAATCAGTAACTTAACTTTTAATAATTCTCACAATTAACAATAATTAATAAATTCTTATTATGTTTATCATTTTACGCATTTCTATTGAAAACTGTAAAAAATGTAATTGGTGGAAGTTGTTGCAATTACTGTTACAGCAACTTCTTCAAAAGTAAACGTTTCATAGCACAGACACACACTTAGTGAGGCCATTTCAGACCTGTTGATCAGTAGAGAATTATTGAACTAAGTGGAACTCCTTTACTTTTTTAAGTTATTTTTAATTTACATATTTTCCCCTAAGTGGAAGTATGTCGCGTAGTAATATTGTTAGTAACGTAGATTATAAGCGGATAGATCTTCTGACTGTGGTTGCTGTAAAAAGTCGACAACCTCGGGAAAACTTAAATGACGACAATAATTAATAAACCACGATGACATCCGCAAAAGTGGTTCAAGTCGCAAATGGTTGTAGGTACAAAAATCTATGGGAATTTGTGTCGCATACTAAAAGTATAGTTTAAAAACTGAAAACTAAAAAATAACACTCACCTGTGTACCGAATACACATTCCTGTGCTACACTGCAGGATCAAGACCCACGTAATATTATTGTTGTTCGGACAACAATCTTTGTCCTTCCGCAAAAAAAAACTATACATGAAACGAAGCCGGCCAGTCGCACCAATTTAATTGGCAGCAATTTTCAGCAATTTCAATAGATTTAACATGATTTAATTTCATATAACTTTAACATCGTTCTCCTGAGTGCAATTTCACGGGCGGTTTTAATAAAGCTTCGAAAGATTATCTAAATGCGACCTTTGACCTTATCGGGATTCGAGTTCAGTGTCCTATTTTAAGGTCAGCTTCACTCATCGAGGCCCGGGCCTTTACCCCAAACTAAAGCTTTAAACTTTCTTAAGCGTTTAGTAGTATGTGAATGAGTTTTAAATCATTCTAAATTAAATCAAAGTGATCGGTATGTCTAATATAAATAAATAATAAAACACGTTTAATTTGACTAATTAGGACATACACTACAAGTTGTTATATACATTACAATAAAAACACAACAAAAGAATAATAAAATAAGATAAATAAATAGCATAAAATGGTAAAGGAATAATATTAAACATTTAATACCATTCATTCAATGGTAGTGTAACACTGTTGGTAGGGAGCGTTCAAATTAAAGACCAGTCTTCCAAGTTAATATATATATATATATATATATAATATGCAAATAGGTTAGGGTCGTGAGGTCTCGTTCACAAAATAGCCTGTTGTACCTTTTAAAAATCGGCTTTACTATCCTGCAAACTGATGTAAGCAGAGGCAGGTTTCCTATGTCCTATGTGTAGCCAGGCAGGTAGGTAGGTAGGTAGGTCCGATATGGTCCAGGTAGTCGGACGGGTCGTAGGCAGATCAGGGATTTACAATCCTGTTATAGTTAACGCCGATATTTTATCTACCGTAGCGGAGAACCCTAGAATCAGCAACTAGAAATTTTGGAATGTGTCCAATTTCCCAATTTGACTGCGACATCACGGTTGCGAATTGATGGTAAGTAGCGAGGAAGAAAAGCGCGATTAATGCAAAACTAGCAATCAGTGATGAGGCAGTCATACAGCATAAGCAGTGAAACAATTAAAAAAAACGGAGAAGAAACGATTAAATCGTTACAGTTGAGCGTGAAAGATCAAATTAATAGGTAGATTTAACATTGTCGGTTCAAATATAATAATAGTATTTCTAAGTAAGTTTAAATAGTATAAAAGAAATATCTTTCATACGCAACGGAATAATCCAATTACTATATTTATATTCTATATACATTATAAATAATAGGCAATTGAGGGAAATATGAAATCGGTCAACGCTATAATTTTTGACCGTTACAAGATTAAAAAGATAATTTGAAATATAGGTTATCAAATCAGTGTAATTACTATAAAATCAAGAAAACCAACAATCAGTTTTACGTGTACACTACATACATGCATTAGAAATAATAGATAACATGATTTAAATACAATTTGATGAACAATGACTAGGCATTTTAAAGTCTAACAAAGATATTAAAAAGATATGCAAAACTCACCCAATCGGGGATAAAATACACTTTAAATGCTTAGGTAATATTAGGTATTCAAATATAATTTTTTTTTTAAATTGAATTAGAATTTAACGTAATTCTTAAAATTGGGTCTCTTCACGACTAGATCAG
Source organism: Phengaris arion (assembly GCA_963565745.1). NCBI lineage: Eukaryota > Metazoa > Arthropoda > Insecta > Lepidoptera > Lycaenidae > Phengaris > Phengaris arion. The sequence goes on from OY751432.1 coordinate 5,508,863, forward strand.
CTGTGTAATTAATCAGCTGGTGAAAAACATGTCGGCCCCGTGCAGTCTACCAGTATGAAGTTCGCAAGTCTTAACTACCTTCATCGTATCAATTACAAGTATTAGTAAAAATACAGCGCCTGACGAAATATTGTAGCAACAATTAGACTAGCAATTAGTTATGGTGGTTTTTTAAGGAATAAAATATAAATGAGTTATTTGCTTTCAACATATTTACAATAAAGTCTGTAAGTTTTCTAGTCAATTCAAGTAGAAAAATCTGTGTGTCATGTAAAACAACAACAACACAAGACAAGTCGTTACAGTAGGTTCCGTTGTGTGAAAAGTAAGATTATAATTTAGGATAAGAGTTATTAAGTTATTTGTTGCACTACAATTTTTTAATGTGTTTATGATAAGATCACCAGATAGGATATTTAATTTTTAGTATTTTTAGTGGAGTAAATAACATTACGTCCAATTTCTGTAAAAAAGTATTAACGTCAGAGCTAGGTAGGTACCCTGTAGAGTCTAGACAGATTACTATTGAGTTGCAGATTGGAATTTCTATTCCGCAACATTCAAAAACATTGTCAGCTGCGTAATTAATTCATATATATGGTAGGTCCATACGAAGCAAACCATTTTTTATAATAATGCATACTCCTCTGTTCTTCTTATTACTTCTGCAGTAGCTAGAAACCACTCGATAACCTGTTAATTTTATATTTTTTAAGCTATTTGAATTCGAAAACGTCTCTGTGAAACAAAGGACATCAAATTCGGCGGATAGTTCCGAAACTATTACGTCAGTCTTGTTTTAAGAGTAGCCCTGATATATTCTGATGTAATAGTTTAATGTACAAATCTGTTTTATGTAACTTATTGCGATTAGTTAGTTCGCAAGATAAATTGTTTTCATTTGAACTTATTAATGTGTTAGTTATCATATTATTAGATATGAAAAAACTAATTATTTTTATTATTAATAGCCGGAAAATAATACGGAATAGTCCCTTTAAGAGGCCGAGCTGGTATAGTAGTCAATGAGTCCCGTAGTTTACCAACTCCTTAGTGCATTTTAATATAAAGAAAAATTCCTCCAATCGTAAATGTTTACAGTTGTGTTAGTTTTTTATTTATACATAATATATGTTCCGTTATAATCTAATTATCGATGACAGTGACAACAAAATTTAATAAAATAATTGTAAAACTAATTATCGACGTGCAGTTTCTTAAAAATATCAAAAAAATTAAGAATTTTCAAAATTTGTGGGATTTGCAACATGTTATTTAACTTTATACACTAAGAACAAATGAAGGACAAGCAAGACCTCTTAAGACGGCACGTAGCTCTATCATGACTTCCGTAGGGCTTCTGTCGTGTTCTCCTACTGATAGTATAATTCTGTCCTCTTCTGTAAGTTTAAATTGTGCCATTGTATTCAATAGTTCTCGTGTAGTAGCTCCAGGCTTGATAAATTATATTATTTTATAATTATGGAATGTATTATTTGCTCTTGATTTTATTAATTTAAGCGCTAAATTTTTAATACATTTTAAGAACGCTTAATATAAACGATCGAATGTATAATTGAATACGCGCCAAGCTTCCATTAGGTATTATATATAAGATGATGATGATGATGACTGTAAGTTACATAATGGCATATGCTTGCAGTTCTTTAACCAATGTTGAAATTTCCAAACGCGTATCTTAAATATCAAATCAATCTTAAATTTCCAAACGCGTATCAAACGCGTAAAGACTGAGGAGTTCTGTTAAGTTCTTTTGGATCCAGGGTATACCTTGGTGCAGAATCTTACTTTCTGGTAGCATATGGTTGGATTAATTCCGAAAAAGTTAAAATCACTATATGTATGTGTCCATATAAATTTCGAGGATTTCCCTCGGTTCCTCCTGGATGCCATCATCAGGTTACCACTTTGGTGACAACGATACCAACCAACCAATCGTTCTGTCGACTACTTTGGAGAGTTCAAATAACTTTACTTATTGCGAGGATTCACTAGTTCACCCAATTAAACTTATGTTCTATAACTGGTGTATGAAGTCACTTAGTTAGAAAAACTCTATCTATATCTGTAGAATTGCTCCATATCAATAAACCATACCTCAGAACTGATGCAACATAGCAATGATAGGCTGCCAGAACCGTTGGTAGAGTTGCTACTTGTCCGAGTCTACCGAGAACAAATGCAAATGTATTTATTTTGCCACAAACAAATTCCGTATGAGCCTTTCAATTCAAGTTCTCATCGATGTATAAACTTAAAAATTTCGTATTACATTTTTGATTAAATTATTCATTTCAATGTGAATATTATTACAATTATTAATAACGATGGTTATGTCATCAGCAAAAAGTGTACATTCATGATTAGTACTGTCAGGGAAATCTTTTAACGTAAAAATCTTATTAATGATGTGCCTAATTTCTGTGTACTGCTCTAACACCCGGTTTCTGAAAGGCTAATCAAATAGTTGATGAACTAACACGTTGTTGAGTTAACAGGCAGGTTAAATCAATTTACGTTTCTGACCCCCGGTTTCTGAAATGATAATCAACGCCAAAATCAACTAATCAGCGGTCAAATCTCTTGTCAAGTGTAAATTGAATTGCTAAAAGATTGACCAGTCACTTGATTTGATCAACGTGTTAGTTAACAAAACTAATGTCAAAAGAATGGTCAAACAACATGTCAAGCGCTGTTTTCGGTTTCTGGAAAGCTATTTAAGGCTTGTATCTGTCATGTCAATTTGATCAATGATTAGTAAATTTTTCACTAATCAGCGTTTCAGAAACGGGAATTGATTTAACAAGCCTGTTAACTCAACAACGTGTTAGTTCATCAACTATTTGATTAGCCTTTCGGAAACTGGGTGTAATTAGTTCAAAATTTACTTATCATTCATCATCTTGACATGACACATTTACGCCTTAAATACGAGGGCGGCACTGAAAATTTCGGGAATCAAGGAAGTGACACAACATTACTATTTAAAAATGTATTTATTGCTTTTCGAAGTATTCTCCGCGAAATTTGACACATTTTTCCATACGATGGAACCAATCATTGAAGCAACCATTCCATTCGGAAGTTGGGGTCTCCAAAATGGCCGTTTTGTAGCTTCTTCAGGTGATTAAAATCTCTGACCACGCAATTTATTCTTTATTTTAGGGAAAGTATAGAAATCATTAGGGCTTAGGTCGGGGCTGTACGGCGGATGGTCTAATAATTCTATGATTTCTTGCTCTAAAAACTCTTTTGTTCTGTGCGTGGTGTGAGAACTCGCATTGTCGTGATGGAGGATTATGCGGCGGTTGCAGTTCTCTTTACGGAGTTCAGAATCGACCTGTGAGCTGTGGCAAACAAATGTTAGCATACCATTCTGCATTAACCGTTCTTTGTCCCTCAAGAGGAATAGTCGCAACATGGCCGGTTTTGTAGACAAACGTGGCCACCATTTTTTTTGCAACACTCCGTGAACGAACAATTTTTAGTTGGCTTTAACTGATTTTCGAACACCCAAACTCGTGACTGGTTTTTTGTTTCGGGTTCGTACGCGTATATCCAGGATTCGTCACCTGATACGATGTTGTATACAGCATTTGAGGATCCTGCGTGGAATCTTTCGAGAGTTCTGACGCACCAAGTAACGCGAGCCGCTTTTTGCTTTTCACAGAGCAAATGCGGTATCCATCGGGAAAACAACTTTTTTACACCTTGTTCATGCAAGATTATTTGTATTTGACTCATACCAATGTCTAAAGTTGCCTGAATTTCGCGGTATGTCACATGTCGATCTTCCTCAATCAGATCCGGGGATCATCACTGAGCTTGACACGTCCACGTTGAAATTCAGCAAACCAGCGATAAATTGTGGTTTTGGATGGGGCTTCATCACCAAATGCAGAAATCATCCGTTCAACACACTGTTTTTGTGTTAAACCACTTCGAAAGTCATAATAAATCATCGCTCTAGAATTTTCTCGAGTCAATTCCATTTTCTCAACGACTAAACAAGTTTGACAAGACCTTGTAAAACCGTGGCAACCGTGAAACTTTTACTTGAAAACAAGCGTCGCCGCCTGTCTCCCACCAATGAACTCCACTACATAAGAAATAATAATACATACACGAATTACGCACACTAATTAACAAATCACACCTAGAACAGAGAGCTGCGATTTGGTACTCACACTACGTTGAGTCTGTAACGTTACGACACAACCACATGCTCAAAATTCACACGCACGCTAGGGCTTGCTATGGTCGATAGGAATTTTCGATAATGAAATTGGTCAAACTTGAATCTTGAATTCATCTTAGCTTCAGTTAGATTCACGATTTAAGAGCCCTAACTTTTGAATGCGGCGGGGGGAGTAGCGAGGCAAGTATGGTTGCGCGTGTACAACATGTGCATCCCCACGGATAAGATAAATGAGGTTGGATTGGCAACCGTCATACTTTTACTTGAAAACCAGCGTCGCCGCCTGTCTCCCACCAATGCACTCCACTACATAAGAAATAATAATACATACACGAATTACGCACACTAATTAACAAATCACACCTAGAACAGAGGGCTGCGATTTGGTACTCACACTACGTTGAGTCGGAAACGTTACGACACAACCACATGCTCAAAATTCACACGCACGCTAGGGCTTGCTATGGTCAATAGGAATTTTCGGCAATGAAAATGGTCAAACTTGAATCTTGAAATCATCTTAGTTTCAGTTAGATTTACGATTTATGAGCCCTAACTTTTGAATGCGGCGGGGGTAGTAGCGGGGCAAGTATGGTTGCGCGTGTACAATATGTGCATCCCCACTATTTTTGCCGAGGGCTCATCGTAAATCGTAAACCGTCCTGTAGCTATTGGTAATTGAATGAAAAATTTTAATAACGGGAGCACTAGTAATTTTATACTAACTAAAACATTGTGTCAAAGGCGAATTTAATTGGTATTGGGATAGAAAATTAAAAAATATATATATAAATATCAACATGTATTACCTTTATTTGTAAACAAAAATAATTAGAAAATCAAAGCAAAAAAAGAAGTCGATGGTCGATAATAAATATTATGTAGCAAAAAAAAAGACTAGCAAAATTTTACTACAGAGAACAGTAGTAACTCATTCTGAAGAAAAATAATTTGTCGATAAATCATCGATCACTGACTGCACTATCCAGGCTACCGAAGCGGACGTGACGCGAACGAGTCGAAAGGCGCGGTAATTTGGCTCGCTTCGCAACCCATTGCGCGTCAGATGTGTCTTCCCGCGAAATATTTGAGTACTTCACCAGCAATGTATATTTTCTGTGATTCTTGGCTTAACTGTCGTTTCTACTTAGAATTTCATAATTCGAACTAGTTTTTTGGGAAAAATACTAAAAAACTAAGGTTTTTATGCTTACCGATGAAAATAAATTCCTCCTTGTTTCATATTTGATGTCTGACTCTTTAATTTGCACATAACAATCGCACAACACGGCATTTTCAAAGGATTTTAGCGCTGCTCCGTACTGCGAGGCAATCAACAAGCGACTAAAAAGTATGAACGCGTGGTTCGGTTGAAGTATGATTGTTTAATCATACTTGTGGCGCGTCTGCCCCGCGCACATTGCCAATCCAACCTCATTTATCTTATCAGTGTGCATCCCCTCTATTTTTGCCGAGGGCTCATCGTAAATCGTAAAACGTCCTGTAGCTATTGGTAATTGAATGAAAAATTTTAATAACGGGAGCACTTGTAATTTTATACTAACTAAAACATCGTTTCAAAGGCGAATTTTAACAAGTCACATATATCTCTGCCATTAGTGACATATTTATCCTTATAATGCATTTTTGTGGGAGTTCACCAAAATTAAAGTTAGACTTTACATTTGACCATAGGCATTTCGAATTCGTCTTAATCATGTTTTCAGAGTCAACTATATATTTTTTATAATTTTCTAGTTCCATTAATTTTGAACGTTTTCTTAATAATTTAAAAGTTTCAAAATCTAAAGGGTTATTGTAAAGCTTCCATCGCTTATGATTTTTTCTTTTTTCATTAAGTAATTTTCTTAGAGGTTTTGTGTACCAGATCGGACAGGATTTAGTGGAAGATCGCACTACGCGTTTAGGAATAAATTTATTTAATTGATTATTTAATACGTTGTAAAATTTAAAAATACATTCTTCCATGGACAGTTTTTTAAAAAATAAATTCCAATTTATTTTGAAAATCTCATCATTTATGCTATCAAAATTTGCTAGATTAAGATTATATGCGGTATTATTATTTGGTTTGAGATAATCATTTAAATCTGCTGATATGGTAATTAACAGAGATTTATGATGGGCATCTTCTGGAATGGAAGTTAAAGGATCGTCACCACATGTTACTTCACAGTTTGTATTGCTGAATTAGATCAAGAATTCGATCGTTAATATTTTTAACGAAACTATGTTGTTTTAGATTTGTAAAAGCCATAAATTCATTCAAAAGTCGTACTGACGTATTGTTATTTACTGTTAAGGAAATATTTTTATATGAGGAATTCCATTCAGCGTCAGAGATATTGAAATCTCCTGTGACTAGAAAAATGTCATTGGGATAATCCACTATAAGTTGGTTTGTTATATCAAAAAATGTACCAAGGGCACCACGATGTCCAGGACCATGGGGAATGTAAATACAGCCAATATTGAGGTAAGATTTATTGCGGTTATTCAGGGGTATAGAGGTCCAAATACATTCAGAGGCGGTAGGGGATGGGGTAGGCCAGTTACGTTTAAAAGGGCGTAATGCGGATCTTATAGCGATAATCACTCCACCACCGCGAGAGACCCCGCTCACTTCGGAACGATCGCATCGATAAACTACAAAACTACTGTCAAAATATTCTCGATCATAGAAATCAGCTGTGAGCCAACTTTCTGTTAAGCAAATAAAGTCATATTCACTCTGAGCGGCCATAGATAGAAATGTATGAGATTTTGTTCGTAAGCCCCTAACATTTTGGTAATAGCCATTAATTAGTGTTAACATTGTTAATAATTAATTTAATTTGATATTTTAAAGTGGTCAAAAATACGAAAAAAAAACCTTGATGATAATCACAAATCACAAATGAAAAATCTAATGTTTTGGAAACAAGTATGAAAAAGAATATTTTGTAACATAAGCTAAAGCCTGTACATATGTTAGAACAAAAATAATAACTACATAAGCTAGAACTAAAACTTGTACATATAAAAAACGCAATATAAGAACAAAAATAATAACTACAATTACAGTTGTATTCAGTAATATTGGCATAAGACGAGCGATAAATATTTAGAGTTTTAAGTAAGAATAGTCACTTCAAGTTGTCTAGATCAATATCTTTAGAGATATATATAGCTTTTGATTTATCGTTTTTTCGCATCATAATCTTACAATCACGAACCCATAAGTAAGAATAGTTTAATTCCTTCTTCAGCTGTCTGGCTCGCTTCAGAAGAAGTTTTTTATTCGGAGTAAGATGGTCGCTCACATACAGGTTAAGTGATGGGCCCGAAAGGCCTATGTCTGCAGTAGTAAGACCACGACGAGCGCGAACCGCTGCCAGAAAGCCATCCTTGCGAACACGCTGAATAAACCTGACTATTATTGCCGGTGGTCTATTATCCGCAACACTGTCTTTGGTAGAATTGACGCTTGGCCTACCAAAACGAGGTACACGGTGTATGTGATCGATGTCCACAGGTTCTATAATAAAGCCGACCTTGTTGGATATGGAATGCAGTATGGTGACAAGGTTCTCGCCTTTACTCAAAGGTACCCCGGAGATTTCGACATTATTCATTCGTGACTGTTGATCTCGGTTTTCGTTTTCTTGCTTAAGACGTGCGACCGTTAATTGAGCAGCATCGAGGTCTTGTTGCAATTGACTTATAAGGGCTAACTTCTTTTCTACTTCTGTTAGCCTATCGTCAAAATAGCCGAGTCTAGACTCCATGCTACCCCAACTGTCTTTGAGTGCCTGCACACCCGATGATGTGGATTTTATATCGGTCTTCATATCCGAGAATTCCGCCCGAAGCGCCTCACTTCTTGCAATAATTCCAAGACTTGACCTTTCTGGTCGATTTGTGCAGAGCTTCGGCATAGGACGCATCTCCATGCTGCTTTTTTTTCACTGCTTAATTTACGGTAGCTGGTCTCTGATATACCGGAACAAGCATAATGAAGGACTCCAAGACAGGTATTACATGTAACATAGTCAGTAGCATCTTCGTTGCACTTAATGCAAATCATATTTAAGTCAATTAAAATTATAAACTTTTGTTGGTATTTTTGGCAGTATTAGAGGATTTTTTTTTCCTTCACTGGCAACACTAATAATGTCAATGTCACCGAAGTTGTCACTTGTCACTTGATATTTGACAGTTATGACGATTGACGACACAATCTTGACACTTGACAGTTAAGAATATTATTATTTTTCTACCTCCAATACACCAAACAAGCAAAAAATAATTGAACGTTTAGTTTTGTTTTGGTCAAATTTCATTGAAATTTCAAGGAAATATTGTTTGCCCACAGTTATCCAAGCTAGCGAAACACTAAACTACGTTTTATGTCACTTTTCAATGTTCGAAATTCACTTTTCTTAATGTTTATGAAAAAATAAACAGGAGCGATCTTAATACCGTGTATAGCTTTGACGTATTTTATTGATGTTACTTAGTCAAAGTCATTGCTCCCTCTTTAAACTACAAAAGTTTCAAAGAAGCACGAGACATATATCCCAGGAATACAATAAATCCTGATCGATCCTTGATGTGATTCCTAAAACAGTCTGGTATCAAAAACAATTTTATGCCATGTGCATAAAAACGTATAACGTAACTCCATCTAATATAAAATCTCTACCGTACAATACATTCAAAAAGGAACTTATGAAATGGTTAATAAACAAAAAGTTCTATTCAGTCAATGAATTATTTAATAGTTAATTATTAAACCTTTTGTAATTTCGGAAATTTTATGACATCTATTTTTTGACATTGATTCTAATTTATATATTTTTGTTAATTAATTTTGACTTGAATTATTTTAAAATGGTTTTATTAATATTGACTTTATTGAACATTATCATTTGTTTATTTTCCATCGTAAGATGAAATTTTTATTTTATTATAATCAATTACTTAATTTTTATGATATGATGTAAGTTGTGTAAGTTGTGTTAACTGTTGACATTATTGTTCAATGAAATTGAAATAAGAAATCATGTTAAATAATAATAAGTACAATAATGATAAAGTTTACAGAACCATACGATATACTTTTCTTAGGTACTGTCACAGAATACATAATAGTCCAAGTACAGAAGACTCACTCCGAAGAGTCATTTAAAGAAATAGGGACTCTTGCTACGATACTATTAAGTTCAATTAAGATCGCGCAGAGCTTTTTTTTTTCGAAAGGGTCTACGCTAAGGGTCGGGTTAAGACCGCTGTAGCTACGTCGTGGTCGTCGTCGTACGTACGGTGGCTAGTTGATTAGGTAAGAGACGATGAGAGTGTTTGACCCTCCCTAACATCACCCGGGTGATGTTCAGACCGGATATTGGGGACAGCTACGGGTTGTAAGCTATTTTTATGACGGGAGAGACGCGGGTCTCTCCTGTCCAGGGGTCCGACCCCTTCCTCACTCTCTGAGTAGTGAGGTTGCTTGCGCGCGGTAGCAAAAACTAACAGCGTGCGAGTTATCGCGATAGAGGAGCTCAAGATATTGTCGGTTTCGATACTGAGAGGGTCGTCCCTCTCCCCTTCCGCGTACGGTCGGGATGACTCGCGCGCGTAAGTTCTAATGTCGATGAGGTTCGAGGTATTGGTAGAGCTCTCTATATCAATATCGCGGTCGCGGTCACTATTTTGTAGTGTACCTAGGCTACTAGGATGCGAACTCGAACTCGGATTCGGATTCGGTCCCGTGTTTTGGTCGGACTGTATGTTTGACGTGTTGTCGTGTCGGATGTGGGACCTCGGGGTAGTCGCCGGCTTCGACCCCGGTGCGATACTAACTTCGCGGGTGCCTGTGATTTGTGTTTACGTAACTGTACACAACACGTTACGTATTTTGTGATCGGGTTGATGGGATCGGCTAAGATATGCTTAGGCCGCTTATACAGGTGTCGGAAAGTCTGTGCGTCGTGGTTGTAGTCCAGGGCCTTTTGGATAACGGGGTTTGGATGTTTTTTGCCTTTATCAAAGAATCTCTCTACGAGTTCTTTTAATGGAGCGTTTATGGTGACGAGTTCGCAGTCTCTATGCGAGTCGATGTTACACATGTAATAGGGGGCTCCTGTTGCCATGCGTAAAAACCGTGTTTGGACTTTTTGCAATCGGTCCAATTGAGACTCGCTTATTTGTGCGAAAGAGATGCACGCATAAGTGAGTATCGTTCTTATGCATACTTAATATAATGTATGCTTATGTCTTAGGGACATTTTGCTTCGCGAATTAAGTAGCGGATATAATTTGAAATGTACAAATTTCGTGTTTGGGGATGTCGCTAGTGTACAGGTTATATAGGGTGGGCGAGAGGACCGAGCCCTGCGATACTCCCGCCTCCATATATCTTGGCGACGACAATGCACCTCCTACGCGGAAATGAAACTTGCGATTTTTAAGAAAGTTACTGATCAATAAAACAAGATTATCGGGTATGCCCATTTGATAAAGTTTGTATAACAATCCGTTATGCCAAATTTTATCAAAAGCTTATGCAATGTCAAAGAATACGGTGCATGTCGTCTTCCTGTCGTTTTTGCTAGAAATTATGTACTCCGTTAAGCGGTGTACTTGAGCGGGACAGCTGTGCATTTTGCGGAAGGCAAACTGCTCGTCTGGAAGGAGTTTTTATCGGTTATGACGTCATTGAGGCGCCTTTTTATTACTCTTTCATAGACCTTTCCAAGGGAGTTAATGATACTAATTGGTCGGTAGCTACCAGGGTTTCCCCGGTTTGTGTATACCTATGACAATAGCTACTTTCCTAATCTCTGGAAATGAACATCCTACTAAGAGGGCGTTAAAGATGTTCACTAGGAGTTGAATTAGCTCGGACGGTAACATTTTAAGTGTTTTTTTTTGAAATACCGTCATGGCCTGGGGCCTTTTTGGCATTCATACACTTTATAATGTTATTGACATCCTCCGAGTCCACCATCCTCACCCTATCGTCATCAGGTGGCCTCGAGAGTCAGCTGTTGACCTCGCTATTCACTAAGCTAAGGTGCTCGGGATCAATTAGGAGAGTACTCGGCCGGCACTATTGTTCGAAATTATCAGCTTGCAGGCATTCGGCCTTGTCTATGTCTTCGAGTACAGGAGGACGATTTGGTCTATCTAACGGAGGCATGTCGCTCTCGCAAGTCGATCGCAACTCTCGGCTTTGCGCTGTTTGATCTTAAACTTTACTTCGCTTTCGTAGTGACGAAAGGATTTCATCCACTCTTCCGACGGGTAGCGATCATATGTGCGTTTGGCCGCATTACGGAGTCTGATGGACTCCTGTATGTCCTCTGGGAGGGGCCAACGGCCCTTGGGAGTCGTTGGCATCTCCCTAGATGAATTTTCTATGGTCGCTACTAGGTGATCGGTCAACTGGGAGACGGCCTCTATGGCTGTCTCTTTACTATCTAAGGTATCGGGAATTTTATAAAGGTGACTAGATTGGAGGACTTTGATGTTCTTCGCTAATAATTTATAGTCTACGATCTTTCTAGTACTATAATTGTTGGGGTTAAGACTACCATGTGTGATCGTGTGGTGGCTCTAAGAGAATACAATGTAAGGATTTTTTTATAGTAGATAAGAGTACCTCCGAGTCGGGGTCGAGTACTATCGTTTCTGACTATTTTGTAGTTTGCTATTTTTGGGCTCCTCATACTAGGTTTTTAAAACGTCTCCTGTATTAGAAGAATGTCGACATTATGACTGCTTACAAAATCGCGAATTTCACTTATGTTATTTCTAATGCCGTTCGTGTTGAACGAAACTACGCGTAACGAGTGCGGCTTTGTCCTTCCCGAAGGCTCGATTAATTACCTTAGTGCCCTCCGATGGCGACCCACCGCGAGTCTGAGCCACAGCCCCGCTCAGCCGATCAGGGTTCGGCCTCTCCGCCGCGCCCTTTGCGCCGCACTGCGGAGGTGTGCGCCCCGCGCCCACCGTCTGCACCGTCTCCTGTGAGCACACACTCGCCCCCACCTCCTCGCCGGCCTCCCCGCCGGAAGAAGACCACAGAGGGGTAAGTACCCATAGTCTGGGTGGCCCCGCGTCTGCCCCGTTGTTGGCTAACATGCCCCCGCACCCCGCGCCTCCTGCACTGTTACGAGTGAAATTAAAATAAAAGAGATTTTCCGTGACAATATATATTTAAAAGAAATAAGGGGTCGTGGGCAGAAGGCCGTACGGTCTGGTCTAGCCTCTTGGTGTCTGAAGGGTATCGTAGGGGCTCTAAACCACCTGGGAACTTAGCTGAGGAATCCAGGTGTCTAGCACGTGGCGAGAGAGCGAGATGGGGCTCCAACTTCTGGAAGCGTCTCCCTGTCACCGCTACCGCTGCTGTCCGTTCGTCGTAGGTAGATCGTCCGATTTTAAATCAAAGATTCAGTCCGGAACATCTAGCGGCACTCTGCACTCCAGACGTGGGAGAATGCTAAGCCCTGTTTAATCGGTGCCTTGTAGTTGGCGGTGCTTGTGCCCGAAACCAAGTTCCTGAAAAATTCACGATAAACGTGTGGGTAGGAATCCGGTCCCACAGCCAGTGTGATTTTAACCCCAAACGATCAAAATCACGGGCTGTGTGGCCATTACAATATAAATAGATGATATACAGAATAATTAAGGCATGGATACAAATATCCTAATATTTTAACAATGCAAGAACGTGAGATGAAACTACAAATGATAGCACGTGGTATGGCCAATCAAATAATTGACAACTAATTTTACCAAGATGATAATTTACATAAAAGAATAATGCGTTTTAATACAAGCATGATTTTCCAAACATTCACAACACAGATATTCTAAATTACTCACCGTGATACACGGGATTAAGAAATATAAGATACACTGGTATCTGGAAGAACTTCAACAATAAGAATTCGGCAGGAGAAAGAAGGCCCTGTCATCTCGCGACAGACCTTATATACTCCTACTGACATTACGTTTTTTTTTTAACTGACAACTAGCGGTAATGTATAATCCAACTGCCACAATAAAGGAATATTGGAGATGAAGCTCTAGTTAGAAACGTTTGCCAATAGATGGCGTCGTCTAACATAAATGAGCTATTAAAGTTAGCAATAACAGCCAATAGATGACGCTAGGAGCGTCGTTATTAGTTATAATAATGCGTTAAAATGTAGCTATGCTACAGCACATGTCAACAAACGACCGAGGCAGGAAATCTCCTCGGATGTCTCGCCGCCGGCCAAGCGTGCCGATAGTCCGGCTACCTACGCCGCAGCGACCACGGCCTACCGGTCAACACGCCCACCGAGGAGATAGCAGCCGAGCTCACCACCAAGGGATATGAGGTAGAGCACGTGTCCCGAATCCTTGCCAGGAAGTACCGACCCGGGTGTACCTATTTCGTTTTACTTAAGCGAATCCCGAACCTGGTACCCGGCATCTACCAGGTACCTGAGCTGTTGAACATGCCGGGCATCAAGGTGGAAGCCTGGCGTGGGAAGAGTGGCCCCACCCAGTGTCACCGCTGCCGGCAGTTTAGGCACTCCAGCCGAAACTGCCACCGCAAGCTGGCGTGCGTCAGATGCGGCGAGGAGCACGCCGCCTCTGACTGCCCCCGACCTGCAACCGACCAGCCCACTTCCATAAACTGCAAGGGGCCTCACCCTGCCAACAGTCGGAACTGCCCGGTATTCCGTCGGGAGGCCAGAAATCGCCACGCGGGCCCCATTGCCCGCAAAACTCGGCCCACGAATCGGGTAAGTCACGCCCCCACAATAACCGAAAGAGAGTTTTCACCGCCGCCACTCACCGCCTCATCTCTAATGGTGGAGGCAAATGACCCCACTCCCCGCTCCACCGCTTCAGCCGCCCCTCCCTCGTCAGCTCGGAAGCAGCGGAAACGGACTAAAACCAAAAAGAGGGTAAAATCCGGAGCGACCTCCACTGCCGCCACGGACTCGGAGTTCGAACTCTCGCTCTCCCCCTCTCCCCTGTTGTAGCCGCCCCGCCGGCTGGTGATGCCACTGAGCCCGCAAACCCGGTGGTCACAACCACCACTCTGCACGTGCACGTCACGTGCCCCCCCTTCTTCTCACCGCCGTGAGTCCCCCAGGACCACGGCCCAGCTTCTTAAAGCTCTACTCTCCCTGGCCTTGGATGCCTTCAATAGAACCCTGGCCGGGGAGGAAATCCTCCAAACCCTATTAAGGGTCCTCCCCAAGAGGGCCACCCTCTTCGCACAACTCATCTCCCTATGGCTCCCCACGCCCTAATTTGCCAAAGGTCGTCCACTGGAACGTCCGGGGGGTCCGCGGCAAGGTCACCCCGATTCGCCACCTCCTTCGGGAGTACGAGGTGGACGTCGCCTTGCTGAGCAAGACCCTCCTGTCCCCTCAGGACCGTTTCAGTGCCCCCGGTTACCATGTCTACCGCCAGGACTTTCTGGGGGGTGAGCGGGTGTGCAGAGGCCTCGTCGTTCTGTAACTCCCATAGTGCGCGCGCGTAACCAGATGTTTGTATTCGCTACGTCGTAGCCCGTTGCTCCGTATCAATACGTCGTAGCCTTGCTACGTGCCGCTACGTGCCGATCCCGCGTTAAGAGCAGTGACTACAAACTCTTAACAGCGTTCTTCAATACACACTTTATTCGTTAGAATAAGGTGTGGAGTGTTGACAGGCTGAGGAGTTGCCCTGCGTTTGGCCTCCCGTTGGAATTCGTTCCAACGTTGGGTCACGGGGAGCCAACCCTCAAAGTTTTATCTCGTGCAAAGTAAGTACACTATAGTGACTACTTTTGACACTAAATACGTGTTAAGTGTTTAGTTTTACCTGTTTCTGTGTGAGTACTTTTTATATTAACTTTTTCCCGTATGTGTGAACATTTTGTGACATGTCCACGTACCTAGTACATACTTAGTACATATTGTACTAATACCATGGCCGACCGTGGTTCGCGGCCGCATAGCCGCGACCGTCCCAGCCATTCTCGCGCCACCTCAGGGTCATCGCGCAGTTCCACCTCGTCGAACCTCACCTCACTTTAACCGCCTCGTAGGCCTCACCGCCGCAAGAGGAACGCCGTGCGGTAAGTGTACCCGCTCCGAGGGCCCTCGCACCAGCCCCCTCGTCGAGCACCATGCCCCCGCCCCCTGCCCCTCCCGTGCAGGTTACCAAGCGGCAACGACAGAAGGTGTCATCTGACATCTCTCCGCCTGCCGTACGCGCCGACCGTCCGGCCACGTACGCCGCAGCAACTTCTGCCGCTCTGACCGAATCCGGATCACCATTGGCCTCGACCTCGAGGGCCCCCTCGCTGATGGATAAGACCACGGCGACGATCTCTGCTACCGCGACGAAAACAACCTCGCCGCCGCCCCCGCCTCCTCCCCGTTGCCCACCATTCATAGTCGAGAAATTGGACAACTGAACTAGCCATTTCCGTATTATAAAGGAGCTCCTAGGACACGCGCCAAACGCAAAGCCCTACGGCCAGGGCGTGAGGTTCATCCCGCAGGGCGAAAAGGAGTACCGGGTCGTACAACGGTACCTGGTCGACCTAAGCCAGTCTATACAAATTAGCTGGTACTCCTACGCCCTACCACAGGAACGAGGACTTAAGGTCGGCATCCACGGTCTTCCGGTCAACACCCCCACCGATGAAATTGCCGCCGATTTAAATAACCTGGTATACGAGGTGAACCTGGTATACGAGAACATGTATCCCGGATACTTGCTAGGTGTTCCTGCGTCTCATCGGGCCGGGCTGGCTAACTGGTTTCTTCACCGCGCGCCCCCTCTTACGCGCGGCCCCCCGCGCGCGACCTCCCGCGCACGCCCGCGGCTTAGCGGATGACAGCGTCGCGAGCCCGTGCACTCCTCACGGGGAATTCGCCCGACCACCTCCGTACGCGACGCACGCACCGCGGCTATCATACCAGTACCTATATTATACAAGTACACATCGAAGCAGTATTTTTATTTGGTGGAGACCACCAGCACTACCCCTGGAGCTCTGCCCCAACAGTGGTCCTTCGAAAGGAAAACAGAAGAATAGCCGTCTTATTTGCTGCGAAGCGCAAATATCGTTCGGACTGGACTTTGGACCGAGACGCCCCGACAAGGAGTTGCGCATGCGCCGATCGCGCCGCATTCCACGTGGACGCGTACAATCGAAAGACAATCAAGGAATAATTACATTAATTCTGAGTGAGTCCGTTCCATTATCCTTTTTTTCCTGCTTTTTTTTAAAACCTTTTTTCAGGAAAATAGAATGTGCTACATGGATCAGTCATATGTGATCTCTTCATACGTAGCCTAATCATACATTTATTATTTTCAGCTTACAACAATTCATTATCATATCAAAAATCAATTAAAAATTGTAAAAATAATATCTCCAAATTTTTAGATAACATTGTCAGTGCGTAATCACCGAACATGTGCTCGCCATTGTTCTATTGTTAATTTTTTCCATACCACTTAATGCAATAGGCATATAAATCTTATTATTTATTATTTATTTACCGCAGGCTATTTACGCATTTATTTCATCATCTGGTTTATTTGCCTGTATTTTGAAGATAATACTTGCATTCATAAATCTTCACGCTTTTGAACGCTACTTTCTTATTTTTCCTTTTTATTTCATTTATCTTTCTCTGCACTGCAGGCGCTTATTGTGCGCTAACTTATCATTATGTCTGAAGCTAAATTAAAGGAACTTGTTAAGAGGCGTGGTGGCTATAAAGCTAAGCTAACCTATTTTGCCAACTTTTTAAAATTGATACCTACTTCTCAATTGAGCTCTTTTCAATTATCCGAGTTGCAGTGCCGTGTTAATGTAATGGAAACGCTATATAATGATTTCGATACGTTACAGACGGAGTTGGAGTTGTTGTCGGAAAACACGGTCGAGGCATATGCTGAGCGGGATCAATTCGAGTAGTTATATTACGCGCAGATGGGCCACGCGCGGTCGTTGCTTGGCCCTCCGCGTTCCTCTTCCCCTGAACTTGTCTCCGCGGCTTCTGCTGGTGACAATCTCCATGGCTCTGGTTGCAAGCATGATTTTGTGCGCTTACCCAAGATTGACTTGCCTCATTTCAACGGCGACTATCAGCACTGGCTTGAGTTCCGAGATACGTATATTTCCCTTATTCATAATAATATTAGTATACAAGACATTAATAAATTTCACTATCTGCGTGCTACCCTAAAAGGCAGCGCAGCAGTTGTTATTAAAAGCATAGATTTCAAAGCCGATAATTATGCTATCGCTTGGCAATTATTAATAGATAGGTATAATAATGAAAGGTTACTTATAAACAATCATATTCAAGCTTTATTTAATTTTGAACCAATACTTAAAGAATCGAGTGCATCATTACGTAACATGATAGATGTAACTAATAAGAATTTAAGAGCTCTTGACACCCTAGGACAGCCTACTTCACATTGGGATACATTGATAATTTTTATGATGTCCAAAAAATTGGATGTTGTGACCAATCGTGAGTGGGAAGAATTCAAAAATAATTTAGATCAATATCCTAATTTAAAAGAATTTCTTAAATTTTTATCTAATCGAGCTGATTTAATTGAATCATTAAATTATAATAATAATACACACCCAAAACTAGCACATAATATAAATACAAAGCACATACAAGAAATTAATAAAAATAAAAACTATCTTACAACTACAATGCTAAAAAATAATTCTTACCATACTAATAACAAAATTTCTTGTGCTATGTGTTCACAAAATCATTATTTATTTAGTTGTCAATCTTTCAGAAATTTAGATGTTGATTCACGTATTAAAAAAGCATCAGAGAGCAATGTGTGTATGAACTGCTTACGACCAGGTCATACAGACAAGCGATGTAAACTTTCACATTGCAAATATTGCACACTTAAAAATAATACCCTCTTACATAGGGATTCAGATAATCAGTCAGTTAACAATATTGTATTGTCAACTAATACAGAAATATCTAAAGCATACAATAATCAGAACATTGTATTGCTATCCACAGCTATGGTGAACACAGCAGACGTCAATGGAAAGCTGCATCCTGTAAGGCTCCTGTTGGATAACGGCAGCACGTCCAACTTTATCACCCGAGACCTTTGTGAGAAGCTAGGCTTGTCAAAGGAAGGTACTACCTCCATAGTCTCAGGTATCAATGGTCAGATTTCTAATACCTCTGAAAGCTGTACTCTTACGGTTCTGTCTTGTTTTAGTAGTTATAAGGCGAATATAACTTGTTTTATTTTACCATTCATAACACAATCAGTGCCTGGGTCTTACGTGGATAAAAAACTTATAAATATCCCGCCAGGTCTTCAGTTAGCAGATCCTAAATTTTATGTGCCGTCAGCTGTTGATATCCTCGTAGGCGCTGAAATATTTTGGGACGTCTTATTATCCCATACAGTTAATTTAGGTAAAAATCAACCTAGATTGCAGTCTTCCAAACTAGGTTGGCTTATATCAGGGTGCGTGTCTCTACCTCATGGACGTACACATCCTTCTCTATGTCATTTTTCCCAGGACGTATGTAATCAGCTAACTCGGTTCTGGGAGCTTGATTCTGTTAAGTGTAGTGGCTCTTTTTCATCTGAAGAAGAGGCCTGTGAAAATATATTTCGAAAAACAATTCGACGTAATGACAATGGCCAATTCGTGGTCACTATACCGTTGAAGGACTCTCCCGAGTGCTTCGGAGACACATACGCAATGGCTAAATGTCAATTTCTCTCCCTAGAGCGTAAATTTGAACGCAACCTTATATTTAAAAATAGATATTTAGAATTCATGCAAGAGTATTTACAATTAAATCATATGACAGAAAAACCAAAATCAGAAATAAATAAGTTTCAATACTATTTACCTCATCATGGTGTTGAGCGAGAGTCGAGTACTACCACTAAGCTTCGCGTTGTCTTTGACGCGTCAGCCGCCAGCACCTCGGGTAGGTCTTTCAATGATATACACATGATAGGTCCTACAGTTCAAGAGGATTTACTATCTATTCTTTTAAGATACAGACAGCATAAATATGTTGTTACTTCTGACATAGAGAAGATGTATAGAGCCATTTTAATAGAGCCATCTCAGCGTTCTCTACAACAAATCGTCTTTAGATTTGATCCCTCAGAACCTTTAAAAACATATTATCTTAATACAGTGACGTACGGCACTGCTTCGGCACCGTATCTTGCTACTAAATGCTTAGTTTCCTTAGCAGAGCAGGCTTTAGACCCAAAGGTTAGTTACTCTATAAAGAGCGACTTTTATGTTGATGACTATTTGAGTGGCGGTGACTCTACCGATTCAGTCATAGAGCAATGTAGAGGCGTGATTGAAACTCTATCTTCTGCAAAATTTCATTTACGCAAGTGGCAGTCAAATAGTTCAAAAATATTAGAATCCATTACTAACTTTCTTTCAGAAAATACAGACAAAAAATTAAATTTAAATGTCGCTTCTCCTAGTAAGACACTTGGTTTATATTGGGACTGTAACTTAGATAATTTATTTTTCACAGTAGACTTAAATGTTAACCTCAAAGTTACAAAACGTAATATTTTATCTTTAATCAGCCAGGTGTTGGATCCGCTTGGCCTCGTCGGGCCATGCATAGTTCAGGGGAAATTTATTCTTCAACAGTTATGGATACATAAGTGTGGCTGGGATGAAGAAGTACCATCAGATTTAAAATCACAATTTCTTGAATTTATAGAGTCCCTTCCAGCTCTCAACTCTATTTGCATTCCTCGGTGGGTGTCTTGTAGCAATCCTTCCTTATTAGAGCTTCACACTTTCACAGACGCCTCAGAACGCGCTTATGGCGCGTGTGTTTACGTAAGGACGGTAGCAGTTGATGGCACAGTTTGCGTTCGCCTTTTAACTTCAAAGAACAAGGTTGCCCCAATAAAACCTACAACTATACCACGTATGGAGTTGTGTGGTGCGTTAATGGGTACACGACTCTTTCAAAAGGTACGCAGATCTCTTACTCTTAATTTCCATCATTGCTACTTTTGGTGTGACTCTACGATCGTGCTAGGTTGGCTCTCTAAACCACCTAGTAAGCTCGACCAATTTGTACGCAATAGAGTAAGTGAGATTCAAGAAATCACGACCGGCCAGACGTGGAGCTATGTACCTTCCAAGTGCAACCCTGCTGATCTTGCATCTCGGGGGGTGAGGGCTGATTACATCAGCTCATCCACTCTTTGGTGGTTAGGTCCTGATTTTATCAATCAGATTAAAATACAATTTCCCATTTTTCCTAATTTACAAAGTAATTTATTATTAGAAACAGCTTTATATACAGACAATCAGACAAACTTAAATAATATTATACAACTTCACCTAATTTCTAATTTAATACATAAAATGTCTTCCTGTACTAAATTAATCAGAGTAGTAGCCTATATACAGAGATTTATTTTTAATTGCAGAAATAAAGTTAAAACATCATTATATTTAACTTTTACAGAACTACAATCATCGCAGAATTTAATAATACAGACTGCTCAACACGAAATGTTTCCTGAAGAGTATAAAATTCTTAAATCAGGACAAACTTTACATAAAAAGAATCGTTTGATAAGTCTTTCTCCTTACATAGATTCACAGAACTTAATTCGTGTAGGCGGTCGTTTAGCAAACTCTTACTACGATTACAATGTCAAACACCCTATTTTATTGTGTAGTAAACACCACTTGACAAAAATTATCTTTGAAAAAGAGCACAAAGCACTCTTTCATGCAGGGCCTCAATTACTGTTGGCACATATACGTCTTACTTACTGGCCTCTAGCTGGAAAAAATCTTGCTAAGCACGTGGTGCGTTCCTGTGTTCGCTGTACTCGCTTTAGGGCTCAGCCTATTCAGATTTCTATGGGTAACCTACCTACTGATAGGACGCACCTTGAGTTTCCTTTTTTGAATACAGGCATGGATTACGCCGGGCCAGTGCTTATAGCCGACCGTAAAGGTAGAGGTTGTAGGCTTACTAAATCTTATATTTGTGTCTTTGTCTGCTTTGCAGTCAGAGCCGTGCACCTAGAGTTGGTGTCCGACTTAACCAAGGAGGCATTTCTTGCGGCCTTCAGCCGATTCATAAGTAGAAGGGGCAAACCTCAACGCGTGTACTCCGACAACGGCACAACCTTTGTGGGAGCTTTCAACGAGCTTTCACGCTTCTTACAAGTTTCATCTAAGCATATAGAGTCTGATCTTGCGAACCAAGGTATTGAATTTAAATTCATTCCTGCCTACTCTCCACACTTTGGTGGGATATGGGAAGCAGCAGTAAAGTCAACCAAACATCTTTTGCGTAGAGTCTTGAGTCTTACTCACTTGACGTATGAAGAGTTATCGACATGTTTGATCCAGATAGAGGCTATTTTAAATTCCAGACCCTTAACACCTTTGCCCACTGATCCTTCAGATCTTTCTTTTCTTTCCCCTTCTCATTTCCTCCTCGGACGAGCTCAGAGTTCGATTCCACGACCTCAGATCACCGATGTCAACATACAGCGCCTCCAACGATTCGACCGCATCGAAAAATTGAGACAACATTTTTGGCAGCGCTACTCTAACGAATATGTGTCTCTTCTACAGCAACGAACCAAGTGGCGGACCGGGAGTCAAGACCTCAAGGTTGGAGCCATGGTCCTTGTACGGGACACCAATCTACCGCCTCTACTGTGGCTACTTGGTAGAGTAGTCGCTGTCAAGCCTGGGACAGACGGGCGCAGTCGAGTCGCCGACATACGCACGAAGAAGGGCACCATAACTCGTGCCTACAACAGCATAGTACCGCTTCCTCTTCAGTGACCTGTTCCCGGGGAATATGTTCCTGCGTCTCATCGGGCCGGGCTGGCTAACTGGTTTCTTCACCGCGCGCCCCCTCTTACGCGCGGCCCCCCGCGCGCGACCTCCCGCGCACGCCCGCGGCTTAGCGGATGACAGCGTCGCGAGCCCGTGCACTCCTCACGGGGAATTCGCCCGACCACCTCCGTACGCGACGCACGCACCGCGGCTATCATACCAGTACCTATATTATACAAGTACACATCGAAGCAGTATTTTTATTTGGTGGAGACCACCAGCACTACCCCTGGAGCTCTGCCCCAACACTAGGAAAGACCGCCCAGGATGCAGCTATTTCGTGCTGCTCAAACGCACCCCGGTTCTGGTACCCGGGATCAACCAGATCACCGAGTTGCTCAACATACCGGGCATCAAGATTGAGGCCTGGCGTGGAAAGAGCGGTCCCGCCCAGTGCCACAGATGCCAGCAGTTCCCGCACTCTAGCAGGATTTGCCACCG
The DNA here is from genome assembly GCA_963565745.1 of Phengaris arion. Taxonomy (NCBI): domain Eukaryota; kingdom Metazoa; phylum Arthropoda; class Insecta; order Lepidoptera; family Lycaenidae; genus Phengaris; species Phengaris arion. Next base: position 5,531,476 of record OY751432.1, read on the forward strand.
CAAAATTGCGTGTGTGCGGTGCGGCGAAGAACACGCTGCCAGTGTTTGCCCCCGCCCCACTACTGAAGAGTCCACCTGCGTAAACTGCAAGGGGGCCCACCCCGCAAATAGCAGGAACTGCCCGGTCTTCCGCAGGGAGGCCCGAAACCGTCATGCGGGCCCCATCGCCCGCACCACCCGAGCCCCCCGAGTAAGCCGCGATCCCCCCATCTCGGAGAAAGAGGTCTCTCCCCCCGCCAACTGCCACCTCTCTCATGGCGGAGACAAATGATCCCGTCCCCCTACCCACCCCCACGGCCGCTCCCATCCCCTGAGCACGGAAGCAGAGGAGGAGGATGAAACCAAAAAGAGGTCAAAATCAGGTGCCACCTCTACTGCCGCCACAGATTCGGAATACGTACCTCTCGCACTTCCTTTCCCTTCCTCAGCGCCCCCCGCGCCTGCTCCATGCCCCGCGCACGGCACCTCTGGCCACAATTACCGAAGTGGCCGAGGTTGCTGCCATACCCGCAAACCCAGCGGCAGTTGCCACCACTCTGCCCGCTATTGACCCCCCCCCCCGCCCCACCGTCGACCCAGGAAGGAATCTTCTAAATCAACAGCTGCGCTCCTCCAAGCTCTTTTCTCCCTGGGCATGGCAACTTACCTAAAAATCCAGGCCGGCGAAGATATTATCTTCAAATCCCTACTCTCGGCCCTCCCCGAAGGTGCCTCTCTCATTAGCCAACTAATTTCCCTATGGCTTCCAACGCCCCCATAAAAGTCATACACTGGAACGGGGGGTTCGCGACAAGGTGGCCCCCCGCGCCACCTCCTTCGGGAATACGAGGTGGACGTCACACTGCTAAGTGAGACTCTCCTGTCCCCGCAGGACCGTGTCCACATTCCGGGCTTTGTGGCGTACCGCCACGATTTCCTGGGGGGAGATCGTGAGTGTCGAGGCCTCGCTGTCCTGGTAGGCAGAAAGCTACTCCAGCCACTTCTCCCAGCCCCCACGGTTACCTCCCTGTACGCACTGGGCGTTGAGCTGGAACTCGGCTCCCATCGCACCCGTCTTTACGCGTGCTACAAACCCCCGGGATCGCATTTAGATATCTCCGACATCCACAGGCTCATATCAGATGAGCCGACACTGATTGGCAGAGATCTAAATTGCAAGCATCCCGGATGGGGTTCCCGTACGACCAACGCGGATGGTCGACGCCTGCACGCGAACTCGTACGAACCGGGTAAGAGGCGCCTTTCAACAGGAAGCCCTTGATGAGGCTCATGGCTCAGACCATCTCCCAGTCCTGGCCTGCATCCGCGCATCACCCGCGAGTGTCGTCGTCCCCCCCCCCCCCCTTACGCTGCATGAGAGCAAAAAACCGGGGCAATTTCCGCCGCGATCGAAGCGGTCACCCAACCGTCAACCCGACGGCAGTACAGAAGGCCCTCACTACCCCACCACATCGCCGATCTAGTTGCGGAAAAGAAGCAACTGCGCCGCCGTTGGCAGCTCACCCGTTGCCCAGTGAAAAAGAGCTAGCTCAACATCCTCACTACCAAGGTAAAGTCCTTATTAGAAGACCAAAACGCTGAAGACTGGACCCTGCGCATCCAGGAGGCGGGTGAGGACTAGCCCTCCCTTCACCGTTTCTGCCGCAGATTGACCGGAACTGCTACTCCCGTTAACCCTATACTACACCTAGACGGCCACTTAAGATACCGAGCAGAGGACAGAGTAGAAATTCATGCCAAGCACTTGGAACGCCAATTCCGATGGTCTCCGAGGAGGTAAAGGTTTTCTTCTTCGTTTCCCCCTCCCTAATAAGGCGATGTCAATGGGAATTACCATGCTAGGGCGCGTCGCGTCAAGTGTCTGGGAGACCACGGTATCTCTGACAGTCCCAAAAAGAGCCCAGCTGAGGAAACCGAACCCCCCAGCTGTGTTCTCTGTAAGACTCAAGGTCACCCCGCCAATTACAGAGGGTGCAAAAAAGCACCCAAAGTAACAAAGCGTATTGCACCACATACAAAAGGTGCCCCCCACAAAGCAGAGATTCGTCCCTGCCCCCCTACCCTCCAAATATGCGTGGACCAAACCTACGCAGAAATACGTTTCAAACTTAGCGGTTTTCCCCGCTCTACCTACTAAGCCCTAAGGCCATGCCCTCCGCGCCCAAAGCGCCTAAGGCCATGCCTTCCTAAGATCAAGGCGCTCTCCTCCGACTGTAATTAATGGAGCCTTCGTGAAGCCGCCGCAAAGCAAGATGCAAGACAAAGCCGCAAACGTTACGCGTAGTCTCGTTCAATGCGAACGGCATTACAAATAACATAAGCGAAATTCGCGATTTTTAAGCAGCCATAATGTCAACATTCTTCTAGTACAGAAGACGTTTTTAAAACCTAGTATGAAGAGCCCAAAAATAACAAACTACAAAATAGAACCGATAGAACTCGATCCCGACTCGGAGGTACTCTTATCTACTATAAAAAAATCCTTACATTGTATTCCCTTAGAGCCACCACCATTATTAACTTTAGAGACATCTATTTGCCACATTAGCATGTTAGGTCTCGGACCAAATTGCCGGCGACCTAAATTGCAAACACACAGAGGGGGGCAACGTACGTAACAATAGAAACGGCGACATTCTCTGTAGTTTAATCAATACTTTTAACTTTGCAATTTCATTATTAGCTCCCACTGACCCCACTCGCTATGACACTAATGAAAACATCAACAGTGTCATACGCGATCCTAGTACAATAGACATAGCTTTAGTAAAAATGTTTCTCTCAATATCTATATTGAGACTCTCCACAAGCTTAACTCGGACCACAGACCGGTTACGATTACACTTGGTAGTCTTAACCCCCAACAATTCTAGTACTAGAAAGATAGTAGACTATAAATTATAGCGGAGAACATAAAAGTCCTCCAATCTAGTCACCTTGATAAAATTCCCGATACTATAGATAGTAATGAGACAGCCATAGAGGCCGCCTCCCACTTGGCCGATCACCAGGTAGCGACCATAGAAAATTCATCTAGGGAGATGCCAAAGACTCCCAAGGGCCGTTGGCCCCTCCCAGAGGACATAAAGGAGTCCGCTACCCGTCGGAAGAGTGGAGAAAATCCCTCCGTGACTACGAAAGGGACGTAAAGTTTAAGATCAAGCAGCGCAAAGCCGAGAGTTGCGATCGACTTCTCAGTGATTTAGAACCGTCTTATGTGGCGTACTGGCCACTCTCAAAGGCCCTCAAAAATTACACGGAGAGCGACATGCCTCCGTTAGACAGACCAAATCGTCCTCCTGCACTCGAAGACATAGACAAGGCCGAATGCCTAGCTGATAATTTCGAACAACAGTGCCGGCTGAGTACTCTCCCGATTGATCCCGAGCACCTTAGTTTAGTGAATAGCGAGGTCAACAGCCGACTCTCGAGGCCACCTGATGACGATAGAGTGAGGATGGTGGACTCGGAGGAGGTCAATAACATTATAAAGTGTATGAATGCCAAAAAGGCCCCAGGCCATGACGGCATTTCAAACAAAACACTTAAAATGTTACCGTCCGAGCTAATTCAACTCCTAGTGAACATCTTTAACGCCCTCTTAGTAGGATGTTCATTTCCAGACATTTGGAAAGTAGCTATTGTCATATCAATCAATCAATCAATCAATCAATCAATCCTTTATTGCAAGAATATGGTATACATAAGGTCTTAAAAATATTATAATAACTAGGAACCCACATTCTGCCATCACAATGGCGCGCAAAATATCCTTAACATGCAAGGTGTTAGGTGTGTGAAGTTAACATTTATAAATTGCAATAAATTGGAAATAAATAAAATATAGACATACAGTTAATAATTTAGAAGCATCAAAAATTATTGATCATAACAATTTAAATAATAATTTAATTAAATAAATCACACAATTTTAGTATTAGTCATAGAAATTAAATAATTATATATCACGGCCCTTAAGTATTATTAAAAAAGGGCATAACAAAAAAAAAAAAAAAAGTCACAAGTATCTAAAATCAATATAAAAAGTAAGTTATAGCACAACATGTCATCATAACAACAAAATCTTAATAGTATTCATAATCGATAATCATCATAAAATCAAATAAATTAATTAATAAAATATTATGTCTAAATCATCATGTCATGTAAAGAGCAAAAATTAGATATCTAATGTCATAATATTTGTAAATTTAAAAATAACATTCACAATTAATAATCATCATTAAATCAAATAAATTCATTACTAAAATAGTATGTCAAAATAATTATAATGTCATGTAAAAAGTAAAAATAAGATATCTAATGTCATTTTTGTAAATTTAAAAACAACATTCATAATCATCATTAAATCAAATAAATTCATTAATAAAATATTATGTCAAAATCATTATAATGTTATGTAAAAAGTAAAAATTATATATTTAATATCGTTTTTGTAAATTAAGGTAATTTTCATTTATCTTTCTTTAAATGTCATGTATTCATTTAATGTATAAAAACAATTATTTAACAGCCATTTAGTTAATTGTCTTTTAAAATTATCTAGGTTTAAGCTTTTGAAATGGTCAGGTAGCTTGTTATATACAGTAATGGCATTGATGTACACATTTTTTTTATAGATATCATACCGGCACTGAGGCAGATATAGTTTATACTTGTGTCTTGGTGTAGTACTTCTATTATTAATATCAGAATTTTTGGGAAAGTACTGTGAATTCTGTTTTACAAAAGTACAAATATCCCTAATGTACAAGCATACCAGAGGCAGAATACGAAATTTCTGAGATAAGGGTTTGCAACTGTCTGAGGGCCAAGCTCCGCAAATGGCTCTTACACACTTCTTTTGAACCTTAAATGCCTTGTCAATTTCAACAGAGTTCCCCCATAGCAATAGCGCATACGAGAGCACCGAAGACACATATCCGTGGTATGCGCATAATCCGGCCGCGGTTGAGACTTTGATACGTAACATTTTAATTGCGTATACAAACTTTTCTAGTTTGAGGCATACGTGGCTTATGTGATCTTTCCAATCACAGTGTCTGTCTACTATGACCCCTAAAAATTTTGTGGAATTAACTTCTTCTATTTTAATGCTGTCAAAGGTTAAATTTAACTCAATTTGTCGTGTTCTATAGTCCCTAAATTGAATAATTTTAGTTTTATTGATATTGATTTTTAGATTATTATATTGAAGCCATGAAATTATTTTGTCAACCGTATTACAAATGTCATTTTGGAACGAGTTTACATTCTCACATTTAATTATTACTGTTGTATCATCCGCGAATAAAATAGTATTTTGATCTGTTACATTAGGTAAATCATTGATGTACAGCAAAAATAGTTCTGGCCCTAGTAAGCTTCCTTGCGGAACTCCAAATTCGTTGCATAGAAACTTCGACCTACTAGTAAATTGTTTCCCTTGTGTAAGTTTTGAAATCTCTACGCACTGTCGTCTTCCCGTGAGATAACTTTTAATCCAGTCATGGGCTTTGCCCCGTATTCCATATTTTTCGAGCTTATATAGTAGAAGCTTATGATCTACAAAATCAAAAGCTTTGCTCATGTCTAGGAATACGGCAACTACAGGCTTTTTATCGTTTAGAGATTCTGTAACATATTTTATAAGATTAAAACAGGCTAAAGATGTGTTACTATTTTTACGGAATCCAAACTGTTCTGATCCAAGTATATTATTCGCGGTAATAAATGCGTGTAGTCTTTTTAGCATAGTTTTCTCAAATATTTTTGATATTACCGGTATTAATGTAACTGGTCTGTAGTTGTTTATATCAAATATATTTCCTTTTTTAAATAGAGGTTTGACAATGGATAGTTTTAATATTTCAGGTAATGAACCTTCTTCGAAAGAAAGATTAATAATATAGCTCAAAGGCTTACTTAAATCTTTAGCACAAGCTTTGATCACTTTTGTGTTCAAATCGTCAATTCCTACAGAATTTGTGTTGTTTAGACTATTTATAATTTGTAGAATTTCATTTTTATCCGTTGGCGTTAGGAATATAGTTTTCAAATTTTGTATAATTAGTGTTTTAGCAATGTCATTTGTTTTAAATTTAAATTCTTTGTTAGTCAATTGTATATAGAAATGATTAAAAGCTTCGCATATGTCATTAGGAGCCGTATAAACTTTGTCATTATAATTAATTGTATTTATGTCCGAATTAGGTTTCACGTCATTAATATTGCTATTTATGATGTCCCAAACTGCTTTGCATTTATTTTTATTATTATGTATATATTTATTATTTTGTAGTTGCCTTGATTTATAAATACATTTATTTAGAATTTTGTGGTAAATTAGATATTTTTTATAATTTATAGCTTTATTGCCACCAGATCTTTTATATTTTAGATATAGGTTTCTTTTTTCAATTGATGATTTTTTTAAACCTTTTGTAAGCCATGATTTATTCGATTTTTTATTATTATGTTTACATATTATCACAGGGAAGCAAAGTCTGAAAAATAAAACTAATGTTTTGTGAAATTGTTTGAAGGCATCATTTAAGTTGTTTATTTGGTAGAGTTCGGAGAAATGAATTGATGACAAACATTTACAGAATTTAAGTATATTTTCCTTGCTAATAAGTCCCTAACAGATCTCGACCAGGAAAACAGTTCACGTTTGTTTTTTACCCTAATTGTGAGAGTTTGTCCTGTTTCGTGATCTGACAGACATAGATGGTGGACTTCAGCTGAGTACGCGTTCATGTTACTTGCAATCTGGTCAAGGCATGACATTTTTCTTGTTGGTGTATTAATATGTAGTTTTATATTAAAATTTTTTAATAAATTAATAAGCTCTTGGCATTTTTTATTAGGATTTAGAGTATCAAGGTTCCAGTCTCCGCATAAAACAATTTTTTTAGATCTGATTGCAATTTTTGTCATCAATTCCTCTAATTTTTCAATAAAAATGTTAGGATTGCTGTTAGGGGTCCGGTATATACATAAAATGGACATTTTTGGCGACATAATTTCAATACCCGATACTTCAAAACTAAAACTATTTCCAAATTCATTAACGATCCCTAGACTTTTGCACTCGATGCTATTTTTCGCGAGTATGCAGGTACCGCCCCTTTTTGTGTTACGTGAATATGAAGAAATAAGTCTATAACCCGGTATTTTTAGTAGCGATTCCATTCCTTTTTTTATGAATGTTTCTGTTAAACAGACTATATCTATTTCGGTGTTTTTTTGCGAAAATTTTGTAAGCGCTAATGTAATTTCTTCAGCTTTATTAATTGCTCCGGCTATGTTTTGGTGGAAAATTATTATGTTATTATGTTTTTCTTTTTTATCCGCAAAAAAACGTGTCATTTTTAATGTTATTTCTTATCGAATCCCGCTTTTTTGAAAAGTAGTAGGGAATCGTACCCTTTTTGTGCTCTACGCAAATAGAGTTATTTTGGTCAGAACTCAGTTGAACATGTATTGGTTCAGGAGAATTATGTGTACTTAAATTTAATTTTGATTTTGATGTGTTGTTACATTTAAGGAGCTTGAGTGGAGAGAGGCTTTTATTCTTATTATTTCTAATGTTCATTATTTTATTATGTAATAAGAACTCTATCTCTACGTTAATGATAAAGCTAAGTCTTTGTAATAAAAATTTTCTGTTTCTTAAATGCTCACAGTAATAATCCTTTAAATATAAACAGTTATTATAATTTTTAGCAATCAATTTAATCTTATTATTAAGTAAAGTTATATTTAAAAATTTGTTATAAGCAGTTTCTAGTATAAAGACTTTTTGTTTACGTAAGATGTATAGGATATTGCTAAGGTTTGCTAATATACAGTAGGGATTTTTGTCATTAGAACCTATAGCTAAGATCACAATGTCACCTTTTTTTAATGTTGATATTACTTTATCACAGTAACAGAGTATGTCATAACATCTTGCGTATGAAAGAACTATGCCAAGTGTTTCATATGTGTTATCATTTCTTTTTTCTCTGTCGTAGTGAATCTGTGAGGCTAGACCACGAACTTGTTGATCCCCTAGTATAAGTATCTTCTTCTTGCGACACGGGGCGCCATCTAGCGAGGATTTTGGATTATTATTGTAATACGTTTTGCTTTCGGCTTGATTAACTGATGCAAAACCCTCCAAGGGCGAGGTTATTATCTTCGAAGGTGTAGTAACCATTTGACGTGGACGGCCCCTTGGATATTCATCTACAGATCTTCCGTGGGGGGATACAGGCAACTGACATGGTAGCCTAATTCCTATGTTGGTGAGTCTCTTATTTATTGGTGTTACACATTTTTGAGAGAATTTGACCGACACATTTGGGGTTTTTTTCATGGTAGGATTTGATAAATTTTTTAAGAATTCTATTTGTTTGTTTTTTTCTTCTATTGTTTTTTTTAGATTTAAGCATTCCAAATTTAGATTTATAATTTCTTCGTGGGCACTCTGCTTTTCAGTTTCTAAACTTTGTATTTGGTGTTTCAGGTCAATTATTTCCGGAACATCACTATTAAAAATGTCAGGAACGCTTTTAATTGATAATTCTGAGTATGAAGAACTGACAAATGTATCTCCGACAAATCCATGTCAGATTTTCGTCGCATAAGTGTACGTGGTCTTCTAAAAGTTACGTTTTCATAATCCATAGTAATTTAATTATTATTATGTGTACTACTGGTGCCCTCTGTTGATGTTACAGAGATCTGTAGTTATGCGTTTCATAGTTATGGTAGTAGATGTCGCTATATTGTCAATATTTCTATGTAATTAGTTAATTGTCAATCTTTTTTCCTTTTTCTATTCTAATATTTATTAATTATATAAATTATATTTTATCTTGTATTTTATGGAATAATATTAATATGTCATTAAAATTCACAGAATAGATGTGTAAAAAGTCAAAGTCTGTTCCTTGTCAATGTGGGGTTTGAACCTAGATCGTCCTGATGAATGTATTAACAATTCTCCATTCAACCATTCATCTAACGATTAGCTGATGTTTGACAGTTCAAGGGCATGTTGACACTAACAGCTGATACTTTGACGTATCAAGGACGTTATTTTTACAAATTAATTTAAAAGTTCTTTGATCGCTAATAAATATCACTAATATCAAAGTTCATTTTATGCACTGTTAGTAATTGTTTTTATTGTCCACATTAATCTTTATTTACTTACACTTTTGTTTTTATTTTATTAACTCGATGTGTTTCTAAAAATTTCGGAGTGTGTATTTTCCTTTAAGCAATTGACACACAACAACTTATGTTTTTTTACGGATAACACTCTCACTGTACTATCGTCACTTGATTTACGGTTTTTTATATAAAACTGAGTCAAAACTTTAGTCTTTATATTTTTAAAACTTATTTAAACGCGGAGCCGATGTGAATCCGTCAGCGCCTGACATCTCCTCCATAAAAAAGGTCCTCCATAGGTATACATAAACCGGGAAAACACTGGAATGCACCTGGTAGCTACCGATCAATAAGTCTCATTAGGTCCCTTGGAAAAATCTATGAAAGAGTTATAAAAAGGCTCCTCAGTGACGTCGTAACCGACAAAAAACTCCTTCCAGACGAGTAGTTTGCCTTCCGCAAAATGCACAGCTGTCCCGCTCAAGTACACCGCTTAACGGAGTACATAATTGCTAGCAAAAACGACAGGAAGACGACATGCGCCGTATTCTTTGACATTGCAAAAGCTTTTGATAAAATTTGGCATAACGGACTGTTATACATGCATTATCAAATGGGCATACCCGATAATATTGTATTATTAATCAGTAACTTTCTCAAAAATCGCAAATTTCATTTTCATGTAGAAGGCGCACTGTTGTCGCCAAGATATATGGAGGCGGGAGTACCGCAGGGCTCGGTCCTCTCGCTCTCCCTATACTTATAACATGTACACTAGCGACATCCCCAAACACTAAGGTGCAACTAGCTATGTTCGCGGATGACACAGCCCTTCATTATTCCACATTCGTCCCTCTACCGCATCTAAAGCCCTCCAGGAGTCAGTTACCGCTCTCGGTAAATGGTTCTCCAAATGGAGAATCGAAGTTAATCCCGACATAATTCACGCCATCCAATTCAATAAAAAATCTTGTGCAAAGAAGCGTACATGCGGCCGTAAAATAATGAGCCCTATAAGCCTGCACGGCAACATAATCCCAGAGGTCACTCAAGTCAAATATTTAGGCGTAGTACTAAATAAGTCGATGACGTTTTCGAGTCACATCACTAATACGTTACGTAAAGCGAAATTTATACTTTTCAAATTATATCCGCTACTTAAGTCGCGAAGCAAAATGTCCCTAAGACATAAGCTTACATTATTTAAAGTATGCATAAGAACGACACTCACTTATGCGTGCGTCACTTCCGCACAAATAAGCGAGTCTCAATTGGACCGATTGCAAAGAGTCCAAAACCGGTTTCTACGCATGGCAACAGGAGCCCGATATTACATGCGTAACATCGACTTGCATAAACTCGAACTCGTCACCATAAAAGCCTATATCTAAGAACTCGTATAGAGATTATTTGATAAAGGCAAAAAACATCCAAACCATAGCCGATCCCATCGACCCGATCACAAAATACGTAACGTACTGTGTACAGTTACGTAAACACAAATCACAGGCACCCGTGAAGTTAGTATCGCACCGGGGTCGACGCCAGCGCCTACCCTGAGGTCACACATCCAACACGACAACACGTACAGACCGACCCTAACACGGGACCGAACCCGAACTCGAGTTCGAGTTCGCATCCTAGTAGCCTAGGTACACTTCAAAATAGTGACCGCAACCGCGATATTGATAAAGAGAGCTCTACCAATACCGCAAACCTCATCGACATTAGGACTTATATATATATATATATATATATCCCAACAACAAGGTAAGGTACACACTACACACTGTTACTTGTAGCTCGTCTCTAGAACGCTGAATGCTTCTCTTAATATGATTCAATTTTTATTGCTTTTTTCTGCTCTAAAAATTAAATAAATATTATTTAATTGCTTCCGGTAGTCTGTTTTTTTTAAACACATTATAATGTAAATTATGTAAAGAAAATCTACAGAATGTAAAAAAAAACTACCTTGATCCGATTCACCTACGATCTGGGGTTAATTGGGTCGTGTATGGGGTAAATCGAGTTTTTTGGCAGGGCTGGCACTAATTGAAATTTCCTATATTAGGTATATATAAATTTTCAAGTAAAATGCTACTTAAATATGTTTACCATTAAAATAAATTGAGTTTGTCTCTTTTATCGGCATGGTAAACAAAATACAACATTTACGAAATCAAGGGAAATGAACCAACAAATCGATTTAAGTTATCGCGATAGAGGAGCTCGAGTTATTATCGATTTCGGTACTGAGAGAGCCGTCCCTCTCCCCTTCCGCGCACGGTCGGGATGACTCGCGCGCGTAAGTCCTAATGTCGATGAGGTTTGCGGTATTGGTAGAGCTCTCTTTATCAATATCGCGGTTGCGGTCACTATTTTGAAGTGTACCTAGGCTACTAGGATGCGAACTCGAACTCGAGTTCGGGTTCGGTCCCGTGTTAGGGTCGGTCTGTACGTGTTGTCGTGTTGGATGTGTGACCTCAGGGTAGGCGCCGGCGTCGACCCCGGTGCGATACTAACTTCACGGGTGCCTGTGATTTGTGTTTACGTAACTGTACACAGTACGTTACGTATTTTGTGATCGGGTCGATGGGATCGGCTATGGTTTGGATGTTTTTTGCCTTTATCAAATAATCTCTATACGAGTTCTTAGATATAGGCTTTTATGGTGACGAGTTCGAGTTTATGCAAGTCGATGTTACGCATGTAATATCGGGCTCCTGTTGCCATGCGTAGAAACCGGTTTTGGACTCTTTGCAATCGGTCCAATTGAGACTCGCTTATTTGTGCGGAAGTGACGCACGCATAAGTGAGTGTCGTTCTTATACATACTTTAAATAATGTAAGCTTATGTCTTAGGGACATTTTGCTTCGCGACTTAAGTAGCGGATATAATTTGAAAAGTATAAATTTCGCTTTACGTAACGTATTAGTGATGTGACTCGAAAACGTCATCGACTTATTTAGTACTACGCCTAAATATTTGACTTGAGTGACCTCTGGGATTATGTTGCCGTGCAGATTTTCTTTACATAATTTACATTATAATGTGTTTAAAAAAAACAGACTACCGGAAGCAATTAAATAATATTTATTTAATTTTTAGAGCAGAAAAAAGCAATAAAAATTGAATCATATTAAGAGAAGCATTCAGCGTTCTAGAGACGAGCTACAAGTAACAGTGTGTAGTGTGTACCTTACCTTGTTGTTGGGATATATATATATATATATATATATATATATATATATATATATATATATATATATATATATATATATATATATATATATATGTTAAGGACAGCGGCCTCGTAATGTGAAACTTGAGTGAATTTAAATCTGAACAATAAACGAGTGATTTAAACAGTACATAAAACCATAACAGTGACTATATATAGTGAATAGTATTGATTTATATGGCATCAGTGTGTAAAATCGTGTAAAAATGGTGTTTTATCAAGTACGGGTTATTTTGCTCATATATATTTAACGACAGCTAATTTTAACGTAACTTCTTTTCAATTAGGTAAATAAACATAGTACATAACGTGTAGTGTAAAGCTTAAGTTTATATAATAAATGGTAAATAAATTATTAAGAAAATAGTGGTGAAAATTGTACAACATTTCGTATAAGTTGAACTTAAGATGTATATAACTTTTTTATGGAATAAGATTTCTAGTAAAAAGTGAAAAAACGTTCTCCTCAATACAGTGTTTCATTATCGCCCCGGCTCTGCTCAAATCGGTGTAACCTTGCTATCTTCAATCAATCAATCAATCAATCCTTTATTGCAAGAATATGGTATACATAAGGTCTTAAAAATATTATAATAACTAGGAACCCACATTCTGCCATCACAATGGCGCGCAAAATATCCTTAACATGCAAGGTGTTAGGTGTGTTCGAGTCTTATCTGAGCCGGCGGTTGAATCCCTGTGGAATAATACAGTCCCCTACAGTAGTGCGTGGTCCTTTGGCGAGCCGAATATCAAGATCGAAGAAATATTCGAAGTCCATATCAAGTTGAAAATAACGAAGACGGCACTTAGAAAAAATTGGAATAGCTGTTTTGGACATAGAAAAATTTCCGAAGATTCAAGATAGAAGTTTTTACTGAAGACTGGACATAGAAAATTTTCGTCAGCTGTTCTGAACATAGAAAAATTTCCGAAGATTCAAGATAGAAATTTTTGCTGAAGACCGGACTTAGAAAATTTTCGTCAGCTGTTCTGAACATAGAAAAATTTCTGAAGATTCAAGATAGAAATTTTTACTGAACATTGGACATAGAAGAATTTATCAAGCAAGAACATTGGAAATTTTATCAACGGGAATCAACGCCAGGGATTGGATTGGACTCAGAAGATCGGACTCGGGGATACAAGGATACTAAGCTGCGAACGGAAGCAAGGATTCGCAGATTTTTACCGAAAAACCTCCCGAAGATTCTTGAAATTGGAAAATTAACTTTGAAGATTAACATTTGAAGATTAACATTTGAAGATTAACATTTGAAGATTAACATTGGAAGATTAACTTAACATTTGAAGATTAACATTGGAATATTAACTTAACATTTGAAGATGGTTATGACCAGAAGTCAGAGTGGGGCCGAGGAGAATCAGCAACCACGTCGATTTCCGGATCCGCCACGATCGCCGTCCGCTGCCGCTACGAGCCAGCCGCCGCCGACCGAGGGAAGAGCGGATCTGCTTCAAACTATTTTGAAACCGTATACCGTACCGTATAACCGTACGTACCAGCAAGGCGCCTGCACCCTCGGAAGTACAAACCCTAGCCAGAAAGAAGGCTATTTCAATTAGATCGCGTCGATCGACAGCAAGTGTCGTCGCGCGTATGCATTTCGAGGCGGAGGAGAAACTCGCCGCTCTTCGTAAGAAGGAACTGCAGATCGAAGCAGAACTTATAAAGAAGAAGCTCGCCGCTGACGTCGCCGCTGCAGAAGATGGTAGCAGCCCCGACGACGACGAGCCATCAGAACAGGTGGAGCAACGTGACCGAGCCTGGCTAAGCGAACAGGGTCCCGAACCCGAGGAGGCTAGACAAGAGCCGACATCTATGGAAGAAAGAGAGACGCCGAAGCCAGAAAACATGCCACCGAAGGGAGCCCAGAAGACGAGGTTCGAGTGGCCGCAGCAACGCCACGCACGCTCACCCACACCGCCCACGTCTAGGGCTAATGGGGTGGAACATCTTGCCGAAACACTGGACAAACTGCTGAACCAACGCCAGTCGCGCCACACTACGGAGTTGCCTATATTCTCGGGCGCTCCCACCGAATGGTTGCCATTCAAAGCAGCCATGGAAGACACCACTGCGTTCTACAAGCTCAAGTCGACCGAGAACTTAGCTCGTCTGAGAAGCTGCCTACGGAGAGAAGCGAGAGAAGCCGTGGTACCACTGCTGAGCGTCGCGACGCCGCCCGAACAAATTATGAAGACCTTGGAACAATGCTTCGGTCGACCCGAGGTTATGGTCGATCGCATGATGGAAGACCTGAAGAAGATACCGAGGCTCGGAGGTTCGGCGGCAGAACTCAACCAATTCGCAGTGAAGATTCAGAACATGGTGAGGAAACTGAGGCACGGGTACCTCTTTAACCCGTTACTCATGAGAGACATCCTAGAGAAGCTCAGCCCATACGAGAAGAGCAAGTGGTATGACTACGCAGAAGAGACGTCGCGCTTCAGGAATGAGCCCAATGTCGTCCTTCTCTCTGGATTCTTAATGAGAGAAGCGGACAGGGCGCTGCGCTACGGGTTCAGCACGGCACCGAAGAAGGAAACACCGCGTCCACCTCCTAACAAGAACGAAGCCCGAACAAGAAGACTAGTCTTCGCGATAGCAGACGGGGGCAGGGATTCGCCGAGTCGCAGCCAGCCAAACGGAACACGTGAAGAGTCAACGAAGTGCCCGTTATGTGCCGAAGATCACGCTCTGTTCCGCTGTGCTACTTTCAAGAAACTGAGCATGCAGAAGAGATAGGACACAGTCAAAAAGGAAGGGCTGTGTTTTCGGTGCATACGGAGCAGGCACAGAAGATACAACTGCAGAGCGAGGCCGTGCGGCGTGAAGGGCTGCAACTTGCCTCATCACGCGCTGCTGCACGAAGACAGGTCCGGCGGCGCCCCACAGACAGAGGACGCCGTGATTACCGCATCGGTCACCTCCGACCGCGCGGTGAAGATTAAGATGAGAAGAATTCAAGTCGTCGGTCCACGGGGCGAAGCGGATATCTTCGCGCTGTTCGACGAGGGCTCGACAGTGACACTACTGGATGAAGACGTCGCGAAGGCTATCGGCGCAGACGGCCCACCGAAGGTGCTAAGGATGCATGGGATCAATGCCGAGAAAAGGGAAGAAAAAAGCCGACTCGTACAACTTGGCGTACGGGGTCACGACGGTACCAGATATGACGTCACTGCGAGAACCGAGGACGGATTGAACCTACTCACTCAGTCCGTCCCGGAATTACTGTTCCGAATTGCTCACCTGCGGGATCTCAAGAACGAAGAGATATGCTATGAAGACAAGATACCCCAACTTCTCATCGGCACGGACAACTGGCAGCTCATAGTATCCAGGGAGCTGAGGATCGGCAAGAGAAACCAGCCTGCAGCCTCGAAGACGAAGCTCGGCTGGGTAATCCATGGAAGCATTCCCAGACGCCTCATAAAGCAGGAAGAACACGAGAACATCCTGCACGTGTCTACGATCGAGACCCGAGGCGAACGACTGGAGGAAATGGTGAAGAAACACTTCGAAATAGACGCACTGGGAATAGCGTCCAAGGCTAAGCTGAGCAACGAGGAGCAGCGAGTCATCGACTTCTTTGGCAGAACGGCCAAACGAACGGAAGACGGTCGATTCGAAGTGGGACTTCTGTGGCGCACGAACGGCGTCAAGCTACCTCTTAGCTACAACAATGCGCTAAAGAGGCTCAAGAACTTAGAACACAAACTCAAGAAGAACCCCCTGGACGAGGCGCAGTATCGTGGGCAGATGAAGAACCTCATAAACAAGGGATATGCGGAAAAATGCGACGGGACAGAGGCCGGAAGTGACATCACATGGTACCTGCCGCACTTCCCGGTTAAAAACCCAAATAAGCCGGGCAAGTTGCGACTGGTTTTCGACGCAGCGGCGAGGACAAACGGCGTGAGCCTCAACGATCACTTGTTAGAAGGGCCTGACCTTCTGACCTCACTGCTGAGGATACTGTTCCGGTTCAGAGAGGAAGCCGTCGCTGTGAAGGCCGATATAGAGGAGATGTTTCTTCGCGTCAAGGTCAGAAAAGAAGACCAACCGGCCCAGCTGTTCCTGTGGAGAGAAGACGAGGGCGAGCCGCCGTCCGCATACAAGATGGTAGTAATAATATAGTAAATAAAAAGAAAATTCAAATGTTTTACAGAGAAAAAAACGTAAGTTATTGACCCTACACTTTGGAATTTGATTTTTTTTTTTTTCAAATGAGAGGACACTCTCTCAGACAACTCAATAGTGCTAGAATATAATTATAAGGTTTGGTAAAATCAATTGCGGATAATTTGGGTATATGATCTACTGCTTATTATGAAGACGTTTAGATATCCGTAATTGATTTTACCGAACCTTATATAAGGAAATATTACAAAGTTTCAATTTCCCATCATTTATTAAATTATAGAAGAATGAGGAATAATAAGGTCGCAAAAACTCTCCCGGTTATGTCCCAATTCACTCCCTAGTTTGCAAAAAAAATATATAAGAAGAGTCTGTCTGCACTAACAGCTCGACTCGCTGGCTCGGTCACGAGTCACGACACACGATCCAGTTGATCTAAACGTAAATAAAAACATTAAATTCCACCAAAGTAAGTAAAATATCTTTATTGCTAGGTGACTGGTTCTTTTGTTCTCGTTGATTACGTTGAGTCTGAGCGGAGTATACATTACCCCCGCGCTAGCGTGGGTAATGCGTTTGCGCCGAGCCGAAGCGTTCGATAATAACATTCGTATCGATCAGTCGTGTCACCTTGTAGGGCTGGACCTTGTAGATACAGGAATTCATTCTTCCACGTGGATCCCCATTGCACCCCCGTGGGGTATTCCGAAATATGACGCTATTGAATAGATAAACTACTGACATAAAAACCTTAGATACCGGGCATAGATCTTGATATATTATTCATTACGTGTACAAATCGCACATCATATTATTTGGCAGTAAAAAAATAACATACTATTAATTCTTGTAAGTATTATCTTCAGGTAAGTATTTGATTCTCATAACAATTTCTCAGAGTACTTATATAATTAAACAATAACAAATTACGTAGGTACTTACATTAAATTTCATGGTCAATAAATCGAGTGTAGGTTAATTAATATCTGAAGGTGATTGAGGTAAATTACTTCAATGAATAATGTTAAGATTATTAATCATGGCGAACGGTGTTCGCGGCATGCACCTGCGTTTAGGCTTCTGGCTATGGAGTGTAGTAGAAAGGAGAATACTTTACTACTAGATGAAAATCGAAGTGTCGAGCTGTCATAAATGACATTGACTTTTGACTCGACTCTTCTGTGTTTGATTTTCAGTTCTATTGTATTAGTCCAGAGTTCTATTTCAATGCTCTGAATTTTCTCCGGCATTCCGAATTCCGCACAATATAGTTCCATCCTAACACGATACTCGAAATATTATGACGTCGATCGAGGAGGGTCTATAAACAAGTTTGTCGAAGTTGTAAATTACTATAGGTAAGGCAATTCTCTCACATGACAAGGCACGGTGTTCGTAGCGTTTGTAATTATTTATTAATGTCCAAGGATGGTGTTCCAACAGACGTGGAGATACCGAATTACCGAAATCACTTGACGTCAGTTTGGTCGTCCATCGGCGATTGGAAAACGCAACATTATGAATAACATTATGAAATTCGTAGAAACTACTATCGCGTAAAGCTGCAACTTATCGAGTTATCGCAGGAATGTGTTAACTTTAATATTAGCATATTTTGCTTTATGAAAGTGGTTAGACGTTGAACGAAAGGCTGTAGCTACCTCATAGCTCTAGGAACAAATCGTAAAAATCGAGAACCGGGCCACTAATCCCCGTTACCCGCGCCGCTGTCTCGCGTGCCGTTCGGAAACAGCGGTATTTTCAAAATCGTACGTCTTTCTGGCCCACCTGTATATTATTAAGGGCAAATTTCGACCACAGGACGACCTCTAGTGATATAGTAATTAGAATAATAAATGGTAGTCACGGTTTGTACAATGAGGTTAATAAGATACTTTTGTAGAGAACCCACCGCGCGGGGCCGGCTCGTGCTCGGCGGATTTGATCAAAATTAATGAATATAAAGGTATGTACATGGAAGTTCGCTTCATAATATTGGTCGGCAGTGAACATGGTGATGCTGGTGCTGGCTGTTGTTGCGGGGTAAGTGACAGTGTTGTTGTAACATAAGCAATCCACACAGTAAGTAATACTAAAGCAGTTTACCTTGATACGTTCGATAAGTTCCAGGGAAAGGGATGTATTGTGAACAGTAAAGTGAAAAAATACTGTTTACTCTATATTTACGGAATATTGTATAAATATAAAAAAAAATCTGTGCCAGCAAACATAGTTTTGCTTTATATATTTGCTTCAGACTTAGGGCCACTTCACACTGCGACGATACGCGATGCGGCGCTGCATTTTAAGATATCTATTCTAAATTTAATAATAAATGTAAGAGTACGGGCACGGTAATTTCGCCAAAATCGGTCCAGTAGTTTTGGAGGCTATTTAACGCAAGAAACAAATCTTTCCTCTTTATAATTTTTTTATATTTTTTATGTATCGTTAAGATGAAATTACAAATATAATATCCTAGCTTTTGCCCGCAGCTTCGCCCGCGTGGTAGAGCTCGTGGCAAAAAACTTCTTTATCAAATATACCTGAAATATAGTAATAGCACAGAGTAAAAATATATAGTTTATAGTAAATTTTCACACGTTCTTTTTAACTTTAACATATCCCCTATATATTATAATCTACTAGATAAGGACAATTAAATTGTATCCCTCTAAATAGCTTTTGAAAGTACCACATTATTTTTGATATTTTTTTAAACTCAGAATGGGTATAGTAACCTATCCTTAAAAGATAGACATATCTATGTCATCGCGGACTTTTTTGTAGACCCATAAAAGTGAAACAATCCCACCATACATTGTTTTGTTATTTATCTCCAACGGGTTAGGTTAGGTTAGTTTTCGATAAAAGTTCCCAGACGGCTTGATTTTTTCTGACACCTTCAACAACTATCGTCATAAATCATACAATTTCCACAAAACATAAAAAAAAGACGTGTGGCACTCGGGGACTGCCGCGGTAAAGCTATTGCATAGCATTTTGTATCAACTTATGCAATTATAATTATTTATTTATTTTATTTATGCAGTATTTCTTTTTCTTTGATATTAATTCAAGTTACACTTTTTGAGCGTTGTGACCGATAAGAAAACAAATTTTTTAGAGTCGTACAATACGTCTAATCGCACGCACACAACGCCGTGTCGAAGACTGCCGAACTGAAACGACGTTAGACGATGCACGGCCTTCAAGCCACACCTCCGTGCCCGTCGGAGTGGGGAGCGTGAGGTTTTTTCGTTACGGAATTTCTGTATTCGGTCCCCGCGCTCCAGGCACGCGATAGAAACTATGCAATAGCTTAAAAATATTATCGACCTAAACATTCATAAAGAACCACTCTATCGGTAAATGTAAACGGCATGAAAATCCTTTCCTTTCCGTTTTTGAGATTATCGCGAACATACAGACAGACAGATAGCGGGGCACTTAAGTATCCTATGTCCGTCCCCTGATTCTAAGCTACCTCCCCACCAATTTTCATCGGTTCAACCGTTCTTGAGTTTGTTTGATAAATAGTGTAACTAACACTACTTGCTTTTATATATATACCCTCTTACTAATAAAAATATTTACACAACGGTTAACTTAAACAAATATCATGTGACATTTCCAACGTATCAAACAAAGACAGCAACGTTGTTTAAGTTATCCGTTGTGTAAATAGTTTTATTAGTAAGGGGGATAGATTATAAAGATAAGGGAAACCGTACAATATCCGAATAGCACTTGCGTGGGTGGGCCGTGACATAAAGGGCAATGGTCCACCGAACAGGTCTTGTTGTGGTCAGCTAAAATAAATGATCTAATCAAGAGCATGTCATTTCTAAGAAGGGTTCCGTAACTATCAACACGCAATAGGTTTTCTTTAAATTACTTAAAAAGTTGTGGTCCAATTTCGCTCAAAATAATTTGGCTATAGAGTTTTTTGAATGATCTATCAGCATGGAAACTTGAAAAGAAATGCCAGAGGAAGAGCAACTTATAAACCACTTTGGAGGTCGATTACTAGGAAATGGCTGACTTTGTAATCAAGTCATGAACGAAACCTTGACTTTATCTGAAAAGACCTATTCGTCTTCACTCTGGGGTATAGAGAGCCGCCCAAAAATATAAAGTTATAATTATTTTATAATGCCAAACCCAATATCTATACACAATCTTTAACGAATTACCAAATTTCATTAATTTATATTCATAATTTTAGAAGTTAGAAGGGCGGACAGACAGACAGACGGACAGAGCGAAACTATAAGTGTTCTCTGAAAAAAGAATTTACCAAAATAAATAATTTCGTTTCAACATTTATATAACAAAAAATATTACTTTACAGGCAAGGTTTATAGTTCAGTTTCACCGTCACAACTCACAATGGCTTATTAGGACAGAAATGTTCACTGCTCGACTGTTTCCTATTACACACAGTACAGTAGTACATAACGAAGCGGTCCAGCCGCGAAGAGGAACTCTTCAAGCCTTAACTGTGAGGAGTCAGAGCTCCACTCTAAATGAGATCGGTGGCCAGTAGGTCGATTCTGCTTATTAAATCTTACAATCATAAGGTAGCCTTCCAAGTTTCGATCCATGCGTCCGCCGCGACCGCGACCAGCAATCAAGCCAATCCGGTTCTCTGGCTACGCTCACCGGTCGCGGGAATGTCCCTACGTGATTCGGCGAGAAGAACCGGCGTAAGAAAATCGCAGGCATCATTTAGCACAAAAGATAGAAACATTTTTATTTTAAAAAATATATTTTTTTAATATGTAACCTATATAATCTAACAGACGGTAACAGTGAAGGATACATATAATACATAGAAGCAGCCTTGCAGGTGGCCACCTCATTTCCAAGGTTTGCACTTGTGTATGTATGTATGTAGTAAAACCCAAAGACTTTAAATAAATAAATAGTAAGCTTTACAGTTAGAACTTAGATGAGACGCCTTTGGGAGAAAGTTGTCGGTAAATGTTTCAGAAATTCTTAACTTAAAGCCGATAAAAATTGTTTCTAGACCATACATAGATTCAGGTTATTATAATATTAATTATATTATGTAGATTCATTTAATAAAAGACTAAATATTTTAGTAATAAGCACAGATGTCTAATGTGATGTTTCTCTTCTAAAGGCGAAACAAATCAAAGTATTTACAGAAATTCTTAATTATCAATAATAATTATAACTAAAGGGACGTGTAGTTAATTTATCTAATTTAATTAATTGATTTATCTTGAGGTGAGATTATATTTAACGGCTCTATGAAAGCGTAAAGATGTAGCCCCCGACTTCGTCCATGCAAAATTAAATCCCGCAGGAACTGTAAATTTTGCTGTGCTAAAAAGTAGCCTATGTGTTAACCCGGAGCATAAACTACAACCATACCAAATTTCACCAAAGCTCGTCCGTATTGCGTGTAACAGTGACAAACATCCACAAATACATACAAACTTTCGCGTTTATATTAATCTTGGGAAGGAATACCCATTGTAATCCAGTGTGTACAAAGCAGTAAGAAGATATGAACATTCGTAGATAGTGAAATGAGAATAGTGCACTTCCGACTCATATCTAAATACCCATTCACTGAAATGTTCAATTCAAACAAACAAATTAAAATATTACTCGTAAAATATTAAGCTAGGGATAGCTTGGACGTTATATAAATCAAACTCTTATTACTTATTATTGAGAAAAAAATATATTAGTGATGAAAAGACACGAAAATAAATTATTTTCAAATTATGAATTTTGACATGGATACATAAAATGCATAAACTTTTCACTTTATATTTGAGTTTTTTCTATTATTGCTACGTAAGGAAATGCAGACTTTCTTTAATAAAACTAATAAAATTAGTACATACTACATAATATTATTAAAAAAATACTACCTTTTGGTTATAAGACTTTAAAACTTAGTAGTCAGTAGTCACTGGTTAGTACTGATATCGCCAGTCTAGAGCGTTGAGCAGGCCAGTGACAAGACAATGTGACTAACGACGTTGCCCATTAATTTCAGTGTATCTGCTCTGTGGGTGGAGGGCTCCCGCAGCTTCCCCCCCGGGTTCCGGTTCGGCGCCGCCACCTCCGCTCACCAGATCGAGGGGGGCTGGAATGTCAGCGGTGAGACAGACTTCGGACTGTGGCGATTAGAACAAGACCGACAAATTATAATATATCGCCTTATGTAAACGACTACAGTCGTCCGTGGACATTCGTAACATCCGAGAAGTTATAGACGAGGAGTTTTTGTGTCGGTGCTCAAATTAATGTTAAAAAAGCCATTTAGATATATTAATAATAATCTTTATCAAACTCTCAAGTACTGTCGATCAGACGTCTATATATCCTTCATGCTACACTGCATAAACACTGAGCTCAGTTTTAATTGTACTATACTGCTTAAACGAAGATCGGATAAAGTCTGCAATATAACAAAACATCACTCTGTCTCCCTCACACGACACTTGTCCTCCCTCGCACTACATATCTATAATAAAATAAACAGGTTATTAAATATACTTTACCATAAAACGCGTTATAAATGTAAAATAATCCTAAAAAAATGGCCATTAAAACATCATCAACACTACAGTAAAGTTTCTTAAATCATTTATCTCATTTATTCATGTCACACACACACTCACACAAACACAGACGCACACACACGAACACATTCTTCAACTTTCAGACAACTATGTTTAATTAAATTATACCTTGTTCTCCTCATATCCGCGGGTGGAACCTGGAGTCCTGAAATACAAGGTACCCTAGCTTAGGCTCCACACGTAACAAAATCAATAGCGCGAGAACTTGTAATGTTTACAGTACCTTTATTATGTTGTTACTTCCAAAACAAGGGGGCGGTTGTACATTCGACTGTATATATTTTTATTTTTTTTGTATGTTCAACGACAACTCCGCCGTCTGTGAACCTATTTTCCAAATTATTTCTTTCATGTAAAGGGTATAATCCCAAATAGGTGCTTTTGACATTAAAGTGATGACCTGATAATGGGATCCATGAGGAATCGAGGGAACCCCTCGAAATTTATATGGACACATAGTGATTTCGACTTTTTATGAAGAAGTCCAAGCTTTTGCTATCAACAAGTAAGCTTTTGTACCAAGGTCCTGGATCCAAAAGTACTGAACAGAACTCCTGAGCTCTTATAGATTCATGTTTGGGGATTACTGTAACATCTAACATGTAACACCAACAGCATCATCTTCACACGAAACACCAACATATTGTGATGACATAGGTACTCACTACTCGTAAGAGTTTTGTGCACCGATATCTTTGTCTTTGAAATTTTGCTTTTGCCAAAATTATATTCGTCATCATCATCATCACTATAATATATTAAATGTTTTTGCTACATTTTTTCCGCCGACTACTACAATATAATATATTAATAATTATTTAATAATATAGTATCAATTATCTAATCATTATCATCACTGATGATTGTTTATTAGGTCCACAGATAGGTAATGCTTATTTTGGGAAATACCACTGCCTCTCAGAAAACTGACTGTACGAGTTGTTGCCCACCGTACATGATTAATTTTAGCACAGTAAGCATTATCTTTGTTAGTCAACGCGTGTTTTATGCGCGCTTACAAATTGTATTTTTTTTCATTTAAAATAAAGTAGTTATCATTCAGCATTCAACCGGAACGGTTTTATTTATCATCCCCGATCGTTCTGACTTATCAAATATTTATCATACATCTTTTATATTATATTAATGTACTGGAGGCTGCAGCAGTAGCCCCTACACTGACATAAAATATCGCTCGAGTTTGTTTTGTCGGCAAAAGTTTAAAAGAGTGAGAAAAGCGGAGGCTTTTTTGTATTTATAACTTTCTTAAAATGTGTTAATAATAATATCTATATTCTATACATATAAAATCCTTTCTCCTGAATGACTGACAGACGGATCATCGAATCGTTGATCGTAGAGACCTGAAACTTGCAGGGCATGCTCTTTTTAATGCGTAGGCATCCGATAATAAAGGATTTTCCGAAATTCGACTCCTAAGTTAGTATGGGGCAACGTGATTCCTTGGTCCAATCTGGTTCATATTTTGCACAAGTATTCTGTAATAGAATTGTTGGAATATGTGTATCATAGTTTATTGAAATTCGTCCCCTAACGGGGTTAAAAAAGGGAAAGAAAGTTGTTTGAGAGCGATTTGCATTAAAGTTGATATCAATCAGTCGCGATCGGAACGCGGTAACGATCAGTCGCTGTGTATGTTAATCGTTATAAGTCATAACAAGTCCTCTAAAAAGTGTCGTATAATTACGTTTTTACAAAAAACTAAGTGCGAACTAAATTACGTAAACATAAAAAAAAAAACAAGAAAAAATGAATGTGTGTGCTAAATGTAATGACGAGGTTACCGAGGGAGTGTTGTGTAGTCAATGTCGCGGTTATCTACATTTCTCCTGTTCTGGTGTTCTGGAAACTACCTCCACCTCCTACCATCGCAAGATGACATCAGTAAGGAGGGAAAACTGGCGTTGTATTAGCTGCTCGTCGCACCGGTTCCCAAAATACTCCCAATCTGACTGACATCTTGAAGGAAATAAAGGATTTTCGTCAGTGTTTCGATGTAATGAAATCCGACATTAAGGATATGAAAGTTACAATTCAAGATCTTGCCTCTCAATGGAATGATGTAAACTCACGATTGGAGGTCATGGAAGGACGTTTGGATAGCCTAGAACTCGCTACGGCTCAAAGAAGTACGCTCCAGAAGGATCTTAACCTCGCTAATACTACAATTAAAGAATTGCACTCTTCGAACACACAATTACTAATAGATAACGAAAAACGCGAACAATTTGCTAGAAAAAACAACCTAGAAATATCAGGTGTACCTATACAAAATGGAGAAAAATTAGAAAACATACTAAGTAACATTTATACCAAAGTTGGATTGTCGTTGGATATAACCTGCATCAATTACATTCATCGCGTTCGCCGATTTGAAAAGAACAAAGTAACATCTAACCGGCCACCCGCCATTATCGTGTGTTACATTAGACAACGGAACAAGGATCAGCTGTTAGCCGCCGTGCGCACGCGCCGCGGTATCACTACGGCAGACATCGGGTTATCCGGTCCGAACAACAATATTTACATAAGCGATCACTCGACACCGGCCAATAAACTACTACTGAAGCGGGCACGGGAACTGAAAATACAGCACGACTTCAAATATATTTGGGTCCGTGATTGCAAGATATTCGTGAGAAAATCGGACACTTCCAAAGCTATTCGCATTTCATCTGATGACGACCTAAAACGTATAATATGACTTTGTCGATTACACATTGTGTTACTAGCGCGTTTTCTTATATACCGATGCAGTTTTTGTTGTATTCAAATTATTAAAATAACATTGTACAATAAAATATTTCTTTGTAAGTTAGGAGGTAAGCTTTTACTACACCATGTTACTAACGCAAACTTTGTGTTGTGTTTGTTGTGCTATTACAGTTATAAATTAAAATTATTAAATAATTATAATATAAATTTACATAATCTAAAAAACGAAACAAAATTACATTATATATTTAGTATTGTAAAATTTCTTTATCACTTTCAATGTCTTATGTCTTGTGTTATAACGAGTGCCAGGTTACAAGCATTCTCATATTATAATAGTAAAGTCATATTAATTATAATTTAAATTCTCACACCTTTAATTTTGTATTACCAAAATGTGAGAGGCCTACGAACTAAATCACATTCCTTTTTATCAGAAGTACTTCTGAATAATTATGATATAATCTGTTTGACAGAATCTTGGTTAAATGATAATTTATTTTTTTATTTTTATTTTTATTGTATTCGGAAAACTTACAGCTTACAGATAATTACAATAATAATACATTTATAGACACCATAAAGCCAATTAAAAGTTTTCACTGATAGGTAAGACATTAAGTATACAGTTGTGACTTAAGTTTTAACCATGAGGTGTTGTAACAGAAAGTATACAAAGAAATAATAACATATTATTAATTTGAACATAATTTAAAGTACCACATCATGCTACAAGAGTTGCGATTAAAATTAAATTAAAAAGAAAAGAAATACCGGGTGTCACCAGAAAAGGTCGGGTATAATATTCAATTGCTCTCGTATGTACCGAAATACTCACACACGCACAGCCTGCAGCCTTTAACATCACAGATTGGTATTGGATGTGAATTATAATTTCCCGTGGATAAAATACGCATCGGATAAAAGTCTACAAATCTTAGGTGCTTTTATTGAAAAAACATCTTCGACATGATAATCTGTATAGAATCGATTGAAATGGGCACTAGATCTACAGACAAATGAATTACGGCGATAGAATGTCTTATATGGTGGGACATGAAATGGAACGTAATAACGAAAGTATCTACTGGGCACGTTGAAATTAAATTTTCTTAATAAATCAGGAGCATCGATAACATTATTAATTATTTTACTTAGATAAACTAAATCCGAAATGTCTCTACGGTAGTATAAGGGGAGAAAGTGAAATT
Organism: Phengaris arion; assembly: GCA_963565745.1. Lineage (NCBI taxonomy): Eukaryota > Metazoa > Arthropoda > Insecta > Lepidoptera > Lycaenidae > Phengaris > Phengaris arion. The sequence continues at coordinate 5,558,630 of OY751432.1, forward strand.
TATTACTACTACTAGTTAGGGAGGTTCAGGCGGCACCTATACTGAAGGAACCTTAAAAAGCGTTTCTGTATAGATTCTATTCTATTTTTATTAATGTCATAGGAGGGGTTCCAAATCTCTGACCCGTACTCTAGGATACTACGCACATACGAACAGTAAAGTATTTTAATAGCTTTAATAGATTTGAGAATAGCAGAAGACCTTATGACAAATCCTAATGCCTTTGAGGCCTTATTTACTATATAATTTATGTGCTCATCAAATATTAATTTATAATCCACTATTATTCCAAGATCCTTCATTGTATTCTTAAAGACTATCTCATTATTTTCAATCTTGTAATTAAACTTTATCAAATTAGACTTACGGCTAAAGGTCACCGCATAACACTTCGTTACATTAAGATTTAATTTATGTACGATACAGTAGTCACTAAACCTGTCCAAGTCTTCTTGTAAAAGATGACAGTCACGAAGTGAAGAAACATTTTTCATTATTTTGTTATCATCCGCGTATAATAGAAATTTAGAATAGTGGAAACAAGAACTGACATCATTCAGAAATATCGCGAATAATAAAGGTCCCAATAGCGAGCCTTGAGGAACGCCTGAGGGTACTGATACCCACCTCGACGTAAATCCATTGATGGCGACAGCCTGCGACCTATTGTTAATATAAGATGTAAACCACCGAAATAGATTTCCGTGTATTCCCGCAGAAAGTAGCTTCTGTAGTAGGATAGAGTGATCTATACGATCAAAGGCTTTTGAGAAATCAGTGAATAACACGTCAACCTGAGCACCAGAATCCATATGTGAGCTAACATAGTCATAGGCAAGAATTAAATTTGAGGTAGTAGATCGTGATTTTAAGAATCCATGTTGTTCGGGAATAAACCAATAATTGATCGTTGAATAAACCTGATTATATACAATTCGCTCGAAAATTTTAGCGAAAGTACAGAGCTTTGATATTGGTCTATAGTTTTTGATATTGGACTTGTCGCCTCCACCACTCCTTGTGCACAGGAGTGACAAAGGCTGACTTCCAAATAATAGGGACATAACCTTCATGACATAATTTTTACAGTTCAGAGTTTTTCGATGACAGATACGTAGTTTTTCGGCGAGATAGGAACGTGTCTTTGGTAGGTGCAGAGAGGGAGGGGGAGGAGTGATAATTGCTGTGCGACGCGCTAAAAGCCCGGTTTCGCGTGACGAATGGAGTACTGATATTCACTATGATCACCTGTGGGTAAGTACTCCGTTTCCTTGTTTTAATTCGATACCTAGCGCTTCTGCTCCCTCCTTTTTACATATTTGCTGTGTGTATATACCGCATTGTGACCGCCACGACACAGAATTGCACTAATTCGATACCTAGCGCTTCTGCTCCCTCCTTTTTACATATTTGCTGTGTGTATATACCGCATTGTGACCGCCACGACACAGAATTACACTAATTCGATACCTAGCGCTTCTGCTCCCTCCTTTTTACATATTTGCTGTGTGTATATACCGCATTGTGATCGCCACGACACAGAATTGCACTAATTCGATACCTAGCGCTTCTGCTCCCTCCTTTTTACATATTTGCTGTGTGTATATACCGCATTGTGACCGCCACGACACAGAATTACACTAATTCGATACCTAGCGCTTCTGCTCCCTCCTTTTTACATATTTGCTGTGTGTATATACCGCATTGTGACCGCCACGACACAGAATTACACTAATTCGATACCTAGCGCTTCTGCTCCCTCCTTTTTACATATTTGGTGTGTGTATATACCGCATTGTGATCGCCACGACACAGAATTGCACTAATTCGATACCTAGCGCTTCTGCTCCCTCCTTTTTACATATTTGCTGTGTGTATATACCGCATTGTGACCGCGACGACACAGAATTGCACTTAATTTTTGAATCGATCTGCAATCTGATGCAACAAAACCCGAGTGACATATTTCTCATAGTAGGTGACTTTAATGTTTCTCAAGGTGAATGGTACTATGATACTGATTTTAATTATATGGTGATGCAGTCGAGTTTAAATAAATTAGTTCAATTAACTACTGACTTTATGAGTTTTACGAGCTTAAGACAGTTTAGTTCATCTTTTAATACCAGTAATAGATTATTGGACCTGATTTTCTGTAACAGGGACTGCACTGTGACTAGTTGTAATGATCCGATGACCGCAGAGGACGAGCATCACAAATCATTAGTTATTGAATTATCTTTGGACGTGTCCCCTCCGTTGCATAAAAACTTAACAGAAAGAAAACTATTCTACATGGCTGACTATGACGCTGTTAGATCAGAGCTATCGTCTATTGATTGGCAATCTAAGTTATTAGTAAAAAATAATAAAAGGGTGGATTCATTTGTGTAGGAATTCTATAACATCATTAATGATATTATAGACAGATATGTTCCTAGGCGTAAAGTTATCGACAAAGCCCGCTATCCTCCTTGGTATAGCGTTCCATTAATAAAATTAGGCAAAGAGAAGCGAAAATTTCATACACGCTGGAAGCGGTACGGTAATCCCTTTGATTACCTAACTTTTTCTACACTTAGAAAAAGGGAATCTAGTCTTAAAAAAATCGAATATCAAAAGTACATTAAAATAAGTGAGGATAGCATAAGCAAATGCCCAAAACTGTTTTGGCGGTTCGTTAAATCAAAATTACCGTCTAATCATGTACCTCAAACAGTCAAGTTTCAAAACCATGTCTCAAATACTGGCGAAGGCACATGTTAATCTCTTTAATGAATATTTCAGCTCAGTTTTTGTTAAAAGCGCTTTACGACCTCCCACTTATAATGTTAATTCAGTTTCATCAAACTCCCTGGTGAATGTCAACTCAATCTTCATTGCTGAAGAGGTCATCCTTAAGGAACTCAAAAACATTGATATCCATAAAGGTCCTGGATATGACGGGTTACATCCTATATTTATACGTAAATGCGCCAAGGAACTAAGTTTGCCTTTGTTTATTATTTACAATAAATCTCTAACGGAAGGCACATTTCCCATGAAATGGAAACAGGCTCTTATTACACCTATTCCTAAAAATGAAAATAGAAATGATGTGTCTCAGTACCGACCGATACCGAAAACTAATTTATTAGGTAAAATATTTGAAAAAATTGTCACACGCGAGCTAATGGGGTTATTAAAAAATCACATTTCTATTAACCAACATGGTTTTTGTAAGGGCCGTTCAGTTGAAACAAATATGCTTACTTTTACCAACTTTTCATTAAATGCCATGGATAAAAAGCTACAAGTAGACGTTGTGTATACCGATTTTTCGAAAGCTTTCGATAAAATAAATCATGATCTACTTATAGAAAAGCTTTGGAACATCGGTATACATGGCGATCTACTGCGATGGATAGCTTCCTATGTCAAAAATCGCTCCCAAGCAGTATCTATAAAGGGTTATGTTTCCAGATTCATAGATATTCCTTCGGGAATACCCCAAGGTTAACATGCCGGTCCTTTGCTATTCATCCTGTATATTAATGATATTAACAAGGTTATACGTTTTTCAAATTTATTGTTATACGCTGATGACGCAAAACTTTTCAAAATAATTGCTAACTTAGAGGATTTCAAGCAACTGCAATGTGATTTAAACAAATTATTTGAGTATTGCTTAGCAAATCAACTTTTCTTAAACCTTGATAAGTGTTCCGTGATGTCTTATACGCGCAAACATAACCCATTTAACTTTGATTACCAAATTAATGGCAATCCTCTCAATAGCGTCACAACTATTCGTGACCTTGGTATAATCATGGATTCCAAATTGTCATTTAATTTTCACATAGACCATATTGTCAATAGAGCATTTCGTCAACTTGGATTTATATTAAGAATTTCGAAACCTTTTAAACAGCTCCACACGTTAAAAATCTTATACTTCAGCTTTGTTCGATCGATATTAGACTTTGCTTGCATAATTTGGAGCCCGTATTACGCTTGTCATATCGCCCGCATTGAGAGGGTTCAGAAGAAATTTATTAAGTCCTTAGAATTCGTTGGAAATCATGAATATATCTCTTATGAGACCTCACTCAGTCGACATTCACCAACGAGTCTTGCAAACCGCAGGAAAATGTTTGACCAAATTTATCTTTTTAAATAATAAATAACCACATTGACGCCTCACACATTTTGGAATGTATCGATTTTAAAGTACCTAGACCTGGTTCTCGTTCACAAAAGATATTTTCGGTTCCTTTGTGTAGATCAGTTTATACTAGTAACTGTTTTCTAAAACGTAGCGTTAAGATTTACAATGAAGAATTTAAAGACCTTGATATATTTAATATTAGCTTGCCTATTTATAAGTTAAAATTACAAAACCTATTAAAAATAAGTAATTATGTATTTATAAAAGCTGCATATCTTTCTGTAAAATTAAATTAGTATAATTCTATGGAACTATTAGTTTTTAAGTAAAAATTGTATTAAATTAAGATAATTTAAAAAACTGTTTGTTTCCTAAATAAAGTAAAATAAAAATAAAATAAATCAATACTCTTTAGTGCTTTTGATTTAAAGCTCTCACTCACAAGCAATCGATCGATATACCCCCAGTTTCTGAAAGGCTAATCAACGCCAAAATTATTAAACAGCGGTCAAATCTCTTGTCAAGTGTAAGTTGAGTTGCAAAAAGCTTGATCAATCCTTTGATTTGATCAACGTATTAGTTAACAAAACTAATATCAAAACCATCGTCAAACCACATGTCAAACTGTTTTCGGTTTCTGGAAAACTATTTAAGGCGTAAATGTGTCATGTCAAGATGATCAATGATTAGTAAATTTTTCATTCATTCGCATATCAGAAACGCAAATTGATTTAACAAGCCTGTTAACTTTACATACGTGTTAGTTCATCAACTATTTTGATTAGCCTTTCAGAAACCGGGTGCTAGTCTTTACATTCACTGGATCAATCAACATTTACTGGATTCATAGTTGCAAGTAAATCGGTTTAGATGAATGATGAATATAGCCTGAGATGAAAAGCCTGAAATTTTTTATATGCAATGTCAATTTTTCATATGCAAGTAATTTTTGGAACGAAGTTTTGGAACGAAGTTCCTTATCGCGCGTTGCGAAAGGGGGCTAGACGGAAAAAATTAAGACTAAAAGTTGTAACGACACTTTTTGCTATAGTTGTAAGCGTGGCACGCCGCACGGCTTACAACTATAGATATTTCTCTGTCTCTCTCTCTCTCTCTCTCAATTATAACTAAAATTGAGCCTACTGATTAAGTTTATATTACATTATATTTGTTAATAATAAAAAAATATTATTATTTATAAATTAAAAAAAAAAATTACAATTCCTTCACTAATTAATCGAAAGGAACTTCGTTCCATCCGGGTGTCCCTTGACACCTCTCAAGTTTTTTATATATGGAATCGGCTTTTAAATAACTATTTGCCAGTGTCAAGTTAAAAAGGCGGGAAATAGAACTTTCGTTTCAATTTTTAACACCGTATTCCTATATCGTCAAGTCTAAAGTCTAGTCAAAGTCCAAATAAATAGTCAGTACAGTCCAGGAGTCATGTCAGTCGATTCAGTAAAGTGGTAGAAGCTTTACTGAAAGTAAGTAACTAGGGAGTTTTGGCGGAACACAAAATAGCATGTTTTTAGAAGTTGTACCACTTTCCCACACTTGTGCACGTTAACGAATATTTAATGGTTAATATTCTACCAATATTACACATTAAGAACCGAAAAAATCCACAACGTCACCCATTGAACTCCCCCGCAAAACTCATTGTCATTTGTTGAAAAATAAATCTGATTAGAATTCGAAATTTAAATTTTATATTTTGTTCTTGTTCATTTGATGAAAAACTCACCTTATATCTTGATTTTCCTTGGAAAACTCCTAAATTACCTACCTACCTACCAGCGATTGTCTATAATCTATATATATAAAAGAAAGTCGTGTTAGTTACACTATTTATAACTCAAGAACGGCTGAATTGATTTGGCTGAAAATTGGTGGGGAGGATACATAAGTGCCCCGCATAGTCTGTCTGTCTGTATGTTCGCTATAATTTCAAAAACTACTAAAAGGATTTCCATACCGTTTACATTTAGCGACAGAGTGGTCTTAGGAAAGTTTAGGTCGATAATAATTTGCTAAGGTTTTATGGAAATTGTTTGATTTATGAAGGTTTCGGAAAAAATCAAACCGTCTGGGAACTTTTATCGAAAACGCTGCCTTACCTAACCCGTTGGAGATAAATAACAAAACAAAGTATGGTGGGATTGTTTCTCTTTTATAGGTCTACAAAAAGTCCGCGATGGCATAGATGTGTCTATCTTTTAAGGAGAGGTTATTATGCCCATTCTTAGTTTAAAAAAATGATCAGAAATAATGTTGTATTTTTAGAAGCTATTTAGACGGATACAATATTACCTAATCGTTATATCTAGGAGATATCTTAAAATTAAAAAGTACGTGTGAAAATTTATTATAAAGTATATATTTTTACTCTGTGCTATCACTATATTGCAGGTTGCTATAGAAGTTTTTTGCCACGAACACTCCCACGCGTGCGAAGCTGCGGGCAAAAGCTAGTATTATATAAAAGGTAAAGCTGATTGACTGATGTATCAACGCACGGGCCAAACTCTTAATGCTAGAATTTTGAAAATTTGCACACATATTTCTCATATGACGTAGGCATCCACTAAGGAAGAATTTTTCAAAACACAAGGGGGTAAAATAGGAGATTTAAGTTTGTATGAAACTCTTTATTCCTTGGAGATGTTATGGACCAGGTGATTAATGCGGGCATTATTCATAATGCACGAGCATTATGAATAATATCTAGCTTTATCGGGCTAAGTGATTAATTACTATCCTAACTTCATTACTTATCACATTGCACGGTCATTATTATATTGCTACAGGACAGTTGGGCAATTTGATAATAAAGCTATATTTAACGCGGTGCGAGGGCGGGGAGGGAAGTACGCATGGCGTGACACGCTTTGACCAATCAGAGACCGCCATTCAGCGTGCGGCTCGTGTGGCGGACTTCAAGCGCTGTTGTTATGTTTAGTTTTGCATTGTAAAGCGAATACGGACGGACGCGAATGGGTTTTACTTGGGTTTACGAATGGGAAATACCTGTTAGTGTGTATTTTAATAATTAATCATGGATATTTCGGAATTAAACGAAATGAATCGTCAATTTGACGAAAGATTGAGTGAATTAATGTCACTTAAAGGACAAAATACTCAGTTTTTCACCAACGAAAGCTATACTGAGATGATTGAAAAAGTTAAATCTGCAAAATCAAAGAAGTCGCATAAAAAACCCGAAGATTATCAGCGTTTGCGAAGATTTGACGTCATGGCTGTTGGAGAAACAGAGAAATTGATTGTTCCAGTCAAAGACAATATGATTAGGTACTACGTGAAAAACAACGAGATATTTCAGATTTTGCATGATACCCATCTGAGTTTAGGGCATGGTGGTAGAAACCGGATGGAGAATGAGCTAAATTTTCGGTATAAAAATATTACGAGGGAAATGATTGTCATTTATTTAAACCTTTGTGAGAGCTGTGAAAAGAAACGCAGCGTTCCAAAAAAAGGATTAGTTGTTAAACCTATTCTTAGCGGCGAAATGAATGCAAGATGTCAAGTAGACAATTGACATGCAATTGACATGCAGTCACAAGGAGATAATCAGTATAAATATATACTTGTATACCAAGATCATCTCACAAAATTTGTGCAACTCCGTCCGCTCAAGACCAAAACTGCTGAAGAAGTAGCATATGTACTACTTGATATTTTTACAATATTCAGTGCACCAAGCATTCTTCAAAGCGATAAAAGCTAATAAAATTGTTCAGGAAGCTTGTGACATGTGGCCTGAATTCAAAATTGTACATGATAAACCGAGACACTCTCAAAGCCAAGGGTCAGTAGAGAGAGCAAACCAGGACATAGAGAATATGCTGAGTACGTAATTGGAGGATAACAACACTAAGAAATGGTCGGAAGGATTACGTTTTGTACAATTAATGAAAAATAGAGCCTTTCACACAGGTATTAACTGTACTCCATATGAAGCCATGTTTGGAACGAAGTTGAAAGTAGGGCTTAATAGTTCTTCTAACCATATGAGGCTCTGCTTGATATTAATTCAGAAGAAGACTTGGAGAAACTATTATCTACTGAGAGCACTATTACCGAAAGGAATCTAGTGGTTGTCACTGAAAATGATCAAAAAGAGTCCGCCAAAAATGATCAAGTAGAGTCCGTCGAAAATGATCAAGTAGAGTCCGTCGAAAATGATCAAGTAGAGTCAGCCGAAAATTATCAAGTAGAGTCCGCCGAAAATGATCAACTCAAGACCATCGAAACTGACCTAGTGGAGTCTACCTTATATGAGGAGTCTGAAAAAACTTCAGATACAGATTCAAACCCAATACCCACAAACGAAAACGAAAACCTAGAGCGCAAAAAAGAAAATGTTATGGCAGTTAGGAAACTAGCTTTAAGAAATTTGCAGAAACAAGCAAATAAAATGTTGGATGTATGAAGCGCTAAATATCCCATGGCTGCAATTGGTGACACTGTAAGAGTCCGAGTTCCCGATGTTGATCGCGCTCGTAGCGATGGAAGAAATATGCTTGCTACAGTTATTGCATTAACAGCCAATAACCTTTATAAACTGGGAACAAAACAAGGTGTTTTAAATCAACTATATTCAAGAAACCAATTTACTGTCTGCAAGGAAAGATTTATGTCGCCTGAAGATGTTCCAGAGACAGAGATTTCGCTGAGAGAGTGTTGTAGAATGTCCTTTAAATGCGGAGGGCAAGGTTATAGTAGATGTGGTTGTAAAGGTGGTTGCAAGTCTGATAAATGTAATTGTCGCAAAGCCAAGAAGTTGTGTACCTCAAAATGCCATCACAGTGGCAGTTGTTCTAATAAATAAACCTGTTACTTGCTACATATTGTATGATTATTGTTTTCAATTTTATGTTCTATTTTACTTACTTATAAATATTTTCATTTGAATTTTATTAAGATTGAGAAGATGCTAATTATGCCAAATAATGAGTCTGATTGCTTAAACTTTAGTTTATTTTATGTTTTATAATAATAAGTCATTTCTATAAAACAAAGATATTATGTTGTGAAATTTTTGTTTTAAATTTAATTATATTTTATGTTATATTTTTAATATGACTTTCCTTAAGTTTTAAATGCAAAAAGTAGTGGATTTTTAAGGTAAGAAGTCCTTTGTAATTAATCAAAATAATGAGTCTGATTATTTAAGTGGTTTAATATTTAGTTTATTTTAAGTTAAATGACAAAAACAATAAAAAATAGTAATTAAATATGTTTGTATTACTCTGCCCAAAAGGTGATGGGCAATATGTATAGTGCCCGGTCAATTTGATTATTTGAATAATTATTATCAAATTGCACTCTCATATTGGGCATTTTTCATAATGACCGGGCATTATGTATACTGTTCAATTTATCACTTGGTCCATAACAGAGATATTTGCATGAAATTTCGTATGAATTGAGTACGAAAAAAATAATGAGCTACGTATTTCAGCGTTTTATTAAATTCAGCCCTAAGGTGGGTAAAATAGGGGGTGAAAATTTAAAATCTAATTTCAATTTTACTAGCATTATTTGCCCGCGGCAGTAATAAATACAACTAAAAGAGAAAAATAATAATTATTAATAAACAAAATATTTAACTGTCTTCCAAAGTAAAAATGCACAAAAAATGTGATATAATGCTTATTTTCTAAGTAAGTCCCTTTTAAATTCGGCTAACACTATTTCTGTACTCAATCTTCATAATTTTGAAGTCGGTACCAGCCCGAACAACATCCTGATAAAACAATATTTTATAGAACTCACGTTCAAGTTGGCTGATACCGACTTCAAAATTAGAAGAAGATTGAGTAGAGAAATAAAAATTTTAGACGAATTTAAAAGGGGAATTATTTAGAAAATAAGTTTTATATCACAGTTTTTTGTGCATTTGTACTTTGGAAGTCAGTTCATTTTAAAAATTAAGCATTTTTATTATTATTATTCAATTCATACCCTCTGTGAGCCTCTGATGATAAACATTTCACGTTGGTTTTATGCCCTTTTAATCTGGTGTCAAAGTCTACCGATTTGACTAAAGTGGTGGGCATCATGTAGGACAATTCTATAAGTGTTATTTAATAACCTCTATGGAAATAAAAAACAATAAGTTTGAGTTTGAAAGATAGAATAGTGTTAACTCATAGACTATTTATGGTTGCTCAAGATCAATTACGGATATTTTCGGCATATTATGATCTACTGTACCTACTGTACATAATATGTTAAAACGCTTAGTCACAAAAATAAATAAAACCCCGACAAAATTATGCTAAATGTAATTTTAATTACATTACTATACGGCACTGTTGAGGTCATTGGCCTCGCTCATCTGATTGTATCAATACAATCAGATGTGTGAGGTGAATGACGGGGAATAAAGGGGAAGGAAAGACTTTGCCTACACAGCATCAATGTTATTTAGGCAAAGTCTTTGCTTCCCTTAAAATCAGCTGTTTCTGTGAGGTTAATGACTGTTGTGGGCTACGACGTCTTGTTTCTTACAGATCCTTCTTACGCTTGAGTGGTGATTACTTATGGTGATTACTATCAAGTAATAATACAGCAAAAATTGTTATATTCTCCTTTATTGGTATGTACCAATAAAGGAGAATATAACAATTTTTGATGCTTAACACAGATACGTCTACACTATATATGGCCTTTTGGCTAACTAAAATAAACCAACTAGATAGGCTGTGTTTGTGACATCTGTCAATATGACATTGATAGTTCTTATTACTGCTATATTATGCAACAATGTCCTCATATTATGCTACTGTTTCCAGGCAAGACGCCCAGCATGTGGGACACGTTCGTGCACGCCAGCCGCACCATCAACGGCAACGGCGACGTGGCCTGCGACAGCTACCACCTGTGGCGGCAGGACGTCCAGATCGCCAGGGACCTGGGACTGGACTACTACAGGTAAGGGAGTAATATCGCATCCTCACAAATTCTTGTTATATATTTAGTACGAACTACGAAGTAAGTTATAATAATGAGATTAATTGACAGAGTGGTATGAGGATGTTGGCCGCATACCATAATAATAATAGGGCTATAGACAAAAGTTATTAGGGTCGCTTCCTGATATATTATAGTTTTGGTCTTTAATTGCACCTTTGACCTTGTTGTCACTTATTTTACATACGAGTAAATGTTGAATGATCTCCAGGTTCTCAATATCCTGGACTCGGATCCTGCCGTCGGGTTTCCCGGACCGAGTGAACCAGGATGGCGTCCGGTACTACAGCGACCTGATCAATGCGCTGCTGGACAACGGCATTGAACCCGCGATCACCCTGTACCACTGGGACCTGCCGCAGTCGTTGCTGGATTTGGGTAAGTTCAGTTCTTTAAATACGATTGTTCAAAATAGTATATAAAAAAAATCGAAAATATAATTTATGCTAAATAAAAATAATAAATTGCGCTCTCTAAGGCGCTGACGTCATTAGCCTCACAGAAACCGATGATTTAAAGAGGGAGCAATGACTTTGACTAAGTAACATCAATAAAATGAGCTATGTGAGGTCAATGACCTTAACGACGCCGTAAAAAGGGTGATGTGATTTTATTTAGTATAAATTTGTTTTCGAAAGTTTTGATTATTTTCAGCCTAACATTAGAAAAACAAGAAGAATTGATTTTAAACAACCTTATATATATATAGTGTAAAACAAACTCAGACGAGGAGCACGAAGGTCGAGCATAGCTGTTTTCATTCAAAGCCTTATGGCAATCACACAAATCACAAATCTGTACGTTATCGATAAAGCTCAATTTACGGCGGCCGCGTTGTGACCTTGTGGTCATATAAACGCGCCCTAAGGCTTCCGGCTTGTCCATTGATTCCATTGAGTCCATTGAGATCGTTGGGCTTGGCGCCTTAGAAAGCTTTTCGTTATTTTATATTGAGCAACAGATTTTAATGCGGCTTCCATCAATAATTTCTAACTGTCCCGACATTGTCTCCAGCTTTAAGCTATTGCCTACGTAATTGCAGGCGGTTGGACCAACCCGCTGATTGTAGACTGGTTCGCCGACTACGCGCGCGTGGCGTTCTCACTATTCGGTGCGCGCGTGCGCACGTGGGTGACCCTGAACGAACCGCTGATCTTCTGCGAGCTGTCATACGCGGCGGGCGTGCACGCGCCGGGCGTGCGAAGCGCGGGCCGCGGCGACTACCTGTGCGCGCGCCACGCGATGCTCGCTCATGCGCGCGCCTGGCGGGTCTACGACGAGGAGTTCAGGCCCAAGTACAATGGTAATCCTACTACTATTATATATAAGTTTGTGAGGGTGGATTGATGGATGGATGGACTCTTTCACGGAAAACTACTGAATGGATTTTGATAAAATTTGGTATGTTAGTACTTAGTAGTTTGAGCTCTGCATTGGCCCATTGGCTACTTTTTATCCCGAAAAAGTACGGAGTTCCCGTGGGATACTGCATTTACATGAGCAGAGCCGCGGGAAAAAGCTAGTAGTTAATAGCTGCTTAACACCAAAGTTCCAGAAGTGAAGCTTTAGGCGCATTGAGCCGACACGATTTTGGATTTTAAATAGATAGTGAACAAAGTAATATTATACATCCTCCAACTGATTGAGTATATACACAAAATAACTACTGCGTTTACATTTCCAGGTAGAGTCTCGTTAACGAACCAAATAATTTGGATTCAAGCGGAGGACCCTGAAGACGAGGAACTGGCAGAACTGGCGCGACAAGCCAACGTTAGTACAACTCTTATATTTCTTTGTATCTTCTTCATGTTGTTGATTTTGTTTTAAATGAGTTTTCCTCCTTTCTTACTGGAAGAATGACCACAATTTAAATTCTCAGTACGACATTATCACCTAGCTTTATGACAACTGACTAAACTTAACTCGATGCTGTTTCCAGGCAGGCATTTACTCGCACCCGATATTCTCTAAGGCGGGGGGCTGGCCGCCGACCCTGGAGGAGCACCTGGACGCCACTCGCAACAAAACCGGGTACCCACCCACCGTGCTACCAAAGTTCACCAAACAAGAAATTAAATTAATACGAGGTATGTGAGTTTGTCTGGTTTAGAAAGTTGAATTACGGAACAAATAGCGCTGAAATATTAATGATTATAACGCACACAATTTTCGGTTTAAAAAATGAAAATGAAAATGTTTTATTTATAAGAAACCGGACGGGATGGATCTGAACAGAGAAGGTGTAGGGGACTGTATACTTCTTCGATAGCTCTCTGTTCTTGATTTGGAGAAATACTATGTACTCTGGCTCTCACTACTCAGGGGTTGATTGAAACTGCGATTTAATACGTTCATTTATTAAACACTGAGAGTCAGCACTTCCCCAGAGTTGAGATGAATCTGCCGACCTTAGTTTTTTATCCTTCTTATATACATAGAATTTTCCGGAGGCGCCGCGAGGTTGGAGGTCAGATTTCCCGCCAAAACTCGCCGCGTCTCACTCTCGCGTCTAACGGTCAAATGTGAAATCCGATAAGCCCCATTGACTGTTTAACCTACATAAAGTTTATAGCTAATACAATGTTATACAAAAATTACTCTTTACAACACTATTTCATTCATTTATACAATCTTACATATTCTTACTTTTTTATTCACTTATTCAATCAATTATTATATAATACACTAGCTGTTTCCCTGTTTAGTAGGATTATGAGGTAGTTAAATCTATCCTTAATAGGAGGTACACAATAAATATTTAAATCTTCTGTTATTCCCAGGCACGTTCGACTTCTACGGCCTGAACTACTACACGTCGCGGTACGTGCAGCGCGCGGCGGGCGAGGTGGGCGCGCGCCCCCTCGACGGCGTGCCTGAGCTGCGCGTGCACTTGCGGCACCGCCCCGACTGGTTCGCGGACCATCCCTGGTTCTACGTAGGTTCTTTTGTGATACACACCCATACGAGCAGATGGATCGGCTAACTGAAAGAGATTACCGCCGCTGATGGAACCGCAAATCCAGCGCAATCGAATTTGCAGCGTTCATAGTCAAACTCCCAAAAAGGAGCTATGGTCGTATCAAATGGCTTCGGCTGTTTAAACAAAGATATTTTATGAATTTTTCAATATCATGTTGGATTCTTTAGTCCAAAACCTTGAGCACAAGTATTTTGTGATTCAGATATACGCCCCAGGTTTGCGCAAACTGCTGAATTGGATCAAGGTGCAGTACGGCGACGTGGAGATCATGATCTTCGAGAATGGTCTGATGCAGCACGATACCGGGTTGTACGACCCGGTGCGCATACAGACGTATAAGAATCATCTGGAACAGGTAATAAAATGTTTACTGTCTTTAAAATCCTGAATATGACCCATATCGCTCACAGAGATAGTTAAGGAGGACTTAGGTATGAGGTACTACAGGTGGCGGATAGCACAACGACCATAGGATATATTAATATTATGGTTAGCTGATACATACAGTCCCCGACCACCCACCGGCAGCGTTCAAGGTTGTAGTGGAAATCAACGAAAACGTGACGAAGCGAGTCCAAGCCGCCAGTAAATAGACGCTTCTCTTCAACGACGAGCAGCTGCGTAGTCGGTAGACTGACTGAGTGGGATCTTAGTAAGTCTGTACAGTGTATTGTCGAATTATTGTCCGAAGAATTTCGGTTCCAGAGGCGGCAGACAGCGATGCGGAAGGCAATGGAAAACCACTGCATTTCTATTTTTTCCAGGATATCAATTATTATCAATATGACTGAGAACAATATAATAATGGCACCTAGTCCCCGGCAGGCCTAGAGTAGCTAGGGACTGCGACGAATCTCCAGATCAGCCATAGAAAGAAACATGGAAGGAAGGAATTTCAGGAACTACAAAAAGCGGTCTTTTCTTAAAAAATAAACCTTATATGAATAAACCTACTGGTTTCGGGCTCTTTAGAAGATCTCTTCCTGATGTGACAGGTTCACAAGTCTCCAAAATCATTCTTATTCGTAGCACTAATCATCTGGTCTGGTCTACTTTAAAATTTTCATTTATTTGACCCCCTATATGTTTGTCTAGAAAGACCCAGCCTGTAGCTCTGGAGTATCGTGTAAAATATTTAATGGAAGGGTAAAAATATGCTTGTAATGATGCGAACATGGTTTCCAGGTGCTGCTGGCGATGGAGGACGGCGTGAATGTGACGGCGTACACCGCCTGGACCATGCTTGACAACTTCGAGTGGACCGACGGATACGAGTAAGCTTTATTACATTCTATAGAAGGGATAGTTTAGCGTACACAATGCCTACTTTAATATAAAAGTAATACTGTAAACTGATTATAATAATGTCAGGAATTTACACCTTAGCAGGTTGATCGTTCTTGTAACTTGTTCGTATTTTAAATCATTGGCATGTAATTAACAATAGTATTAATACTGTGAGTTGTCATTATTGTGTGTCACAGTCGAGCACCTGTGAAAGTATTGAATTTCCTGATACATAGTAACCCCGACAATGCAACTGCTAACGGAAACCCGCAACACCTTTATGGTTATGATTGGTACGGCCTTAAAACCCTCTTCAGGGCTCTTGTACTAGCTCTGACACACAATGAGTTGCCTCAAGACTCGCAAGGGCCTATTATCGCTGAAGCTTGCCCTGTACCTCAGTGGACCCGGTAGACGTACAAAGTGTCGTCCAAGGCGTAGATTAACTTCTCCGTAACAGTTACAGTTTCGGCCTGTACTCCGTGGACTTCGCGGACCCGGGTCGGCGTCGCACCGCGCGCGCGTCGGCCCGCTACTTCGCGCACGTCATCCGTAACCGAACGCTGGACCTGCCCGAGGACTACCGCCGCTACGCCTCCAGCGCCGCCGCGTGCGCCTGCGCAAGTGTATTGCACGCGCTCGCGCTGATGATGATAGTTGGATGGACCTGGAGTTGTTATAATATACTCTGTATCGGTCCAATTAAATCTAAACGTTACCAAAAGTATTAAATTCGTTCAAATTAATGTGCCATTGTATTTTAATGCACGGTAATTAAGTGACATTGAATTATATTGAAGTATATTGTTCTGTTTGTTTACGTTTATATATTATAGCATGAAGACAAAATGTACATGTTCAAAATTACAACCATGTAAGGAAATCAGTAAGTTAAAATAAAACATTAGTTAATTCTTCTTGAAAAAGTCTGTAATACTCTTCTGTTTATAAATTTCGCACTTCATTTCGAAAGACCGGTCTCTAAGTCGACGGAGAAACATAACTTCGTGGCTATCAAATTCGTTATCTTCAGCCCATTTTAAAGCAGTGTTTAAAGCTCCTACTGCCTCTAAATTACCAACGTTTGTGATTTCTAGAATTTCAACGCTATTGTCCTCATCTTGCTCATCGTCCTCACACATAGCCGCTCGCACAATCTCCTCATCAGTTAACACTTCATATCTTTGTAACTCACTTTCGGCACCTCCAGCAGCCCATTCTTGAGCTTCTGCCTCACTTATTTGAGGATCATTGGGCCCCCTCAACCTGTTAAAAAGCTGGGCTAAAGGGACATCATCTTCTGGTTCGTCATTATCAGTGAGAAATTCAGGGTGCAAATTCTTCCATGATTTGTTCTTAGCGATGTCTTAACATTGGCCCAGCAATTAACCAAAAGAAAAACTGTGTCCTTTAAAGTTATCGATTTTAATGAGTCCATGAGGTTTTCAGAACATAATGCAAGACAGTTAACCAAAAGTGATTTGCGGTAATTTAACTTCACATTTTGTATAACGTTCTGATCCATTAGTTGTATACACGCCGTGGTGTGGCGGTAAACAATAAACAAAAGACTGACGGCGTCGCATTGGCTCATGACAGCCCACACCTTCACCCCGCCCCGGGCCTCCCCCGCGAATCCCATTGCCCGGCCGGATTACAGCTATCACCGAACAAGCGGGAGTCCGGATTACCGAGGCCCTACTGTATATACATAAGTAAAACTAAAGTAAAAATAAAAAGGATTTAAAACAGGAAAACAAATAGGCTCTCAGTATGAAAAATAAATATATTTTCAGTTTATAAATAATAATAATATGTTTAATGATTTTAATACAATACAAAGTAATAATATGTTATACTCCATTAAAGTTCCGAGACACGCGTGAGTTTCAAATATAAAACGTATAGTGGTGGCCATATGTGTAGCTAAAGTAATGTGAAACGGATAAAGTTAGTTCGGCATGAGACGGGCGTAGCTTATGACATTATAACTGTTTGTGAAGGAACCTATTGACATTATTTTGGAGAGAAATGAAAAGAATATTATTTATATTCCTCGTGATAATCGTCTTAAACGTTTTAACTTTAAACTTTTTAGGTTTAAACCTGTAATGATGGAATCATGAGCACGTAAATAAATCGACGATAATATGACCATAATCAAGAATTCCAAAGACCACTCTACATGACTTTCATCGATTATCAAAAAGCATTCGAAACAATACGAGTATCACACTCAGCGATTTGGAAAACTCTACAAACTCAAATCAAACTCAATCAAAGATATATAAACATATTGAAACATTTTTATGCGAAGAGTCAGAGTAGAGTATAATTGAAAAACGTTGGACCGCCTATTAAAATAAATAGAGGAGTCAGACAAGGTGACCCTCTTTCATCTCGCCTCTTCATAGCAGTGCTGGAGATGGTCCTGGGTAATCTGAATTGGCAAAATTTGGGAATTAATATAAAAGGAAAGTATCTGTCACATTTAAGATTTGCTGACGACATAGTACTTTTGAGTGACGATCATAAAGAATTACAATACATGTTATCCTCTCTGCATAAAGCTAGCACAGGGGATGGCCTGGAAATAAACCTTACAAAAACTAAAGTAATGACAAACAGCATTCAAGAATCTATAAAGCTCGAAGACTTCGAACTGGAATACGTGAATAACTATATATATCTAGGTAAACAAATTTCATTCAATGCTCAAAACAACCAACAAGAAATAGATAGAAAAAATTAAATTACATGGAATAAATTTTGGAGCTACAAGGAAGTACTGAAAGGCAACTTTCCTATTAAATTAAAAAAGAAAGTAATGATCACATGTCTCTAACCTTCCTTGACATACGCATGCCAAACATGGAAGTTTACCAATAAGGCCAAAAACAAAATTAAAACGAGTCAAAGAAGTATGGAGAGGAGCATGATGAAAATTAGCAAACTACAGAAAATACCACACAAAATTATCCGTGAAAAGATAGACATTACTGACGCGCTTAGTCATGCCCAGAAATTAAAATGGCGATGGGCAGGCCATGTAGCCAGAATGACCGATGATAGATGGACTATACAGACTACACTATGGCCAGGCCCAGTCGGCTACAGAAAAAGAGAAAGACCCCAAACAAGATGGGTAGACGACATCACACATACAGCAGGCAGAGACTGGGTAACAGTGGCCAGCGACAGACATGTATGGCAATTCTGGAGGAGGCCTTCACCTGAGGAGGGGTTCTTGCTCACTAACATATTGTACAAATTTATATATTTGTTATTAAAATATTACTTATTTTTATTAATTTAATTGAAGTATATACATAATATAATTATAAAAAATGTAAAATGAATATTATAAATCCTTCTAACCTAAACATTAGAAGGAAAATAATAATGAATAAATGTTAACAATAAAAATTAAACTAAAATTGAAAACAAAATATGTAAACTTATGCTATTGTAATTTTATTTGTTTAACCTAATTATAATGTAATTTAATCGAATTTTAATTGGCAAGAAATAAAAGGCTTTTTTATTTTTATTTATTTATACTAGACCATATCTTAATGTTGAAGAAACGTATCCATGATAGGCTGTTACAGCGGCATCTAGTGAAACAATATTTTTTATCCTCCTCAGATCAAATACAAACCTATTAAGTTTATTACAAACATTATCTACGTGATCTTTCCAATTTAAGTTGCTATCTAAAATAAATCCTAGAAATTTAGTAGAAGGTACGCTTTTAATAGGGCTTACTTTTATTTCTAAATGGTTGTCATTATTATTAGTCAATTTATAAAATTTTATTATTTTAGTTTTTTCTAGATCAAGAATCAAGAATCAAGAATAAAGGCTTTAAAGATTTGATAGATTTAGTAGTTATATTGTCTATTCCTTTACTAGTATTAGATTTTAAGTTGTCAATTATTCTACATATTTCTTCTGCAGAAACTGGATTAAAATGAAATTTTTGGGTTGTTTCATTAGTGGGATCAAATTTTTCTGTTGTGTAGACTTTGTTCTTTTGAAACTGTTTAGGAATTTTATTTGCCAGAGTTGAGCCAATGGTTGAAAAATAGTTATTAAAGGATTGACATATTAGCGTTTTATCGGTAATGATATTATTCTGTATTTGTAAATTAGACGGACTCACAGTAATTTTATTTTTGTTGTGGCACAGGCTGCTAATAATACTCCACATTTTCGCAGGTTTATCTTTACATTTCAAGAACAAGTTATCGTAATACGAAGATTTCGCCCTTTTAATAGTAACGGTAACTGCTTTTTTAATAAAGTCTTCTCTAATTTTCTTGTCTTTCGGATTAGTTTTAAGCTTTCGCCACAAATAGTTCCATTCATTAATCTCTTTTAATATATACTTGTTTATCCACTCTTGTTTCGGCGCATTTACTATCTTTGCCTTACTAATTTTACTAAGATTTATTGCGGCTGCTATACTGTACTCTAGTTTACTGAATTCTGTGTAGGTACAATTTTTCATACTCTCTTCCATTATTTTATACAGTTTTTCATTATCAATAGCTTGGTAATTAATTTTTTTAGTTGTTTGTGTTGAAATCTTTCTCATTTCAAAATAAATGTGCTTATGATCAGACATTGCTGTTTCAACTATAGCAACATGACAGGTATTATCTCTTAAGTTTGTACACACATGATCAAGTATGGTTTTTGTGGTATTAGTCTCTCGCGTGCAGAACTCTGGGTCAACTTTATTTATGATTTCACATCCATTTTCGGTTAGTGTGTCAATATAGTTGGTAGTTTGATTATTTTTGGTAAGTAGATCGATATTAAAATCGCCAACTATTAACGATCTTTTTTTATTTAAATACGTGGAAAGACTCTCAATAAAGTTTTTTATGTTAGAGTTTGTTGTACGATATATAACACCTATGTTAATATTATATTGATCCAAGTGTATCCAGAGAAAGTGGTTGTCATCCAAGCAGAGCTCTTCTTTCGGACTATGTCTTAAATTATTCTGTACGTAAATAGAGACCCCACCTCCTCTTGAAGTTTTTCGAGAGTTGTAATAGTGTGTATATCCGGATAATTGAAGATTTTCAGCTTCCGTCTCTGACTTGATCCACGTTTCCGTTAAAACAATAATATGCACAAAATAAGGAAGCGAGTGCAATATACATTTTAGTTCGTCGAATTTACCAGGTCTCACAATACTGCGCACATTAGAGTAGAATAATCTTAAGGAATGTTTCCACATATACTATCTATCTTATTTATATTAAAATTTGAATATCGTTATCGAACATTTAACTCTATATGTGTTCATTGCCAAGTCACTATTTCGTAATATAATAAATTATAAAAATAAAATTTTCCACATACGGTTACAATTTTTTTATAAGTAACTAATTAAATGAACTATCTTGAATTTCATTTGGTCTCTACGACATCTCATAACTTTTTTCCAAGGAAATATTTGGCTTTTTTCATTTAGGTAAGGTTTTTGTGGGATCTCATTTCTTATGTAGGTTACCAGAAGACCAAGAAATTTGGCGTTTTAAAGACCGTGAACGCACTTGTAAATTCTCCGGATTCTCAATGCGGGAGTAATTGCTTACTATCAGGCGGTCCATTTGCTTGTTTCTAGATCTATTCCTTAAATAAAATGATTACTGGCCATGGACACCCGCAACACTAGTAGAACCACAAGTGCGTTCTCGAATCAATTAGGTACTTATTTATCCGGTCGAGTGGCCCCATTCGTCCCGAAGCATCTGCTGTAACTTAAAATAACCTACCACTTCTCAATTTATGAGATTTGTTATATAAATAACAATTACAAAGTTACCAGTAAACTTGTATTCATACATTTAGTTCGTGTGAATTCGTAAAATGCAAACGTAAAAAAACGTAAATTCATTACATGCCCATCCGACATGGATCACCTTCTTGTCAGACAACCAGGTGATCAGCCTGCAATGTCCTCACCAGATTTGAGAAACTATTACCGGAGTTGAACTAGTTTTTGTTTGTTCTATTCAAAAATATTATACAATAGACCAGGGGGTCTAAAAAGGCCACTTTGGGTGTTTCATATATTTTTTTCCTTACGTAAAACATTTTGAATTTGCTTTAAAATAATAGGATACTGTTGTTTAAAAATAATCCATGGGTATCCATAAATAAATAATAAAAAAAGATCCTGCTAATGTGTGATTTGTGTATGATTCATCGAATGTTCTACTACACTTAGTAGAACTTAGATGAATCATACATAAATCACCAGGAGGCCTTTTTAGACCCCTGATAACCTTTTTAGATATATCGAACGATCGACCGTAGCATATGTGCGCCACAACAAATATCAAAACTTTATCCCCTACCTGCTTCAAATGCTCGGTGATGAAGTGTATCCGGTCATGATCGTTATGCCCCGCGTAAGTGGAGTACCCGTTCTCGGTGATCAGCATCTCGACCTGGCCATACTGGCGGCGCAGCCAGTTGAGTTGTCTCCGCAGCCCTACTGGATGTACGGCGAGCATGGCAGACGCGCCGAACCGCGCGGCGGCGGGGCTGGACAGCATGGCGCCCAGCTCGCGGGACCCGTTTACGAACCACTCGCCCTCCTCCCCGGGACCAGCCGGCCGAATTACCGAGGTAGTGTAGTAGTTGATGCCGAGGATGTCCGCTGTGCCTGGAATAATTTGCTGATGATAAAAAATATGATGCTTTTTTTCCATATCATCAACGTTGCCATTTTGATAGCTGTTGGATATAAATTGTTCCATAAAATCAAAATGAAAAGTGTTGAGGCTACTCGGCATATACCCCTTAAGACATGACAGAACTTTTTTTATGTTTAGTTATAAAGTTTTTAATGGTTGTACGAGGGCGGCACTGAAAATTTCGGGGAATCAAGGAAGTGACACAACATTACTATTTAAAAATGTATTTATTGCTTTTCGAAGTATTCTCCGCGAAATTTGACACATTTTCCCATACGGTGAAACCAATCATTGAAGCAACCATTCCATTCGGAAGTTGGGGTCTTCAAAATAGCCGTTTTGTAGGCGTCCACAGCTTCTTCAGGTGATGAAAATCTCTGACCACGCAATTTATTCTTTATTTTAGGGAAAGTATAGAAATCATTAGGGCTTAGGTCGGGGCTGTACGGCGGATGGTCTAATAATTCTATGATTTCTTGCTCTAAAAACTCTTTTGTTCTGTGCGCGGTGTGAGAACTCGCATTGTCGTGATGGAGGATGATGCGGCGGTTGCAGTTCTCTTTACGGAGTTCAGAAACGACCTGTGGCAAAAAAATGTTAGCATACCATTCTGCATTAACCGTTCTTTGTCCCTCAAGAGGAAAAGTCGCAACATGGCCGGTTTTGGAGACAAACGTGGCCACTATTTTTTTTGCAACACACCGTGAACGAACAATTTTTGTTGACTTTAACTCATTTCGAACACCCAAACTCGTGACTGGTTTTTTGTTTCGGGTTCATACGCGTATATCCAGGATTCGTCACCTGATACAGCATTTGTATACAGCATTTGAGGATCCTGCGTGGAATCTTTCGAGAGTTCTGACGCACCAAGTAACGCGAGCCGCTTTTTGCTCTTTACAGAGCAAATGCGGTATCCATCGGGAAAACAACTTTTTTACACCTAATTGTTCATGCAAGATTATTTGTATTCGACTCATGCCAATGTCTAAAGTTGCCTGAATTTCGCGGTATGTCACATGTCGACCTTCCTTAATCAGCTTACGCACAGCATCAACGTTTTTTGGGTGACTGCAGTTTTTGGACGACCTTGACGGGGATCATCACTGAGCTTGACACGTCCACGTTGCAATTCAGCAAACCAGCGATAAATTGTGGTTTTGTATGGGGCTTCATCACCAAATGCAGAAATCATCCGGTCAACATACTGTTTTTGTGTTAAACCACTTCGAAAGTCATAATAAATCATCGCTCTAGAATTTTCTCGAGTCAATTACATTTTCTCAACGACTAAACAAGTTTGACAAGACCTTGTGACAAGACCGAGAATCTTTTTTTAAATAAATAAACAGTATTCGATTTTTAAAACCAAGGAGTTTTAAATTAAAAAGATTTTAATATGACAGGAACAGTAGAAATATTCCATTCCCGATACTTTTAGTGCAGCCTATGTAAAAGGCAAATCTTTTGATGTTTTGCTTTTTGCTGGTTATGTTGATACTATCCTACTACTATTGTAAATGTGAAAGTTTGTGAGGATGAGGAGAAAACTACTGAACCGATTTCGGTGAAATTCGGTATGGTACTTATTTAAATTCAACATATTACATATATAACGGAATAACATATAGGCTACTTTTTAACCCGAAAAAGAAGTGTTACCGTGTGATTATTATGGGAAAATGTACTGTATTTTCGCGGGCGGAGATGCGAGGAATAGCTAGTATTACCTATGTAGTATATAAAACAAGCATTAAACATAATATTAGTAACGAGTATCCAACAAACAGCCTCGCATGTAATATCTATCACATGACACATCCCACCTCTGATGAACTTCTTCTCCTCGTGCGAGAAGGGAGGCAGCTTGGAGTCGTTGTACCCGCGGCGGCGGCTGTACTCCAGCATCACGCGCTCGATGCTGTCCGGCCAGCTGCCCTGCTCGGAGAACATCGGGTGAAGGTAGCGGCCCATCTGCAGGAAGGTTAAAATATTAAAATATATTAGTATAACAATTTAATGGCCGAATACTGAAACGCTAATCAAAATTAAGAGCCCTGCTATTCCCAGGCTGTCTCTGTCTCCGCTAGCCGAAGTGACAAGGACGGCATGTGACTTGAGCGTCACTTAATTTAACTATCGTTTCAGTATTCGGCCGATAATCAGTTAATCCCATTAATAATATAATTTGACTAGCTGGTACCTGCAGGTTCGTATACATGGAATTATTAACGGAAACGGAACCCAATTTTTTGAAATCGGATAAATAAGTATAAGATAAATGTAGCCTAAGTTACGGTCGGTCCGGTCAAAATCAGTCCAGCCGTTTCAGAGATTAGCCGGATCAAACAACAGATAGGCAGACAGACAGACAAACAAAAATTAAAAATATATTTTTTTGGTCTAGGTACCGCATATATACTGTATTATTATATTATGTATTTACTGCAAAGCTGTCAATTTTAAATTACAAACAGACACTTCAATTTTATTTATTTGTATAGAAAACTCAAATAATTTTTAGCGTGCAGGTGAAAAACACAGATTTATAACCAATAGATGTTGATCGCATGTGTGTTAGTTAGTTAACCTGTGTGTTAATCCAGAGCCTAAACTACTACCACACCAAATTACATCAAAATGCGTTCAGTAGTTATTACGTGAGAGTCAAAGCATCCACACATACACATCTCCATACATCCATACTAACAAACTTTCGCGTTTATAATATTAGTAAGAATACATAATATACATAGTATTTATAGTCTTCGGCCGCAAAAGTGTTAAATTACGTTACAGTATAAGATTATTTGGCTTGTTCCGTTTTCACTGCTTAACTTCCTGACAAGTTGTGAAAATGGATTACAATTCGGATTTTTTTCCACCTTAACAACTATTTTCTACTGAGGTTTTTTTTTTACACTTTGAAATAATTTCTGTAGAAAACTACGACGTCTCGGTTTTTACATATCCTTCTAACGCTTCAGTGGTTATAATAATAATACAGCAACAATTGTTATATTCTCCTTTATTGGTACATGTGAGAGAGATGCTTAACACAGATACGTCTACACTATATATAGCCTTTTGGCTAACTGCAGTAAACCAACTAGATAGGCTGAGCTTGTGACATCTGTCAATATGACATTGACAGTACTACTTTATAATACTGTTATAATAAGCAACAATTCCTAACTTTTGTTACGACATAATATCGAAACTATTGGCCTCTTCAACCATGCTACCATATTATGATGTAAAGTTGTTCTTTTTTGTATGGGAGTGGCGTTGTCACATAGTGTGCTACTGAGAAAGTTGAGTAATCCAGGTATCAGAGGTCCTAAATCGGAATGGATAGAGTCATATTTGTCTGATAGACCCTCGGTTTCTGAAAGGCTAATCTACGCCAAACTTAACTAATGAACGGTCAAATCTCTTGTCAGGTGTAAATTGAGTTGCAAAGAGCTTGATCAGTAGTTTGATTTGATCAACGTGTTAGTTAACAAAGCTAATGTCAAACCCACGGATAAGATAAATGAGGTTGGATTGGCAATGTGCAGGCGGGGCAGACGTGCCACCGGTATGATTGGACAATCATACTTCAACCGAACCACGCGTTCATACTTTTTAGTCGCTTGTTGACTCTGTTGTTGCCTCGCAGTACATGGCAGCGCTAAAATCCTTTGAAATTCCCTGTTGTGCGATTGTTACGTGCAAATTAAAGAGTCAGACATCAAATATGAATCAAGGAGGAATTTTTTTTCATCGGTAAGCATAAAAACCTTAGTTTTTTAGTATTTTTCCCAAAATACTAGTTCGAATTATGAAATTCTAAGTAGAAACGACAATTAAGCGAATAATCACAGAAAATATACATTGCTGGTGAAGTACACAAATATTTCGCGATAAGACACATCTGACGCGCAATGGGTTGCGAAGCGAGCCAAATTACCGCGCCTTTCAGCTCGTTCGCGTCACGTGCGCTTTGGTCGCCTGGATAGTGCAGTCAGTGATCGTTGATGATTTATCGACAAATTATTTTTCTTCAGCATGAGTTACTACTGTTCTCGGTAGTAAAATTTTGCTAGTCATTTTTTTGCTACATAATATTGTTGTTGACGAATGTAGTATTTGATGTTGAAGCGAAGAAGATAATGTATTGGTTTATTACTTGTTGGTATTGCATAATAATATGTACGCTTGAGTATCTGAAAATTTAAATTATGAATATTTCGTCTACAATAAAAAAAATAATAAAAAGACTACGACTATGCAAATGGCAGTGCAAAACTGCCATCGACTTCTTTTTTTGCTTTGATTTTCTAATTATTTTTGATTACAAATAAAGTTAATACATGTTGATATTTTTTTTCATTATCTATCCCAATACCAATTAAATTCGCCTTTGAAACGATGTTTTAGTTAGTATAAAATTACTAGTGCTCCCGTTATTAAAATTTTTCATTCAATTACCAATAGCTACAGGACGGTTTACGATTTACGATGAGCCCTCGGCAAAAATAGTGGGGATGCACATATTGTACACGCGCAACCATACTTGCCCCGCTACTACCCCCGCCGCATTCAAAAGTTAGGGCTCATAAATCGTAAATCTAACTGAAACTAAGATGATTTCAAGATTCAAGTTTGACCATTTTCATTGCCGAAAATTCCTATTGACCATAGCAAGCCCTAGCGTGCGTGTGAATTTTGAGCATGTGGTTGTGTCGTAACGTTTCCGACTCAACGTAGTGTGAGTACCAAATCGCAGCCCTCTGTTCTAGGTGTGATTTGTTAATTAGTGTGCGTAATTCGTGTATGTATTATTATTTCTTATGTAGTGGAGTGCATTGGTGGGAGACAGGCGGCGACGCTGGTTTTCAAGTAAAAGTATGACGGTTGCCAATCCAACCTCATTTATCTTATCCGTGGGGATGCACATGTTGTACACGCGCAACCATACTTGCCTCGCTACTCCCCCCGCCGCATTCAAAAGTTAGGGCTCTTAAATCGTGAATCTAACTGAAGCTAAGATGAATTCAAGATTCAAGTTTGACCAATTTCATTATCGAAAATTCCTATCGACCATAGCAAGCCCTAGCGTGCGTGTGAATTTTGAGCATGTGGTTGTGTCGTAACGTTACAGACTCAACGTAGTGTGAGTACCAAATCGCAGCTCTCTGTTCTAGGTGTGATTTGTTAATTAGTGTGCGTAATTCGTGTATGTATTATTATTTCTTATGTAGTGGAGTTCATTGGTGGGAGACAGGCGGCGACGCTTGTTTTCAAGTAAAAGTTTCACGGTTGCCACGGTTTCACAAGGTCTTGTCAAACTTGTTTAGTCGTTGAGAAAATGGAATTGACTCGAGAAAATTCTAGAGCGATGATTTATTATGACTTTCGAAGTGGTTTAACACAAAAACAGTGTGTTGAACGGATGATTTCTGCATTTGGTGATGAAGCCCCATCCAAAACCACAATTTATCGCTGGTTTGCTGAATTTCAACGTGGACGTGTCAAGCTCAGTGATGATCCCCGGATCTGATTGAGGAAGATCGACATGTGACATACCGCGAAATTCAGGCAACTTTAGACATTGGTATGAGTCAAATACAAATAATCTTGCATGAACAAGGTGTAAAAAAGTTGTTTTCCCGATGGATACCGCATTTGCTCTGTGAAAAGCAAAAAGCGGCTCGCGTTACTTGGTGCGTCAGAACTCTCGAAAGATTCCACGCAGGATCCTCAAATGCTGTATACAACATCGTATCAGGTGACGAATCCTGGATATACGCGTACGAACCCGAAACAAAAAACCAGTCACGAGTTTGGGTGTTCGAAAATCAGTTAAAGCCAACTAAAAATTGTTCGTTCACGGAGTGTTGCAAAAAAAATGGTGGCCACGTTTGTCTACAAAACCGGCCATGTTGCGACTATTCCTCTTGAGGGACAAAGAACGGTTAATGCAGAATGGTATGCTAACATTTGTTTGCCACAGCTCACAGGTCGATTCTGAACTCCGTAAAGAGAACTGCAACCGCCGCATAATCCTCCATCACGACAATGCGAGTTCTCACACCGCGCACAGAACAAAAGAGTTTTTAGAGCAAGAAATCATAGAATTATTAGACCATCCGCCGTACAGCCCCGACCTAAGCCCTAATGATTTCTATACTTTCCCTAAAATAAAGAATAAATTGCGTGGTCAGAGATTTTAATCACCTGAAGAAGCTACAAAACGGCCATTTTGGAGACCCCAACTTCCGAATGGAATGGTTGCTTCAATGATTGGTTCCATCGTATGGAAAAATGTGTCAAATTTCGCGGAGAATACTTCGAAAAGCAATAAATACATTTTTAAATAGTAATGTTGTGTCACTTCCTTGATTCCCGAAATTTTCAGTGCCGCCCTCGTATTTAAGGCGTAAATGTGTCATGTCAAGATGATGAATGATAAGTAAATTTTGAACTAATTACACCCAGTTTCCGAAAGGCTAATCAAATAGTTGATGAACTAACACGTTGTTGAGTTAACAGGCTTGTTAAATCAATTCCCGTTTCTGAAACGCTGATTAGTGAAAAATTTACTAATCATTGATCAAATTGACATGACAGATACAAGCCTTAAATAGCTTTCCAGAAACCGAAAACAGCGCTTGACATGTTGTTTGACCATTCTTTTGACATTAGTTTTGTTAACTAACACGTTGATCAAATCAAGTGACTGATCAATCTTTTTGCAATTCAATTTACACTTGACAAGAGATTTGACCGCTGATTAGTTGATTTTGGCGTTGATTATCATTTCAGAAACCGGGGGTCAGAAACGTAAATTGATTTAACCTGCCTGTTAACTCAACAACGTGTTAGTTCATCAACTATTTGATTAGCCTTTCAGAAACCGGGTGTTAGAGCAGTACACAGAAATTAGGCACATCATTAATAAGATTTTTACGTTAAAAGATTTCCCTGACAGTACTAATCATGAATGTACACTTTTTGCTGATGACATAACCATCGTTATTAATAATTGTAATAATATTCACATTGAAATGAATAATTTAATCAAAAATGTAATACGAAATTTTTAAGTTTATACATCGATGAGAACTTGAATTGAAAGGCTCATACGGAATTTGTTTGTGGCAAAATAAATACATTTGCATTTGTTCTCGGTAGACTCGGACAAGTAGCAACTCTACCAACGGTTCTGGCAGCCTATCATTGCTATGTTGCATCAGTTCTGAGGTATGGTTTATTGATATGGAGCAATTCTACAGATATAGATAGAGTTTTTCTAACTAAGTGACTTCATACACCAGTTATAGAACATAAGTTTAATTGGGTGAACTAGTGAATCCTCGCAATAAGTAAAGTTATTTGAACTCTCCAAAGTAGTCGACAGAACGATTGGTTGGTTGGTATCGTTGTCACCAAAGTGGTAACCTGATGATGGCATCCAGGAGGAACCGAGGGAAATCCTCGAAATTTATATGGACACATACATATAGTGATTTTAACTTTTTCGGAATTAATCCAACCATATGCTACCAGAAAGTAAGATTCTGCACCAAGGTATACCCTGGATCCAAAAGAACTTAACAGAACTCCTCAGTCTTTACGCGTTTGATACGCGTTTGGAAATTTAAGATTGATTTGATATTTAAGATACGCGTTTGGAAATTTCAACATTGGTTAAAGAACTGCAAGCATATGCCATTATGTAACTTACAGTCATCATCATCATCATCTTATATATAATACCTAATGGAAGCTTGGCGCGTATTCAATTATACATTCGATCGTTTATATTAAGCGTTCTTAAAATGTATTAAAAATTTAGCGCTTAAATTAATAAAATCAAGAGCAAATAATACATTCCATAATTATAAAATAATATAATTTATCAAGCCTGGAGCTACTACACGAGAACTATTGAATACAATGGCACAATTTAAACTTACAGAAGAGGACAGAATTATACTATCAGTAGGAGAACACGACAGAAGCCCTACGGAAGTCATGATAGAGCTACGTGCCGTCTTAAGAGGTCTTGCTTGTCCTTCATTTGTTCTTAGTGTATAAAGTTAAATAACATGTTGCAAATCCCACAAATTTTGAAAATTCTTAATTTTTTTGATATTTTTAAGAAACTGCACGTCGATAATTAGTTTTACAATTATTTTATTAAATTTTGTTGTCACTGTCATCGATAATTAGATTATAACGGAACATATATTATGTATAAATAAAAAACTAACACAACTGTAAACATTTACGATTGGAGGAATTTTTCTTTATATTAAAATGCACTAAGGAGTTGGTAAACTACGGGACTCATTGACTACTATACCAGCTCGGCCTCTTAAAGGGACTATTCCGTATTATTTTCCGGCTATTAATAATAAAAATAATTAGTTTTTTCATATCTAATAATATGATAACTAACACATTAATAAGTTCAAATGAAAACAATTTATCTTGCGAACTAACTAATCGCAATAAGTTACATAAAACAGATTTGTACATTAAACTATTACATCAGAATATATCAGGGCTACTCTTAAAACAAGACTGACGTAATAGTTTCGGAACTATCCGCCGAATTTGATGTCCTTTGTTTCACAGAGACGTTTTCGAATTCAAATAGCTTAAAAAATATAAAATTAACAGGTTATCGAGTGGTTTCTAGCTACTGCAGAAGTAATAAGAAGAACAGAGGAGTATGCATTATTATAAAAAATGGTTTGCTTCGTATGGACCTACCATATATATGAATTAATTACGCAGCTGACAATGTTTTTGAATGTTGCGGAATAGAAATTCCAATCTGCAACTCAATAGTAATCTGTCTAGACTCTACAGGGTACCTACCTAGCTCTGACGTTAATACTTTTTTACAGAAATTGGACGTAATGTTATTTACTCCACTAAAAATACTAAAAATTAAATATCCTATCTGGTGATCTTATCATAAACACATTAAAAAATTGTAGTGCAACAAATAACTTAATAACTCTTATCCTAAATTATAATCTTACTTTTCACACAACGGAACCTACTGTAACGACTTGTCTTGTGTTGTTGTTGTTTTACATGACACACAGATTTTTCTACTTGAATTGACTAGAAAACTTACAGACTTTATTGTAAATATGTTGAAAGCAAATAACTCATTTATATTTTATTCCTTAAAAAACCACCATAACTAATTGCTAGTCTAATTGTTGCTACAATATTTCGTCAGGCGCTGTATTTTTACTAATACTTGTAATTGATACGATGAAGGTAGTTAAGACTTGCGAACTTCATACTGGTAGACTGCACGGGGCCGACATGTTTTTCACCAGCTGATTAATTACACAGCTGATCTAGTCGTGAAGAGACCCAATTTTAAGAATTACGTTAAATTCTAATTCAATTTAAAAAAAAAATTATATTTGAATACCTAATATTACCTAAGCATTTAAAGTGTATTTTATCCCCGATTGGGTGAGTTTTGCATATCTTTTTAATATCTTTGTTAGACTTTAAAATGCCTAGTCATTGTTCATCAAATTGTATTTAAATCATGTTATCTATTATTTCTAATGCATGTATGTAGTGTACACGTAAAACTGATTGTTGGTTTTCTTGATTTTATAGTAATTACACTGATTTGATAACCTATATTTCAAATTATCTTTTTAATCTTGTAACGGTCAAAAATTATAGCGTTGACCGATTTCATATTTCCCTCAATTGCCTATTATTTATAATGTATATAGAATATAAATATAGTAATTGGATTATTCCGTTGCGTATGAAAGATATTTCTTTTATACTATTTAAACTTACTTAGAAATACTATTATTATATTTGAACCGACAATGTTAAATCTACCTATTAATTTGATCTTTCACGCTCAACTGTAACGATTTAATCGTTTCTTCTCCGTTTTTTTTAATTGTTTCACTGCTTATGCTGTATGACTGCCTCATCACTGATTGCTAGTTTTGCATTAATCGCGCTTTTCTTCCTCGCTACTTACCATCAATTCGCAACCGTGATGTCGCAGTCAAATTGGGAAATTGGACACATTCCAAAATTTCTAGTTGCTGATTCTAGGGTTCTCCGCTACGGTAGATAAAATATCGGCGTTAACTATAACAGGATTGTAAATCCCTGATCTGCCTACGACCCGTCCGACTACCTGGACCATATCGGACCTACCTACCTACCTACCTGCCTGGCTACACATAGGACATAGGAAACCTGCCTCTGCTTACATCAGTTTGCAGGATAGTAAAGCCGATTTTTAAAAGGTACAACAGGCTATTTTGTGAACGAGACCTCACGACCCTAACCTATTTGCATATTATATATATATATTAACTTGGAAGACTGGTCTTTAATTTGAACGCTCCCTACCAACAGTGTTACACTACCATTGAATGAATGGTATTAAATGTTTAATATTATTCCTTTACCATTTTATGCTATTTATTTATCTTATTTTATTATTCTTTTGTTGTGTTTTTATTGTAATGTATATAACAACTTGTAGTGTATGTCCTAATTAGTCAAATTAAACGTGTTTTATTATTTATTTATATTAGACATACCGATCACTTTGATTTAATTTAGAATGATTTAAAACTCATTCACATACTACTAAACGCTTAAGAAAGTTTAAAGCTTTAGTTTGGGGTAAAGGCCCGGGCCTCGATGAGTGAAGCTGACCTTAAAATAGGACACTGAACTCGAATCCCGATAAGGTCAAAGGTCGCATTTAGATAATCTTTCGAAGCTTTATTAAAACCGCCCGTGAAATTGCACTCAGGAGAACGATGTTAAAGTTATATGAAATTAAATCATGTTAAATCTATTGAAATTGCCGAAAATTGCTGCCAATTAAATTGGTGCGACTGGCCGGCTTCGTTTCATGTATAGTTTTTTTTTGCGGAAGGACAAAGATTGTTGTCCGAACAACAATAATATTACGTGGGTCTTGATCCTGCAGTGTAGCACAGGAATGTGTATTCGGTACACAGGTGAGTGTTATTTTTTAGTTTTCAGTTTTTAAACTATACTTTTAGTATGCGACACAAATTCCCATAGATTTTTGTACCTACAACCATTTGCGACTTGAACCACTTTTGCGGATGTCATCGTGGTTTATTAATTATTGTCGTCATTTAAGTTTTCCCGAGGTTGTCGACTTTTTACAGCAACCTCAGTCAGAAGATATATCCGCTTATATATATCTACGTTACTAACAATATTACTACGCGACATACTTCCACTTAGGGGAAAATATGTAAATTAAAAATAACTTAAAAAAGTAAAGGAGTTCCACTTAGTTCAATAATTCTCTACTGATCAACAGGTCTGAAATGGCCTCACTAAGTGTGTGTGTCTGTGCTATGAAACGTTTACTTTTGAAGAAGTTGCTGTAACAGTAATTGCAACAACTTCCACCAATTACATTTTTTACAGTTTTCAATAGAAATGCGTAAAATGATAAACATAATAAGAATTTATTAATTATTGTTAATTGTGAGAATTATTAAAAGTTAAGTTACTGATTACAGTAACATAATATATGAGTTGAAAAAAATATATGAAACATAATATGAAACACTATATAAGGTAGCCTTTTTAGACCCCCAGAAAACATTACATGATTTTCCCCCTGAATGCTATAAAGAAGCTATTAATTCATTAAATCTGATTGGTGGATATTTTAAGTTTTATCAATTTCTATTAGCACTTAGATACGTTTTCTTCTGTACAATCAAGAAACAAAATATGTTAATACTTGCAAAATTCTTAAGAGCAACTTCTTCAAAAGATGATGTTTCATAGGACGATTACCTTGACGTGGCTGTTTTAGACCTGCTAGTGTAATCGGGGAAAACCACGTAATGTTTTCTGGGGGTCTAAAAAGGCTAAGTTAGGTGTGTTTTATATCATGTTTCATATATTTTTTTCAACTCATATTATGTTTTACGCCATTTTAAGCATTTCTATTGAAAATTTTTTTGAAAATTGAGTGGGACAACACTATCAAAGGGCGTCACCTATATAATTTCTTCCCTTCGGTACGCGATCGACTCTCGAAGCAATGGATAGAAATAGACCACTACGTCGCACAATTTTTGACAGGACACGGAAACTTTAAAGCGATTCTATTTGGATTTACATTAGTCTCGTCTCCGCTATGCGAGTGTCGAGTCGACCGAAGGTAGCCCTTATGAACAAACTGCTCATCACATACTCTGGGAGTGTGATCTCTGGTATGTATGGTCTGAATGTTGAACAGCGTCCATTGTGTTTCTAGGGTTGTGTACTATGAAGATCTCGTGGGCTGCGCGAAGAACTTCCGAGCTTTCA
Source organism: Phengaris arion (assembly GCA_963565745.1). Lineage (NCBI taxonomy): Eukaryota > Metazoa > Arthropoda > Insecta > Lepidoptera > Lycaenidae > Phengaris > Phengaris arion. The sequence continues at coordinate 5,593,146 of OY751432.1, forward strand.
AACGTTTTTGTCATAAGTACTATTGGAAGCAATGCAACACTTTTTTGTCATTATAAATGCATTGTAATCAATTGTCATATTATAAATTAAAACATTTAATTACATTCTGTCTTGTAGTCATAAAAAAAAAAGAAAAAAAAACATATTATTCCCGTGGTGCTTCCCCTTTAATTCTGACTTTTTGTCATCACAATTTTTGCTGTCTCCCGCTTTGCTTGGGGAGAGAAACTAGAATACTTCCTACTCCTCCTACAATCTTCTGATTAATTTCGTTGCGGGTTCCAAGACAGATTAGCATGTCCCCCGGGCACTCCTGAGATCATATCAAAGGGTTTTTGCGGATGGTTACCACTGTCGATCCTGGCTACACAGGAGTTGCAGTGGTGGGTAAGTGTGGTGGGCCTATTGCCCGTCTAAATTTCTATTGCAAATTGTCAAAATTGCTGTTTTCTACTATGATGAAATCAGATGAATCATGTAACCATTTAGCATTTCACAATTTTTGTATGGAAAAAATATATGAAACACCTAAAGTGGCCTTTTTAGACCCCCAGTTCCATTTGCAGTGTGCCACTAGATTTCGCGGAAATTGCCGCGCTCGCATACCAGTTTGTTTGAATTGTGCTTCAGTGGCTCAAAACTTCTTTAGCACGAACATGCATAGATTTTTTATTGGCTTTTCGAAAAGTAGGGCATAATAAGCCAGGAAATATTGCCTTTGCAATGGCATATCTATAACCAAACGTTGACGAAAAACAGTCATCACAAAGGTGAGACTTTGTTTTCTTCGTTGGTGAGCATTAAAAATAGCTCTATACAAAAAAGATGCACGAGTGACGTCACAGCAGTTGAAAATGTACGAAGATACAAAATTGATTTTATTAACTTAAATACTGCGTTTATGTTTATCATTGTTTCGACAAAAAAAAAGCCGTGTGGTGTCGGACGTGGGGTGGGACACCGGATAGGAACGAAGTTCCTTATTATAAAAATATTAATTTTAAGTTATATTCGAGGTATAAAGAAAATACTAAAGAGTATACATAAAAATCTTACGTTACGGACGTTTTTTCGCGGCTAAGGTACCCCTCCGCATCGCCCCATAAGGAAAATCGTTCCAAAATTACAAATAACATAAGGATAAAAACACTATCGTTTTCAATCATATCAAAAAAAATGTATCGTCGTTGTCCCTTTTAGTCCTGTAACTTTTTAATTGGGCAACTGTACCTACTTTTTGTAGTTTTTCGGTCCATGTTTAGAAAATATGAGAATTTTGCTAATTAAAAACAAATGCATGTTCCCTATTGACAATTACGTATTCGTAGCGTTATGGAATGAGAATTGTATGCAAATCATGACTGTACCCATACAAATTTACTACATAACCAAAAGCCTAGGCGGTCTTCACTCGCGTATGGTTAAATCGCGTATGGTTAAAATGGTTTTATTAATATTGACTTTATTGAACATTATCATTTGTTTATTTTCCATCGTAAGATGAAATTTTTATTTTATTATAATCAATTACTTAATTTTTATGATATGATGTAAGTTGTGTAAGTTGTGTTAACTGTTGACATTATTGTTCAATGAAATTGAAATAAGAAATCATGTTAAATAATAATAAGTACAATAATGATAAAGTTTACAGAACCATACGATATAATTTTCTTATGTACTGTCACAGAATACATAATAGTCCAAGTACAGAAGACTCACTCCGAAGAGTCATTTAAAGAAATAGGGACTCTGCTACGATACTATTAAGTTCAATTAAGATTGCGCAGCACTTTTTTTTTTTCGAAAGGGTCTACGCTAAGGGTCGGGTTAAGACAGCTGTAGCTACGTCGTGGTCGTCGTCGTACGTACGGTGGCTAGTTGATTAGGTAAGAGACGATAAGAAGGTTTGACCCTCCCTAACATCACCCGGGTGATGTTCAGACCGGATATTGGGGACAGCTACGGGTTGTAAGCTATTTTTATGACGGAAGAGACGCGGGTCTCTCCTGCTAAGGGGTCCGACCCCTTCCTCACTCTCTGAGGAGTGAGGTTGCTCGCGCGCGGTAGCAAAAACTAACGGCGTGCGAGTTATCGCGATAGAGGAGCTCAAGTTATTGTCGGTTTCGGTACTGAGAGGGCCGTCCCTCTCCCCTTCCGCGTACGGTCGGGATGACTCGCGCGCGTAAGTTCTATGTAATGTCGATGAGGTCCGCGGTATTGGTAGAGCTCACAATATCAATATCGCGGTCGCGGTCACTATTTTGTAGTGTACCTAGGCTACTAGGATGCGAATTCGAACTCGGGTTCGGGTTTGGTCCCGTGTTTTGGTCGGACTGTATGTTTGACGTGTTGTCGCGTCGGATGTGGGACCTCGGGGTAGTTGCCGGCATCGACCCCGGTGCGATACTAACTTCGCGGGTGCGTGTGATTTATGTTTACGTAACTGTACACAGTACGTTACGTATTTTCTGATCGGGTCGATGGGATCGGCTAAGATATGCTTAGGCCGCTTGTACAGGTGTCGGAAAGTCTGTGCGTCGTGGTTGTAGTCCAGGGCCTTTTGGATAACGGGGTTTGGATGTTTTTTGCCCCATATCAAAGAATCTCTCTACGAGTTCTTTGATATGGGCTTTTATGGTGATGAGTTAAGAGTCACGCATAAGTGAGTATCATTATTATGCATACTTAATATAGTGTATACTTCTGTCTTAGGGACATTTTGCTTCGCGAATTAAGTAGCGGATATAATCTGAAAAGTACAAATTTCGTTTTACGTAACGTATTAGTCCTGTGACTCGAAAACGTCATCGACTTGTTTAGTACTACGCCTAAATATTTGACTTGAGTGACCTCTGGGATTATGTTGCCGTGCAGGCTTATAGGGCTCATTATTTTGCGGGCGCATGTACGCTTCTTTGCACAAGATTTTTTATCGAATTGGATGGCGTGACTTTTGTCGGGATTAACTTCGATTCTCCATTTGGAGAACCATCTACCGAGAGCGGTTACTGACTCCTGGGGGCTTCAGACGCGGTACAGGGACGGATGTGGGAATAGTAAAGGGCTGTGTCATCCGCGAACGCGAGCGTGTTTGGGGATGTCGCTAGTGTACAGGTTATATAGGGAGGGCGAGAGGACCGAGCCCTGTGGTACTCCCGCCTTGGCGACGACAGTGCACCTTCTACGCGGAAATGAAACTTGCGATTTTTAAGATAGTTACTGATTAATAAAACAAGATTATCGGGTATGCCCATTTGATAAAGTTTGTATAACAATCCGTTATGCCAAATTTTATCAAAAGCTTTTGCAATGTCAAAGAACACGGCGCATGTCGTCTTCCTGTCGTTTTTGTTGCTGTACATTTTGCGGAAGGCAAACTGTTTGTCAGGAAGGAGTTTTTATCGGTTATGACGTTATTGAGGAGCCTTTTTATTACTCTTTCATAGACTTTTCCAAGGGAGCTAATGAGACTAATTGGTTGGTAGCTACCAGGGTTTCCCCGGTTTGTCTTTGACCTTTGACAATAGCTACTTTTATAATCTCTGGAAATGAACATCCTACTAAGAGGGCGTTAAAGATGCTCACTAGGAGTTGAATTAGCTCGGACGGTAACATTTTAAGTGTTTTGTTTGAAATACCGTCATGGCCTGGGGCCTTTTTGGCATTCATACACTTCATAATGTTATTGACATCCTCCGAGTCCACCATCCTCACCCTATCGTCATCAGGTGGCCTCGAGAGTCAGCTGTTGACCTCGCTATTCACTAAGCTAAGGTGCTCGGGATCAATTGGGAGAGTACTCGACCGACACTGTTGTTCGAAATTATCAGCTAGGCATTCGGCCTTGTCTATGTCTTCGAGTGCAGGAGGACGATTTGGTCTGTCTAACGGAGGCATGTCGCTCTCCGTGTTATTTTTGAGGGCCTTCGAGAGTGGCCAGTACGCCACGTGAGATGGTTCTAAATCACTGAGAAGTCGATCGCAACTCTCGGCTTTGCGCTATTTGATCTTAAACTTTACTTCTCTTTCGTACTGACGGAAGGATTTCCTCCACTCTTCCGACGGGTAGCGATCATATGTGCGTTTGGCCGCATTACGGAGTCTGATGGACTCCTTTATGTCCTCTGGGAGGGGCTAACGGCCCTTGGGAGTCGTTGGCATCTCCCTAGATGAATTTTCTATGGTCGCCACCAGGTGATCGGTCAACTGGGAGGCGGCCTCTATGGCTGTCTCTTTACTATCTAAGGTATCGGGAATTTTATCAAGGTGACTAGATTGGAGGACTTTGATGTTCTTCGCTAATAATTTATAGTCTACGATCTTTCTAGTACTAGAATTGTTGGGGTTAAGACTACCAAGTGTAATCGTAACCTGTCTGTGGTCCGAGTTAAGCTCGTGGAGAGTCTCAATATAGATATTGAGAGAAACATTTTTGACTAAAGCTATGTCTTTCGTACTAAATAGGATCGCGTATGACACCGTTGATGTTTTCATTGGTGTCATAGCGAGTGGAATCAGTGGGAACTAATAGTGCAAAATTAAGAGTATCGGTTAATCTACAAAGAATGATGCCGTTTCTATTGTTACGTACGTTGCCCCCCTCAGTGTGTTTGCAATTTAGGTCACCGGCAATGATGACGGCGTTGCCCAAGTTAAATAGCGATTGTAGATCGCTAGAATGCAATTCTTTGTTGCACGCTAAGTACGCGCTTACTATTACAATTGGTCCGTGACCGGACATACTAATGTGGCAAATAGATGTCTCTAAAGTTAATAGCGGTGGTAGCTCTAAGGGAACACAATGCAAGGATTTTTATAGTAGGTAAGAGAACCTTCGAACTGGGATCGAGTTCTATCGTTTCTGACTATTTTGTAGTTTGCTATTTTAGGGCTCCTCATACTAGGTCTTAAAACCCCCTATTTCTGAAAGGATAATCAACGCTAAAATCAACTAATCAATCAACGTGTTAGTTAACAAAACTAATGTCAAACTAATGGTCAAAAAACATGTCAAGCACTGTTTTCGGTTTCTGGAAAGCTATTTAAGGCTTGTATGTGCTTGTATGCCTCATGTCAATTTGATCAATGATAAGTTAATTTTTCACTAATCAGCGTTTCAGAAACGGAAATTGATTTAACAAGCCAGTTCACTCAACAACATGTTAGTTCATCAACCTTTTGATTAGCCGTCAGAAACCGGGTGTTAATCTCTGTTTCATAATCTAAAACCGGATTATTGAAATAGTTTGAAGTAACTATTTATTCTGTACTAGTCGCTCGGTGGTTGAAATTCGACGATAATTCATTTAATTTTTAATTTTGGACTTTATTAGGGTGTTATGGTCAAATATTGTACTTTTACTTCTAAGATACTTCTTAGATTTTTAGAAGTAAAAATGAAGGTAAATGTCTTTTGAATGTTGTCTATTGAATGTAAACAATTTAGACATCATTATAATTTAAAAAAAAAAAACAAATATTAGAAATGATGGGAACTACAATCCTTTATAGCTCGCACAGTCGATACCTACTCTAGAAGTCTCGAATCTAGATTATAGAAGAACGGGGCGGGTCTTCTGGGCAAGAGCCTGTATTGGCCATAAGGAACAACCGTCTTCCTCTTAGTCGGAAATATCGTGGGGATTTTTGCAGACCATGGCCTCGCCGCGCCTGACCTGACTTGACAAGAGCTCTTGGCCTCGCCCTTTCAGCGAACCGACAGGGTCATCAAAACTCATAAAAGCATTAAAGTTGCGATGTAATTTCTGATAATCCTCTCGGAAGTCGGAAATAATTACGTTCGTACTCCGTAGTGTAGGTATACAATCGGATCAAGTGACCGGGTATGTAGGTGTTGGCACACCATCGCTGAAATGTTCCCTGTCTTTCCTCTGGAGCTATGCCCTGGACACGATGTGAAAATTTTGTTATCAATTTTTTACTTATTCGTTTTATTGATAACCTACTACCAAATATTCCGAATTCCGATTGCCGATTAATTATTTAATTTTTTTAAGCAAACAAGGATTACGTTCATACGAGTCACGAACTCTCGACGGTGGCAAACAAGTCAACTTAATGAAGCTTATGTCCAATATAAGAAATTAAAACCGACTTCCAAAGTAAATGGAATATGATATAAATGTAATTTCAAAATGCACAAAAAAGTATGAAATAAAACTTATATTTTCTAAATAATTCCCCTTTTAAATTCGGCAAAGATTTTAAGTATTACTCTACTCAATCTTGCTTACTTTAGGCTAAACTAGGTTAGTTAGGTTTGGGGGTCCGCCAGTGCGTCCACGTTCGTGCCCCTGGGCAACGCTTGGGTGCGCCACCCCGTCTTTTGCGGGGTGAGGTACTCACGCGGCTGAAGGCTGGCTCTATCTTTCTTTCTTCTTCTATCTTTCACCACCTTTTTAGTTTAACTTTCTTGTTTTTGCTTTAGTTTTATTTGTTTTTTCTATCTTTTCACCATCTTTCTTTCTTCTATTGCTATCTTTCTCTTTTATTTAACTCTTCCGATAGGTGACCTCACACCTGAAAAAAGGCCGCGACCCGGGGTGTCGGTGTTTACAATGATGGCGGAACGTAATTTGAAAAGTATTCCCCGGGTGGGTCCTCCTTCCAGGAGGGAAACCCACACTCCCGCTTCGGCGGGGGGTCGGCCCTCGTATACGGGGGGGCCACAAATTACGAGAGAGGCAGGCGAGGTCGTTGCGACGACGAGTAGGGAGAGAGGCGCGAAGACGCGCGCAGATTCGAACCCGGCGCCCCTAACCGCGCCGGCGGCGAATCTGCTTACAGACGAGGAGACGGATTTCTACAAGCCGCAGCCGGACGCGAAGCGCCGGCTGCTGGCATTGATCGACAAGAAGATCGCTCGGGGTGACAAGATCGGCATAAAACGAACTCATTACGAGTTCGTTTTTGGATATGTCCCCCGCGACACAGAGACAGAGAGCGAGGACTGCTCCGCGGACTTCAGCAGCGCATCCAACAAACTGACAAGACTGCGCAAAAACGGCGCAACACCGATGAAGACGTGGCGCCTTCCACCATTAAGGAGGTGGCGCCCAAACCAAAGAGGGGGCGAGGGCGGCCGCCTACGACCGGCCAGTATGTCGGCTGGGCCAAGGCCAAGGCCGACCTCAATAAAGAGAAGGCGGAGGCTCTTCGGCTCCAAGCCGAGGAGGAGGTCGCCAGGGTTGCGCGAGAGGCGAGGGTGGCGAGAGCGGCTTTATGCTCCAGCCCCTCCCCCACTCGACTCCCCCCCACTTCTCCCGCTGGAGAAGGAGTGTCGGAGCGAGCAGGTCGCCGCGAAGTCCTCTAACTTGAAAGGTACCTACCAAAGGTACCTCAAGGAAGCGGCTGCGGCGATCAGGTTGGCCTTCACCGAGGTCAGGGGTCGTTCGGCAACGGACGAGGTTCAGAGGCTGGAGGCCCAAAATGCGCGGCTCGAAGGGCAAGTGGCAACTTTACGCCAGGAGCTCGACGAGCTGCGCAAGCGGGTTTCCGAACCAAAGGAGAAGGACGTGCGTGAGCTGTTGGCGGAGGTCTCTAGAGCAAACATAGAGACCTTCGGCAACATGCTCAACGCGAGGCTGGCCGGCCTAGAGGAGCGTCTTCCGCCGGAGCCTCGAAGAAGGCCTCCGCTCGCAGCGGACAGGGACCGGGAGTTCTTGGCCCCGGCACCTGCGCCGAGCGTCGAGGCGCCGAAGGAGAGGCCAAAGCCGAAGAAGGCAACGGCCAAGGAGAGGAAAGGGACGGCGGAGGACACGGTGGCGCCTACACAGGCGCCCACTGCACCTGCACCGCCCAAGAAAGGAAAGAAGGGGAAGAGAAAGACTTTGGCCGCACAGGAGGCTGAAGCGGCGAGGGGGTCTACGACCGCCCCACCTACGACAGACGCCCCGCGGACCACAGACGGGTCGCGCGGGCGCGGTAAAAAGAAGGCGAGAAGGGGTGCCGCCAAGGAGCCAGCCCCAAAGAAAAAGAAGGCGAAATTGAAGCCCCCCAAAACCGCGGCGATCACCCTCACCCTCAAGGAGGGGGTGCTTGAGGAGGGGAGGGCGACATACGCCTCCATACTAACGGAGGCGAAGAGGAAAATCTGCCTGGCGGAACTCGGCATCTACAAGGTCGACTTCCGCCTGGCAGAAACGGGCGCCCGCGTTCTCGAGCTATCGGGAGAGGAGAAGGAGAAGGCGCCCAGGAGAAGGCGGACGCCCTTGCTACGAAAATGAGGGCGGTTCTGGACGAGGGACTAGTCAGGGTCTTTCGCCCGGTGAAGCGCGCGGAAATGCTGCTCACCGGACTCGACGATACGACGACGGCCGCCGACATTATAGAGGCGGTCGCCAAAGAGGGAGGCTGCCCGGCCGGCGAAATCCGGTCGGGCAAGGTCGTAGTGGGCCGAAGGGGCGAGAGGTGTCTTTGGCTGTGCGCACCGGTAGCGGCAGCCATGAGACTGACGAGTGCAGGGCGGCTACAGGTCGGCTGGATCTCGGCGAGGGTAGTGCTGCTGGCCGCGAGGCCAAAGCGGTGCTACCGTTGCCTTGACACCGGCCACTTAGCCGTTAAGTGCCCGTCCCCGGTGGACCTCAGTGGTCGATGTTTCCACTGCGGAGAACTGGGGCACAGGGCACCCGACTGTACGGCCCCCCCAAAGTGTCTCTTGTGCGAGACGATGGGGAAGCCAGAGATGGAGCATGTGCTGGGGAGTAGTGGCTGCGCACTGGCCAAACCACCCCCCGGCACCAAGAAGGGAAAGGCTCCCCCAAAGACTCGGCCACGAAGACCTAGAGTCGAAGGCGCAAGGGCGGGTCCGACCGCCCCCGCCATGGAGGTGGAAGCCTAGGCCCGTGGGCGGTGATCGGGGGATCGCCGCCCACATTGTGGGCCCCGAGATGGACAGCTCCCCAATGCCCGGGGAGCTCTCGGTGAGGCAGGCGGCGGCACTACATCCGGCCGCCGCGATAGGAGAGGGCCGGGCGCGGCACGCGCTGCGGGGTCGTGGTAGTAGTATCACGCAGTTCCCATGACCCCGCATTGGCGCAGAAGGAGGCATGGAGGGGTTTTAGTCGGTAAACCTCGGCGCTTTTCATCACCATTGCGCCGGGGGAGTCCGACATACCCCTGCTGCCCTCCCCCGGGGGCGGCGTGGGATACGTAACGTATTTCCCCTCCTAAAAAAAAAAGGCTAGTTAGGTTTGTTATACTTTTTAGTTTTATTGTGTATTTTAAGATATTGCGTGATTCGGGAACAATTAACATACAAAAATACAAATCTTTCCTCTTTATAATATTTAATAGTACAGATAAATCTACATTTAATAACGTGTTTTCGGAAATAATAATGTACTAAAATTATTAATTGTTTTGCATAATTTTTTGTGTGAAATTGGACTGTACTTATATAAAGGTTAAAAGCAAAATAACAATTATTGTTAAACAGAAAATCGCTTATCGCATAAAAATAAATTATAAAATATTGACCTTATTTAGTTGACTTTTATCCTTATAGACTTAAAATATTGGTTGCTTCGTGGATTATACCATGGTTTGTAAAAAAATAAATTATAGCTATAGTTAGGTAATAGGTACCTACCTACCTATATAATATGGACAACCGCTTTTACTTATGCGCATTAAATTCAGGCGGCGCTAGCGTGCTATTCCAAATTTTGGGGTCAAGTTTCGTGTCTATTTCAGTATATATCAAGGTACTCTGTGCAGTCTGTGCTGAGCACCAAACAATACTTGCGCAGTAGAAATAACAACTGCGCAGTGAGGGATCGCGGTAGACTTAACTCGCCATCTCACTCGCACCCACCCATATAAATACAGCCTCGCGCTCGTTCCTGCATTCTTGGATCGTCCTGTCTCCTACAGCGTGTCGTAGTGCCTCACTCCACGTTCGTGCCGACTCCTTCATTAGAGCAGTGCCAAGTGATTCCTAATAGCGATCGTCAATTCATCCCGTTTTATCCCGTGCAAAGTAAGTACACTATAGTGACTACTTTTGACACTAAATACGTGAAGTGTTTAGTTTTACCTGTTTCTGTGTGAGTACTTTTTATATTAACTTTGTCTCCCGTATGTGTGAACATTTTGTGACATGTCCACGTACCTACTACATACTTAGTACATATTGTACTAATATCAAGGCCGACCGTGGTTCGCGGCCGCATAGCCGCAACCGTCCCAGCCATTCTCGCGCCACCTCAGGGTCATCGCGCAGTTCTACCTCGTCGAACCTTACCTCACTTTTACCGCCTTGTAGGCCTTACCGCCGCAAGAGAAACGACGTGCGGTAAGTGTACCCGCTCCGAGGGCCCCCGCACCGGCCCCCTCGTCGAGCACCATGCCCCCGCCCCCCGCCCCTCCCGTGCAGGTTACCAAGCGGCAACGACAGAAGATGTCATCTGACATCTCTCCGCCTGCCGTACGCGCCGACCGTCCGGCCACGTTCGCCGCATCAACTTCTGCCGCTCTGACCGAATCCGGATCGCCATTGGCCTCGACCTCGAGGGCCCCCTCGCCGATGGATATGACCATGGCGACGATCTCTGCTTCCGCGACGAAAACACCTCTCTCATGGCGGAAGCAAATGATCCCATCCCCCGACCCACCCCCACGGCCGCTCCCACCCCCTGAGCCCGGAAGCAGAGGAGGAGGAAGAAAACCAAAAAGAGGTCAAAATCAGGTGCCACCTCTACTGCCGCCACAGATTCGGAATACGAACCTCTCGCACTTCCCCTCCCTTCTTCAGCGCCCCCCGCGCCTGCCCCGTGCCCCGCGCACGGCACCTCCGGCTACAACTACCATACCCAAGTTGATGTGAAGTGGTCAAGAAGTGGCCAAGGTTGCTACCATACCCGCAAACCCAGCGGCAGTTGCCACCACTCTGCCCGCTATTGCGGCTAGACCAGTATAGAAGGCTAGACCACCAACTTCACGCACTACGCACTGGGCGTTGAGCTGGCACTCGGCTCCCATCGCACCCGTCTTTACGCGTGCTACAAACCCCCGGGATCGCATTTAGATATCTCCGACATCCTCGGCTCATATCAGATGAGCCGACAGTGATTGCCGTAGATTTTTTGCAAATTGCAAGCATCCCGGATGGGGTTTTCCCGTACGACCAACGCGGATGGTCGACGCCTGCACGTGGACTCGCATGGCTGGCTCAGACCATCTCCCAGTCCTGGCCTGCATTCACGCATCACCCGCGAGTGTGCCCCCCCCCCCCCCTTACGCTGCATGAGAGCACACCGGGGCAATTTCCGCCGCGATCGAAGCGGTCACCCAACCGTCAACCCGACGGCAGTACGGACGGAAGGCCCTCACTACCCAGCCACATCGCCGACCTAGTTCGGAAAAGAAGCAACTGCGCCACCGTTGCCCAGTGATGAAGAGCTAGCTCAACATCCTCACTGCCAAGGTAAAGTTCTTATTAGAACACCAAAACGCTGAAGACTGGACCCTGCGCATCCAGGAGGCGGGTGAGGACTGGCCCTTCCTTCACCGTTTCTGCCGCAGATTGACCGGAACTGCTGCTCTCGTTAACCCTTTGCTACACCCAGACAGCAACTTAAGATACCGAGCAGAGGACAGAGCAGAAATTCATGCCAAGCACTTGGAACGCCAATTCCGATGGTCTCCGAGGAGGTAAAGGTTTACTTTTTACCTACTTACTTTTTACTTTACTTTTTTACTTACTTTACTTTTTTACTTACTTTCCGTTGCGAGTACCGTACCGTACCAAAAAGAACTCCTCAGTCGCGGTCTTCCTAGATATGGAGAAGGCGTTCGATAGTGTTTGGCACGAAAGTCTGCTCTACAAGCTCATCCGTGCCGACGTTCCCCCCTCCCTAATAAGGCGATGTCAACTTTACGGGCACTCGGCACGCAATTGCCATGCTAGGGCGCGTTGCGTCAAGTGTCTGGGAGACCACGGTACCTCTGTCTATCCCCAAAAGATCCCAGCTGAGGAAACCGAAACCCCCAGCTGTGTTCTCTGTAAGACCCAAGGTCACCCCACCAATTACAGAGGGTGCAAAAAAGCACCCAAAGTAACAAACCGTATTGCACCACATACAAAAGGTGCCCCCCACAAAGCAGAGATTCGTCCCTGCCCTCCAAATATGCGTGGACCAAACCTACGCAGAATCACGTTTCAAGCTTAGCGGTTTTCCCCGCTCTACCTACTCAGGCCATGCCCTCCACGCCCAAAGCGCCTAAGGCCCCCCCCCCCCCCCCAACTCCCAGCTTCACTGCCGACCTCTCATTCGTCAAGCAGTTCCTAAGCAACATCGGGCCTATTGACCCGATGGAGCTTTCTATTTTAGCCACAAAGCTAAAAGGGTCGGCCACAGACCGCATCCAAGTTTTGTCAGCCCATAAAGTCTTGATCAGTAAGATCAAGGCGCTCTCCTCCGACTGTAATTAATGGAGCCTTCGTGAAGGACAAAGCCGCAAACGTTACGCGTAGTGTCGTTCAATGCGAACGGCATTAGAAATAACATAAGCGAAATTCGCAATTTTGTAAGCAGCCATAATGTCGATATTCTTCTAGTATAGACGTTTTTAAAACCTAGTATGAAGAGCCCAAAAATAACAAACTACAAAATAGTTAGAAACGATAGAACTCGATCCCGACTCGGAGGTATTCTTATCTACTATAAAAAAAAACCTTACATTGTATTGCCTTAGAGCCACCACCATTATTAAGTTTAGAGACATCTATTTGCCACATTAGCATGTCAGGTCACGGACCAAATTGCCGGCGACCTAAATTGCAAACACACTGAGGGGGGCAACATACGTAACAATAGAAACGGCAACATTCTATGTAGTTTAATCGATACTTTTAACTTTGCAATTTGCATTATTAGCTCCCACTGACCCCACTCGCTATGACACTAATGAAAACATCAACAGTGTCATACGCGATCCTAGTACAATAGGCATAGCTTTAGTAAAAATGTTTCTCTCAATAACAGTAACTCGGACCACAGACCGGTTACGATTACACTTGGTAGTCTTAACCCCAACATTTCTAGTACTAGAAAGATAGTATACTATCTATAATACTATATATAATATACTATATAGACTATAAATTACTAGCGGAGAACATAAAAGTCCTCCAATCTAGTCACCTTGATAAAATTCCCGAGAGAAAAAAATAAAATACTATAGATAGTAAAGAGACAGCCATAGAGGCTGCCTCCCACTTGACCGATCACCTGGTAGCGACCATAGAAAATTCATCTAGGGAGGTGCCAACAACTCCCAAGGGCCGTTAGCCCCTCCCAGAGGACATAAAGGAGTCCGCTACCCGTCGGAAGAGTGGAGGAAATCACTCTGTCACTACGAAAGAGAAGTAAAGTTTAAGATCAAACAGCGCAAAGCCGAGAGTTGCGATCGACTTCTCAGTGATTTAGAACCGTCTCATGTGGCGTACTGGCCACTCTCGAAGGCCCTCAAAAATAACACGGAGAGCGACATGCCTCCGTTAGACAGACCAAATCGTCCTCCTGCACTCGAAGACTTAATTTACGAAAGTTTCGACGATGAAAACAAAAGGTGTACGCGTGCGCTCCGACAGTGGGCGCACGCGTACACCTTTTGTTGCTCGTGCCAAACTAAGCATGCGCCAAGGTGTGGATGGTACAGCCCACGGATAAGATAAATGAGGTTGGATTGGCAATGTGCGCGGGGCAGACGCGCCACAAGTATGATTGGACAATCATACTTCAACCGAACCACGCGTTCATACTTTTTAGTCGCTTGTTGATTGCCTCGCAGTACGGAGCAGCGCTAAAATCCTTTGAAAATGCCTTGTTGTGCGATTGTTATGAGCAAATTAAAGAGTCAGACATCAAATATGAAACAAGGAGGAATTTTGTTTTCATCGGTAAGCATAAAAACCTTAGTTTTTTAGTATTTTTCCCAAAAAACTAGTTCGAATTATGAAATTCTAAGTAGAAACGACAATTAAGCCAAGAATCACAGAAATAATACATTGCTGGTGAAGTACGCAAATATTTCGCGAGCCAAATTACCGCGCCTTTCGACTCGTTCGCGTCACGTCCGCTTCGGTCGCCTGGATAGTGCAGTCAGTGATCGATGATTTATCGACAAATTATTTTTCTTCAGAATGAGTTACCACTGGAGGCCTAATAGATGCTGGCGGGAAAAATTCCGAATCATTCCCGTCGAATACTTCGGAAGTATTCCGAAATATTCCGACACTTTGGGAATATTTCAACTGTCAAAAAAAACGTTGCGTGCGACTCGTGCGAGCGAGTGACTCACTATATATATACTGTATTATCTATGCGAGTGACTACTGGCAATCATTGAGCAGGCAGGGCAATGGAAAGCTGAACGTGTGCGCAATTCGTCGTCTTCCCTTAAAAATGGATAAAAGTAAGTACCTACGTATTTATTTGTATTGGTGTATGTATGTTTATATTGCTAATGTAGTGTAGATGAATATAATCCTACTGATTTAGTAATGTAATATTTACATACATGTATTGGGTAAATATTACATTACATTGTAATCGCTTAATTCTCTTAGATTTTTTGTAAACAAATGTATGCTACGTCTTTATGTATTAATTTAAAAATAGATATTAGAAACTGTAAAATTACATCGTAAAATTATATAAGTCAACTTGCAACATTAGCCGACCGTCCGCCCGGTCGCCATTTTGACGTGGTTTGCAAGGTGACCATCACTCTAAAGTCGTTGAAAATAAATAAATAAATTAATAAAAATGTTTTTATTGCGTGATGGTTTTTTACAATTTCTGTATAGAGACATCCCCAGACTTATAATTATCAGAAAATTGATTTTATAGAGCGTTAAATAAATTTACTTTATCTGCCATAATTTTATTTGCAGAGAAAAGAGTATCACCCGTCGTTTTTGACTCTGAAGTCATAGAATTGTCTCAGAGTATTTTGCTGTCAAAGAGACTAAGGACATATAAAGCCTCTTCTTCTATATACGATAGAAGACACACCGGCATAAAGGAGGCCTCAATAAAGGGATCTAGGTCTTCTGCACCTCCGAGTCCAACGGCGACGCATAATTCTGCGGACTCAGTAACTGGTTCACCTACGAAACAACACAGTGAAAATAATTTTTCAACAACACAGCTGAAGGAACAGGTTCCAGAGTCTGCTTGCCAAGACTGTGTGCAATGCGGAATAATTGACAATCGAAATTACCATTTTTGTAAATTACTAAATACAGAGTTGCAATTTTTACATCCTTGCATGAGAACAGTTGCTTATCGTCATGTTTTAAAAATTGTAGATGGGCTAAAGGGTAGTCACAGTAAAGAAGATATACAGGTGGACCACGTTAAACCTATTAAAAAATGATTGCAATTCTGAATAGTTTTGTTGATTTTCAGAGCTGTTTTCTGGTTACGCTTTGAAATATATTAAAATAATTTATTTAAGATGTAGTTGTAAGATTCTGCCTTTAATTTAACAAATTAATGAAAACACAAATTAATGATTGTAAGTTTAATAACGAAACTAAAAGTGATTACAAAATTATTTGTTAAATACTTATTACGAATAAACATAGATCTGCGATAAACAAAGATTGTTTTAATAAACAACAGATAAAAACCGATAACGACAGATCGTTTTAGTAATTTATACTTTTTTAAACAATACCTTCCATTATGTCTACACATTCATAATTTCCTAATGGATCATTTTCCTCATTTTGTACGGAGTCATCATCACTATCAGTTGCCGATTCAATAATATCAAAGACTGTGTCTACATATTTCAAATTAGCACTTACAGTTATGAGTTTATTGATGCGATCATCAGTTAATCGGTTTCGTGATTTTGTATGTGTTCGAGCAAAAAGTGACCAATTGCGCTCTGCCGATGCAGATGAAGGTGGTATGCTTAATATCTTTATAGCAATGGATGCAATTGGTTGGTTGTCACACAATCCTTGCCACCACAACCTGGGTTCTAAATTTTGGACCGGAAACCAAATTTGACATTTATTCCAATAACCAGATTTAGTTCGGAACTCAGCAAGATTAGTCATAACTTGAATTAAATCTTGGTTTAAGAATGAGGCAAATTTTGTAAGGTAGTCTGTTGCAGTTCCGAATTCTGTGGTCTGGAGATTCATTCCAATATACCGGGGGTCTAACAAGTTCGCAGCTAAATGAATAGGTCGCAGAATAAATTCCCGCCTTTTATTAATATCATTTACAATATCTATTTCTTCTTCAAAGGTTACAAAACTTCTGG
Organism: Phengaris arion; assembly: GCA_963565745.1. Taxonomy (NCBI): domain Eukaryota; kingdom Metazoa; phylum Arthropoda; class Insecta; order Lepidoptera; family Lycaenidae; genus Phengaris; species Phengaris arion. The sequence continues at coordinate 5,609,457 of OY751432.1, forward strand.
TTGTATCGGACCGTAACTGAATTTCGATTGTTTGTTTGATTTCATCGAAAAGGTAAGGTACATCTGATAGTAAAGCATGATTAGACTCTGCAACTGAGATAGCTTTCTCGATCGGTGACAATATGTCTAGACAACAATCGACTTTTGTCCAGGTTGCAGCTGAAACAATAATGTTTTTTAAGCTTCTTTCAATTTGTACATCTTCTGAAATAGCTAAAAGTTCAAGAGCTTGTCGATTTTCTTTAAATCTTTTCAAGCAATAGACAGCTCCACCCCACCTCGTTTTAGAATAAAGTTTCAATGATGTTACATTGTTGTCATATAACATTTTTTGCTTCTCTGTGAAGAAAGCTAAGACGGCGGCTCCTTTTCTTTATGTATTTAATCACCTTTTTACAATCTCTTATTATTCTTATGAATGAATCTTTTTTGGCGATGTCTTGAAAAAGGAGATTGAATGTATGTGCAGCGCATCCAACACAAGATATATTATCAAATGTTTCCTCTATTATCCGCCAGGCAGCTCGCATGTTGGAAGCATTATCGGTAATAACACACACAAAGCGCCTTCTCCCAACTTCCTCAATCACCGATTTGATTTCTTCAGTTAAGAATTGTGCCGTTTCCATTCGAGTTCCAGGGGTAATACTTTTAATAAAAACTGGATCTGGTGTAGTCAGTAAGAAGTTCACAACAGACTTTCCTTTGATATTGGTCCAGCCATCAAGTACTAAGCCCAAGGCTTTCGAACCGGCAACTTTTTTGTTCATAGTTTCTTTAACCCGGATATATTCAGATTCAAGTAATTTTCCTGATATAGAAGCTTAGGAAGGCAATCTGTAATCTGGGCAAGCAATCCTAAAAGCCTCCTGCCAATACTTTGACTCAAATATGGACAAAGGCATTCCGGATGCATAAATCGCACGTGCAAAAACAGCATCTGAGTTTTCATCGGATCTCTGAGAGAGCGCACGTATCTCGGATGATGTAGTGTTTGTATTGGAAGGATCAGCATAAGACGGGGATAAGGTGTCAAGTGATGATATTGCCGCGCTTGAGTTTGTAGTGTGTAATTCTACCGGAGTTATACTAGATATTTGTGTTGAAGGAGTTGCGGCAGATCGTGCATTCAATGAGGAATGAGTACTGCCACTGACAGGAAATAAAGTTCTGATATCTAATGGTACGCTAGTGCATTTCAGCAAGTGCTCTTTCATTTTGGTAGCATTTGGTCTTTTAAATTTGTGGCGGCAATAATTGCACAAGATATTATGTGTTCCTTCAACCTCACCGCCTTTTTCGAAATATTCCCATACATTAGATTTTTGTCGAGGAATTTTTCTGTGCTATTTACCTTCACACAAATTATATCTGAAATAGAATGAAATTAACGAAAAGTTGAAAGGAGACCACAGATTTTGTTTGGAGAATGGGCCCACCTTGAGTTTTGATGTATACTAATGAAATATATCTTATTTTTTCCTTACCCAGACCAGTGGTATCATTATTTTTCCATATTTAAACCGAAATCCTAAGATTGGTATACGAGGTGAAAACATTAACTTCAAAATGTCATAAAAGCTGAACCAATAGGTTTAGTTGAATTTTATATAATACATTGCAATAAATATCAAGTATACACTTAGAAAGGAGCTCAATGGGAAGATGGGTAAGCGCGTCTGCCTGCGATCATTGCAGTTAAGCAATGTTGGCGTGGGCTGCATGTTGGATGGGTGACCTATATTTATATAATACATTGCAATAAATATCAAGTATACACTTATAGAGAAAGGAGCCTAATGGGAAGCTGGGTGACTGTGCTTTATTACGGGTATATGCGCTGCGCTATATTTCATTAGTATACATAAGGTATACATTACTGAAATGTGGTGGGCCCAAAACTGGAGGTCTCCTTTAAATAGATTTTAAAATACAGATTTTTCAATAAAGTCTTCGCTTGGTGGTGGTTTGAGGTCAATTGAGGTGTTCCAGCTTCATTGAAGTCGGTTCTATCTTTTTACTTACTTAAACATTATTTATTTCAATATTTTTTTATGTCACGTATACATGTACTAAATAATATTGTTCTGAAAACTGCATCAAAATCGGTTCATCCAAACGCGAGAAGATCGCGGACAAACATACATACGGTTCAAACTCATAACCTCCTTTTTTAAAGTTGGTTAATAATACCAAAACCTGCCCCTGAGTGTAACAAATAGTTTTCTGAGAACCGCATCAAAACGTGTTTGCTTGCAAGGTTTGCCTTTATTGACTGAGCTATTATTAACGAGTTAAGTAGGTAGGTTATCTATGATTAATACCTGCCTGTGCGACTCGCGAATACTCGCGATGCGTACAGAGCTACATACAACAAATATTAACATTATATACCTACTTAATCAATCCCATTTATAATAAAACAAATATTTATATTAATTTACTTACGTATGTGCCACTGAACAAATAATTAACTCAACCACCACACACCACAAACAAACACGTATATTCCCATTGAATTATTCCGGCGAAATATTCGACGGAAACATTCGATTGCGGGGTACAAATCTTTCTCGCGGGGGGGATAACTTCTCCGGGGAGCATCTCCCTCCTGCGCCGCCGTCGCCAGCATGCACGACTCGCTCGTGTGGCAGTCGGCGCGCGCGACGCGGTGGCAGCGGCCGGTGGGCGACGCATAGAGGGCGGCGCGGCGGCGATCGGCGATTGATGCAAAATACGATTTTGCAGCAAAAATAAAAATCTTAATTAAATTCATTTTAAATAATTCTAATTAACTTAAATTAATAGAAACTTTCCCAGAAGTATTCCGGAATTTTTCAGAAATTTTGCAACTCCCCACAACCTTTTCTAAAACTATCATGTTTCCAGAACACTTTATAGTAAGATTACAATAACATTACTTTGATTCGTACCATGAGCTTTTTATAGTGTATGAAAACAATATTGTTTTATTCCTGCTTAGTGATGGGAAAGAACGAACGATATCAAATTAATTGTCAACATTTTGCTACAAGTGGAAGCGAGGTAGCAGCTAATTATAACCCGCTTTGTCCCTCTCGCACGAATGTCATAATGATTGTGACATTCGTAATTATTGCGTTCCACTTTACGGACTTGTCTAAACAAATAAATAAACTTTTCACTAGAGAATATAGTGAATTTGAGAGGTTTTCTATTATATCTGAAAATAAATCAATAAATTAAATATAACAGCGTTAAATTGTTTACTATAATAATTAAATCAAACAGTGAATTTGTTGAAAACTAGCAATGGTGACAACGCGATCCGTTTTTCGGCATGAATATTGAAGACGTCAAGTGTTGTTGTGGCGCGATAAAACAAAAAAGTTTCAAGTACCTAGTGTGTGAGTGGTTATTTCGACATTTTCTATTTAAATATTCTTACTCGTAATAATGACAAATAGAAAGTAAGTAAATATCCAGAAAAGTGTATGATGAAACGTGTGTGGTAATCTCATAAAATGTTCTGTTGAATAATATTTAAAACACCAAAGCAAAAGTTAAAAATGCTGATGGAATTTCAAGTGGTTCAAGTGTTTATGATTTCGTTTGCAGCGTTGGGAATCGTCGGGTTTCTGGCCAACAGCTCGATATCCTATGGGAACACCTAAATTCTCATAGAGATATCGCTGTTTCCTATAACCGATCCTTACAAGCGAAGGAGTACTCTAAACGAAAATGGCAGGAGGTTGCAGAGATACTGAATGCTCAAGGCGCCGGCGCACACAAAGATTGGAAAAGCTGGTCCAAAGTAACTCAAAAATATTATGTTTTATTTTATGTTTAAATTATTCAATCTGTAATATTACTAAGACCATAAACTCACTGCTGTGTTTTATTTACAGTATTGGATTGTCCCAACACAGGACTGGGGGAGGGCCATCAACTGAGCAACCTCTGTCCGATATAGAAAACAAGTTCCTCCAGATTCTGATGGAGGACTACGGACAGGGGTTGAGTGGTGTGCGAGGGGAACCATTCCCAGTGAGAGATAAATTATAAGTATATAATTTATAAGATATGTACATTAAAAATACATAATTTTTATTGTCTGAAAACAGATGGAAATTAAAAGTCCGTTAAGTAATTATTTTAGTTTATTATAATATGTTTTATCAAAAGTCAAATACAATAATAGAAATATAGTATATAACTAGCTGACCTGGCGAACTTCGTACCTACCGCCATTATAGTTTATTTCTCTAATTGAAACTGAGTAAAATCGAATTAGCTATATTGAAAATAAAATTATATTCTAAGAAACAGAACACAGCGCCATGTATTGAGTGTATTTGCAACTTGCTTAAGAAACAATTAATTGATACATTTTATTTGTTTACATTCACGACATAAGCCAATAATTGAGATGTAACTATCTTATCTAGTAAGTTAGACCAAAGTAACTACGGGTATATGTGACATTTGATTGAAAACGGTTCAGTAGTTTTGGAGTTTATTGGCAACATACATTGTGACTCAAGATTTATATATATATATATACCTATATATATATATATATATATACCTATATATATATATATATATATATATATATATATATATATATATATATATATATATATATATATATATAAGACAAGATATAGTAAATGTTATATTTATTTTCATATTTTGCAAAATTGGTTTGTAATATTTGCTATTTGCAGCCTGTCGCAAGCACTCCAGCTATGGCGGTGGAGTCCATGGACATGGAAGTTATAAACGTTCCATTTCCTGAGTGCCTCATACAGATTGTCCTGCCTCAGAGTCCATATTATTAGCACCATCCTCGTCCCTCCAAACCCTCATTGTCCAACAGGCACCTAGAACTCCACCTTCTAGCCGGACTCCTCCTATCGCCTCACCTGCACCGGTCGAACCCACAACGGTGCTTTCGCCCCGGCGTCGACGTCGCAGGCGAGAGGTTCCGCTTACTATGCAAGCAATAAGCCGGTCTCTCATACAGTCGTCAGAGAGAAGGGCTCAGGCTACTATAAGTAGTAGCCAACATCTAGAAAAAATTGGAGATACTCTGATAGAGATAAAGGGGGCTCTACTAGGAATATGCAGCAGTCTCCAGCAGATTGAGAGGCAAGTACTTCAAGAACACGTTTTTATATTTAACACAGCTAAATAATTAAAAAAGTTAGTAGTTTTGTCACTATATTTGTTACACAGAATTACTTAAACTTTATAGAAATCAAAATATTGCATACAAAATATGTATTTTGTTTATTAAACAAAGATTAGAAAATTGTCTATTTTAATTTCTTAACTTAAACTTTATAAAAATCAAAATATTGCATACAAAATATGTATTTATGTGTATTTTGTTTGTTAAACAAAGATCAGAGAATTGTCTATTTTAATTTCTTAACAACTATTAATCAATGATAATCATTGGCGTGGCCAGTATGGGTGCCGTGGGTGCCGCGGCACCCCCACTAATTTTGAAGGAGCGCCTAGAAGCGGAAAATTTAAAAATAAAAATCACCCATTTTTCACATAATAAACATATTGATAACTAAATATGGAATCGTAAATTACTAAAGCGCACATAGTGTTTTTTAGTAACCGAATTAACCCATACCAAACTATTTTTTTTATCTTTAAGAATACAATATTGAATATGTAATCCAAGTAAATGAATTAATAAATGCGAACAAACTAAATTTTAAATATTCAATGGTTGCTCATTCAAATAAAAATGTTTTCGAAAAACTAGGAACGTTATTTTTTAAACTGATCGTCTCACAGGCCTGTCAATCATAATTTAAAAGAGCGAATCACAGCTCGCGATTCGTGGAACTGTCGCTTGATGCAGGCACGCTTCTTCACCCCCCACTTCTCTACCGATGCATTCAACTTAAAAATATTCGTAAACAATCTTTGAGCATCATTTGCTTTTGTGGTCAGTTCGTGTGCAGCAGTAACATTATCTTCTCTTGAAAACGTTTATCGAAGTATTGTTAAAAATAAAAATGTCTCAAAAACCATCGGATAATCAATTTAAAAATCAAGTGGAAAGAAGAAAAAAGGAAGTAAAGCAGCATTCTGATTTTTCTGATTTAAGAGCACAAAAGAAGAAACCAGAAAATCGGTATTTTATCCAGTTTTAGATCAATTGGTACAGTCTATAAATGAAAAATTTGATCAAGAAACAAAATCAGTAATTTACTTTATGGGAAAATTACTGAAATTGGACTTGAATTTTGACCAAGAAAACGATGCACACTCTACAACCAAAAAATTTGGCATCGACAATGCTGAACTTCAAGCAGAAGTCAGATTATTTCGAACGAAAAAAGATGCAGAATCATTTCCATGCACAGTAATTGAATGGCTTAGTTGGTTAACTGTACAAAATAGAAAACTTTGTTACCCCGCTTTTTATAAATTAGTATCTACGTTTGCGTCAATTCCTGTCACCAGTTGTACTTGTGAGCGTAGTTTCTCTAAACTTAGCATTATAAAATCAAAGCTACGCTCGACAATGTTGCAAGATCGTTTGGAAAATTTAATGGTTCCATTTATTGAACAAGGCTTGGCTGTAAATATTAATCCTATTCATGTAATTGAAGAATTTAAAAAAATTGTTCCTTTTGATAGACGCATGGTATTGTAAAATAAATTATATTTTTATCAAATTTGTAATTTTATTTAAGTATCTCTTTTTTTGTACCCCTTTTTCTAAACTTACATTACTTATAATTATCAATAAAAATTAAAAAAAATTGTACTCATCAAAGTTTAAATATATACAAGCTGGGCAGAAAATTTGAAATTGGCACCCACACTAGTTGAACCCTGGCCACGCTAATGATGATAATATGATACTACTTAATACTGACTACCATAACTATACATTTACACTTATTTTAAATTAAAATTGTGAGAAAATTAAAATATAACAACGGATTTCCTAAACATATAAACTTATTTTACTGAATTTCTTACTGTCAAGGTGTGCACAACAGTCTCTGACTGTAGTTTTTAAAAGACTTATTAATAGAGATATTATATTAGACAATATATACATTATTTTTAAATAGTATGCTTAACTTTTTAATAAAATAATTTTAACATGTTGGTAATAGCATCAATTTATAAGAAAAAATCATAATAATAATTTAAAAATAAACAGAAAAAATTGTTTCAGGACTGTAAGTGCCGCCTTTCCCAGAGACGCATTGGGCTTCTTGTGTCACCTCTTCGTGGGTTAATTGTTGCACAGGAGTATTAGCCCTATTGCAAATGTTATGTAATATAACACAAGCATACACAATAGAGCCCGCTACCCTTGGGGAGTAGTGTAAGACTCGGTGCACAAGTAAGCAACGAAAACGTGCTTTAAGAAGCCCAATGGTTCGCTCCACAGTGTTTCTAGTGCGAACATGCACATTTGTGTAGTGTGCTTCGGGTGTATTAGAGGCTGCATCTAATATTGGAGTCATCATTGCCTTCCTCAGCGGGTAACCAGAATCACCTTAAAATAATATAATAATATATAATTATATTTATATAAATAGCTTTTATTAAAATAATATTATGTTTAATATCAATTTAATGCTCAATAAAACATTATTACCTAGAAACCAAATATTTTCTGTCTCGCTGAGGTTTTCAAGATGTGCCTTCAATGGATGACTGGCCCATATAAATGAGTCGTGAGAAGCACCACCATAACTTGCGTCCACACTAGTTATAACACTATTTGAACATTTGCATCACAAACCTAAAACATTAAAAATCATTCATAGTGATTTGTAGCTTTAACTCTGTTATTTTTAGTATAGTTTAATGTTAAAATTATAATTTTATGTACTATTTATGTAAGAAAATCGTTATTTTAGATTTAAATAACTCAATTAAAACTTCTAAGAACAATTTTTTTACTACATATTTCTGGTAACAAATATTTACAAATAAACTTTTAAATTAGATGCTCATGACGAAGTAACAACTCACTATTTGAACATTTAGCGAATGGTAAAGTTTGCGGCAATAATTCCGCTCTTCGTTTTCCACCGGGCGAACTATAGCAACATGGGTACAGTCTATGCAGCCTAGAACTCCGGGAATTTTGAATTTGTTGTAGAATCTGAAATAAATTTTAAAGTTTTTAAAATATGTAAAAGAAATTCAGTGTTATTAATTATTAATAAAGTATTTTATATATTATATGGCCATAGTTACTCAGTCTTTATTCTATTCCTTTCTTGGTCTGTAGCAGGAAATACAATATACTTTTGCCTCATTTCTGTAGAGTTGAGACAGGCAGTGACTTGTTTTATGCAAGAAGAAACTGTCTGCTGGGCCATGGAATGTCCTTCAATATTCCCAGTAGGACGTTGATATGACCCAGTTGCATAAAACGACAATGCAGTCAGCACCTGAAACATTTTTGGTTAAAGGTGTTGGCTTGGCATGGCACATTTTGTGTAACAACAACGTGAATATAATATTACATACCTTAGTCTCCACAGATAAATCGGTCGATTTTGTGGGACTTTTTAGCATTGGCAGCGAGTTCATCACACAAACTCCGGGATAAACTTTTAGTTAACCGGTACCGTTTGACGAACTCGGCATCCTCTAAATCAAAAGGATTAAATTGTAAACGCAATCTTCTTCTGCGCTGTATCGTTGATGTGCTAGCAGATGCATGCAACTCTTGCAGGAATTCAAAAATCTCTCCAATTCATTGGCCATCTAGAAACCAACGCCGTTTTTTATGTTTATTATTTACACACTGTAAACTTAAATAAAAAGACATTTCTTGAAAAAAGAATTACATAACTTTAGAGAAATACTCACTTTTCAAATATAATTTTACATAAAAACTGTAAAAAATGCAAAGTAATGTTAAATCTGCTGCGAAATATCAACTTTTTTAAGATCGCTAGTTTGACGTTAAAGTAATCATGCTCGTCTGTCAAACGGTGTCAAAATGGAGCTCGTCACCTCGTGGTACGCTTAGAGCGAATGAAATTGAGATGACGTCACAAAACTTCTTGATGAAACAAGCTTATAATATGCTTAAAATAATCTTACTTTTAAGAGGTGATGGTACGAAATCATGAAGTAATATTAAAATAATACTGCTTTAAGAGGTTGTGGTAGGCCACCTGATCTCGGTAGTAAAATTTTGCTAGTCTTTTTTTTGCTACATAATATTTATAAAGACGTCGATTCTTGCACGCGAGTGACGAGGGTTTTTTTTGTTTGTTTGTTGTTATTATAAATTACTGTCAGTGATCATTTGCGTGTTGATAATTGATGAATGAATTAGAACCTAAACCAATAGGTTTTATAAATTCACTAACGCAACGATATAAATATGCAATTTTACACATATTAACGGATTAACGTTAACTTGCGTTAATTCTTCCGAAATGTAACGCTTTAACGTTTAACGAAGCTAACTTTTTTGTAGCGGATTAACGATTAACGAAGTTAACTATTTGATTAACGGTGCCCGGTTATGCCTAAAACCTTTCCGCGATGCGGGGTTGTTGACGAATGTAATATTTGATGCTGAAGCGAAGAAGATAATGTATTGGTTTATTACTTGTTGGTATTGCATAATAATATGTACGCTTGAGTATCTGAAAATGAAAATTATGAATATTTCGTCTAGAATAAAAAAAATAATATTAAAAGACTACGACTGTGCAAATGGCAGTGCTATATTGCCATCGACTTCTTTTTTGCTTTGATTTTATAATTATTTTTGTGATAATTTTTTATTTTATTTTATTTTTATTTTATTACATGTTGATATTTTTTTTCATTTTCTATTCCAATACCAATTAAATTCGCCTTTGACACAATGTTTTAGTTAGTATAAAAATGATCGATGATTTATCGACAAATTATTTTTCTTCAGAATGAGTTACCACTGATCTCGGTAGTAAAATTTTGCTAGTCTTTTTTTTGCTACATAATATTTATAAAGACGTCGATTCTTGCACGCGAGTGACGAGTGTTTTTTTTGTTTGTTTGTTGTTATTATAAATTACTGTCAGTGATCATTTGCGTGTTGATAATTGATGAATGAATTAGAACCTAAACCAATAGGTTTTATAAATTCACTAACGCAACGATATAAATATGCAATTTTACACATATTAACGGATTAACGTTAACTTGCGTTAATTCTTCCGAAATGTAACGCTTTAACGTTTAACGAAGCTAACTTTTTTGTAGCGGATTAACGATTAACGAAGTTAACTATTTGATTAACGGTGCCCGGCTATGCCTAAAACCTTTCCGCGATGCGGGGTTGTTGACGTATGTAATATTTGATGCTGAAGCGAAGAAGATAATGTATTGGTTTATTACTTGTTGGTATTGCATAATAATATGTACGCTTGAGTATCTGAAAATGTAAATTATGAATATTTCGTCTACAATAAAAAAAAAATTATTAAAAGACTACGACTGTGCAAATGGCAGTGCTACATTGCCATCGACTTCTTTTTTGCTTTGATTTTATAATTATTTTTGTGATAATTTTTTTATTTTTTTATTTTATTTTATTACATGTTGATATTTTTTTTCATTTTCTATTCCAATACCAATTAAATTCGCCTTTGACACAATGTTTTAGTTAGTATAAAATTACTAGTGCTCCCGTTATTAAAATTTTTCATTCAATTACCAATAGCTACAGGACGGTTTACGATTTACGATGAGCCCTCGGCAAAAATAGTGGGGATGCATATATTGTACACGCGCAACCATACTTGCCCCGCTACTCCCCCGCCGCATTCAAAAGTAAGGGCTCATAAATCGTAAATCTAACTGAAACTAAGATGATTTCAAGATTCAAGTTTGACCATTTTCATTATCGAAAATTCCTATCGACCATAGCAAGCCCTAGCGTGCGTGTGAATTTTGAGCATGTGGTTGTGTCGTAACGTTACCGACTCAACGTAGTGTGAGTGCCAAATCGCAGCCCTCTGTTCTGGGTGTGATTTGTTAATTTGTGTGCGTAATTCGTGTATGTATTATTATTTCTTATGTAGTGGAGTGCATTGGTGGGAGACAGGCGGCGACGCTGGTTTTCAAGTAAAAGTGTCACGGTTGCCAATTCAACCTCATTTATCTTATTCGTGGTACAGCCACAACTCTGGCCACAACCCTTGTGCATAAGTAATTATAGTCAATAAATCGACACCGCACGGATCTTGGCCAAGTTCCGATCACGGTTGACGGCCATCATTCCATCACGCACCAATCCCTAATCTACACAATGGCCCATAGCGTTATGGCCATCATGAAAGCCGACGTGAAGAACCTGCTGTTATTATACAAACGCATGGTAGTGTGAGTTATTAATCTGAGGTAGTGTGTGTAACTTTATTTTTATTATGTTTTTGTATTTCTAAGCATTTTGTTAACATTAGCTTTCTGCGCACCTTCCGCGACATAAACTTTAACTGTGTCAAATTTAGTTACGTATACAGCTCTCGTACTCGGTCGGCCGACCGCAGCGGGCGGAGCGCTTGCCGCGTGACTTGTCTCCGACAACGGTACCGCTCACCTTTTCTTGCGTTACTCCTTCTTTCTGCTCTGCTGTTCCCGTCATGAGCAGGTGGCACATAATGTCGCTTGTAGCTGCTGAACTGTGCATCAGCGTGAGGTTCTGGAAGTCGCGGGATGTCAGCCCGCAATGCACCAGCTCCGACGATTATCACGAGTAATATAAATAATATTCTTTTCATTTCCCTCCAAAATAATGTCAATAGGTTCCTTCACAAACTGTTATAATGTCATAAGCTACACCCGTCTCATGCCGAACTAACTTTATTCGTTTCACATTACTTTAGCTACACATATGGCCCACCACTATACGTTTTATATTTGAAATTCATGCGTGTCTCGGAACTTTAATGGAGTATAACATATTATTACTTTGTATTGTATTAAAATCATTAAACATATTATTATTATTTATAAACTGAAAATATATTTATTTTGCATAATGAGAGCCTTTTGTTTTCCTTTTTTAAATCCAGTTTTACTTATGTATATACATAATATTCTAATAGTCATTAAGCGTATCAACGTGTATACTCTGTTCAGATCTAATTTAATCTAAACGTAAACAAACAGAACAATATACTTCAATATAATTCAATGTCACTTAATTACCGTGCATTAAAATACAATGGCACATTAATTTGGACGAATTTAATTTAGTTTAATTGGACCGATACAGAGTATATTATAACAACTCCAGGTCCATCCAATTATCATCATCAGCGCGAGCGCGTGCAATACACTTGCGCAGGCGCACGCGGCGGCGCTGGAGGCGTAGCGGCGGTAGTCCTCGGGCAGGTCCAGCGTTCGGTTACGGATGACGTGCGCGAAGTAGCGGGCCGACGCGCGCGCGGTGCGACGCCGACCCGGGTCCGCGAAGTCCACGGAGTACAGGCCGAAACTGTAACTGTTACGGAGAAGTTAATCTACGCATTGGACGACACTTTGTACGTCTACCGGGTCCACTGAGGTACAGGGCAAGCTTCAGCGGTAATAGGCCCTTGCGAGTCTTGAGGTAACTCATTGTGTGTCAGAGCTAGTACAAGAGCCCTGAAGAGGGTTTTAAGGCCGTACCAATCATCTGGTGTTGCGGGTTTCCGTTGGCGGTTGCATTGTCGGGGTTATACTTTGTATCAGGAAATTCAATGCTTTGGCAGGTATATATATTATGGCCATTGCCCGTAGATCTCTCTCACAATTTGCTCGACTGTGACACGGAATAATGACAACCCATATTAATACTATTGTTAATTACATGCCAATGAATTAAATATCATTAAAATACGAACAAGTTCCGAGAACGATCAACCTGCTAAGGTGTAAATTCCTGACATTATTATAACAGTTCACAGTATTACTTTTATGTTCAAGTAGGCATTGTGTACGCTAAACTTTCCCTTATATAAAATGTAATAAATCTTACTCGTATCCGTCGGTCCACTCGAAGTTGTCGAGCATGGTCCAGGCGGTGTACGCCGTCACATTCACGCCGTCCTCCATCGCCAGCAGCACCTGGAAACGGTGTTCGCATCATTACAAGCATATTTTTACCCTTCCATTTAATATTTTACACGATACTCCAGAGCTACAGGGTGGGTCTTTCTAGACAAACATATAGGGGGTCAAATAAATGAAAATTTTAAAGTAGACCAGACCAGACGATTAGTGTTACGAATAAGAATGATTTTGGAGAGTTGTGAACCTGTCACATCAGGAAGAGATCTTCTAAAGAGCCCGAAACCAGGAGGTTTATTCATATAAGGTTTATTTTTTAAGAAAAGACCGCTTTTTTGTAGTTCCTATACTTCCTTCCTTCCATGTTTATTTCCATGTCTGATCCGGAGATTCGTCGCAGTCCCTAGCTACTCTAGGCCTGCCGGGGACTAGGTGCCATTATTATATTGTTCTCAGTCATATTGATAATAATTGATATCCTAGAAAAAATAGAAATGCAGTGGATTTCCATTGCCTTCCGCATCGCTGCAAATTCTTTGGACAATAATTCGACAATACACTGTACAGACTTACTATGATCCCACTCTATCAGTCTACCGACTACGCAGCTGCTCGTCGTTGAAGAGAAGCGTCTATTTACTGGCGGCTTGGACTCGCTATGTAACGTTTTCATTGGGACTTTGTAGTACTTCTGAGAAATAATTCCTAAGGGATTTCCACTACAACCTCGAACGCTGCCGGTGAGTGGTCGGGGAATGTATGTATCAGCTAACCATAATATTTGTACGGTTCGTACACCTTGAGATGCTGTTGCTGCTATAGATGCTGCTGTTTGCTGAGTAAAACTAATTTGCTGCTGCTAATATGTATATTTGCTAAGATACAGGATAAAATGCTAATGCTATATGCTAATGAGTTACACAGTCCGCAATGCGCGACGGTTTTGCGTAAACTGACTTAAACCTAAAATATATCTAAAATGAGCGTACGCGTGAAATGTACAAAAATGCTGATGATGCTCTGTACGGTTGTTGCACCGTACATGCTCCCGGGCGACAGAAGCGGTGGGTGCTGGATGATGAGATGGTCGATGAGCTAACCTAATAACAAGGTGATGGAACAATAATATACTAAAGCTATTACAGGTGATGCCCGACAATAGTATTATAATTGATCGCTCTTAAAACTACACCGTTCTAGTTTCGGAGATGTGCTTTTGTTGACTGACACATTAGAATTACACTTAACACAATACTTTGATACTGATTTGTTTATTTCACTTTCACTCACCCACTTATCACTTACACTGGCACTAACACTAACACTCGGGTCAATGCTGGTGCGCAGTTGCGCAAACGGAGAGGATGCCGGCGCGGCTGGCGCAGCTTGCACTGCCAGCGCCGGCCCCGCTGACCGCGGCTCGACCGGGGATAGTGCGGTCGGCGCGGCTGGCGCAGCTCGCACCGCCAGCGCCGGCCTCGCTGACCGCTGCCGATGGGCGCACCACAGGCCCACTGCTGCTGCTAAAGCTACTGCTGCTAAACAGTATATGGCGGCGTAGTGGTGAATGTCGTGTGACGACAACTCCGTCTCCATTTGCTCCGAAGCTGCTTTCATCTGCTTGATGCGCTCCTCGAGAGCAAGCAGGGAGTGGTTGTAGCTCCCGCTTTCTTCGCGCGTAATCGGGGGCAACAATATGTTGATCAAGTGATTTAAGGGTGCGATTTCGGGTGCATAGACTACCGGCTCATTATTAATTATATTAGAAAGCTGTTTGTGTGAATTAATAGTAAAAGTCGCGCTCTTAATCGTGCATTCGTCCCACAAAGTGATGACGTTGGCGCCAGTCACCTGTTCGCTGGAAACTTGATCCTTGCATATGAAACGTAGTGTACAATGACCGCAACAATTTTTAAGAATGTATTTGTTTTAATAGGTGTCCATGCCGTCTGGCACTCGCTAAGTGTCGTCTTACACACGTGGCTTTGTTTATCTTTGATACACAGGTTGTCGTCCGACTGTCTTTGGTAGACGGGCATTTGTAATGCACAAAATGCGTACCGCATTACTTGATGTGTATAGAAGACATTTATCAAAGTCGCTGTCAGATATTGGTGTAAAAGTATCTTTTCTGAAATTCATAGCGACGTGCTTGGCTATAGGTATTACGCTGACCATAGAATTACCCAGTGTTTGTGGTAGGGGAAACATCGTGTAAACTTCATAGCTTTCCTTATTGATGAGGGGAATTTCAATTTCAAAAATAAAATATTGCTGTGTCATTCTTACTTTAACTGTCATTATTTTATAAATCGACGATAGCTCGGCTTGTAAGTTGGTGACTGGTAACGCTAAGTCCTTGGGCAGCTGCCCACTAATTGTGTTGAGCTCGCTAAGTAGCTGGGAAGGGCTGAGAAGATGGATGTTAAATTGTTTCATATTTGTAATGGTATCGAGTAATGCATCTTGAATTCCTTTTAAACTGGAGAGTATATTATTAGCGATGATGCTTGTTAAAATAAAATCGTTGGCTGCTTGTGTTGCGCTTATTTCCGTCCGTAAAATAGATGTTGTTATGTCTAAATTGTTTAGATGCTGATTAAACATTTTCTGCTGATTCTCCATTGTTCCTTCTATTCTCTGCAGTAAACTATTTTCTGCTTCTATAACTGACGTTTGATTTTTCCAAAGCCCTAATAAATGTTTTTGATTGTTTGTAACTAAAGTAATATCTCGCTCATACTGTTGTGCAAATCGCTCGTCTAAGACCCCAAACAATGAATTCGCTACGTAGCCGATCCCATTGATAAGTCCTCGTCGCGTGCGCCGCGGTGCGTCAAAATGTTGATTCAGCAACATACGGTCATAGAACTTTAGCTCGTCGCAGCCGTGATGTAATTGAAGTAAAACGATATTACAGTGGCTATATAATTGTTTGTTAGAGGCGCACATATTTTCTAAATGATCGATGTAATTATCGAGCGTTTTAGAACCTTTCCAATACGGCTTCATATTGTAGTAGGCGATTAATTTCCATCTGTTCTCTATAAAATGCATGGTGCCCAGTTTATTAAAGAATATGCGTTTATCGTCACTTATTCTTGTAACATTAAAGGGATTGCTTAGAGTCCCTGACCGCTGACGTAAACATTAAAATAAGCAAAGTAAATAAAGATAAAAATTGTATGTTGAATATTTTGTTCGGAACATGCTTATGTCTGTTCCGAGGCGACGCCCTGGATTGGTTTTGCAGATTTTGCTGATGTTCGCTATTTACTGGTAAAACAGAGAGTTTAACTATAGGTCGTTTTATTATGCCGCTTTTTGTTTTCAGGCTTACGACCCTGATGAATCCGTCAGCTCCAGGATGTAATTCAATTACACGCCCGAGTGCCCATTTTCCTGGTGGTAGGAGAGCGTCGTGAATGATGACAATGTCATTTACTTGGATGTTAGGTTTAGCTGCTTTCCACTTGCTTCTGGTGGACAGTTGTGTTAAGTATTCTGTACGCCATCGTTTCCAAATATCGTCGAATATTTTCTGCGTTAACTGCCATCTTGTTCTCTCGTCTCTCTCAGTCTCAATTATCGTTAGGATAGGTCCGCTTGCTAAAAAGTGAGAAGGTGTTAGGTACTCTAAATCGTCAGGATTTTCCGATAAAGGACATAGTGGTCTTGAATTGAGACAAGCTTCTAATTGAGAGAGGAGGGTGGTGAATTCTTCATAGGTGAGTTTCTGTTCACCAAGAACTCGGCGCAAGTGGTACTTCAGGCTTTTAACTGCTGCTTCCCATAATCCTCCCGCACTCGGCCAAGAAGGAGCGTTGAAATGCCACTCAATTTACATTTCGCTAAGGTCGCTATAGAATTGCTTAGTTAAGATAGATTTCAGGTCGACCAATTCTCTGTCTAAGATCTTGCTAGTTCCTACGAAGTTCGTTCCATTGTCGCTGTAAATGTGACGAGGAGTACCTCTTCGTGCTGATAAACGACGTAAAGCTGCTAGGAATGTAGACGATGATAAGTCGGACACCAATTCTAAATGGACAGCTTTTGTGAACATACATACGAATACAGCCACATATCCTTTGGTAGTTTTGATGCCGCGACCTTTGCTGGATTTTACGTGTACAAATCCCGTAAATTCCACCCCAGTATGATAAAACGGTCTAGTAGGGTTTACTCTAGCTCCGGGCAAATCTCCCACCATTTATACTTGCTTGATTGGCTTATGTCTCCTACATTTTACACACTGATGTAAACGCTTTTTGACTGCTCTATTACCACCGATAATCCAGTATTGCTGACGTAACCAAGATAGTGTCAGTCTAGCTCCTCCGTGATACGTTGCTTTGTGCGCTAGGTCTATTAATAAATTTGTTAAATGGCTGCTGTGTGGCATAATAAAAGGATGTTTCATATCATAAGGCAAATTGCTATTCTTGAGTCTACCTCCGACTCTTAATAGACCCTGGTCATCTAAGAACGGGTTGAGACATAACAGTTTGCTCTTACAATCCAAACGTCCGACGCCTTTTAAATCATGTATTTCCTGAGAAAATTCAAAATGCTGAATATCTTTTATTAATTTTAATTCAGCGCTGCGTAGTTCTGAAACCGATAAATACGATGTTTTTTGCTTTGCCGAAAAGGCTCTCATTATCCATGCTAAAATCCGTGTGGCGTGAGTAAAGCTACTATATTTTTTCAGGAAATTGCTGACGAAGGTTGACGGATGTTGCTCGGTTTTGATAGCGATATATGCTAGTACATTCTTAGTTTCTAAATTTGTGTCATAAGTTTGACATAATTGCTGCTTCAGAGAACTTACTGCTGCTGTTTTACGTAACCAGGTGGGACCGTTCCACCATAGGTCATGTTTTAGTAGTTTCTCGATGCTAATGCCCCTACTAGCACAATCAGCTGGATTTTCGTTGGATTTGACGTAGCTCCACGTGTTTGCTGGTAAAATCAGAGTAATTTTCTTAACTCGATTTGCTACGAATGGCTTCCATCGGCATGGATCTCCGTGCAGCCAGCCGAGTACCGCTGTCGAATCACACCACGCGTAAATCTTCAAATCATGACTGCTAAGGCTTTGCTTAATTTTTGTCATTAATTTCGAAAGTAGGAATGCTCCGCATAACTCCAATCGTGGCAAAGAAACGTCGCTTTTCGTTGAGCTAGAAGTTTTGCTGACGGGTACAAGTTTAGTTTTCGCTGCTAGTAATGTAATATGGATTTGATTTTCACATATGATGCGTCAATAAATTACGCAGGCGTAAGCTTTTAAAGATGCGTCGCAAAATCCGTGAAGTTCTATGCTGCTGTCTCTTCCAGATCCAATCCACCGCGGGATCACTACGTCCTTAATATTCTCTATATCCAAACGCAATTTACACCAATCTGAGTACAGACTGTCCGGTATGACGTCATCCCATCCTAAATTTAGTAGCCATATGCTTTGGAATAGCAATTTAAGTTGGACTACCGCTGGTGCTAGCCATCCCAACGGATCAAAGACTTTGGATATTTCTCCTAAGAGGACGCGTTTTGTTGGCCTGTAATCTAATTCTGTAGTTACTTAACTTATACATGTAGCGAAAGTTGTCTTGTGAAGCATTCCAGCTTAGACCGAGAGCTTTAGTAGACTCTTGATGTTTGAAGTCGTATGTGTTCGGTATGCTTTGGGCTACATCCACATCTTCTAACAATGATGGCTCGTTCGCTGACCATTTTCTAAGATTGAATCCTCCTTCTTTTAGAAGTTCGATTAAATCATGCTGAAGCTGCTTCGCTGATGTGACGTCATACTCTCCACTAAGGACACATAACAACATCACCCATATATGATTCTTCCTCTAGGACCCTGGCTGCTGAAGGATAACGATGACCTTCGTCCTTTGCTAATTGTTTTAAGGTCATCATCGCTAGAAAAGGAGCTGCTTTTGTCCTATACGTAACAGTCGACAGAGTATATTCCTGACGTGTATGGTTAGGATCTTCCCTCCATACTATTTGCTGGTACCGACAATTTTGCTTATTCAGCAGAATTTGTCTATACATTTTCTCTACATCCGCTGTATACGCATAAGGATATTGTCGCCACCGTATGATTAACAGTAGAATGTCCTGCTGTAAATTCGGACCTCGGTACATGACGTCATTCAGGCTATATCCAGAAGATGTTTTACTAGACGCGTTAAAGACGACTCGTAATGACGTAGTTGATGAGTCAGTCCGCTGAACTCCGTGGTGCGGCATAAAGTAAACAAGTTTCATGTTACGTTCTATTGTTAAGTGCATGTGTCCTAAGGATATGTATTCATTGATAAATGTTTTATATTTTTCGATTAAGTTATTATCTTTTTGCAGCTTTCTTTCTAATTGATAAAACTGAGTGCATGCTTTTTGTTTTGAGATCCCTAATTTTTCATCAGCGTCGTGATGTAAGGGAAGATGAACAACGTATCTTCCATCCGACTGCCTTGCTGTTGTATTTTTGTATTGCTGAATACATAATAAATCCTCTTCCGACATATTATCTGTTTCTTCTCCAACATCTTCGATCGACCAAAATTTTTGGATGCTGCCGATGTCGACCATGACTACATTACAATGAAAAGATCGTACATTTCCGCATAGAATCCATCCAAAGTGAGTTTGCTGGGCTACTGGAAGGGATTCGTTTTGCTTTATGATGCCGTTCATGATTATAGATGAGTAGACATCGGCGCCTAATAATAGGTCAACTTGACGGCGTCGATAAAACTCAGGATCGGCGAGCTGAATGTTATCAATGAAAGACCACGAAGGTTTGCTGAAAGACTTATTTGGCAGATTGTTGACCGCGTGATTCATTATGAATACCCCAGTATTTAAAGTATAATCGCTGTAATTTGAACCTATGGTAATATTCATAAACCTTTGCAAGAGTTCTCTTTTGCTCCTAATCCTAAAATGATTCCTTTACATTGCTGTCGTGGTAATCATAATCTTTGGGCGGCGTTTTCGGTAATTACAGATGTTTGCGAGCCTTGGTCGATAAGCGCTCGCATAATTAACGAATTGCCCTCTGCGGCTTGGACTACTACTAAAGCCGTTGCTAATAAAGTTTCTTGTGTATCTTCTAAGGACACGTTTGAGCTGCTTCTATGCTGTTTTGATGGACTGCTTGCTGATGAAATATTTTGTAATTTCTGCACTGAAAATGCGTCATGGATTAAAGTGTGATGATTTAAATTGCATATTTTGCATCTTTTATTTGAAAAACAATTATTGCCATTATGATCGTATAAGCAATTTTGACACAGCGACAATTTCGAAATTGTTTTTAATTTTAATTCGGGTCGATAATCAGCAAAAGTGTTGCAATAGAGAATAGCATGATATTTATTGCAGATTGGACATTTTGACGATGTTGATGAAATAACATTTTTAGGGTTGTGTTTCAACTGATGGGTTCTGATGGCTAGTAAAGGACTTAAAGATATGCAATTTCTTAAATTCCTTAGGTGATGATGTTCTATGAGGTGGCTGGCTGTTTGGTTTAGGTTGATCTTGTTTACGTTTCGATGACTCTAACGCCGTAAACTTCGCCTCGAGGAACTTAAGAAAGTCAGATAATGATGGTAGCTCCCTGGGGTTCCGTAGTGACTCAATATAGTCATTATGTGTGTCGGAATCCAATTTCTGAGAAATCATGTAGATAATTATAGGATCCCAGGTGTCTATGTTGACCCCTAAGTTTCTGATAGCATTCAAGCACTCGTTCAGAGTATCATGTATGCGTTTTATCGCTGATGATGATTGATGTTGCATAACAGGAAGGCTAGTTAAAATATTCATATGGGAATTGAAAATTAATTTTTGGTTGCTGTAACGGCGGTCTAAA
Organism: Phengaris arion; assembly: GCA_963565745.1. Lineage (NCBI taxonomy): Eukaryota > Metazoa > Arthropoda > Insecta > Lepidoptera > Lycaenidae > Phengaris > Phengaris arion. The sequence goes on from OY751432.1 coordinate 5,630,395, forward strand.
ATTTCCCAACAAATATTATAATTTTCGGAGGTGATGTTAAGATGCTGGACTAATTTTTCGGCTTCCCCCTTGAGCTTGCTCTTCAAAATTTGCATTTTCTGAGCGCTAGAAAGACAACCTATTTTTATGTATAGTTTCCATAAATAAATCCTTAAAAGAGACCCACATGTGGTAGCTGCCAGAAAAGGAATGAACATCTATTTGAGGAGTAGATTGCTCGCGATGACTTTCGGACCACATTTTGGTGTTGATTTGCTTCTTGATGCTGATATAGAGATTTTCATATTTGCTGAACGCTTCTTCGTATTCTTTATTCTCGCCATACGCTTCGCTGTCGATTTCCCAATGTAGGCAATCAATCGTAGACCATCTTGATTGCACGGTTCTCATCGCATCCTCGAATTCCCATTTTTCGAACATACTTTCTAGATCTAAGCCACTGATTGTTCGGTGAAATGCTTTAAACTTTTTTTGTTTTCTTAACATTTCCTCGAGTTTACTAGATGTACCTTTTGTTGATACCCCCGGATTAAATGATGTTTGCGGAGTCCTTTCTCCTTCTGCTTGCTGCTGCTGACTTACGGATGTAGACGGGAACCCTAATACTCCTGGCCTAATGGGACTTAGCTGGTCTTTTCCCGCCGTTGGTAAATAACTCGTAATAAAAGAACGCGCATCATTGTAAAAATTGGAGGTTTTCTGGTACATATTCTTAATAAAATAATCATGCGACTGTTTATCATCGAATTCACACAATTTAATATGATTGCTTTGAAAATCATTCCAGTAAAGATCTAACGTGGATAATCGCTTACTAATATGAGTCGGTGTCTTGCGTTCGACACCGTCTTTCTTAAAATTGGTAAGAAGTTGCTGCATGGCTTCGATGATCTGGTTTTGAGTTGCTAATAAACCTTCCATGATGATTGATGAATTAGTTTCTTGATAGAGTGTAAAAAATTTGGTCACTCACCGCTGCTTCTGGAACTTACGTCACGGCTTCTACTGCTTGAGGTGCTGCTTGCTAAACACTTCGCGAAGTAGATCCCGCTTACGGTAAGCACGGAGGATCCTAGGACGCTGATTCTAATTTCTAACGAAGGACCATAAAGATGTCCGGCTCGAAGGACCATAAAGATGTACGGTTCGTACACCTTGAGATGCTGTTTCAGCTATAGATGCTGCTGTTTGCTGAGTAAAACTAATTTGCTGCTGCTAATATGTATATTTGCTAAGATACAGGATAAAATGCTAATGCTATATGCTAATGAGTTACACAGTCCGCAATGCGCGACGGTTTTGCGTAAACTGACTTAAACCTAAAATATATCTAAAATGAGCGTACGCGTGAAATGTACAAAAATGCTGATGATGCTCTGTACGGTTGTTGCACCGTACAATATTAATATATCCTATGGTCGTTGCGCTATCCGCCACCTGTAGTACCTCACACCTAAGTCCTGATTAACTATCTCTGTGAGCGATGTGGGTCATATTCAGGATTTTAAAGACAGTAAACATGATATTACCTGTTCCAGATGATCCTTATACGTCTGTATGCGCGCCGGGTCGTACAACCCCGTGTCGTGCTGTATCTGACCATTCTCGAAGATCATGATCTCCACGTCGCCGTACTGCACCTTGATCCAATTCAGCAGCTTGCGCAAACCTGGGGCGTATATCTGAATCACAAAATACTTGTGCTCAAGGTGTTGGACTAAGGAATGCAACATGATATTGACTAAATCATAAAATATCTTTGTTTAAGCAGCCGAAGCCATTTGATACGACCATAGCTCCTTTTTGGGAGTTGGACTATGAACGCTGCAAATTCGATTGCGCTGGATTTGCGGTTCCATCAGCGGCGGTAATCTCTTTCAGTTAGCCGATCCATCTGCTCGTATGGGTGTGTATCACAAAAGAACCTACGTAGAACCAGGGATGGTTCGCGAACCATTCGGGGCGGTGGCGCAAGTGCACGCGCAGCTCAGGCACGCCGTCGAGGGGGCGCGCGCCCACCTCGCCCGCCGCGCGCTGCACGTACCGCGACGTGTAGTAGTTCAGGCCGTAGAAGTCGAACGTGCCTGGGAATAACAGAAGATTTAATTATTTATTGTGTACCTCCTATTGAGAATTGATTTAACTACCTGATAATCCTACTAATATTATAAATGTGAAAGTTTGTGAGGATGGATGGATGTTTGTTACTTTTTCACGTAAAAATTACTGAACGGATTTTTATTAAATTTGGTATGGTAGTAGTTTAGGCTCTGCATTAAAACATAGGCTACTTTTTATCCCGGAAAAGTATAGTGTTCCTGCGGGATACTCGATAGTATATTTACGCGGGCGGAGCCGCGGGAAACAGCTTGTGTATTATATAATAATTGATTGAATAAGTAAATAAAAAGTAGTAAAAAAAGTAGTTCTATGTATATAAGAAGAATGAAAAACTAAGGTCTCAACTCTGGGTAAGTGCTGAATCGCAGTTTCAATCAACCCCTGAGTAGTGAGAGCCAGAGTACATAGTATTTCTCCAAATCAAGAACAGAGAGCTATCGAAGAAGTATACAGTCCCCTACACCTTCTCTGTTCAGATCCATCCCGACTGATATTATAATGTGAATGTAAGTTTGTTTGTTACTCTTTCACGCAAAAACTACTGAACGAATTTTGATGAAATTTGGTATGGTAGTTGTTTAGTCTCTGGATTAAAATATAGGCTATTTTTATCCCGGAAAAGTACAGTGTTCCCGCGGGATACTCGATAGTATATTTACGCGGGCGAAGCCACGGGAGCTAGTAGGAGTCTAGTTTTATTCTGTATTGCGCGGTAAACAGGTGAATTAATATCTTTTTGTTTACGTTCAGATTAAATGGGATTTTAAAAAAGTTTACATTTTTTTTTCGTCTGCTTGGGATAAGCCGCTGGTAGTTATTAGGGTTCCGTACCCAAAGGGTAAAAACGGGACCCTATTACCGAGGCTTCGCTGTCCGTCCGTCTGTCCGTTTGTCCGCCTGTCTGTCTGTCACCAGGCTAGCATGATAGCTAGACATTTTAAATTGCACAGCTAATGTATTTCTGTTACCGCTATTACATATACTTTCGATTTTATTACCAATAGCCATAGAGATAATGGCACGGAACTCTTTGTGCGCGAGTCCGACTCGCACTTGTCCGGTTTATTGTAAATAAAACATTTTCATTTTCATTTTTCTAAACCGAAAAATTTGTGCGTTATAATCATTGATATTTCGGCGCTATTTGTTCCGTAATTCAACTTTCAGACAAACTCACATACCTCGTATTAATTTAATTTCTTGTTTGGTGAACTTTGGTAGCACGGTGGGTGGGTACCCGGTTTTGTTGCGAGTGGCGTCCAGGTGCTCCTCCAGGGTCGGCGGCCAGCCCCCCGCCTTAGAGAATATCGGGTGCGAGTAGATGCCTGCCTGGAAACAGCATCAAGTTAAGTTTAGTCAGTTGTCATAAAGCTAAGTGATAATGTCGTACTGAGAACTTAAATTGTGGTCATTCTTCCAGTAAGAAAGGAGGAAAACTCATTTAAAACAAAATCAACAACAATATGAAGAAGATAAAAAGAAATATAAGAGTTGTACTAACGTTGGCTTGTCGCGCCAGTTCCGCCAGTTCCTCGTCTTCAGGGTCCTCTGCTTGAATCCAAATTATTTGGTTCGTTAACGAGACTCTACCTGGAAATGTAAACGCAGTAGTTATTTTGTTTATATACTCAATGAGTTGGAGGATGTATAATATTACTTTGTTCACTATCTATTTAAAATCCAAAATCGTGTCGGCTCAATGCGCCTAAAGCTTGACTTCTGGAACTTTGGTATTAAGCAGCTATTAACTACTAGCTTTTGCCCGCGGCTCTGCTCATGTAAATGCAGTATCCCACGGGAACTCCGTACTTTTTCGGGATGAAAAGTAGCCAATGGGCAGTATGCAGAGCTCAAACTACTAAGTACTAACATACCAAATTTTATCAAAATCCATTCAGTAGTTTTCCGTGAATGAGTCCATCCATCCATCAATCTATCCTCACAAACTTATACATATATAATAGTAGTAGGATTACCATTGTACTTGGGCCTGAACTCCTCGTCGTAGACCCGCCAGGCGCGCGCATGAGCGAGCATCGCGTGGCGCGCGCACAGGTAGTCGCCGTGGCCCGCGCTGCGCACGCCCGCCGCGTATGACAGCTACCAGAAGATCAGCGGTTCGTTCAGGGTCACCCAAGTGCGCACGCGTGCACCGAATAGTGAGAACGCCACGCGCGCGTAGTCGACGAACCAGTCTACAATCAGTGGGTTGGTCCAACCGCCTGCAATTACGTAGGCAATAGCTTAAAGCTGGAGACAATGTCGGGACAGTTAGAAATTATTGATGGAAGCCGCATTAAAATCTGTTGCTCAATATAAAATAACTAAAAGCTTTCTAAGGCGCCAAGCCCAACGACCACAATGGACTCAATGGAATCAATGGACAAGCCGGAAGCCTTAGGGCGCGTTTATATGACCACAAGGTCACAACGCGGCCGCCGTAAATTGAGCTTTATCGATAACGTACAGATTTACAGATTTGTGTTTTTTGTGATTGCCATAAGGCTTTGAATGAAAACAGCTATGCTCGACCTTCGTGCTCCTCGTCTGAGTTTGTTTTACACTATTCATATAAGGTTGTTTAAAATCAATTCTTCTTCTTCTTCTTATGTTAGGCTGAAAATAATCAAAAATTTCGAAAACAAATTTATACTAAATAAAATCACATCACCCTTTTTACGGCGCCGTTAAGGTCATTGACCTCTTCTCTCATTCGGTCTTCATTCTTCGGTCATTGAGCTCTTTTTTTTTTTTTTTTTTTTATTTAGGAACAAACAGTAATTTAATACAAAATATTTTTATAAAATAATACATTATTAAGAAACGTAAACCTAGAGTTCCATAGAAAGAAGTAATAAATATATAAAACTTAAAGCTACAACACATGCATTCGGATCAGCTTATAACAATGTTTCTAATTTTGTAATTTGCATTTTGTTTCATTTTACTTAAAGAGCAATGAAACAGATCTAAATCATCAAAATACTTATTATATATATTGCAAGATCTTCTAATAAAAGCATTATTAGCATTAGAAGTCCTGGATTGCGGTACACTAAATTAATTATTATTATTTCTTTTTCTAACATTTCTTTCTTGTCTCCGGGGCACACGAATCTCAATACTTCTAAGTAGCTCAGGTGTATCTACAATGTTATGAATTATTTTGTATAAGAAAACAACATCACAAACTAGACGGCGCTTTGCCAAGGGAGGTATGTTATATCTCGAAATTGAAGATTCGTAATCAGTATACAAGTTACCCATTCTAAATTCCAAGCACTTCAAAAAATTTTTCCGTAATGTTTCCAATCTCTCAGAGTGAGTTTTGTATTGCGGAGACCACACCGTACTAGCGAACTATAAGTGACTGCGAATATAGCTGTAATATAGTATCTTATAGGTAAAATAATTCTTAAAAGGCTTAGAGATACGCATAATAAAACCCATTTTTTTATAGGCCTTAGCTAATATTTCATTAATGTGTGAAACAAATGTAAGTTTAGAGTGACCCTTGAGGCACACCAGAGGTTATTTGCCTATAATTAGAAGTAAAGCCTTTTAAAACAACAACCTGACACCTGTTATTTACATAAGAACTTACCCAGCGAAACAGATCGCCGTGGACACTAAGATTCCAAAGTTTTAATAATAAGCTGTAGTGAGAAATTTTGTCGAAAGCCTTGGCAAAGTCGGTGTACACGGCGTCTACTTGATATTTTTTATCAAAGGCATCGCGAGTAATTTCCGTAAAAGATAAAAGATTACTCTCAACGCTACGTCCTCTATAGAAACCGTGTTGTTGCGGAGAAATAAATGGACGGACAACAGCAAATAGTTGTTGAGCAATAATGTCTTCTAAAATCTTTACAAATACACAGGTCTTAGAGATGGGTCTGTATTTTTCTATATCATCGTTTAAATAACCCTTAGGAATTGGAGTTATCCAGGCCCTTTTCCATGCCAAAGGAACACAACCTTCTGATATAGATTTTTTATACAAAATAGTTAGAGGAGTTGTTAGTGCAGATGCACATTTTCTTACGAGACTCGGATGTACACCATCAGTTCCAGCTCCTTTTTTAGGATCAACTGATTTTAGAAATTTATTTACTAAGTTTTCGGTGATCTCAATAGTTCCAATGTCAAACAGGGGATTACTAGGCGGCTGTATGTATTTATGGGCAGAGCGTTCACTGTTGGGGGTTCAAACACTAAATGAAAGTGTTCATTAAACAAGTCACATATATCTCTGCCATTAGTGACATATTTATCCTTATAATGCATTTTTTGTGGGAGTTCACCAAAATTAAAGTTAGACTTTACATATGACCATAGGCATTTCGAATTCGTCTTAATCATGTTTTCAGAGTCAACTATATATTTTTTATAATTTTCTAGTTCCATTAATTTTGAACGTTTTCTTAATAATTTAAAAGTTTCAAAATCTAAAGGGTTATTGTAAAGCTTCCATCGCTTATGATATTTTCTTTTTTCATTAAGTAATTTTCTTAGAGGTTTTGTGTACCAGATCGGACAGGATTTAGTGGAAGATCGCACTACGCGTTTAGGAATAAATTTATTTAATTGATTATTTAATACGTTGTAAAATTTAAAAATACATTCTTCCATGGACAGTTTTTTAAAAAATAAATTCCAATTTATTTTGAAAATCTCATCATTTATGCTATCAAAATTTGCTAGATTAAGATTATATGCGGTATTATTATTTGGTTTGAGATAATCATTTAAATCTGCTGATATGGTAATTAACAGAGATTTATGATGGGCATCTTCTGGAATGGAAGTTAAAGGATCGTCACCACATGTTACTTCACAGTTTGTATTGCTGAATATTAGATCAAGAATTCGATCGTTAATATTTTTAACGAAACTATGTTGTTTTAGATTTGTAAAAGCCATAAATTCATTCAAAAGTCGTACTGACGTATTGTTATTTACTGTTAAGGAAATATTTTTATATGAGGAATTCCATTCAGCGTCAGAGATATTGAAATCTCCTGTGACTAGAAAAATGTCATTGGGATAATCCACTATAAGTTGGTTTGTTATATCAAAAAATGTACCAAGGGCACCACGATGTCCAGGACCATGGGGAATGTAAATACAGCCAATATTGAGGGAAGATTTATTGCGGTTATTTAGGGGTATAGAGGTCCAAATACATTCAGAGGCGGTAGGGGATGGGGTAGGCCAGTTACGTTTAAAAGGGCGTAATGCGGATCTTATAGCGATAATCACTCCACCACCGCGAGAGACCCCGCTCACTTCGGAACGATCGCATCGATAAACTACAAAACTACTGTCAAAATATTCTCGATCATAGAAATCAGCTGTGAGCCAACTTTCTGTTAAGCAAATAAAGTCATATTCACTCTGAGCGGCCATAGATAGAAATGTATGAGATTTTGTTCGTAAGCCCCTAACATTTTGGTAATAGCCATTAATTAGTGTTTACATTGTTAATAATTAATTTAATTTGATATTTTAAAGTGGTCAAAAATACGAAAAAAAAACCTTGATGATAATCACAAATCACAAATGAAAAATCTAATGTTTTGGAAACAAGTATGAAAAAGAATATTTTGTAACATAAGCTAAAGCCTGTACATATGTTAGAACAAAAATAATAACTACATAAGCTAGAACTAAAACTTGTACATATAAAAAACGCAATATAAGAACAAAAATAATAACTACAATTACAGTTGTATTCAGTAATATTGGCATAAGACGAGCGATAAATATTTAGAGTTTTAAGTAAGAATAGTCACTTCAAGTTGTCTAGATCAATATCTTTAGAGATATATATATAGCTTTTGATTTATCGTTTTTTCGCATCATAATCTTACAATCACGAACCCATAAGTAAGAATAGTTTAATTCCTTCTTCAGCTGTCTGGCTCGCTTCAGAAGAAGTTTTTTATTCGGAGTAAGATGGTCGCTCACATACAGGTTAAGTGATGGGCCCGAAAGGCCTATGTCTGCAGTAGTAAGACCACGACGAGCGCGAACCGCTGCCAGAAAGCCATCCTTGCGAACACGCTGAATAAACCTGACTATTATTGCCGGTGGTCTATTATCCGCAACACTGTCTTTGGTAGAATTGACGCTTGGCCTACCAAAACGAGGTACACGGTGTATGTGATCGATGTCCACAGGTTCTATAATAAAGCCGACCTTGTTGGATATGGAATGCAGTATGGTGACAAGGTTCTCGCCTTTACTCAAAGGTTCCCCGGAGATTTCGACATTATTCATTCGTGACTGTTGATCTCGGTTTTCGTTTTCTTGCTTAAGACGTGCGACCGTTAATTGAGCAGCATCGAGGTCTAGTTGCAATTGACTTATAAGGGCTAACTTCTTTTCTACTTCTGTTAGCCTATCGTCAAAATAGCCGAGTCTAGACTCCATGCTACCCCAACTGTCTTTGAGTGCCTGCACATCCGATGATGTGGATTTTATATCGGTCTTCATATCCGAGAATTCCGCCCGAAGCGCCTTCACTTCTTGCAATAATTCCAAGACTTGACCTTTCTGGTCGATTTGTGCAGAGCTTCGGCACAGGACGCATCTCCATGCTGCTTTTTTTTCACTGCTTAATTTACGGTAACTGGTCTCTGATATACCGGAACAAGCATAATGAAGGACTCCAAGACAGGTATTACATGTAACATAGTCAGTAGCATCTTCGTTGCACTTAATGCAAATCATATTTAAGTCAATTAAAATTATAAACTTTTGTTGGTATTTTTGGCAGTATTAGAGGTTTTTTTTTTCCTTCACTGGCAACACTAATAATGTCAATGTCACCGAAGTTGTCACTTGTCACTTGATATTTGACAGTTATGACGATTGACGACATAATCTTGACACTTGACAGTTAAGAATATTATTATTTTTCTACCTCCAATACACCAAACAAGCAAAAAATAATTGAACGTTTAGTTTTGTTTTGGTCAAATTTCATTGAAATTTCAAGGAAATATTGTTTGCCCACAGTTATCCAAGCTAGCGAAACACTAAATAAACTACGTTTTATGTCACTTTTCAATGTTCGAAATTCACTTTTCTTAATGTTTATGAAAAAATAAACAGGAGCGATCTTAATACCGTGTATAGCTTTGACGTATTTTATTGATGTTACTTAGTCAAAGTCATTGCTCCCTCTTTAAACTACAAAAGTTTCAAAGAAGCACGAGACATATATCCCAGGAATACAATAAATCCTGATCGATCCTTGATGTGATTCCTAAAACAGTCTGGTATCAAAAACAATTTTATGCCATGTGCATAAAAACGTATAACGTAACTCCATCTAATATAAAATCTCTACCGTACAATACATTCAAAAAGGAACTTATGAAATGGTTAATAAACAAAAAGTTCTATTCAGTCAATGAATTATTTAATAGTTAATTATTAAACCTTTTGTAATTTCGGCAATTTTATGACATCTATTTTTTGACATTGATTCTAATTTATATATTTTTGTTAATTAATTTTGACTTGAATTATTTTAAAATGGTTTTATTAATATTGACTTTATTGAACATTATCATTTGTTTATTTTCCATCGTAAGATGAAATTTTTATTTTATTATAATCAATTACTTAATTTTTATGATATGATGTAAGTTGTGTTAACTGTTGACATTATTGTTCGATGAAATTGAAATAAGAAATCATGTTAAATAATAATAAGTACAATAATGATAAAGTTTACAGAACCATACGATATACTTTTCTTAGGTACTGTCACAGAATACATAATAGTCCAAGTACAGAAGACTCACTCCGAAGAGTCATTTAAAGAAATAGGGACTCTTGCTACGATACTATTAAGTTCAATTAAGATCGCGCAGAGCTTTTTTTTTCGAAAGGGTCTACGCTAAGGGTCGGGTTAAGACCGCTGTAGCTACGTCGTGGTCGTCGTCGTACGTATGGTGGCTAGTTGATTAGGTAAGAGACGATGAGAGTGTTTGACCCTCCCTAACATCACCCGGGTGATGTTCAGACCGGATATTGGGGACAGCTACGGGTTGTAAGCTATTTTTATGACGGGAGAGACGCGGGTCTCTCCTGTCCAGGGGTCCGACCCCTTCCTCACTCTCTGAGTAGTGAGGTTGCTTGCGCGCGGTAGCAAAAACTAACAGCGTGCGAGTTATCGCGATAGAGGAGCTCAAGATATTGTCGGTTTCGATACTGAGAGGGCCGTCCCTCTCCCCTTCCGCGTACGGTCGGGATGACTCGCGCGCGTAAGTTCTAATGTCGATGAGGTTCGAGGTATTGATAGAGCTCTCTATATCAATATCGCGGTCGCGGTCACTATTTTGTAGTGTACCTAGGCTACTAGGATGCGAACTCGAACTCGGATTCGGATTCGGTCCCGTGTTTTGGTCGGACTGTATGTTTGACGTGTTGTCGCGTCGGATGTGGGACCTCGGGGTAGTCGCCGGCTTCGACCCCGGTGCGATACTAACTTCGCGGGTGCCTGTGATTTGTGTTTACGTAACTGTACACAACACGTTACGTATTTTGTGATCGGGTTGATGGGATCGGCTAAGATATGCTTAGGCCGCTTATACAGGTGTCGGAAAGTCTGTGCGTCGTGGTTGTAGTCCAGGGCCTTTTGGATAACGGGGTTTGGATGTTTTTTGCCTTTATCAAAGAATCTCTCTACGAGTTCTTTGATATGGGCTTTTATGGTGACGAGTTCGCAGTCTCTATGCGAGTCGATGTTACACATGTAATAGGGGGCTCCTGTTGCCATGCGTAAAAACCGTGTTTGGACTTTTTGCAATCGGTCCAATTGAGACTCGCTTATTTGTGCGAAAGAGACGCACGCATAAGTGAGTATCGTTCTTATGCATACTTAATATAATGTATGCTTATGTCTTAGGGACATTTTGCTTCGCGAATTAAGTAGCGGATATAATTTGAAATGTACAAATTTCATGTTTGGGGATGTCGCTAGTGTACAGGTTATATAGGGTGGGCGAGAGGACCGAGCCCTGCGATACTCCCGCCTCCATATATCTTGGCGACGACAATGCACCTCCTACGCGGAAATGAAACTTGCGATTTTTAAGAAAGTTACTGATCAATAAAACAAGATTATCGGGTATGCCCATTTGATAAAGTTTGTATAACAATCCGTTATGCCAAATTTTATCAAAAGCTTATGCAATGTCAAAGAATACGGTGCATGTCGTCTTCCTGTCGTTTTTGCTAGAAATTATGTACTCCGTTAAGCGGTGTACTTGAGCGGGACAGCTGTGCATTTTGCGGAAGGCAAACTGCTCGTCTGGAAGGAGTTTTTATCGGTTATGACGTCATTGAGGCGCCTTTTTATTACTCTTTCATAGACCTTTCCAAGGAAGTTTACTTTCCTAATCTCTGGAAATGAACATCCTACTAAGAGGGCGTTAAAGATGTTCACTAGGAGTTGAATTAGCTCGGACGGTAACATTTTAAGTGTTTTTTTTGAAATACCGTCATGGCCTGGGGCCTTTTTGGCATTCATACACTTTATAATGTTATTGACATCCTCCGAGTCCACCATCCTCACCCTATCGTCATCAGGTGGCCTCGAGAGTCAGCTGTTGACCTCGCTATTCACTAAGCTAAGGTGCTCGGGATCAATTAGGAGAGTACTCGGCCGGCACTATTGTTCGAAATTATCAGCTTGCAGGCATTCGGCCTTGTCTATGTCTTCGAGTACAGGAGGACGATTTGGTCTATCTAACGGAGGCATGTCGCTCTCGCAAGTCGATCGCAACTCTCGGCTTTGCGCTGTTTGATCTTAAACTTTACTTCGCTTTCGTAGTGACGAAAGGATTTCATCCACTCTTCCGACGGGTAGCGATCATATGTGCGTTTGGCCGCATTACGGAGTCTGATGGACTCCTGTATGTCCTCTGGGAGGGGCCAACGGCCCTTGGGAGTCGTTGGCATCTCCCTAGATGAATTTTCTATGGTCGCTACTAGGTGATCGGTCAACTGGGAGACGGCCTCTATGGCTGTCTCTTTACTATCTAAGGTATCGGGAATTTTATAAAGGTGACTAGATTGGAGGACTTTGATGTTCTTCGCTAATAATTTATAGTCTACGATCTTTCTAGTACTATAATTGTTGGGGTTAAGACTACCATGTGTGATCGTGTGGTGGCTCTAAGAGAATACAATGTAAGGATTTTTTTATAGTAGATAAGAGTACCTCCGAGTCGGGATCGAGTACTATCGTTTCTGACTATTTTGTAGTTTGCTATTTTTGGGCTCCTCATACTAGGTTTTTAAAACGTCTCCTGTATTAGAAGAATGTCGACATTATGACTGCTTACAAAATCGCGAATTTCGCTTATGTTATTTCTAATGCCGTTCGTGTTGAACGAAACTACGCGTAACGAGTGCGGCTTTGTCCTTCCCGAAGGCTCGATTAATTACCTTAGTGCCCTCCGATGGCGACCCACCGCGAGTCTGAGCCACAGCCCCGCTCAGCCGATCAGGGTTCGGCCTCTCCGCCGCGCCCTTTGCGCCGCACTGCGGAGGTGTGCGCCCCGCGCCCACCGTCTGCACCGTCTCCTGTGAGCACACACTCGCCCCCACCTCCTCGCCGGCCTCCCCGCCGGAAGAAGACCACAGAGGGGTAAGTACCCATAGTCTGGGTGGCCCCGCGTCTGCCCCGTTGTTGGCTAACATGCCCCCGCACCCCGCACCTCCTGCACTGTTACGAGTGAAATTAAAATAAAAGAGATTTTCCGTGACAATATATATTTAAAAGAAATAAGGGGTCGTGGGCAGAAGGCCGTACGGTCTGGTCTAGCCTCTTGGTGTCTGAAGGGTATCGTAGGGGCTCTAAACCACCTGGGAACTTAGCTGAGGAATCCAGGTGTCTAGCACGTGGCGAGAGAGCGAGATGGGGCTCCAACTTCTGGAAGCGTCTCCCTGTCACCGCTACCGCTGCTGTCCGTTCGTCGTAGGTAGATCGTCAGATTTTAAATCAAAGATTCAGTCCGGAACATCTAGCGGCACTCTGCACTCCAGACGTGGGAGAATGCTAAGCCTTGTTTAATCGGTGCCTTGTAGTTGGCGGTGCTTGTGCCCGAAACCAAGTTCCTGAAAAATTCACGATAAACGTGTGGGTAGGAGTCCGGTCCCACAGCCAGTGTGATTTTAACCCCAAACGATCAAAATCACGGGCTGTGTGGCCATTACAATATAAATAGATGATATACAGAATAATTAAGGCATTGATACAAATATCCTAATATTTTAACAATGCAAGAACGTGAGATGAAACTACAAATGATAGCACGTGGTATGACCAATCAAATAATTGACAACTAATTTTACCAAGATGATAATTTACATAAAAGAATAATGCATTTTAATACAAGCATGATTTTCCAAACATTCACAACACAGATATTCTAAATTACTCACCGTGATACACGGGATTAAGAAATATAAGATACACTGGTATCTGGAAGAACTTCAACAATAAAAATTCGGCAGGAGAAAGAAGGCCCTGTCATCTCGCGACAGACCTTATATACTCCTACTGACATTACGTTTTTTTTTTAACTGACAACTAGCGGTAATGTATAATCCAACTGCCACAATAAAGGAATATTGGAGATGAAGCTCTAGTTAGAAACGTTTGCCAATAGATGGCGTCGTCTAACATAAATGAGCTATTAAAGTTAGCAATAACAGCCAATAGATGACGCTAGGAGCGTCGTTATTAGTTATAATAATGCGTTAAAATGTAGCTATGCTACAGCACATGTCAACAAACGACCGAGGCAGGAAGTCTCCTCGGATGTCTCGCCGCCGGCCAAGCGTGCCGATAGTCCGGCTACCTACGCCGTAGCCACCACGGCCTACCGGTCAACACGCCCACCAAGGGATATGAGGTAGAGCACGTGTCCCGAATCCTTGCCAGGAAGTACCGATCCGGGTGTACCTATTTCGTTTTACTTAAGCGAATCCCGAACCTGGTACCCGGCATCTACCAGGTACCTGAGCTGTTGAACATGCCGGGCATCAAGGTGGAAGCCTGGCGTGGGAAGAGTGGCCCCACCCAGTGTCACCGCTGCCGGCAGTTTAGGCACTCCAGCCGAAACTGCCACCGTAAGCTGGCGTGCGTCAGATGCGGCGAGGAGCACGCCGCCTCTGACTGCCCCCGACCTGCAACCGACCAGCCCACTTCCATAAACTGCAAGGGGCCTCACCCTGCCAACAGTCGGAACTGCCCGGTATTCCGTCGGGAGGCCAGAAATCGCCACGCGGGCCCCATTGCCCGCAAAACTCGGCCCACGAATCGGGTAAGTCACGCCCCCACAATAACCGAAAGAGAGTTTTCACCGCCGCCACTCACCGCCTCATCTCTAATGGTGGAGGCAAATGACCCCACTCCCCGCTCCACCGCTTCAGCCGCCCCTCCCTCGTCAGCTCGGAAGCAGCGGAAACGGACTAAAACCAAAAAGAGGGTAAAATCCGGAGCGACCTCCACTGCCGCCACGGACTCGGAGTTCGCACTCTCGCTCTCCCCCTCTCCCCTGTTGTAGCCGCCCCGCCGGCTGGTGATGCCACTGAGCCCGCAAACCCGGTGGTCACAACCACCACTCTGCACGTGCACGTCACGTGCCCCCCCTTCTTCTCACCGCCGTGAGTCCCCCAGGACCACGGCCCAGCTTCTTAAAGCTCTACTCTCCCTGGCCTTGGATGCCTTCAATAGAACCCTGGCCGGGGAGGAAATCCTCCAAACCCTATTAAGGGTCCTCCCCAAGAGGGCCACCCTCTTCGCACAACTCATCTCCCTATGGCTCCCCACGCCCTAATTTGCCAAAGGTCGTCGACTGGAACGTCCGGGGGGTCCGCGGCAAGGTCACCCCGATTCGCCACCTCCTTCGGGAGTACGAGGTGGACGTCGCCTTGCTGAGCAAGACCCTCCTGTCCCCTCAGGACCGTTTCAGTGCCCCCGGTTACCATGTCTACCGCCAGGACTTTCTGGGGGGTGAGCGGGTGTGCAGAGGCCTCGTCGTTCTGTGACTCCCATAGTGCGCGCGCGTAACCAGATGTTTGTATTCGCTACGTCGTAGCCCGTTGCTCCGTATCAATACGTCGTAGCCTTGCTACGTGCCGCTACGTGCCGATCCCGCGTTAAGAGCAGTGACTACAAACTCTTAACAGCGTTTTTCAATACACACTTTATTCGTTAGAATAAGGTGTGGAGTGTTGACAGGCTGAGGAGTTGCCCTGCGTTTGGCCTCCCGTTGGAATTCGTTCCAACGTTGGGTCACGGGGAGCCAACCCTCAAAGTTTTATCTCGTGCAAAGTAAGTACACTATAGTGACTACTTTTGACACTAAATACGTGTTAAGTGTTTAGTTTTACCTGTTTCTGTGTGAGTACTTTTTATATTAACTTTGTCCCGTATGTGTGAACATTTTGTGACATGTCCACGTACCTAGTACATACTTAGTACATATTGTACTAATACCATGGCCGACCGTGGTTCGCGGCCGCATAGCCGCGACCGTCCCAGCCATTCTCGCGCCACCTCAGGGTCATCGCGCAGTTCCACCTCGTCGAACCTCACCTCACTTTAACCGCCTCGTAGGCCTCACCGCCGCAAGAGGAACGCCGTGCGGTAAGTGTACCCGCTCCGAGGGCCCTCGCACCAGCCCCCTCGTCGAGCACCATGCCCCCGCCCCCTGCCCCTCCCGTGCAGGTTACCAAGCGGCAACGACAGAAGGTGTCATCTGACATCTCTCCGCCTGCCGTACGCGCCGACCGTCCGGCCACGTACGCCGCAGCAACTTCTGCCGCTCTGACCGAATCCGGATCACCATTGGCCTCGACCTCGAGGGCCCCCTCGCTGATGGATAAGACCACGGCGACGATCTCTGCTACCGCGACGAAAACAACCTCGCCGCCGCCCCCGCCTCCTCCCCGTTGCCCACCATTCATATTCGAGAAATTGGACAACTGAACTAGCCATTTCCGTATTATAAAGGAGCTCCTAGGACACGCGCCAAACGCAAAGCCCTACGGCCAGGGCGTGAGGTTCATCCCGCAGGGCGAAAAGGAGTACCGGGTCGTACAACGGTACCTGGTCGACCTGAGCCAGTCTATACAAATTAGCTGGTACTCCTACGCCCTACCACAGGAACGAGGACTTAAGGTCGGCATCCACGGTCTTCCGGTCAACACCCCCACCGATGAAATTGCCGCCGATTTAAATAACCTGGTATACGAGGTGAACCTGGTATACGAGAACATGTATCCCGGATACTTTCTAGGAAAGACCGCCCAGGATGCAGCTATTTCGTGCTGCTCAAACGCACCCCGGTTCTGGTACCCGGGATCAACCAGATCACCGAGTTGCTCAACATACCGGGCATCAAGATTGAGGCCTGGCGTGGAAAGAGCGGTCCCGCCCAGTGCCACAGATGCCAGCAGTTCCCGCACTCTAGCAGGATTTGCCACCGCAAAATTGCGTGTGTGCGGTGCGGCGAAGAACACGCTGCCAGTGTTTGCCCCCGCCCCACTACTGAAGAGTCCACCTGCGTAAACTGCAAGGGGGCCCACCCCGCAAATAGCAGGAACTGCCCGGTCTTCCGCAGGGAGGCCCGAAACCGTCATGCGGGCCCCATCGCCCGCACCACCCGAGCCCCCCGAGTAAGCCGCGATCCCCCCATCTCGGAGAAAGAGGTCTCTCCCCCCCGCCGACTGCCACCTCTCTCATGGCGGAGACAAATGATCCCGTCCCCCTACCCACCCCCACGGCCGCTCCCATCCCCTGAGCACGGAAGCAGAGGAGGAGGATGAAACCAAAAAGAGGTAAAAATCAGGTGCCACCTCTACTGCCGCCACAGATTCGGAATACGTACCTCTCGCACTTCCTTTCCCTTCCTCAGCGCCCCCCGCGCCTGCTCCATGCCCCGCGCACGGCACCTCTGGCCACAATTACCGAAGTGGCCGAGGTTGCTGCCATACCCGCAAAACCAGCGGCAGTTGCCACCACTCTGCCCGCTATTGACCCCCCCCCCCCCCCCCCCACCAATCTTCTAAATCAACAGCTGCGCTCCTCCAAGCTCTTTTCTCCCTGGGCATGGCAACTTACCTAAAAATCCAGGCCGGCGAAGATATTATCTTCAAATCCCTACTCTCGGCCCTCCCCGAAGGTGCCTCTCTCATTAGCCAACTAATTTCCCTATGGCTTCCAACGCCCCCATAAAAGTCATACACTGGAACGGGGGGTTCGCGACAAGGTGGCCCCCCCGCGCCACCTCCTTCGGGAATACGAGGTGGACGTCACACTGCTAAGTGACACCCTCCTGTCCCCGCAGGACCGTGTCCACATTCCGGGCTTTGTGGCGTACCGCCACGATTTCCTGGGGGGAGATCGTGAGTGTCGAGGCCTCGCTGTCCTGGTGGGCAGAAAGCTACTCCAGCCACTTCTCCCAGCCCCCACGGTTACCTCCCTGTACGCACTGGGCGTTGAGCTGGAACTCGGCTCCCATCGCACCCGTCTTTACGCGTGCTACAAACCCCCGGGATCGCATTTAGATATCTCCGACATCCACAGGCTCCTATCAGATGAGCCGACACTGATTGGCAGAGATCTAAATTGCAAGCATCCCGGATGGGGTTCCCGTACGACCAACGCGGATGGTCGACGCCTGCACGCGAACTCGTACGAACCGGGTAGGAGGCGCCTTTCAACAGGAAGCCCTTGATGAGGCTCATGGCTCAGACCATCTCCCAGTCCTGGCCTGCATCCGCGCATCACCCGCGAGTGTCCCCCCCCCCCCCTTACGCTGCATGAGAGCAAAAAACCGGGGCAATTTCCGCCGCGATCGAAGCGGTCACCCAACCGTCAACCCGACGGCAGTACAGAAGGCCCTCACTACCCCACCACATCGCCGATCTAGTTGCGGAAAAGAAGCAACTGCGCCGCCGTTGGCAGCTCACCCGTTGCCCAGTGAAAAAGAGCTAGCTCAACATCCTCACTACCAAGGTAAAGTCCTTATTAGAAGACCAAAACGCTGAAGATTGGACCCTGCGCATCCAGGAGGCGGGTGAGGACTAGCCCTCCCTTCACCGTTTCTGCCGCAGATTGACCGGAACTGCTACTCCCGTTAACCCTATACTACACCTAGACGGCCACTTAAGATACCGAGCAGAGGACAGAGTAGAAATTCATGCCAAGCACTTGGAACGCCAATTCCGATGGTCTCCGAGGAGGTAAAGGTTTTCTTCTTCGTTTCCCCCTCCCTAATAAGGCGATGTCAATGGGAATTACCATGCTAGGGCGCGTCGCGTCAAGTGTCTGGGAGACCACGGTATCTCTGACAGTCCCAAAAAGAGCCCAGCTGAGGAAACCGAACCCCCCAGCTGTGTTCTCTGTAAGACTCAAGGTCACCCCGCCAATTACAGAGGGTGCAAAAAAGCACCCAAAGTAACAAAGCGTATTGCACCACATACAAAAGGTGCCCCCCACAAAGCAGAGATTCGTCCCTGCCTCTCCCCTGTACCCTCCAAATATGCGTGGACCAAACCTACGCAGAATTACGTTTCAAACTTAGCGGTTTTCCCCGCTCTACCTACTAAGGCAGGATTTTTCAACCGGTGTGCCGCGGCACACCAGTGTGCCGCGTACATTTTCAAGTGTGCCGCGATGCTGCAATGCAATCATAAAAAATATTTCGAAAAACAAAAAACTACGTATTACGTAGTACATACTACATAGTAACGGAGCGAAGGATACGGGAGGGGGCGCGGGCGGGTGAAGCGGCGTCCGCCGGCCGCTGCTTGTCCTTGATTTGTTTCATTCATTCGTCCACTTGTCGTGCGTTCGCGCAGTTTTGTACTCGTGTCACTTGTTTTGTGTTGGTCTCGCTGCATTATATCAAACTCGCTGTGTATAGTGTGAGTATATTTGGGTTCTAACTTGACCTTCAACATGGATAAATTCGTAACTCGTAAGTCAACTGATGATCAACCGTCATCGAGTCAACCCGTCGTTAAAAAACAAAAAGTTATGAATACTAAACGACAATACCATGAAGACTATTTAAAGTTGGGGTTTACTTGGACAGGAGACAAAGACGAACCAAACCCTTCTTGTCTTGTTTGCGGCCAAAAATTATCCAATGAAGCAATGGTCCCTAGCAAATTAAAGAGACACCTCTCTACAAAACATTCTCATCTCTTGGACAAGTACAGTACTTTCAACGTTTGCTGAAATCTCAAGCCCAGCAATCTACAAGTCTTACCAAGACAATGACTATATCTGACAAGTGTCAAGAGGCAAGCTATCACGTGGCGAAGCTTATAGCAAAAAAAATGAAACCACATACTATTGCAGAAAATTTAGTTTTGCCAGCTTGTCGTCAGATTGTGAAGAACTTATTTGGGGTTGAAGCTGAAAAGGAGGTGTTGAAAATTCCTCTGTCAGATAACACCATCAGCAGGCGCATAGAACACATGTCAGAAGATATTGAAGCACAAGTAATAGAAAAACTACGAATTGTTCGTACATTCGCCTTACAAGTTGATGAATCAACTGACATAAGTGGGAAGGCCCAGCTGCTGGCATTTATACGTACGGTCGTTGAAGATGACTTTATTGAAAAATTTTTTTGTTGCAAAGAACTGCCCGAAACAACAAGAGGCGAAGACATATTTAATGTTTTGGATGCATATTTGAAATCCTCTGATTTATCATGGACCGATTGTATTGGAATATGTACCGATGGAGCACCTTCAATGACTGGTTCTGTAAAAGGGTTTGTTACTTTGGTGCAAGAAAGAAATCCAAATATTGTGCTGACCCACTGCTTTATTCATAGGGAAGCATTGGTATCAAAAACTCTACCGAATGATTTTTGAAACTGTGTTGGAAGATGTAGTAAGGGTTATAAATTTCATTAAGAGTCGTCCATTGAAATCTAGATTATTTAAACAAATTTGCCAAGACATGGATGCAGCCCACTACACGTTGCTTCTTCACACCGAGGTGAGATGGCTCTCAAGAGGACGTATTTTGTCCCGCGTGTATGAACTTAAGGAAGAGTTATTATTATTCCTCACATTGGAGTCATCAGAGTTTGTTAATTTATTCAGCGACGATACATGGTGCACAAAATTAGCGTACTTGGCAGATTTATTCGAACATCTTAACAAATTAAATGCAGGTATGCAGGGACGAAATGAGAATATTCTGACGTCATCAGATAAAATAAAAGGTTTCGCAAACAAATTAACGCTATGGAAAAATTATATTTGCCAGGGCACTTTGTCCATGTTCCCGCATACAGCGTCAAGAAATGTGGATTCTAGAATGAGATCTTTGATAAGTGATTCATTAGAATTGTTAGAAAAAAATATAAACAAATACTTTCCCAATATCGAGGTTGAGAATTTTGATTGGGTGAGAGACCCGTTCAATATTTCACTCAGTAGCTTGGTTGGTTTTGAATTGGAAGAGAAAGAACAGTTTTGTGAGTTAAAAAATGACCGCACTTTGCTATTAAAATTACAGGAATTGAATGTAAATA
Organism: Phengaris arion; assembly: GCA_963565745.1. Taxonomy (NCBI): domain Eukaryota; kingdom Metazoa; phylum Arthropoda; class Insecta; order Lepidoptera; family Lycaenidae; genus Phengaris; species Phengaris arion. Next base: position 5,651,109 of record OY751432.1, read on the forward strand.
AGTTTTGGTTACATGTTTCAGCAGAATATCCAGAATTAAGTAAAAAAGCTCTCATTGCCCTTTTGCCGTTTTCGACATCTTACCTATGCGAACAAGGATTTTCAGCATTGACAAATATAAAAAGTAAAAATCGCAAACGTCTGCTATCTGTTGAAGAAGAGCTTCGAGTATGTTTGTCGACAATTCGCCCAAGAATAAAAAGCCTTTGCTCCACATGCCAGGCTCAAATATCGCATTAATTGATTATATCATATTATTTAAAACTTATTAATATAATTATTAATGATAATAATAAAGTTTATTTTCTCTAAAAAACACAATTACACTTGACAATTAAAAAAGAAAAGTAAGGCACAATAATTATTAATAAACAATTACGTTTTTTCTTTGGGTTGGTTATGAGGGTTTCCTACCTAAAGGATATCAATAGGACCCCTACGTCCGTTACACATAAATCAAGGCCTCTAATATACCTACGCCTACCGAATTCTTTACTGGTGTGCCGTGAAAGTTTACTGAAACTAAAAGTGTGCCGTTGACAACAAAAGGTTGAAAAAGTCTGTACTAAGGCCATGCCCTCCGCGCCCAAAGCGCCTAAGGCCATGCCTTCCTAAGATCAAGGCGCTCTCCTCCGACTGTAATTAATGGAGCCTTCGTGAAGCCGCCGCAAAGCAAGATGCAAGACAAAGCCGCAAACGTTACGCGTAGTCTCGTTCAATGCGAACTGCATTACAAATAACATAAGCGAAATTCGCGATTTTTTAAGCAGCCATAATGTCAACATTCTTCTAGTACAGAAGACGTTTTTAAAACCTAGTATGAAGAGCCCAAAAATAACAAACTACAAAATAGAACCGATAGAACTCGATCCCGACTCGGAGGTACTCTTATCTACTATAAAAAAATCCTTACATTGTATTCCCTTAGAGCCACCACCATTATTAACTTTAGAGACATCTATTTGCCACATTAGCATGTTAGGTCACGGACCAAATTGCCGGCGACCTAAATTGCAAACACACAGAGGGGGGCAACGTACGTAACAATAGAAACGGCGACATTCTCTGTAGTTTAATCAATACTTTTAACTTTGCAATTTCATTATTAGCTCCCACTGACCCCACTCGCTATGACACTAATGAAAACATCAACAGTGTCATACGCGATCCTAGTACAATAGACATAGCTTTAGTAAAAATGTTTTTCTCAATATCTATATTGAGACTCTCCACAAGCTTAACTCGGACCACAGACCGGTTACGATTACACTTGGTAGTCTTAACCCCCAACAATTCTAGTACTAGAAAGATAGTAGACTATAAATTATAGAGGAGAACATAAAAGTCCTCCAATCTAGTCACCTTGATAAAATTCCCGATACTATAGATAGTAATGAGACAGCCATAGAGGCCGCCTCCCACTTGGCCGATCACCAGGTAGCGACCTTAGAAAATTCATCTAGGGAGATGCCAAAGACTCCCAAGGGCCGTTGGCCCCTCCCAGAGGACATAAAGGAGTCCGCTACCCGTCGGAAGAGTGGAGAAAATCCCTCCGTGACTACGAAAGGGACGTAAAGTTTAAGATCAAGCAGCGCAAAGCCGAGAGTTGCGATCGACTTCTCAGTGATTTAGAACCGTCTCATGTGGCGTACTGGCCACTCTCAAAGGCCCTCAAAAATTATACGGAGAGCGACATGCCTCCGTTAGACAGACCAAATCGTCCTCCTGCACTCGAAGACATAGACAAGGCCGAATGCCTAGCTGATAATTTCGAACAACAGTGCCGGCTGAGTACTCTCCCGATTGATCCCGAGCACCTTAGTTTAGTGAATAGCGAGGTCAACAGCCGACTCTCGAGGCCACCTGATGACGATAGAGTGAGGATGGTGGACTCGGAGGAGGTCAATAACATTATAAAGTGTATGAATGCCAAAAAGGCCCCAGGCCATGACGGCATTTCAAACAAAACACTTAAAATGTTACCGTCCGAGCTAATTCAACTCCTAGTGAACATCTTTAACGCCCTCTTAGTAGGATGTTCATTTCCAGACATTTGGAAAGTAGCTATTGTCATATCAATCAATCAATCAATCCTTTATTGCAAGAATATGGTATACATAAGGTCTTAAAAATATTATAATAACTAGGAACCCACATTCTGCCATCACAATGGCGCGCAAAATATCCTTAACATGCAAGGTGTTAGGTGTGTGAAGTTAACATTTATAAATTGCAATAAATTGGAAATAAATAAAATATAGACATACAGTTAATAATTTAGAAGCATCAAAAATTATTTATCATAACAATTTAAATAATAATTTAATTAAATAAATCACACAATTTTAGTATTAGTCATAGAAATTAAATAATTATATATCACTGCCCTTAAGTATTATTAAAAAAGGGCATAACAAAAAAAAAAAAAAAAAGTCACAAGTATCTAAAATCAATATAAAAAGTAAGTTATAGCACAACATGTCATCATAACAACAAAATCTTAATAGTATTCATAATCGATAATCATCATAAAATCAAATAAATTAATTAATAAAATATTATGTCTAAATCATCATGTCATGTAAAGAGCAAAAATTAGATATCTAATGTCATAATATTTGTAAATTTAAAAATAACATTCACAATTAATAATCATCATTAAATCAAATAAATTCATTACTAAAATAGTATGTCAAAATAATTATAATGTCATGTAAAAAGTAAAAATAAGATATCTAATGTCATTTTTGTAAATTTAAAAACAACATTCATAATCATCATTAAATCAAATAAATTCATTAATAAAATATTATGTCAAAATCATTATAATGTTATGTAAAAAGTAAAAATTATATATTTAATATCGTTTTTGTAAATTAAGGTAATTTTCATTTATCTTTCTTTAAATGTCATGTATTCATTTAATGTATAAAAACAATTATTTAACAGCCATTTAGTTAATTGTCTTTTAAAATTATCTAGGTTTAAGCTTTTGAAATGGTCAGGTAGCTTGTTATATACAGTAATGGCATTGATGTACACATTTTTTTTATAGATATCATACCGGCACTGAGGCAGATATAGTTTATACTTGTGTCTTGGTGTAGTACTTCTATTATTAATATCAGAATTTTTGGGAAAGTACTGTGAATTCTGTTTTACAAAAGTACAAATATCCCTAATGTACAAGCATACCAGAGGCAGAATACGAAATTTCTGAGATAAGGGTTTGCAACTGTCTGAGGGCCAAGCTCCGCAAATGGCTCTTACACACTTCTTTTGAACCTTAAATGCCTTGTCAATTTCAACAGAGTTCCCCCATAGCAATAGCGCATACGAGAGCACCGAAGACACATATCCGTGGTATGCGCATAATCCGGCCGCGGTTGAGACTTTGATACGTAACATTTTAATTGCGTATACAAACTTTTCTAGTTTGAGGCATACGTGGCTTATGTGATCTTTCCAATCACAGTGTCTGTCTACTATGACCCCTAAAAATTTTGTGGAATTAACTTCTTCTATTTTAATGCTGTCAAAGGTTAAATTTAACTCAATTTGTCGTGTTCTATAGTCCCTAAATTGAATAATTTTAGTTTTATTGATATTGATTTTTAGATTATTATATTGAAGCCATGAAATTATTTTGTCAACCGTATTACAAATGTCATTTTGGAACGAGTCTACATTCTCACATTTAATTATTACTGTTGTATCATCCGCGAATAAAATAGTATTTTGATCTGTTACATTAGGTAAATCATTGATGTACAGCAAAAATTGTTCTGGCCCTAGTAAGCTTCCTTGCGGAACTCCAAATTCGTTGCATAGAAACTTCGACCTACTAGTAAATTGTTTCCCTTGTGTAATTTTTGAAATCTCTACGCACTGTCGTCTTCCCGTGAGATAACTTTTAATCCAGTCATGGGCTTTGCCCCGTATTCCATATTTTTCGAGCTTATATAGTAGAAGCTTATGATCTACAAAATCAAAAGCTTTGCTCATGTCTAGGAATACGGCGACTACAGGCTTTTTATCGTTTAGAGATTCTGTAACATATTTTATAAGATTAAAACAGGCTAAAGATGTGTTACTATTTTTACGGAATCCAAACTGTTCTGATCCAAGTATATTATTCGCGGTAATAAATGCGTGTAGTCTTTTTAGCATAGTTTTCTCAAATATTTTTGATATTACCGGTATTAATGTAACTGGTCTGTAGTTGTTTATATCAAATATATTGCCTTTTTTAAATAGAGGTTTGACAATGGATAGTTTTAATATTTCAGGGAATGAACCTTCTTCGAAAGAAAGATTAATAATATAGCTCAAAGGCTTACTTAAATCTTTAGCACAAGCTTTGATCACTTTTGTGTTCAAATCGTCAATTCCTACAGAATTTGTGTTGTTTAGACTATTTATAATTTGTAGAATTTCATTTTTATCCGTTGGCGTTAGGAATATAGTTTTCAAATTTTGTATAATTAGTGTTTTAGCAATGTCATTTGTTTAAAAATTTAAATTCTTTGTTAGTCAATTGTATATAGAAATGATTAAAAGCTTCGCATATGTCATTAGGAGCCGTATAAACTTTGTCATTATAATTAATTGTATTTATGTCCGAATTAGGTTTCACGTCATTAATATTGCTATTTATGATGTCCCAAACTGCTTTGCATTTATTTTTATTATTATGTATATATTTATTATTTTGTAGTTGCCTTGATTTATAAATACATTTATTTAGAATTTTGTGGTAAATTAGATATTTTTTATAATTTATAGCTTTATTGCCACCAGATCTTTTATATTTTAGATATAGGTTTCTTTTTTCAATTGATGATTTTTTTAAACCTTTTGTAAGCCATGATTTATTCGATTTTTTATTATTATGTTTACATATTATCACAGGGAAGCAAAGTCTGAAAAATAAAACTAATGTTTTGTGAAATTGTTTGAAGGCATCATTTAAGTTGTTTATTTGGTAGAGTTCGGAGAAATGAATTGATGACAAACATTTACAGAATTTAAGTATATTTTCCTTGCTAAAGTCCCTAACAGATCTCGACCAGGAAAACAGTTCACGTTTGTTTTTTACCCTAATTGTGAGAGTTTGTCCTGTTTCGTGATCTGACAGACATAGATGGTGGACTTCAGCTGAGTACGCGTTCATGTTACTTGCAATCTGGTCAAGGCATGACATTTTTCTTGTTGGTGTATTAATATGTAGTTTTATATTAAATTTTTTTAATAAATTAATAAGCTCTTGGCATTTTTTATTAGGATTTAGAGTATCAAGGTTCCAGTCTCCGCATAAAACAATTTTTTTAGATCTGATTGCAATTTTTGTCATCAATTCCTCTAATTTTTCAATAAAAATGTTAGGATTGCTGTTAGGGGTCCGGTATATACATAAAATGGACATTTTTGGCGACATAATTTCAATACCCGATACTTCAAAACTAAAACTATTTCCAAATTCATTAACGATCCCTAGACTTTTGCACTCGATGCTATTTTTCGCGAGTATGCAGGTACCGCCCCTTTTTGTGTTACGTGAATATGAAGAAATAAGTCTATAACCCGGTATTTTTAGTAGCGATTCCATTCCTTTTTTTATGAATGTTTCTGTTAAACAGACTATATCTATTTCGGTGTTTTTTTGCGAAAATTTTGTAAGCGCTAATGTAATTTCTTCAGCTTTATTAATTGCTCCGGCTATGTTTTGGTGGAAAATTATTATGTTATTATGTTTTTCTTTTTTATCCGCGAAAAAACGTGTCATTTTTAATGTTATTTCTTATCGAATCCCGCTTTTTTGAAAAGTAGTAGGGAATCGTACCCTTTTTGTGCTCTACGCAAATAGAGTTATTTTGGTCAGAACTCAGTTGAACATGTATTGGTTCAGGAGAATTATGTGTACTTAAATTTAATTTTGATTTTGATGTGTTGTTACATTTAAGGAGCTTGAGTGGAGAGAGGCTTTTATTCTTATTATTTCTAATGTTCATTATTTTATTATGTAATAAGAACTCTATCTCTACGTTAATGATAAAGCTAAGTCTTTGTAATAAAAATTTTCTGTTTCTTAAATGCTCACAGTAATAATCCTTTAAATATAAACAGTTATTATAATTTTTAGCAATCAATTTAATCTTATTATTAAGTAAAGTTATATTTAAAAATTTGTTATAAGCAGTTTCTAGTATAAAGACTTTTTGTTTACGTAAGATGTATAGGATATTGCTAAGGTTTGCTAATATACAGTAGGGATTTTTGTCATTAGAACCTATAGCTAAGATCACAATGTCACCTTTTTTTAATGTTGATATTACTTTATCACAGTAACAGAGTATGTCATAACATCTTGCGTATGAAAGAACTATGCCAAGTGTTTCATATGTGTTATCATTTCTTTTTTCTCTGTCGTAGTGAATCTGTGAGGCTAGACCACGAACTTGTTGATCCCCTAGTATAAGTATCTTCTTCTTGCGACACGGGGCGCCATCTAGCGAGGATTTTGGATTATTATTGTAATACATTTTGCTTTCGGCTTGATTAACTGATGCAAAACCCTCCAAGGGCGAGGTTATTATCTTCGAAGGTGTAGTAACCATTTGACGTGGACGGCCCCTTGGAGATTCATCTACAGATCTTCCGTGGGGGGATACAGGCAACTGACATGGTAGCCTAATTCCTATGTTGGTGAGTCTCTTATTTATTGGTGTTACACATTTTTGAGAGAATTTGACCGACACATTTGGGGTTTTTTTCATGGTAGGATTTGATAAATTTTTTAAGAATTCTATTTGTTTGTTTTTTTCTTCTATTGTTTTTTTTAGATTTAAGCATTCCAAATTTAGATTTATAATTTCTTCGTGGGCACTCTGCTTTTCAGTTTCTAAACTTTGTATTTGGTGTTTCAGGTCAATTATTTCCGGAACATCACTATTAAAAATGTCAGGAACGCTTTTAATTGATAATTCTGAGTATGAAGAACTGACAAATGTATCTCCGACAAATCCATGTCAGATTTTCGTCGCGTAAGTGTACGTGGTCTTCTAAAAGTTACGTTTTCATAATCCATAGTAATTTAATTATTATTATGTGTACTACTGGTGCCCTCTGTTGATGTTACAGAGATCTGTAGTTATGCGTTTCATAGTTATGGTAGTAGATGTCGCTATATTGTCAATATTTCTATGTAATTAGTTAATTGTCAATCTTTTTTCCTTTTTCTATTCTAATATTTATTAATTATATAAATTATATTTTATCTTGTATTTTATGGAATAATATTAATGTCATTAAAATTCACAGAATAGATGTGTAAAAAGTCAAAGTCTGTTCCTTGTCAATGTGGGGTTTCAACCTAGATCGTCCTGATGAATGTATTAACAATTCTCCATTCAACCATTCATCTAACGATTAGCTGATGTTTGACAGTTCAAGGGCATGTTGACACTAACAGCTGATACTTTGACGTATCAAGGACGTTATTTTTACAAATTAATTTAAAAGTTCTTTGATCGCTAATAAATATCACTAATATCAAAGTTCATTTTATGCACTGTTAGTAATTGTTTTTATTGTCCACATTAATCTTTATTTACTTACACTTTTGTTTTTATTTTATTAACTCGATGTGTTTCTAAAAATTTCGGAGTGTGTATTTTCCTTTAAGCAATTGACACACAACAACTTATGTTTTTTTACGGATAACACTCTCACTGTACTATCGTCACTTGATTTACGGTTTTTTATATAAAACTGAGTCAAAACTTTAGTCTTTATATTTTTAAGACTTATTTAAACGCGGAGCCGATGTGAATCCGTCAGCGCCACCTGACATCTCCTCCATAAAAAAGGTCCTCCATAGGTATACATAAACCGGGAAAACACTGGAATGCACCTGGTAGCTACCGATCAATAAGTCTCATTAGGTCCCTTGGAAAAGTCTATGAAAGAGTTATAAAAAGGCTCCTCAGTGACGTCGTAACCGACAAAAAACTCCTTCCAGACGAGCAGTTTGCCTTCCGCAAAATGCACAGCTGTCCCGCTCAAGTACACCGCTTAACGGAGTACATAATTGCTAGCAAAAACGACAGGAAGACGCCATGCGCCGTATTCTTTGACATTGCAAAAGCTTTTGATAAAATTTGGCATAACGGAATGTTATACAAGCATTATCAAATGGGCATACCCGATAATATTGTATTATTAATCAGTAACTTTCTCAAAAATCGCAAATTTCATTTTCATGTAGAAGGCGCACTGTCGTCGCCAAGATATATGGAGGCGGGAGTACCGCAGGGCTCGGTCCTCTCGCTCTCCCTATATAACATGTACACTAGCGACATCCCCAAACACTAAGGTGCAACTAGCTATGTTCGCGGATGACACAGCCGTTCATTATTCCACATTCGTCCCTCTACCGCATCTAAAGCCCTCCAGGAGTCAGTTACCGCTCTCGGTAAATGGTTCTCCAAATGGAGAATCGAAGTTAATCCCGACATAATTCACGCCATCCAATTCAATAAAAAATCTTGTGCAAAGAAGCGTACATGCGGCCGTAAAATAATGAGCCCTATAAGCCTGCACGGCAACATAATCCCAGAGGTCACTCAAGTCAAATATTTAGGCGTAGTACTAAATAAGTCGATGACGTTTTCGAGTCACATCACTAATACGTTACGTAAAGCGAAATTTATACTTTTCAAATTATATCCGCTACTTAAGTCGCGAAGCAAAATGTCCCTAAGACATAAGCTTACATTATTTAAAGTATGCATAAGAACGACACTCACTTATGCGTGCGTCACTTCCGCACAAATAAGCGAGTCTCAATTGGACCGATTGCAAAGAGTCCAAAACCGGTTTCTACGCATGGCAACAGGAGCCCGATATTACATGCGTAACATCGACTTGCATAAACTCGAACTCGTCACCATAAAAGCCTATATCTAAGAACTCGTATAGAGATTATTTGATAAAGGCAAAAAACATCCAAACCATAGCCGATCCCATCGACCCGATCACAAAATACGTAACGTACTGTGTACAGTTACGTAAACACAAATCACAGGCACCCGCGAAGTTAGTATCGCACCGGGGTCGACGCCGGCGCCTACCCTGAGGTCCACATCCAACACGACAACACGTACAGACCGACCCTAACACGGGACCGAACCCGAACTCGAGTTCGAGTTCGCATCCTAGTAGCCTAGGTACACTTCAAAATAGTGACCGCAACCGCGATATTGATAAAGAGAGCTCTACCAATACCGCGAACCTCATCGACATTAGGACTTACGCGCGCGAGTCATCCCGACTGTGCGCGGAAGGGGAGAGGGACGGCTCTCTCAGTACCGAAATCGATAATAACTCGAGCTCCTCTATCGCGATAACTTAAATCGATTTGTTGGTTCATTTCCCTTGATTTCGTAAATGTTGAATTTTATTTGCCATGGCGATAAAAGAGACAAACTCAATTTATTTTAATGGTAAACATATTTAAGTAGCATTTTACTTGAAAATTTCTATATACCTAATATAGGAAATTTCAATTAGTGCCAGCCCTGCCAAAAAACTCGATTTACCCCATACACGACCCAATTAACCCCAGATCGTAGGTGAATCGGATCAAGGTAGTTTTTTTTTACATTCTGTAGATTTTCTTTACATAATTTACATTATAATGTGTTTAAAAAAAACAGACTACCGGAAGCAATTAAATAATATTTATTTAATTTTTAGAGCAGAAAAAAGCAATAAAAATTGAATCATATTAAGAGAAGCATTCAGCGTTCTAGAGACGAGCTACAAGTAACAGTGTGTAGTGTGTACCTTACCTTGTTGTTGGGATATATATATATATAAATATATATATATATGTTCAGGACAGCGGCCTCGTAATGTGAAACTTGAGTGAATTTAAATCTGAACAATAAACGAGTGATTTAAACAGTACATAAAACCATAACAGTGACTATATATAGTGAATAGTATTGATTTATATGGCATCAGTGTGTAAAATCGTGTAAAAATGGTGTTTTATCAAGTGCGGGTTATTTTGCTCATATATATTTAACGACAGCTAATTTTAACGTAACTTCTTTTCAATTAGGTAAATAAACATAGTACATAACGTGTAGTGTAAAGCTTAAGTTTATATAATAAATGGTAAATAAATTATTAAGAAAATAGTGGTGAAAATTGTACAACATTTCGTATAAGTTGAACTTAAGATGTATATAACTTTTTTATAGAATAAGATTTCTAGTAAAAAGTGAAAAAACGTTCTCCTCAATACAGTGTTACATTATCGCCCCGGCTCTGCTCAAATCGGTGTAACCTTGCTATCTTCAATCAATCAATCAACCCTTTATTGCAAGAATATGGTATACATAAGGTCTTAAAAATATTATAATAACTAGGAACCCACATTCTGCCATCACAATGGCGCGCAAAATATCCTTAACATGCAAGGTGTTAGGTGTGTTCGAGTCTTATCTGAGCCGGCGGTTGAATCCCTGTGGAATAATACAGTCCCCTACAGTAGTGCGTGGTCCTTTGGCGAGCCGAATATCAAGATCGAAGAAATATTCGAAGTCCATATCAAGTTGAAAATAACGAAGACGGCACTTAGAAAAAATTGGAATAGCTGTTTTGGACATAGAAAAATTTCCGAAGATTCAAGATAGAAGTTTTTACTGAAGACTGGACATAGAAAATTTTCGTCAGCTGTTCTGAACATAGAAAAATTTCCGAAGATTCAAGATAGAAATTTTTGCTGAAGACCGGACTTAGAAAATTTTCGTCAGCTGTTCTGAACATAGAAAAATTTCTGAAGATTCAAGATAGAAATTTTTACTGAACATTGGACATAGAAGAATTTATGAAGCTAGAACATTGGAAATTTTATCAACGGGAATCAACGCCAGGGATTGGATTGGACTCAGAAGATCGGACTCGGGGATACAAGGATACTAAGCTGCGAACGGAAGCAAGGATTCGCAGATTTTTACCGAAAAACCTCCCGAAGATTCTTGAAATTGGAAAATTAACTTTGAAGATTAACATTTGAACATTAACATTGGAAGATTAACTTAACATTTGAAGATTAACATTGGAAGATTAACTTAACATTTGAAGATGGTTATGACCAGAAGTCAGAGTGGGGCCGAGGAGAATCAGCAACCACGTCGATTTCCGGATCCGCCACGATCGCCGTCCGCTGCCGCTACGAGCCAGCCGCCGCCGACCGAGGGAAGAGCGGATCTGCTTCAAACTATTTTGAAACCGTATACCGTACCGTATAACCGTACGTACCAGCAAGGCGCCTGCACCCTCGGAAGTACAAACCCTAGCCAGAAAGAAGGCTATTTCAATTAGATCGCGTCGATCGACAGCAAGTGTCGTCGCGCGTATGCATTTCGAGGCGGAGGAGAAACTCGCCGCTCTTCGTAAGAAGGAACTGCAGATCGAAGCAGAACTTATAAAGAAGAAGCTCGCCGCTGACGTCGCCGCTGCAGAAGATGGTAGCAGCCCCGACGACGACGAGCCATCAGAACAGGTTGAGCAACGTGACCGAGCCTGGCTAAGCGAACAGGGTCCCGAACCCGAGGAGGCTAGACAAGAGCCGACATCTATGGAAGAAAGAGAGACGCCGAAGCCAGAAAACATGCCACCGAAGGGAGCCCAGAAGACGAGGTTCGAGTGGCCGCAGCAACGCCACGCACGCTCACCCACACCGCCCACGTCTAGGGCTAATGGGGTGGAACATCTTGCCGAAACACTGGACAAACTGCTGAACCAACGCCAGTCGCGCCACACTACGGAGTTGCCTATATTCTCGGGCGCTCCCACCGAATGGTTGCCATTCAAAGCAGCCATGGAAGACACCACTGCGTTGAGAACTTAGCTCGTGTGAGAAGCTGCCTACGGAGAGAAGCGAGAGAAGCCGTGGTACCACTGCTGAGCGTCGCGACGCCGCCCGAACAAATTATGAAGACCTTGGAACAATGCTTCGGTCGACCCGAGGTTATGGTCGATCGCATGATGGAAGACCTGAAGAAGATACCGAGGCTCGGAGGTTCGGCGGCAGAACTCAACCAATTCGCAGTGAAGATTCAGAACATGGTGAGGAAACTGAGGCACGGGTACCTCTTTAACCCGTTACTCACGAGAGACATCCTAGAGAAGCTCAGCCCATACGAGAAGAGCAAGTGGTATGACTACGCAGAAGAGACGTCGCGCTTCAGGAATGAGCCCAATGTCGTCCTTCTCTCTGGATTCTTAATGAGAGAAGCGGACAGGGCGCTGCGCTACGGGTTCAGCACGGCACCGAAGAAGGAAACACCGCGTCCACCTCCTAACAAGAACGAAGCCCGAACGAGAAGACTAGTCTTCGCGATAGCAGACGGGGGCAGGGATTCGCCGAGTCGCAGCCAGCCAAACGGAACACGTGAAGAGTCAACGAAGTGCCCGTTATGTGCCGAAGATCACGCTCTGTTCCGCTGTGCTACTTTCAAGAAACTGAGCATGCAGAAGAGATAGGACACAGTCAAAAAGGAAGGGCTGTGTTTTCGGTGCATACGGAGCAGGCACAGAAGATACAACTGCAGAGCGAGGCCGTGCGGCGTGAAGGGCTGCAACTTGCCTCATCACGCGCTGCTGCACGAAGACAGGTCCGGCGGCGCCCCACAGACAGAGGACGCCGTGATTACCGCATCGGTCACCTCCGACCGCGCGGTGAAGATTAAGATGAGAAGAATTCAAGTCGTCGGTCCACGGGGCGAAGCGGATATCTTCGCGCTGTTCGACGAGGGCTCGACAGTGACACTACTGGATGAAGACGTCGCGAAGGCTATCGGCGCAGACGGCCCACCGAAGGTGCTAAGGATGCATGGGATCAATGCCGAGAAAAGGGAAGAAAAAAGCCGACTCGTACAACTTGGCGTACGGGGTCACGACGGTACCAGATATGACGTCACTGCGAGAACCGTGGACGGATTGAACCTACTCACTCAGTCCGTCCCGGAATTACTGTTCCGAATTGCTCACCTGCGGGATCTCAAGAACGAAGAGATATGCTATGAAGACAAGATACCCCAACTTCTCATCGGCACGGACAACTGGCAGCTCATAGTATCCAGGGAGCTGAGGATCGGCAAGAGAAACCAGCCTGCAGCCTCGAAGACGAAGCTCGGCTGGGTAATCCATGGAAGCATTCCCAGACGCCTCATAAAGCAGGAAGAACACGAGAACATCCTGCACGTGTCTACGATCGAGACCCGAGGCGAACGACTGGAGGAAATGGTGAAGAAACACTTCGAAATAGACGCACTGGGAATAGCGTCCAAGGCTAAGCTGAGCAACGAGGAGCAGCGAGCCATCGACCTCTTTGGCAGAACGGCCAAACGAACGGAAGACGGTCGATTCGAAGTGGGACTTCTGTGGCGCACGAACGGCGTCAAGCTACCTCTTAGCTACAACAATGCGCTAAAGAGGCTCAAGAACTTAGAACACAAACTAAAGAAGAACCCCCTGGACGAGGCGCAGTATCGTGGGCAGATGAAGAACCTCATAAACAAGGGATATGCGGAAAAATGCGACGGGACAGAGGCCGGAAGTGACATCACATGGTACCTGCCGCACTTCCCGGTTAAAAACCCAAATAAGCCGGGCAAGTTGCGACTGGTTTTCGACGCAGCGGCGAGGACAAACGGCGTGAGCCTCAACGATCACTTGTTAGAAGGGCCTGACCTTCTGACCTCACTGCTGAGGATACTGTTCCGGTTCAGAGAGGAAGCCGTCGCTGTGAAGGCCGATATAGAGGAGATGTTTCTTCGCGTCAAGGTCAGAAAAGAAGACCAACCGGCCCAGCTGTTCCTGTGGAGAGAAGACGAGGGCGAGCCGCCGTCCGCATACAAGATGGTAGTAATAATATAGTAAATAAAAAGAAAATTCAAATGTTTTACAGAGCAAAAAACGTAAGTTATTGACCCTACACTTTGGAATTTGTTTTTTTTTTTTCAAATGAGAGGACAATCTCTCAGACAACTCAATAGTGCTAGAATATAATTATAAGGTTTGGTAAAATCAATTGCGGATAATTTGGGTATATGATCTACTGCTTATTATGAAGACGTTTAGATATCCGTAATTGATTTTACCGAACCTTATATAAGGAAATATTACAAAGTTTCAATTTCCCATCATTTATTAAATTATAGAAGAATGAGGAATAATAAGGTCGCAAAAACTCTCCCGGTTATGTCCCAATTCACTCCCTAGTTTGCAAAAAAAATATATAAGAAGAGTCTGTCTGCACTAACAGCTCGACTCGCTGGCTCGGTCACGAGTCACGACACACGATCCAGTTGATCTAAACGTAAATAAAAACATTAAATTCCACCAAAGTAAGTAAAATATCTTTATTGCTAGGTGACTGGTTCTTTTGTTCTCGTTGATTACGTTGAGTCTGAGCGGAGTATACATTACCCCCGCGCTAGCGTGGGTAATGCGTTTGCGCCGAGCCGAAGCGTTCGATAATAACATTCGTATCGATCAGTCGTGTCACCTTGTAGGGCTGGACCTTGTAGATACAGGAATTCATTAAATTACAAATCAAATATACCTGAAATATAGTAATAGCACAGAGTAAAAATATATAGTTTATAGTAAATTTTCACACGTTCTTTTTTTTAACTTTAACATATTTCCTATATTATATTATAATCTACTAGATAAGGATAATTAAATTGTATCCCTCTAAATAGCTTTTGAAAGTACCACATTATTTTTGATATTTTTTTAAACTCAGAATGGGTATTGTAACCTATCCTTAAAAGATAGACATATCTATGCCATCGCGGACTTTTTTGTAGACGCATAAAAGTGAAACAATCCCACCATACATTGTTTTGTTATATATCTCCAACGGGTTAGGTTAGGTTACTTTTCGATAAAAGTTCCCAGACGGCTTGATTTTTTCTGACACCTTCAACAATTATCGTCATAAATCATACAATTTCCACAAAACATAAAAAAATATTATCGACCTAAACATTCATAAAGAACCACTCCGTCGGTAAATGTAAACGGCATGAAAATCCTTTCCTTTCCGTTTTTGAGATTATCGCGAACATACAGACAGACAGATAGCGGGGCACTTAAGTATCCTATGTCCGTCCCCTGATTCTAAGCTACCTCCCCACCAATTTTCATCGGTTCAACCGTTCTTAAGTTTGTTTGATAAATAGTGTAACTAACACTACTTACTTTTATATATATACCCTCTTACTAATAAAAATATTTACACAACGGTTAACTTAAACAACGTTGCTATCTTTTCCTATCATGTGACATTTCCAACGTATCAAACAAAGACAGCAACGTTGTTTAAGTTATCCGTTGTGTAAATAGTTTTATTAGTAAGGGGGATAGATTATAAAGATAAGGGAAACCGTACAATATCCGAATAGCACTTGCGTGGGTGGGCCGTGACATAAAGGGCAATGGTCCTCCGAACAGGTCTTGTTGTGGTCAGCTAAAATAAATGATCTAATCAAGAGCATGTCATTTCTAAGAAGGGTTCCGTAACTATCAACGCGCAATAGGTTTTCTTTAAATTACTTAAAAAGTTGTGGTCCAATTTCGCTCAAAATAATTTGGCTATAGAGTTTTTAGAATGATCTATCAGCATGGAAACTTAAAAGTTTCTATTTCCTATAGTTTAGAAATGCCAGAGGAAGAGCAACTTATAAACCACTTTGGATGTCGATTACTAGGAAATGGCTGACTTTGTAATCAAGTCATGAACGAAACCTTGACTTTATCTGAAAAGACCTATTCGTCTTCACTCTGGGGTATAGAGAGCCGCCCAAAAATATAAAGTTATAATTATTTTATAATGCCAAACCCAATATCTATACACAATCTTTAACGAATTACCAAATTTCATTCATTTATATTCATAATTTTAGAAGTTAGAAGGGCGGACAGACAGACAGACGGACAGAGCGAAACTATAAGGGTTCTCTGAAAAAAGAATTTACCAAAATAAATAATTTCGTTTCAACATTTATATAACAAAAAATATTACTTTACAGGCAAGGTTTATAGTTTAGTTTCACCGTCACAACTCACAATGGCTTATTAGGACAGAAATGTTCACTGCTCGACTGTTTCCTATTACATACAGTACAGTAGTACATAACGAAGCGGTCCAGCCGCGAAGAGGAACTCTTCAAGCCTTAACTGTGAGGAGTCAGAGCTCCACTCTAAATGAGATCGGTGGCCAGTAGGTCGATTCTGCTTATTGAATCTTACAATCATAAGGTAGCCTTCCAAGTTTCGATCCATGCGTCCGCCGCGACCGCGACCAGCAATCAAGCCAATCCGGTTCTCTGGCTACGCTCACCGGTCGCGGGAATGTCCCTACGTGATTCGGCGAGAAGAACCGGCGTAAGAAACTCGCAGGCATCATTTAGCACAAAAGATAGAAACATTTTTATTTTAAAAAATATATTTTTTTAATATGTAACCTATATAATCTAACAGACGGTAACAGTGAAGGATACATATAATACATAGAAGCAGCCTTGCAGGTGGCCACCTCATTTCCAAGGTGTGCACTTGTGTATGTATGTATGTAGTAAAACCCAAAGACTTTAAATAAATAAATAGTAAGCTTTACAGTTAGAACTTAGATGAGACGCCTTTGGGAGAAAGTTGTCGGTAAATGTTTCAGAAATTCTTAACTTAAAGCCGATAAAAATTGTTTCTAGACCATACATAGATTCAGGTTATTATAATATTAATTATATTATGTAGATTCATTTAATAAAAGACTAAATATTTTAGTAATAAGCACAGATGTCTAATGTGATGTTTCTCTTCTAAAGGCGAAACAAATCAAAGTATTTACAGAAATTCTTAATTATCAATAATAATTATAACTAAAGGGACGTGTAGTTAATTTATCTAATTTAATTAATTGATTTATCTTAAGGTGAGATTATATTTAACGGCTCTATGAAAGCGTAAAGATGTAGCCCCCGACTTCGTCCATGCAAAATTAAATCCCGCAGGAACTGTAAATTCTGCTGTGCTAAAAAGTAGCCTATGTGTTAACCCGGAGCATAAACTACAACCATACCAAATTTCACCAAAGCTCGTCCGTATTGCGTGTAACAGTGACAAACATCCACAAATACATACAAACTTTCGCGTTTATATTAATCTTGGGAAGGAATACCCATTGTAATCCAGTGTGTACAAAGCAGTAAGAAGATATGAACATTCGTAGATAGTGAAATGAGAATAGTGCACTTCCGACTCATATCTAATACCCATTCACTGAAATGTTCAATTCAAACAAACAAATTAAAATATTACTCGTAAAATATTAAGCTAGGGATAGCTTGGACGTTATATAAATCAAACTCATATTACTTATTATTGAGAAAAAAATATATTAGTGATGAAAAGACACGAAAATAAATTATTTTCAAATTATGAATTTTGACATGGATACATAAAATGCATAAACTTTTCACTTTATATTTAAGTTTTTTCTATTATTGCTACGTAAGGAAATGCAGACTTTCTTTAATAAAACTAATAAAATTAGTACATACTACATAATATTATTAAAAAAATACTACCTTTTGGTTATAAGACTTTAAAACTTAGTAGTCAGTAGTCACTGGTTAGTACTGATATCGCCAGTCCAGAGCGTTGAGCAGGCCAGTGACAAGACAATGTGACTAACGACGTTGCCCATTAATTTCAGTGTATCAGCTCTGTGCGTGGAGGGCTCCCGCAGCTTCCCCCCCGGGTTCCGGTTCGGCGCCGCCACCTCCGCTCACCAGATCGAGGGGGGCTGGAATGTCAGCGGTGAGACAGACTTCGGACTGTGGCGATTAGAACAAGACCGACAAATTATAATATATCGCCTTATGTAAACGACTACAGTCGTCCGTGGACATTCGTAACATCCGAGAAGTTATAGACGAGGAGTTTTTGTGTCGGTGCTCAAATTAATGTTAAAAAAGCCATTTAGATATGTTAATAATAATCTTTATCAAACTCTCAAGTACTGTCGATCAGACGTCTATATATCCTTCATGCTACACTGCATAAACACTGAGCTCAGTTTTTATTGTACTATACTGCTTAAACGAAGATCGGATAAGGAATATGCAATATAACAAAACATCACTCTGTCTCCCTCACACGACACTTGTCCTCCCTCGCACTACATATCTATAATAAAATAAACAGGTTATTAAATATACTTTACCATAAAACGCGTTATAAATGTAAAATAATCCTAAAAACATGGCCATTAAAACATCATCAACACTACAGTAAAGTTTCTTAAATCATTTATCTCATTTATTCATGTCACACACACACTCACACAAACACAGACGCACACACACGAACACATTCTTCAACTTTCAGACAACTATGTTTAATTAAATTATACGATGTTCTCCTCATATCCGCGGGTGGAACCTGGAGTCCTGAAATACAGGGTACCCTAGCTTAGGCTCCACACGTTACAAAATCAATAGCGCGAGAACTTGTAATGTTTACAGTACCTTTATTATGTTGTTACTTCCAAAACAAGGAGGCGGTTGTACATTCGACTGTATATATTTTTATTTTTTTTGTATGTTCAACGACAACTCCGCCGTCTGCGAACCTATTTTCCAAATTATTTCTTTCATGTAAAGGGTATAATCCCAAATAGGTGCTTTTGACATTAAAGTGATGACCTGATAATGGGATCCATGAGGAATCGAGGGAACCCCTCGAAATTTATATGGACACATAGTGATTTCGACTTTTTATGAAGAAGTCCAAGCTTTTGCTATCAACAAGTAAGCTTTTGTACCAAGGTCCTGGATCCAAAAGTACTGAACAGAACTCCTGAGCTCTTATAGATTCATGTTTGGGGATCCCAGCGTTGTTTAAAGAACTGCGAGCATATGCCATCACACCACTTACAGATTACTGTAACATCTAACATGTAACACCAACAACATCATCTTCACACGAAACACCAACATATTATGATGACATAGGTACTCACTACTCGTAAGAGTTTTGTGCACCGATATCTTTGTCTTTGAAATTTTTCTTTTGCCAAAATTATATTCGTCATCATCATCATCACTATAATATATTAAATGTTTTTGCTACATTTTTTTCCGCCGACTACTACAATATAATATATTAATAATTATTTAATAATATAGTATCAATTATCTAATCATTATCATCACTGATGATTGTTTATTAGGTCCACAGATAGGTAATGCTTATTTTGGGAAATACCACTGCCTCTCAGAAAACTGACTGTACGAGTTGTTGCCAACCGTACATGAATAATTTTAGCACAGTAAGCATTTTCTTTGTTAGTCAACGCGTGTCATATGCGCGCTAACAAATTGTATTTTTTTCATTTAAAATAAAGTAGTTATCATTCAGCATTCAACCGGAACGGTTTTATTTATCATCCCCGATCGTTCTGACTTATCAAATATTTATCATACATCTTTTATATTATATTAATGCACTGGAGGCTGCAGCAGTAGCCCCTACACTGACATAAAATATCGCTCGAGTTTGTTTTGTCGGCAAAAGTTTAAAAGAGTGAGAAAAGCGGAGGCTTTTTTGTATTTATAACTTTCTTAAAATGTGTTAATAATAATATCTATATTCTATACATATAAAATCCTTTGTCCTGAATGACTGACTGACGGATCATCGAATCGTTGATCGTAGAGACCTGAAACTTGCAGGGCATGCTCTTTTTAATGCGTAGGCATCCGATAATAAAGGATTTTCCGAAATTCGACTCCTAAGGGGGGGAAAAGTTAGTATGGGGCAACGTGATTCCTTGGTCCGATCTGGTTCATATTTTGCACAAGTATTCTGTAATAGAATTGATGGAATATGTGTATCATAGTTTATTGAAATTCGTCCCCTAACGGGGTTAAAAAAGGGAAAGAAAGTTGTTTGAGAGCGATTTGCATTAAAGTTGATATCAATCAGTCGCGATCGGAACGCGGTAACGATCAGTCGCTGTGTATGTTAATCGTTATAAGTCATAACAAGTCCTCTAAAAAGTGTCGTATAATTACGTATTTACAAAAAACTAAGTGCGAACTAAATTACGTAAACATAAAAAAAAAAACAAGAAAAAATGAATGTATGTGCTAAATGTAATGACGAGGTTACCGAGGGAGTGTTGTGTAGTCAATGTCGCGGTTATCTACATTTCTCCTGTTCTGGTGTTCTGGAAACTACCTCCACCTCCTACCTATCGCAAGATGACATCAGTAAGGAGGGAAAACTGGCGTTGTATTAGCTGCCGTAATACCGGTTCCCGAAATACTCCCAATCTGACTGACATCTTGAAGGAAATAAAGGATTTTCGTCAGTGTTTCGATGTAATCCGACATTAAGGATATGAATGTTACAATTCAAGATCTTGCCTCTCAATGGAATGATGTAAACTCACGATTGGAGGTCATGGAAGGACGTTTGGATAGCCTAGAACTCGCTACGGCACAAAGAAGTACGCTCCAGAAGGATCTTAACCTCGCTAATACTACAATTGAAGAATTGCGCTCTTCGAACACACAATTACTAATAGATAACGAAAAACGCGAACAATTTGCTAGAAAAAACAACCTAGAGATATCAGGTATACAAAATGGAGAAAATTTAGAAAACATACTAAGTAACATTTATACCAAAGTTGGATTGTCGTTGGATATAACCTGCATCAATTACATTCATCGCGTTCGCCGATTTGAAAAGAAAAATGTAACGTCTAACCGGCCACCCGCCATTATCGTGTGTTACATTAGACAACGGAACAAGGATCAGCTGTTAGCCGCCGTGCGCACGCGCCGCGGTATCACTACGGCAGACATCGGGTTATCCGGTCCGAACAACAATATTTACATAAGCGATCACTCGACACCGGCCAATAAACTACTACTGAAGCGGGCACGGGAAAATACAGCACGACTTCAAATATATTTGGGTCTGTGATTGCAAGATATTCGTGAGAAAATCGGACACTTCCAAAGCTATTCGCATTTCATCTGATGACGACCTAAAACGTATAATATGACTTTGTCGATTACACATTGTGTTACTAGCGCGTTTTCTTATATACCGATGCAGTTTTTGTTGTATTCAAATTATTAAAATAACATTCTTGTACAATACAATATTTCTTTGTAAGTTAGGAGGTAAGCGTTTCCTACACCATGTTACTAACGCAAACTTTGTGTTGTGTTTGTTGTGCTATTACAGTTATAAATTAAAATTATTAAATAATTATAATATAAATTTACATAATCTAAAAAACGAAACAAAATTACATTATATATTTAGTATTGTAAAATTTCTTTATCACTTTCAATGTCTTATGTCTTGTGTTATAACGAGTGCCAGGTTACAAGCATTCTCATATTATAATAGTAAAGTCATATTAATTATAATTTAAATTCTCACACCTTTAATTTTGTATTACCAAAATGTGAGAGGCCTACGAACTAAATCACATTCTTTTTTATCAGAAGTACTTCACATCATGCTACAAGAGTTGCAATTAAAATTAAATTAAAAAGAAAAGAAATACCGGGTGTCACCAGAAAAGGTCGGGTATAATATTCAATTGCTCTCGTATGCACCGAAATACTCACACACGCACAGCCTGCAGCCTTTAACATCACAGATTGGTATTGGATGTGAATTATAATTTCCCGTGGATAAAATACGCATCGGATAAAAGTCTACAAATCTTAGGTGCTTTTATTGAAAAAACATCTTCGACATGATAATCTGTATGGAATCGATTGAAATGGGCACTAGATCTACAGACAAATGAATTACGGCGATAGAATGTCTTATATGGTGGGACATGAAATGGAACGTAATAACGAAAGTATCTACTGGGCACGTTGAAATTAAATTTTCTTAATAAATCAGGAGTATCGATAACATTATTAATTATTTTACTTAGATAAACTAAATCCGAAATGTCTCTACGGTAGTATAAGGGGAGAAAGTGAAATTTATTACATCTCGATTCGTAGTTAGGGAGGTTCAGGCGGCACCTATACTGAAGGAACCTTAAAAAGCGTTTCTGTATAGATTCTATTCTATTTTTATAAATGTCATAGGAGGGGTTCCAAATCTCTGACCCGTACTCTAGGATACTACGCACATACGAACAGTAAAGTATTTTAATAGCTTTAATAGATTTGAGATTAGCAGAAGACCTTATGACAAATCCTAATGCCTTTAAGGCCTTATTTACTATATAATTTATGTGCTCATCAAATAATAATTTATAATCCACTATTATTCCAAGATCCTTCATTGTATCCTTAAAGACTATCTCATTATTTTCAATCTTGTAATTAAACTTTATCAAATTAGACTTACGGCTAAAGGTCACCGCATAACACTTCGTTACATTAAGATTTAATTTATGTACGATACAGTAGTCACTAAACCTGTCCAAGTCTTCTTGTAAAAGATGACAGTCACGAAGTGAAGAAACATTTTTCATTATTTTGGTATCATCCGCGTATAATAGAAATTTAGAATAGTGGAAACAAGAACTGACATCATTCAGAAATATCGCGAATAATAAAGGTCCCAATAGCGAGCCTTGAGGAACGCCTGAGGTACTGATACCCACCTCGACGTAAATCCATTGATGGCGACAGCCTGCGACCTATTGTTAATATAAGATGTAAACCACCGAAATAGATTTCTGTGTATTCCCGCAGAAAGTAGCTTCTGTAGTAGGATAGAGTGATCTATACGATCAAAGGCTTTTGAGAAATCAGTGAATAACACGTCAACCTGAGCACCAGAATCCATATGTGAGCTAACATAGTCATAGGCAAGAATTAAATTTGAGGTAGTAGATCGTGATTTTAAGAATCCATGTTGTTCGGGAATAAACCAATAATTGATCGTTGAATAAACCTGATTATATACAATTCGCTCAAAAATTTTAGCGAAATTTGTATATACCGCATTGTGATCGCCATGACACAGAATTGCACTAATTCGATACCTAGCGCTTCTGCTCCCTCCTTTTTACATATTTGCTGTGTGTATATACCGCATTGTGACCGCCACGACACAGAATTGCACTTAATTTTTGAATCGATCTGCAATCTGATGCAACAAAACCCGAGTGACATATTTCTCATAGTAGGTGACTTTAATGTTTCTCAAGGTGAATGGTACTATGATACTGATTTTAATTATATGGTGATGCAGTCGAGTTTAAATAAATTAGTTCAATTAACTACTGACTTTATGAGTTTTACGAGCTTAAGACAGTTTAGTTCATCTTTTAATACCAGTAATAGATTATTGGACCTGATTTTCTGTAACAGGGACTGCACTGTGACTAGTTGTAATGATCCGATGACCGCAGAGGACGAGCATCACAAATCATTAGTTATTGAATTATCTTTGGACGTGTCCCCTCCGTTGCATAAAAACTTAATAGAAAGAAAACTATTCTACATGGCTGACTATGACGCTGTTAGATCAGAGCTATCGTCTATTGATTGGCAATCTCAGTTATTAGTAAAAAGTAATAAAAGGGTGGATTCATTTGTGTAGGAATTCTATAACATCATTAATGATATTATAGACAGATATGTTCCTAGGCGTAAAGTTATCGACAAAGCCCGCTATCCTCCTTGGTATAGCGTTCCATTAATAAAATTAGGCAAAGAGAAGCGAAAATTTCATACACGCTGGAAGCGGTACGGTAATCCCTTAGATTACCTAACTTTTTCTACACTTAGAAAAAGGGAATCTAGTCTTAAAAAAATCGAATATCAAAAGTACATTAAAATAAGTGAGAATAGCATAAGCAAATGCCCAAAACTGTTTTGGCGGTTCGTTAAATCAAAATTACCGTCTAATCATGTACCTCAAACAGTCAAGTTTCAAAACCATGTCTCAAATACTGGCGAAGGCACATGTAATCTCTTTAATGAATATTTCAGCTCAGTTTTTGTTAAAAGCGCTTTACGACCTCCCACTTATAATGTTAATTCAGTTTCATCAAACTCCCTGGTGAATGTCAACTCAATCTTCATTGCTGAAGAGGTCATCCTTAAGGAACTCAAAAACATTGATATCCATAAAGGTCCTGGATATGACGGGTAACATCCTATATTACCGTATACGTAAATGCGCCAAGGAACTAAGTTTGCCTTTGTTTATTATTTACAATAAATCTCTAACGTAAGGCACATTTCCCATGAAATGGAAACAGGCTCTTATTACACCTATTCCTAAAAATGAAAATAGAAATGATGTGTCTCAGTACTGACCGATACCGAAAACTAATTTATTAGGTAAAATATTTGAAAAAATTGTCACACGCGAGCTAATGGGGTTATTAAAAAATCACATTTCTATTAACCAACATGGTTTTTGTAAGGGCCGTTCAGTTGAAACAAATATGCTTACTTTTACCAACTTTTCATTAAATGCCATGGATAAAAAGCTACAAGTAGACGTTGTGTATACCGATTTTTCGAAAGCTTTCGATAAAATAAATCATGATCTACTTATAGAAAAGCTTTGGAACATCGTTATACATGGCGATCTACTGCGATGGATAGCTTCCTATGTCAAAAATCGTTCCCAAGCAGTATCTATAAAGGGTTATGTTTCCAGATTCATAGATATTCCTTCGGGAATACCCCAAGGTTCACATCCCGGTCCTTTGCTATTCATCCTGTATATTAATGATATTAACAAGGTTATACGTTTTTCAAATTTATTGTTATACGCTGATGACGCAAAACTTTTCAAAATAATTGCTAACTTAGAGGATTTCAAGCAACTGCAATGTGATTTAAACAAATTATTTGAGTATTGCTTAGCAAATCAACTTTTCTTAAACCTTGATAAGTGTTCCGTGATGTCTTATACGCGCAAACATAACCCATTTAACTTTGATTACCAAATTAATGGCAATCCTCTCAATAGGGTCACAACTATTCGTGACCTTGGTATAATCATGGATTCCAAATTGTCATTTAATTTTCACATAGACCATATTATTGTCAATAGAGCATTTCGTCAACTTGGATTTATATTAAGAATTTCGAAACCTTTTAAACAGCTCCACACGTTAAAAATCTTATACTTCAGCTTTGTTCGATCGATATTAGACTTTGCTTGCATAATTTGGAGCCCGTATTACGCTTGTCATATCGCCCGCATTGAGAGGGTTCAGAAGAAATTTATTAAGTCCTTAGAATTCGTTGGAAATCATGAATATATCTCTTATGAGACCTCACTCAGTCGACATTCACCAACGAGTCTTGCAAACCGCAGGAAAATGTTTGACCAAATTTATCTTTTTAAATAATAAATAACCACATTGACGCCTCACACATTTTGGAATGTATTGATTTTAAAGTACCTAGACCTGGTTCTCGTTCACAAAACATATTTTCGGTTCCTTTGTGTAGATCAGTTTATACTAGTAACTGTTTTCTAAAACGTAGCGTTAATATTAGCTTGCCTATTTATAAGTTAAAATTACAAAACCTATTAAAAAATAAGTAATTATGTATTTATAAAAGCTGCATATCTTTCTGTAAAATTAAATTAGTATAATTCTATGGAACTATTAGTTTTTAAGTAAAAATTGTATTAAATTAAGATAATTTAAAAAACTGTTTGTTTCCTAAATAAAGTAAAATAAAAATAAAATAAATCAATACTCTTTAGTGCTTTTGATTTAAAGCTCTCACTCACAAGCAATCGATCGATATACCCCCAGTTTCTGAAAGGCTAATCAACGCCAAAATTGTTAAACAGCGGTCAAATCTCTTGTCAAGTGTAAGTTGAGTTGCAAAAAGCTTGATCAATCCTTTGATTTGATCAACGTATTAGTTAACAAAACTAATGTCAAAACCATCGTCAAACCACATGTCAAACTGTTTTCGGTTTCTGGAAAGCTATTTAAGGCGTAAATGTGTCATGTCAAGATGATCAATGATTAGTAAATTTTTCATTCATTAGCATATCAGAAACGCAAATTGATTTAACAAGCCTGTTAACTTTACATACGTGTTAGTTCATCAACTATTTTGATTAGCCTTTCAGAAACCGGGTGCTAGTCTTTACATTCACTGGATCAATCAACATTTACTGGATTCATAGTTGCAAGTAAATCGGTTTAGATGAATGATGAATATAGCCTGAGATGAAAAGCCTGAAATTTTTTATATGCAATGTCAATTTTTCATATGCAAGTAATTTTTGGAACGAAGTTTTGGAACGAAGTTCCTTATCGCGCGTTGCGAAAGGGGGCTAGACGGAAAAAATTAAGACTAAAAGTTGTAACGACACTTTTTGCTATAGTTGTAAGCGTGGCACGCCGCACGGCTTACAACTATAGATATTTCTCTGTCTCTCTCTCTCTCTCTCTCTCAATTATTACTAAAATTGAGCCTACTGATTAAGTTTATATTACATTATATTTGTTAATAATAAAAAAAATATTATTATTTATAAATTTAAAAAAAAATTACAATTCCTTCACTAATTAATCGAAAGGAACTTCGTTCCATCCGGGTGTCCCTTGACACCTCTCAAGTTTTTTATATATGGCATCGGCTTTTAAATAACTATTTGCCAGTGTCAAGTTAAAAAGGCGGGAAATAGAACTTTCGTTTCAATTTTTAACACCGTATTCCTATATCGTCAAGTCTAAAGTCTAGTCAAAGTCCAAATAAATAGTCAGTACAGTCCAGGAGTCATGTCAGTCGATTCAGTAAAGTGGTAGAAGCTTTACTGAAAGTTCCTAGGGAGTTTTGGCGGAACACAAAATAGCATGTTTTTAGAAGTTGTACCACTTTCCCACACTTGTGCACGTTAACGAATATTTAATGGTTAATATTCTACCAATATTACACATTAAGAACCGAAAAAATCCACAACGTCACCCATTGAACTCCCCCGCAAAACTCATTGTCATCTGTTGAAAAATAAATCTGATTAGAATTCGAAATTTAAATTTTATATTTTGTTCTTATTCATTTGATGAAAAACTCACCTTATATCTTGATTTTCCTTGGAAAACTCCTAAATTACCTACCTACCAGCGATTGTCTATAATCTATATATATAAAAGAAAGTCGTGTTAGTTACACTATTTATAACTCAAGAACGGCTGAATTGATTTGGCTGAAAATTGGTGGGGAGGATACATAAGTGCCCCGCATAGTCTGTCTGTCTGTATGTTCGCTATAATTTAAAAAACTACTAAAAGGATTTCCATACCGTTTACATTTAGCGACAGAGTGGTCTTAGGAAAGTTTAGGTCGATAATAATTTGCTAAGGTTTTATGGAAATTGTTTGATTTATGAAGGTTTCGGAAAAAATCAAACCGTCTGGGAACTTTTATCGAAAACGCTGCCTTACCTAACCCGTTGGAGATAAATAACAAAACAAAGTATGGTGGGATTGTTTCTCTTTTATAGGTCTACAAAAAGTCCGCGATGGCATAGATGTGTCTATCTTTTAAGGAGAGGTTATTATGCCCATTCTTAGTTTAAAAAAATGATCAGAAATAATGTTGTATTTTTAGAAGCTATTTAGACGGATACAATATTACCTAATCGTTATATCTAGGAGATATCTTAAAATTAAAAAGTACGTGTGAAAATTTATTATAAAGTATATATTTTTACTCTGTGCTATCACTATATTGCAGGTTGCTATAGAAGTTTTTTGCCACGAACACTCCCACGCGTGCGAAGCTGCGGGCAAAAGCTAGTATTATATAAAAGGTAAAGCTGATTGACTGATGTATCAACGCACGGGCCAAACTCTTAATGCTAGAATTTTGAAAATTTGCACACATATTTCTCATATGACGTAGGCATCCACTAAGGAAGAATTTTTCAAAACACAAGGGGGTAAAATAGGAGATTTAAGTTTGTATGAAACTCTTTATTCCTTGGAGATGTTATGGACCAGGTGATTAATGCGGGCATTATTCATAATGCACGAGCATTATGAATAATATCTAGCTTTATCGGGCTAAGTGATTAATTACTATCTTAACTTCATTACTTATCACATTGCACGGTCATTATTATATTGCTACAGGACAGTTGGGCAATTTGATAATAAAGCTATATTTAACGCGGTGCGAGGGCGGGGAGGGAAGTACGCATGGCGTGACACGCTTTGACCAATCAGAGACCGCCATTCAGCGTGCGGCTCGTGTGGCGGACTTCAAGCGCTGTTGTTATGTTTAGTTTTGCATTGTAAAGCGAATACGGACGGACGCGAATGGGTTTTACTTGGGTTTACGAATGGGAAATACCTGTTAGTGTGTATTTTAATAATTAATCATGGATATTTCGGAATTAAACGAAATGAATCGTCAATTTGACGAAAGATTGAGTGAATTAATGTCACTTAAAGGACAAAATACTCAGTTTTTCACCAACGAAAGCTATCATGAGATGATTGAAAAAGTTAAATCTGCAAAATCAAAGAAGTCGCATAAAAAACCCGAAGATTATCAGCGTTTGCGAAGATTTGACGTCATGGCTGTTGGAGAAACAGAGAAATTGATTGTTCCAGTCAAAGACAATATGATTAGGTACTACGTGAAAAACAACGAGATATTTCAGATTTTGCATGATACCCATCTGAGTTTAGGGCATTGTGGTAGAAACCGGATGGAGAATGAGCTAAATTTTCGGTATAAAAATATTACGAGGGAAATGATTGTCATTTATTTAAGCCTTTGTGAGAGCTGTGAAAAGAAACGCAGCGTTCCAAAAAAAGGATTAGTTGTTAAACCTATTCTTAGCGGCGAAATGAATGCAAGATGTCAAGTAGACCTTATTGACATGCAGTCACAAGGAGATAATCAGTATAAATATATACTTGTATACCAAGATCATCTCACAAAATTTGTGCAACTCCGTCCGCTCAAGACCAAAACTGCTGAAGAAGTAGCATATGTACTACTTGATATTTTTACAATATTCAGTGCACCAAGCATTCTTCAAAGCGATAAAAGCTAATAAAATTGTTCAGGAAGCTTGTGACATGTGGCCTGAATTCAAAATTGTACATGATAAACCGAGACACTCTCAAAGCCAAGGGTCAGTAGAGAGAGCAAACCAGGACATAGAGAATATGCTGAGTACGTGGTTGGAGGATAACAACACTAAGAAATGGTCGGAAGGATTACGTTTTGTACAATTAATGAAAAATAGAGCCTTTCACACAGGTATTAACTGTACTCCATATGAAGCCATGTTTGGAACGAAGTTGAAAGTAGGACTTAATAGTTCTTCTAACCACATGAGGCTCTGCTTGATATTAATTCAGAAGAAGACTTGGAGAAACTATTATCTACTGAGAGCACTATTACCGAAAGGAATCTAGTGGTTGTCACTGAAAATGATCAAAAAGAGTCCGCCAAAAATGATCAAGTAGAGTCCGTCGAAAATGATCAAGTAGAATCCGTCGAAAATGATCAAGTAGAGTCTGCTGAAAATTATCAAGTAGCGTCCGCCGAAAATGATCAACTCAAGCCCATCGAAACTGACCTAGTGGAGTCTACCTTATATGAGGAGTCTGAAAAAACTTCAGATACAGATTCAAACCCAATACCCACAAACGAAAACGAATACCTAGAGCGCAAAAAAGAAAATGTTATGGCAGTTAGGAAACTAGCTTTAAGAAATTTGCAGAAACAAGCAAATAAAATGTTGGATGTATCAAGCGCTAAATATCCCATGGCTGCAATTGGTGACACTGTAAGAGTCCGAGTTCCCGATGTTGATCGCGCTCGTAGCGATGGAAGAAATATGCTTGCTACAGTTATTCCATTAACAGCCAATAACCTTTATAAACTGGGAACAAAACAAGGTGTTTTAAATCAACTATATTCAAGAAACCAATTTACTGTCTGCAAGGAAAGATTTATGTCGCCTGAAGATGTTCCAGAGACAGAGATTTCGCTGAGAGAGTGTTGTAGAATGTCCTTTAAATGCGGAGGGCAAGGTTATAGTAGATGTGGTTGTAAAGGTGGTTGCAAGTCTGATAAATGTAATTGTCGCAAAGCCAAGAAGTTGTGTACCTCAACATGCCATCACAGTGGCAGTTGTTCCAATAAATAAACCTGTTACTTGCTACATATTGTATGATTATTGTTTTCAATTTTATGTTCTATTTTACTTACTTATAAATATTTTCATTTGAATTTTATTAAGATTGAGAAGATGCTAATTATGCCAAATAATGAGTCTGATTGCTTAAACTTTAGTTTATTTTATGTTTTATAATAATAAGTCATTTCTATAAAACAAAGATATTATGTTGTGAAATTTTTGTTTTAAATTTAATTATATTTTATGTTATATTTTTAATATGACTTTCCTTAAGTTTTAAATGCAAAAAGTAGTGGATTTTTAAGGTAAGAAGTCCTTTGTAATTAATCAAAATAATGAGTCTGATTATTTAAGTGGTTTAATATTTAGTTTATTTTAAGTTAAATGACAAAAACAATAAAAAATAGTAATTAAATATGTTTGTATTACTCTGCCCAAAAGGTGATGGGCAATATGTATAGTGCCCGGTCAATTTGATTATTTGAATAATTATTATCAAATTGCACTCTCATATTGGGCATTTTTCATAATGACCGGGCATTATGTATACTGCTCAATTTATCACTTGGTCCATAACAGAGATATTTGCATGAAATTTCGTATGAATTGAGTACGAAAAAAATAATGAGCTACGTATTTCAGCGTTTTATTAAATTCAGCCCTAAATTTTACCCACAAAATAGGGGGTGACAATTTAAAATCTAATTTCAATTTTACTAGCATTATTTGCCCGCGGCAGTAATAAATACAACTAAAAGAGAAAAATAATTATTATTAATAAACAAAATATTTAACTGTCTTCCAAAGTAAAAATGCACAAAAAATGTGATATAATGCTTATTTTCTAAGTAAGTCCCTTTTAAATTCGGCTAACACTTTAACTATTTCTGTACTCAATCTTCATAATTTTGAAGTCGGTACCAGCCCGAACAACATCCTGATAAAACAATATTTTATAGAACTCACGTTCAAGTTGGCTGATACCGACTTCAAAATTAGAAGAAGATTGAGTAGAGAAATAAAAATTTTAGACGAATTTAAAAGGGGAATTATTTAGAAAATAAGTTTTATATCACAGTTTTTTGTGCATTTGTACTTTGGAAGTCAGTTCATTTTAAAAATTAAGCATTTTTATTATTATTATTCAATTCATACCCTCTGTGAGCCTCTGATGATAAACATTTCACGTTGGTTTTATGCCCTTTTATATCTGGTGTCAAAGTCTACCGATTTGACTAAAGTGGTGGGCATCATGTAGGACAATTCTATAAGTGTTATTTAATAACCTCTATGGAAATAAAAAACAATAAGTTTGAGTTTGAAAGATAGAATAGTGTTAACTCATAGACTATTTATGGTTGCTCAAGATCAATTACGGATATTTTCGGCATATTATGATCTACTGTACCTACTGTACATAATATGTTAAAACGCTTAGTCACAAAAATAAATAAAACCTCGACAAAATTATGCTAAATAAAATTACATTACTATACGGCACTGTTGAGGTCATTGGCCTCGCTCATCTGATTGTATCAATACAATCAGATGTGTGAGGTGAATGACGGGGAATAAAGGGGAAGGAAAGACTTTGCCTACACAGCATCAATGTTATTTAGGCAAAGTCTTTGCTTCCCTTAAAATCAGCTGTTTCTGTGAGGTTAATGACTGTTGTGGGCTACGACGTCTTGTTTCTTACAGATCCTTCTTACGCTTGAGTGGTGATTACTTATGGTGATTACTATCAAGTAATAATACAGCAACAATTGTTATATTCTCCTTTATTGGTACACGTGAGAGAGATGCTTAACACAGATACGTCTACACTATATATGGCCTTTTGGCTAACTAAAATAAACCAACTAGATAGGCTGTGTTTGTGACATCTGTCAATATGACATTGATAGTTCTTATTACTGCTATATTATGCAACAATGTCCTCATATTATGCTACTGTTTCCAGGCAAGACGCCCAGCATGTGGGACACGTTCGTGCACGCCAGCCGCACCATCAACGGCAACGGCGACGTGGCCTGCGACAGCTACCACCTGTGGCGGCAGGACGTCCAGATCGCCAGGGACCTGGGACTGGACTACTACAGGTAAGGGAGTAATATCGCATCCTCACATATTCTCTTGTTACATATTTAGTACGAACTACGAAGTAAGTTATAATAATGAGATTAATTGACAGAGTGGTATGAGGATGTTGGCCGCATACCATAATAATAATAGGGTTATAGACAAAAGTCATTAGGGTCGCTTCCTGATATATTATAGTTTTGGTCTTTAATTGCACCTTTGACCTTGTTGTCACTTATTTTACATACGAGTAAATGTTGAATGATCTCCAGGTTCTCAATATCCTGGACTCGGATCCTGCCGTCGGGTTTCCCGGACCGAGTGAACCAGGATGGCGTCCGGTACTACAGCGACCTGATCAATGCGCTGCTGGACAACGGCATTGAACCCGCGATCACCCTGTACCACTGGGACCTGCCGCAGTCGTTGCTGGATTTGGGTAAGTTCAGTTCTTTAAATACGATTGTTCAAAATAGTATATAAATAAATCGAAAATATAATTTATGCTAAATAAAAATAATAAATTGCGCTCTCTAAGGCGCTGACGTCAATAGCCTCACAGAAACCGATGATTTAAAGAGGGAGCAATGACTTTGACTAAGTAACATCAATAAAATGAGCTATGTGAGGTCAATGACGCCGCCGACGACGACTTTAACGACGCCGTAAAAAGGGTGATGTGATTTTATTTAGTATAAATTTGTTTTCGAAAGTTTTGATTATTTTCAGCCTAACATTAGAAGAACAAGAAGAATTGATTTTAAACAACCTTATATATATAGTGTAACACAAACTCAGACGAGGAGCACGAAGGTCGATCATAGCTGTTTTCATTCAAAGCCTTATGGCAATCACACAAATCACAAATCTGTACGTTATCGATAAAGCTCAATTTACGGCGGCCGCGTTGTGACCTTGTGGTCATATAAACGCGCCCTAAGGCTTCCGGCTTGTCCATTGATTCCATTGAGTCCATTGAGATAGTTGGGCTTGGCGCCTTAGAAAGCTTTTCGTTATTTTATATTGAGCAACAGATTTTAATGCGGCTTCCATCAATAATTTCTAACTGTCCCGACATTGTCTCCAGCTTTAAGCTATTGCCTACGTAATTGCAGGCGGTTGGACCAACCCGCTGATTGTAGACTGGTTCGCCGACTACGCGCGCGTGGCGTTCTCACTATTCGGTGCGCGCGTGCGCACGTGGGTGACCCTGAACGAACCGCTGATCTTCTGCGAGCTGTCATACGCGGCGGGCGTGCACGCGCCGGGCGTGCGCAGCGCGGGCCGCGGCGACTACCTGTGCGCGCGCCACGTGATGCTCGCTCATGCGCGCGCCTGGCGGGTCTACGACGAGGAGTTCAGGCACAAGTACAATGGTAATCCTACTACTATTATATATAAGTTTGTGAGGGTGGATTGATGGATGGATGGACTCTTTCACGGAAAACTACTGAATGGATTTTGATAAAATTTGGTATGTTAGTACTTAGTAGTTTGAGCTCTGCATTGGCCCATTGGCTACTTTTTATCCCGAAAAAGTACGGAGTTCCCGTGGGATACTGCATTTACATGAGCAGAGCCGCGGGAAAAAGCTAGTAGTTAATAGCTGCTTAACACCAAAGTTCCAGAAGTGAAGCTTTAGGCGCATTGAGCCGACACGATTTTGGATTTTAAATAGATAGTGAACAAAGTAATATTATACATCCTCCAACTGATTGAGTATATACACAAAATAACTACTGCGTTTACATTTCCAGGTAGAGTCTCGTTAACGAACCAAATAATTTGGATTCAAGCGGAGGACCCTGAAGACGAGGAACTGGCAGAACTGGCGCGACAAACCAACGTTAGTACAAGTCTTATATTTCTTTTTATCTTCTTCATGTTGTTGATTTTGTTTTAAATGAGTTTTCCTCCTTTCTTACTGGAAGAATGACCACAATTTAAGTTCTCAGTACGACATTATCACCTAGCTTTATGACAACTGACTAAACTTAACTCGATGCTGTTTCCAGGCAGGCATTTACTCGCACCCGATATTCTCTAAGGCGGGGGGCTGGCCGCCGACCCTGGAGGAGCACCTGGACGCCACTCGCAACAAAAACGGGTACCCACCCACCGTGCTACCAAAGTTCACCAAACAAGAAATTAAATTAATACGAGGTATGTGAGTTTGTCTGGTTTAGAAAGTTGAATTACGGAACTAATAGCGCTGAAATATCAATGATTATAACGCACACAATTTTCGGTTTAAAAAATGAAAATGAAAATGTTTTATTTATAAGAAACCGGACGGGATGGATCTGAACAGAGAAGGTGTAGGTGACTGTATACTTCTTCGATAGCTCTCTGTTCTTGATTTGGAGAAATACTATGTACTCTGGCTCTCACTACTCAGGGGTTGATTGAAACTGCGATTTAATACGTTCATTTATTAAACACTGAGAGTCAGCACTTCCCCAGAGTTGAGATGAATCTGCCGACCTTAGTTTTTTATCCTTCTTATATACATAGAGTTTTCCGGAGGCGCCGCGAGGTTGGAGGTCAGATTTCCCGCCAAAACTCGCCGCGTCTCACTCTCGCGTCTAACGGTCAAATGTGAAATCCGATAAGCCCCATTGACTGTTTAACCTACATAAAGTATATAGCTAATACAATGTTATACAAAAATTACTCTTTACAACACTATTTCATTCATTCATACAATCTTACATATTCTTACTTTTTTATTCACTTATTCAATCAATTATTATATAATACACTAGCTGTTTCCCTGTTTAGTAGGATTATGAGGTAGTTAAATCTATCCTTAATATGAGGTACACAATAAATATTTAAATCTTCTGTTATTCCCAGGCACGTTCGACTTCTACGGCCTGAACTACTACACGTCTAAACTACAACTACACTACTAAAAACTACACGTCGCGGTACGTGCAGCGCGCGGCGGGTGAGGTGGGCGCGCGCCCCCTCGACGGCGTGCCTGAGCTGCGCGTGCACTTGCGGCACCGCCCCGACTGGTTCGCGGACCATCCCTGGTTCTACGTAGGTTCTTTTGTGATACACACCCATACGAGCAGATGGATCGGCTAACTGAAAGAGATTACCACCGCTGATGGAACCGCAAATCCAGCGCAATCGAATTTGCAGCGTTCATAGTCAAACTCCCAAAAAGGAGCTATGGTCGTATCAAATGGCTTCGGCTGTTTAAACAAAGATATTTTATGAATTTTTCAATATCATGTTGGATTCTTTAGTCCAACACCTTGAGCACAAGTATTTTGTGATTCAGATATACGCCCCAGGTTTGCGCAAACTGCTGAATTGGATCAAGGTGCAGTACGGCGACGTGGAGATCATGATCTTCGAGAATGGTCTGATGCAGCACGACACCGGGTTGTACGACCCGGTGCGCATACAGACGTATAAGAATCATCTGGAACAGGTAATAAAATGTTTACTGTCTTTAAAATCCTGAATATGACCCATATCGCTCACAGAGATAGTTAAGGAGGACTTAGGTATGAGGTACTACAGGTGGCGGATAGCACAACGACCATAGGATATATTAATATTATGGTTAGCTGATACATACAGTCCCCGACCACCCACCGGCAGCGTTCAAGGTTGTAGTGGAAATCAACGAAAACGTGACGAAGCGAGTCCAAGCCGCCAGTAAATAGACGCTTCTCTTCAACGACGAGCAGCTGCGTAGTCGGTAGACTGACTGAGTGGGATCTTAGTAAGTCTGTACAGTGTATTGTCGAATTATTGTCCGAAGAATTTCGGTTCCAGAGGCGGCAGACAGCGATGCGGAAGGCAATGGAAAACCACTGCATTTCTATTTTTTCCAGGATATCAATTATTATCAATATGACTGAGAACAATATAATAATGGCACCTAGTCCCCGGCAGGCCTACAGAAAAATAAACCTTATATGAATAAACCTACTGGTTTCGGGCTCTTTAGAAGATCTTTTCCTGATGTGACAGGTTCACAAGTCTCCAAAATCATTCTTATTCGTAACACTAATCATCTGGTCTGGTCTACTTTAAAATTTTCATTTATTTGACCCCCTATATGTTTGTCTAGAAAGACCCACCCTGTAGCTCTGGAGTATCGTGTAAAATATTTAATGGAAGGGCAAAAATATGCTTGTAATGATGCGAAAACCGTTTCCAGGTGCTGCTGGCGATGGAGGACGGCGTGAATGTGACGGCGTACACCGCCTGGACCATGCTCGACAACTTCGAGTGGACCGACGGATACGAGTAAGCTTTATTACATTCTATAGAAGGAATAGTTTAGCGTACGCAATGCCTACTTCAATATAAAAGTAATACTGTAAACTGATTATAATAATATCAGGAATTAGCACCTTAGCAGGTTGATCGTTCTCGTAACTTGTTCGTATTTTAATGATATTTAATTCATTGGCATGTAATTAACAATAGTATTAATACTGTGAGTTGTCATTATTGTGTGTCACAGTCGAGCACCTGTGAAAGTATTGAATTTCCTGATACAAAGTAACCCCGACAATGCAACTGCCAACGGAAACCCGCAACACCTTTATGGTTATGATTGGTACGGCCTTAAAACCCTCTTCAGGGCTCTTGTACTAGCTCTGACACACAATGAGTTGCCTCAAGACTCGCAAGGGCCTATTATCGCTGAAGCTTGCCCTGTACCTCAGTGGACCCGGTAGACGTACAAAGTGTCGTCCAAGGCGTAGATTAACTTCTCCGTAACAGTTACAGTTTCGGCCTGTACTCCGTGGACTTCGCGGACCCGGGTCGGCGTCGCACCGCGCGCGCGTCGGCCCGCTACTTCGCGCACGTCATCCGTAACCGAACGCTGGACCTGCCCGAGGACTACCGCCGCTACGCCTCCAGCGCCGCCGCGTGCGCCTGCGCAAGTGTATTGCACGCGCTCGCGCTGATGATGATAGTTGGATGGACCTGGAGTTGTTATAATATACTCTGTATCGGTCCAATTAAATCTAAACGTTACCAAAAGTATTAAATTCGTTCAAATTAACGTGCCTTTGTATTTTAATGCACGGTAATTAAGTGACATTGAATTATATTGAAGTATATTGTTCTGTTTGTTTACGTTTAGATAAAATTAGATCTGAACAGAGTATACACGTTGATATGCTTAATGACAATTAGAATATTATATACAGTAGGGCCTCGTTAATCCGGAGAGGCAAAAACAAGACCCTTTTCGGATTATCGAGGTATCCGGATTATAGTATGCCATATTTAATGTTAATAAAACACATGTTTAACCTTAGTTTCTTGAATCAATTTTTAAATTATAACATGAAGACAAAATGTACATGTTCAAAATTACAACCATGTAAGGAAATCAGTAAGTTAAAATAAAACATTAGTTAATTCTTCTTGAAAAAGTCTGTAATACTCTTCTGTTTATAAATTTCGCACTTCATTTCGAAAGACCGGTCGCTAAGTCGACGGAGAAACATAACTTCGTGGCTATCAAATTCGTTATCTTCAGCCCATTTTAAAGCAGTGTTTAAAGCTCCTACTGCCTCTGAATTACCAACGTTTGTGATTTCTAGAATTTCAACGCTATTGTCCTCATCTTGCTCATCGTCCTCACACATAGCCGCTCGCACAATCTTCTCATCAGTTAACACTTCATATCTTTGTAACTCGCTTTCGGCACCTCCAGCAGCCCATTCTTGAGCTTCTGCCTCACTTATTTGAGGATCATTGGGCCCCCTCAACCTGTTAAAAAGCTGGGCTAAAGGGACATCATCTTCTGGTTCGTCATTATCAGTGAGAAATTCAGGGTGCAAATTCTTCCATGATTTGTTCTTAGCGATGTCTTAACATTGGCCCAGCAATTAGCCAAAAGAAAAACTGTGTCCTTTAAAGTTATCGATTTTAATGAGTCCATGAGGTTTTCAGAACATAATGCAAGACAGTTAACCAAAAGTGATTTGCGGTAATTTAACTTCACATTTTGTATAACGTTCTGATCCATTAGTTGTATACACGCCGTGGTGTGGCGGTAAACAATAAACAAAAGACTGACGGCGTCGCATTGGCTCATGACAGCCCACACCTTCACCCCGCCCCGGGCCTCCCCCGCGAATCCCATTGCCCGGCCGGATTACAGCGATCACCGAACAAGCGGGAGTCCGGATTACCGAGGCCCTACTGTATATACATAAGTAAAACTAAAGTAAAAATAAAAAGGATTTAAAACAGGAAAACAAATAGGCTCTCAGTATGAAAAATAAATATATTTTCAGTTTATAAATAATAATAATATGTTTAATGATTTTAATACAATACAAAGTAATAATATGTTATACTCCATTAAAGTTCCGAGACACGCGTGAGTTTCAAATATAAAACGTATAGTGGTGGCCATATGTGTAGCTAAAGTAATGTGAAACGTATAAAGTTAGTTCGGCATGAGACGGGCGTAGCTTATGACATTATAACTGTTTGTGAAGGAACCTATTGACATTATTTTGGAGGGAAATGAAAAGAATATTATTTATATTCCTCGTGATAATCGTCTTAAACTTTTTAACTTTAAACTTTTTAGGTTTAAACCTGTAATGATGGAATCATGAGCACGTAAATAAATCGACGATAATATGACCATAATCAAGAATTCCAAAGACCACTCTACATGACTTTCATCGATTATCAAAAAGCATTCGAAACAATACGAGTGTCACACTCAGCGATTTGGAAAACTCTACAAACTCAAATCAAACTCAATCAAAGATATATAAACATATTGAAACATTTTTATGCGAAGAGTCAGAGTAGAGTATAATTGGAAAACGTTGGACCGCCTATTAAAATAAATAGAGGAGTCAGACAAGGTGACCCTCTTTCACCTCGCCTCTTCATAGGAGTGCTGGAGATGGTCCTGGGTAATCTGAATTGGCAAAATTTGGGAATTCATATAAAAGGAAAGTATCTGTCACATTTAAGATTTGCTAACGACTTAGTACTTTTGAGTGACGATCATAAAGAATTACAATACATGTTATCCTCTCTGCATAAAGCTAGCACAGGGGATGGCCTGGAAATAAACCTTACAAAAACTAAAGTAATGACAAACAGCATTCAAGAATCTATAAAGCTCGAAGACTTCGAACTGGAATACGTGAATAACTATATATATCTAGGTAAACAAATTTCATTCAATGCTCAAAACAACCAACAAGAAATAGATAGAAAAAATTAAATTACAGGAATAAATTTTGGAGCTACAAGGAAGTACTGAAAGGCAACTTTCCTATTAAATTAAAAAAGAAAGTAATGATCACATGTCTCTAACCTTCCTTGACATACGCATGCCAAACATGGAAGTTTACCAATAAGGCCAAAAACAAAATTAAAACGAGTCAAAGAAGTATGGAGAGGAGCATGATGAAAATTAGCAAACTACAGAAAATACCACACAAAATTATCCGTGAAAAGATAGACATTACTGACGCGCTTAGTCATGCCCAGAAATTAAAATGGCGATGGGCAGGCCATGTAGCCAGAATGACCGATGATAGATGGACTATACAGACTACACTATGGCCAGGCCCAGTCGGCTACAGAAAAAGAGAAAGACCCCAAACAAGATGGGTAGACGACATCACACATACAGCAGGCAGAGACTGGGTAACAATGGCCAGCGACAGACATGTATGGCAATTCTGGAGGAGGCCTTCACCTGAGGAGGGGTTCTTGCTCACTAACATATTGTACAAATTTATATATTTGTTATTAAATTACTTATTTTTATTAATTTAATTGAAGTATATACATAATATAATTATAAAAAATGTAAAATGAATATTATAAATCCTTCTAACCTAAACATTAGAAGGAAAATAATAATGAATAAATGTTA
The DNA here is from genome assembly GCA_963565745.1 of Phengaris arion. NCBI lineage: Eukaryota > Metazoa > Arthropoda > Insecta > Lepidoptera > Lycaenidae > Phengaris > Phengaris arion. The sequence goes on from OY751432.1 coordinate 5,691,333, forward strand.
ACAATAAAAATTAAACTAAAATTGAAAACAAAATATGTAAACTTATGCTATTGTAATTTTATTTGTTTAACCTAATTATAATGTAATTTAATCGAATTTTAATTGGCAAGAAATAAAAGGCTTTTTTATTTTTATTTATTTATACTAGACCATATCTTAATGTTGAAGAAACGTATCCATGATAGGCTGTTACAGCGGCATCTAGTGAAACAATATTTTTTATCCTCCTCAGATCAAATACAAACCTATTAAGTTTATTACAAACATTATCTACGTGATCTTTCCAATTTAAGTTGCTATCTAAAATAAATCCTAGAAATTTAGTAGAAGGTACGCTTTTAATAGGGCTTACTTTTATTTCTAAATGGTTGTCATTATTATTAGTCAATTTATAAAATTTTATTATTTTAGTTTTTTCTAGATCAAGAATCAAGAAACAAGAATAAAGGCTTTAAAGATTTGATAGATTTAGTAGTTATATTGTCTATTCCTTTACTAGTATTAGATTTTAAGTTGTCAATTATTCTACATATTTCTTCTGCAGAAACTGGATTAAAATGAAATTTTTGGGTTGTTTCATTAGTGGGATCAAATTTTTCTGTTGTGTAGACTTTGTTCTTTTGAAACTGTTTAGGAATTTTATTTGCCAGAGTTGAGCCAATGGTTGAAAAATAGTTATTAAAGGATTGACATATTAGCGTTTTATCGGTAATGATATTATTCTGTATTTGTAAATTAGACGGACTCACAGTAATTTTATTTTTGTTGTGGCACAGGCTGCTAATAATACTCCACATTTTCGCAGGTTTATCTTTACATTTCAAGAACAAGTTATCGTAATACGAAGATTTCGCCCTTTTAATAGTAACGGTAACTGCTTTTTTAATAAAGTCTTCTCTAATTTTCTTGTCTTTCGGATTAGTTTTAAGCTTTCGCCACAAATAGTTCCTTTCATTAATCTCTTTTAATATATACTTGTTTATCCACTCTTGTTTCGGCGCATTTACTATCTTTGCCTTACTAATTTTACTAAGATTTATTGCGGCTGCTATACTGTACTCTAGTTTACTGAATTCTGTGTAGGTACAATTTTTCATACTCTCTTCCATTATTTTATACAGTTTTTCATTATCAATAGCTTGGTAATTAATTTTTTTAGTTGTTTGTGTTGAAATCTTTCTCATTTCAAAATAAATGTGCTGATGATCAGACATTGCTGTTTCAACTATAGCAACATGACAGGTATTATCTCTTAAGTTTGTACACACATGATCAAGTATGGTTTTTGTGGTATTAGTCTCTCGCGTGCAGAACTCTGGGTCAACTTTATTTATGATTTCACATCCATTTTCGGTTAGTGCGTCAATATAGTTGGTAGTTTGATTATTTTTGGTAAGTAGATCGATATTAAAATCGCCAACTATTAACGATCTTTTTTTATTTAAATACGTGGAAAGACTCAATAAAGTTTTTTATGTTAGAGTTTGTTGTACGATATATAACACCTATGCTAATATTATATTGATCCAAGTGTATCCAGAGAAAGTGGTTGTCATCCAAGCAGAGCTCTTCTTTCGGACTATGTCTTAAATTATTCTGTACGTAAATAGAGACCCCACCTCCTCTTGAAGTTTTTCGAGAGTTGTAATAGTGTGTATATCCGGATAATTGAAGATTTTCAGCTTCCGTATCTGACTTAATCCACGTTTCCGTTAAAACAATAATATGCACAAAATAAGGAAGCGAGTGCAATATACATTTTAGTTCGTCGAATTTACCAGGTCTCACAATACTGCGCACATTAGAGTAGAATAATCTTAAGGAATGTTTCCACATATACTATCTATCTTATTTATATTAAAATTTGAATATCGTTATCGGACATTTAACTCTATATGTGTTAATTGCCAAGTCACTATTTAATAATATAATAAATTATAAAAATAAAATTTTCCACATACGGTTACAAATTTTTTATAAGTAACTAATTAAATGAACTATCTTGAATTTCATTTGGTCTCTACGATATATCATAACTTTTTTCAAAGGAAATATTTGGCTTTTTTCATTTAGGTAAGGTTTTTTGTGGGATCTCATTTCTTATGTAGGTTACCAGAAGATCAAGAAATTTGGCGTTTTAAAGACCGTGAACGCACTTGTAAATTCTCCGGTGTTGCGAATGTCTTAATGCGGATGTAATTGCTTACTATCAGGCGGTCCATTTGCTTGTTTCTAGATCTATTCCTTAAATAAAATGATTACTGGCCATGGACACCCGCAACACTCAATCTCTCTCGAATCAATTAGGTACTTATTTATCCGGTCGAGTGGCCCCATTCGTCCCGAAGCATCTGCTGTAACTTAAAATAACCTACCACTTCTCAATTTATGAGATTTGTTATATAAATAACAATTACAAAGTTACCAGTGAACTTGTATTCATACATTTAGTTCGTGTGAATTCGTAAAATGCAAACGTAAAAAAACGTAAATTCATTACATGCCCATCCGACATGGATCACCTTCTTGTCAGACAACCAGGTGATCAGCCTGCATTGTCCTCACCAGATTTGAGAAACTATTACCGGAGTAGAACAAGTTTTTGTTTGTTCTATTCAAAAATATTATTATGAGTAACGCAGGTGTTACTAACTGAACTATTAAGGTCTGACCAGGGGGTCTAAAAAGGCCACTTTGGGTGTTTCATATTATGTTTCATATTTTTTTTTCCTTACGTAAAACATTTTGAATTTGCTATAAAATAATAGGATACTGTTGTTTTAAAAACAATCCATGGGTATCCATAAATAAATAATAAAAAAAGATCCTGCTAATGTGTGATTTGTGTATGATTCATCGAATGTTCTACTACACTTAGTAGAACTTAGATGAATCATACACAAATCACCAGGAGGCCTTTTTACACCCCTGATAACCTTTTTAGATATATCGAACGATCGACCGTAGCATATGTGCGCCACAACAAATATCAAAACTTTATCCCCTACCTGCTTCAAATGCTCGTTGATGAAGTGTATCCGGTCATGATCGTTATGCCCCGGGTAAGTGGAGTACCCGTTCTCGGTGATCAGCATCTCGACCTGGCCGTACTGGCGGCGCAGCCAGTTGAGTTGTCTCCGCAGCCCTACTGGATGTACGGCGAGCATGGCAGACGCGCCGAACCGCGCGGCGGCGGGGCTGGACAGCATGGCGCCCAGCTCGCGGGACCCGTTTACGAACCACTCGCCCTCCTCCCCGGGACCAGCCGGCCGAATTACTGAGGTAGTGTAGTAGTTGATGCCGAGGATGTCCGCTGTGCCTGGAATAATTTGCTGATGATAAAAAATATGAAGCTTTTTTTCCATATCATCAACGTTGCCATTTTGATAGCTGTTGGATATTAATTGTTCCATAAAATCAAAATGAAAAGTGTTGAGGCTACTCGGCATATACCCCTTAAGACATGACAGAACTTTTTTTATGTTTAGTTATAAAGTTTTTAATGGTTGTACGAGGGCGGCACTGAAAATTTCGGGAATCAAGGAAGTGACACAACATTACTATTTAAAAATGTATTTATTGCTTTTCGAAGTATTCTCCGCGAAATTTGACACATTTTCCCATACGGTGGAACCAATCATTAAAGCAACCGTTCCATTCGGAAGTTGGGGTCTCCAAAATGGCCGTTTTGTAGCTTCTTCAGGTGATTAAAATCTCTGACCACGCAATTTATTCTTTATTTTAGGGAAAGTATAGAAATCATTAGGGCTTAGGTCGGGGCTGTACGGCGGATGGTCTAATAATTCTATGATTTCTTGCTCTAAAAACTCTTTTGTTCTGTGCGCGGTGTGAGAACTCGCATTGTCGTGATGGAGGATGATGCGGCGGTTGCAGTTCTCTTTACGGAGTTCAGAAACGACCTGTGGCAAAAAAATGTTAGCATACCATTCTGCATTAACCGTTCTTTGTCCCTCAAGAGGAATAGTCGCAACATGGCCGGTTTTGGAGACAAACGTGGCCACCATTTTTTTTGCAACACACCTTGAACGAACAATTTTTGTTGACTTTAACTCATTTCGAACACCCAAACTCGTGACTGGTTTTTTGTTTCGGGTTCATACGCGTATATCCAGGATTCGTCACCTGATACAGCATTTGTATACAGCATTTGAGGATCCTGCGTGGAATCTTTCGAGAGTTCTGATGCACCAAGTAACGCGAGCCGCTTTTTGCTCTTCACAGAGCAAATGCGGTATCCATCGGGAAACAACTTTTTTACACCTAATTGTTCATGCAAGATTATTTGTATTCGACTCATGCCAATGTCTAAAGTTGCCTGAATTTCGCGGTATGTCACATGTCGATCTTCCTCAATCAGCTTACGCACAGCATCAACGTTTTTTGGGTGACTGCAGTTTTTGGACGACATTGACGGGGATCATCACTGAGCTTGACACGTCCACGTTGAAATTCAGCAAACCAGCGATAAATTGTGGTTTTGTATGGGGCTTCATCACCAAATGCAGAAATCATCCGGTCAACATACTGTTTTTGTGTTAAACCACTTCGAAAGTCATAATAAATCATCGCTCTAGAATTTTCTCGAGTCAATTACATTTTCTCAACGACTAAACAAGTTTGACAAGACCTTATGACAAGACCGAGAATCTTTTTTTAAATAAATAAACAGTATTCGATTTTTAAAACCAAGGAGTTTTAAATTAAAAAGATTTTAATATGACAGGAACAGTGGAAATATTCCATTTCCGATACTTTTAGTGCAGCCTATGTAAAAGGCAAATCTTTTGAGGTTTTGCTTTTTGCTGGTTATGTTGATATTATCCTACTACTATTGTAAATGTGAAAGTTTGTGAGGATGTATGGATGGATATTTATTACTCTTTCACGAAAAAACTACTGAACCGATTTCGGTGAAATTCGGTATGGTACTTATTTAAATTCAACATATTACATATATAACGGAATAACATATAGGCTACTTTTTAACCCGAAAAAGAAGTGTTACCGTGTGATTATTATGGGAAAATGTACTGTATTTTCGCGGGCGGAGATGCGAGGAATAGCTAGTATTACCTATGTAGTATATAAAACAAGCATTAAACATAATATTAGTAACGAGTAATCAACAAACAGCCTCGCATGTAATATCTATCACATGACACATCCCACCTCTGATGAACTTCTTCTCCTCGTGCGAGAAGGGAGGCAGCTTGGAGTCGTTGTACCCGCGGCGGCGGCTGTACTCCAGCATCACGCGCTCGATGCTGTCTGGCCAGCTGCCCTGCTCGAAGAACATCGGGTGAAGGTAGCGGCCCATCTGCAGGAAGGTTAAAATATTAAAACATATTAGTATAACAATTTAATGGCCGAATACTGAAACGCTAATCAAAATTAAGAGCCCTGCTATTCCCAGGCTGTCTCTGTCTCCGCTAGCCGAAGTGACAAGGACGGCATGTGACTTGAGTGTCACTTAATTTAACTATCGTTTCAGTATTCGGCCGATAATCAGTTAATCCCATTAGTAATATAATTTGACTAGCTGGTACCTGCAGGTTCGTATACATGGAATTATTAACGGAAACGGAACCCAATTTTTTGATATCGGATAAATAAGTATAAGATAAATGTAGCCTAAGTTACGGTCGGTCCGGTCAAAATCAGTCCAGCCGTTTCAGAGATTAGCCGGATCAAACAACAGATAGGCAGACAGACAGACAAACAAAAATTAAAAATATATTTTTTTGGTCTAGGTACCGCATATATACTGTATTATTATATTATGTATTTACTGCAAAGCTGTCAATTTTAAATTACAAACAGACACTTCAATTTTATTTATTTGTATAGAAAAATTAATAATTTTTAGCGTTCAGGTGAAAAACACAGATTTATAACCAATAGATGTTGATCGCATGTGTGTTAGTTAGTTAACCTGTGTGTTAAACCAGAGCCTAAACTACTACCACACCAAATTACATCAAAATGCGTTCAGTAGTTATTACGTGAGAGTCACAAGCATCCACACATACACACGTCCATACATCCATACTAACAAACTGTCGCGTTTATAATATTAGTAAGAAAACATAATATACATAGTATTTATAGTCTTCGGCCGCAAAAGTGTTAAATTACGTTACAGTATAAGATTATTTGGCTTGTTCCGTTTTCACTGCTTAACTTCCTGACAAGTTGTGAAAATGGATTACAATTCGGATTTTTTTCCACTTTAACAACTATTTTCTACTGAGGTTTTTTTTTACACTTTGAAATAATTTCTGTAGAAAACTACGACGTCTCGGTTTTTACATATCCTTCTAACGCTTCAGTGGTTATAATAATAATACAGCAACAATTGTTATATTCTCCTTTATTGGTACATGTGAGAGAGATGCTTAACACAGATACGTCTACACTATATATAGCCTTTTGGCTAACTGCAGTAAACCAACTAGATAGGCTGAGCTTGTGACATCTGTCAATATGACATTGACAGTACTACTTTATAATACTGTTATAATAAGCAACAATTCCTAACTTTTGTTACTACATAATATCGAAACTATTGGCCTCTTCAACCATGCTACCATATTATGATGTAAAGTTGTTCTTTTTTGTATGGGAGTGGCGTTGTCACATAGTGTGCTACTGAGAAAGTTGAGTAATCCAGGTATCAGAGGTCCTAAATCGGAATGGATAGAGTCATATTTGTCTGATAGACCCCCGGTTTCTGAAAGGCTAATCTACGCCAAAATTAACTAATGAACGGTCAAATCTCTTGTCAGGTGTAAATTGAGTTGCAAAGAGCTTGATCAGTCGTTTGATTTGATCAACGTGTTAGTTAACAAAGCTAATGTCAAACTCACGGATAAGATAAATGAGGTTGGATTGGCAATGTGCGCGGGGCAGACGTGCCACAGGTATGATTGGACAATCATTCTTCAACCGAACCACGCGTTCATACTTTTTAGTCGCTTGTTGATTGCCTCGCAGTACGGAGCAGCGCTAAAATCCTTTGAAATTCCCTGTTGTGCGATTGTTACGTGCAAATTAAAGAGTCAGACATCAAATATGAATCAAGGAGGAATTTTTTTTCATCGGTAAGCATAAACACCTTAGTTTTTTAGTATTTTTCCCAAAATACTAGTTCGAATTATGAAATTTTAAGTAGAAACGACAATTAAGCGAATAATCACAGAAAATATACATTGCTGGTGAAGTACACAAATATTTCGCGATAAGACACATCTGACGCGCAATGGGTTGCGAAGCAAGCCAAATTACCGCGCCATTCGGCTCGTTCGCGTCACGTGCGCTTTGGTCGCCTGGATAGTGCAGTCAGTGATCGTTGATGATTTATCGACAAATTATTTTTCTTCAGAATGAGTTACTACTGTTCTCGGTAGTAAAATTTTGCTAGTTATTTTTTTGCTACATAATATTGTTGTTGACGAATGTAGTATTTGATGTTGAAGCGAAGAAGATAATGTATTGGTTTATTACTTGTTGGTATTGCATAATAATATGTACGCTTGAGTATCTGAAAATATAAATTATGAATATTTCGTCTACAATAAAAAAAATAATAAAAAGACTACGACTATGCAAATGGCAGTGCAAAACTGCCATCGACTTCTTTTTTTGCTTTGATTTTCTAATTATTTTTGATTACAAATAAAGTTAATACATGTTGATATTTTTTTTCATTATCTATCCCAATACCAATTAAATTCGCCTTTGAAACGATGTTTTAGTTAGTATAAAATTACAAGTGCTCCCGTTATTAAAATTTTTCATTCAATTACCAATACCTACAGGACGGTTTACGATTTACGATGAGCCCTCGGCAAAAATAGAGGGGATGCACACGGATAAGATAAATGAGGTTGGATTGGCAATGTGCGCGGGGCAGACGCGCCACAAGTATGATTAAACAATCATACTTCAACCGAACCACGCGTTCATACTTTTTAGTCGCTTGTTGATTGCCTCGCAGTACGGAGCAGCGCTAAAATCCTTTGAAAATGCCGTGTTGTGCGATTGTTATGTGCAAATTAAAGAGTCAGACATCAAATATGAAACAAGGAGGAATTTCTTTTCATCGGTAAGCATAAAAACCTTAGTTTTAGTATTTTTCCCACAAAACTAGTTCGAATTATGAAATTCTAAGTAGAAACGACAGTTAAGCCAAGAATCACAGAAAATATACATTGCTGGTGAAGTACTCAAATATTTCGCGGGAAGACACATCTGACGCGCAATGGGTTGCGAAGCGAGCCAAATTACCGCGCCTTTCGACTCGTTCGCGTCACGTCCGCTTCGGTAGCCTGGATAGTGCAGTCAGTGATCGATGATTTATCGACAAATTATTTTTCTTCAGAATGAGTTACTACTGTTCTCTGTAGTAAAATTTTGCTAGTCTTTTTTTTTGCTACATAATATTTATTATCGACCATCGACTTTTTTTTTTGCTTTGATTTTCTAATTATTTTTGTTTACAAATAAAGGTAATACATGTTGATATTTTTTTAAATTTTCTATCCCAATACCAATTAAATTCGCCTTTGACACAATGTTTTAGTTAGTATAAAAGTACTAGTGCTCCCGTTATTAAAATTTTTCATTCAATTACCAATAGCTACAGGACGGTTTACGATTTACGATGAGCCCTCGGCAAAAATAGTGGGGATGCACATATTGTACACGCGCAACCATACTTGCCCCGCTACTCCCCCCGCCGCATTCAAAAGTTAGGGCTCTTAAATCGTGAATCTAACTGAAACTAAGATGAATTCAAGATTCAAGTTTGACCAATTTCATTATCGAAAACTCCTATCGACCATAGCAAGCCCTAGCGTGCGTGTGAATTTTGAGCATGTGGTTGTGTCGTAACGTTACAGACTCAACGTAGTGTGAGTACCAAATCGCAGCTCTCTGTTCTAGGTGTGATTTGTTAATTAGTGTGCGTAATTCGTGTATGTATTATTATTTCTTATGTAGTGGAGTTCATTGGTGGGAGACAGGCGGCGACGCTTGTTTTCAAGTAAAAGTTTCACGGTTGCCACGGTTTCACAAGGTCTTGTCAAACTTGTTTAGTCGTTGAGAAAATGGAATTGACTCGAGAAAATTCTAGAGCGATGATTTATTATGACTTTCGAAGTGGTTTAACACAAAAACAGTGTGTTGACCGGATGATTTCTGCATTTGGTGATGAAGCCCCATCCAAAACCACAATTTATCGCTGGTTTGCTGAATTTCAACGTGGACGTGTCAAGCTCAGTGATGATCCCCGGATCTGATTGAGGAAGATCGACATGTGACATACCGCGAAATTCAGGCAACTTTAGACATTGGTATGAGTCAAATACAAATAATCTTGCATGAACAAGGTGTAAAAAAGTTGTTTTCCCGATGGATACCGCATTTGCTCTGTGAAAAGCAAAACGCGGCTCGCGTTACTTGGTGCGTCAGAACTCTCGAAAGATTCCACGCAGGATCCTCAAATGCTGTATACAACATCGTATCAGGTGACGAATCCTGGATATACGCGTACGAACCCGAAACAAAAAACCAGTCACGAGTTTGGGTGTTCGAAAATCAGTTAAAGCCAACTAAAAATTGTTCGTTCACGGAGTGTTGCAAAAAAAATGGTGGCCACGTTTGTCTACAAAACCGGCCATGTTGCGACTATTCCTCTTGAGGGACAAAGAACGGTTAATGCAGAATGGTATGCTAACATTTGTTTGCCACAGCTCACAGGTCGATTCTGAACTCCGTAAAGAGAACTGCAACCGCCGCATCATCCTCCATCACGACAATGCGAGTTCTCACACCGCGCACAGAACAAAAGAGTTTTTAGAGCAAGAAATCATAGAATTATTAGACCATCCGCCGTACAGCCCCGACCTAAGCCCTAATGATTTCTATACTTTCCCTAAAATAAAGAATAAATTGCGTGGTCAGAGATTTTAATCACCTGAAGAAGCTACAAAACGGCCATTTTGGAGACCCCAACTTCCGAATGGAATGGTTGCTTCAATGATTGGTTCCATCATATGGAAAAATGTGTCAAATTTCGCGGAGAATACTTCGAAAAGCAATAAATACATTTTTAAATAGTAATGTTGTGTCACTTCCTTGATTCCCGAAATTTTCAGTGCCGCCCTCGTATTTAAGGCGTAAATGTGTCATGTCAAGATGATGAATGATAAGTAAATTTTGAACTAATTACACCCGGTTTCCGAAAGGCTAATCAAATAGTTGATGAACTAACACGTTGTTGAGTTAACAGGCTTGTTAAGTTAACAGGCTTTCCAGAAACCGAAAACAGCGCTTGACATGTTGTTTGACCATTCGTTTGACATTAGTTTTGTTAACTAACACGTTGATCAAATCAAGTGACTGATCAATCTTTTTGCAATTCAATTTACACTTGACAAGAGATTTGACCGCTGATTAGTTGATTTTGGCGTTGATTATCATTTCAGAAACCGGGGGTCAGAAACGTAAATTGATTTAACCTGCCTGTTAACTCAACAACGTGTTAGTTCATCAACTATTTGATTAGCCTTTCAGAAACCGGGTGTTAGAGCAGTACACAGAAATTAGGCACATCATTAATAAGATTTTTACGTTAAAAGATTTCCCTGACAGTAATAATCATGAATGTACACTTTTTGCTGATGACATAACCATCGTTATTAATAATTGTAATAATATTCACATTGAAATGAATAAAAAAAAATGTAATACGAAATTTTTAAGTTTATACATCGATGAGAACTTGAATTGAAAGGCTCATACGGAATTTGTTTGTGGCAAAATAAATACATTTGCATTTGTTCTCGGTAGACTCGGACAAGTAGCAACTCTACCAACGGTTCTGGCAGCCTATCATTGCTATGTTGCATCAGTTCTGAGGTATGGTTTATTGATATGGAGCAATTCTACAGATATAGATAGAGTTTTTCTAACTAAGTGACTTCATACACCAGTTATAGAACATAAGTTTAATTGGGTGAACTAGTGAATCCTCGCAATAAGTAAAGTTATTTGAACTCTCCAAAGTAGTCGACAGAACGATTGAATTATTATAAACTAAACAATGTGGCAAGAAAATTAAAAAATATTTAAAAAGTTAAAAAAGTTTTCTAATAAAAAGGAACAAAGGAAAAGTATTGTGAAAAGTGACGGTGATTGAAAATAAATTCAAGATATTGTAACTCACAAACTCAATAAGGAAGAGCAACTTCAGTACCAAAATTTCATCACAAACATCCCATGTGGCCTGACTTCCTAAAAAAAAGGCGGTTATACGTTCGGCGGTATGTATTTTTTTTGTATGTTCAACGATAACTCCGCCGTCTGTTGACTAATTTCAAAATTCTTGTTTTGATGTAAAGAGTATACTTACTTCGAAATTGGTCCCGTTTTCATAAACAATGTGAGACCTGATGACGGGATCCATGAGGAATCGCGAGAACTTTTCAAAATGTACATGGACATATTTAGTGATTTCAAGTTTTTCTGAAGTAACTTAAGCATATGCTACTAAAATGTAAGATTTTGCACCAAGGTATACCCTGAATCCAAAAGTACTGAACAGAACTTCTGACTCCTTATAGATACATGTTTGGGGATTTCGGCGTTGCTAAAGAACTGCAAGCATAAGCCACTATGTGAATTAAAGTAATTATCATCATCACCACCGTCATCACACCATAAATCTTGACATAATGATTATAGTAGGTACCTTCTCATAATATTTTACACCGATACGGATATCTTTGAAAATTACTTTGCCGTTTATGGACCTATATTAAAAATTCTTTTTTGGTGTATTTATGTATAAATCGAAGTTGGTATCGTTGTCACCAAAGTGGTAACCTGATGATGGCATCCATGAGGAACTGAGGGAACTCCTCGAAATTTATATGGACACATACATATTATAGTGATTTTAACTTTTTCGGAATTAATCCAACCATATGCTACCAGAAAGTAAGATTCTGCACCAAGGTATACCCTGGATCCAAAAGAACTTAACAGAACTCCTCAGTCGCGTTTGATACGCGTTTGGAAATTTAAGATTCATTTGATATTTAAGATACGCGTTTGGAAATTTCAACATTGGTTAAAGAACTGCAAGCATATGCCATTATGTAACTTACAGTCATCATCATCATCATCTTATATATAATACCTAATGGAAGCTTGGCGCGTATTCAATTATACATTCGATCGTTTATATTAAGCGTTCTTAAAATGTATTAAAAATTTAGCGCTTAAATTAATAAAATCAAGAGCAAATAATACTTTCCATAATTATAAAATAATATATTTTATCAAGCCTGGAGCTACTACATGAGAACTATTGAATACAATGGCACAATTTAAACTTACAGAAGAGGACAGAATTATACTATCAGTAGGAGAACACGGCAGAAGCCCTACGGAAGTCATGATAGAGCTACGTGCCGTCTTAAGAGGTCTTGGTTTTCCTTCATTTGTTCTTAGTATATAAAGTTAAATAACATGTTGCAAATCCCACAAATTTTGAAAATTCTTAATTTTTTTGATATTTTTAAGAAACTGTACGTCGATAATTAGATTTACAATTATTTTATTAAATTTTGTTGTCAGTGTCATCGATAATTAGATTATAACGGAACATATATTATGTATAAATAAAAAACTAACACAACTGTAAACATTTACGATTGGAGGAATTTTTCTTTATATTAAAATGCACTAAGGAGTTGGTAAACTACGGGACTCATTGACTACTATACCAGCTCGGCCTCTTAAAGGGACTATTCCGTATTATTTTCCGGCTATTAATAATAAAAATAATTAGTTTTTTCATATCTAATAATATGATAACTAACACATTAATAAGTTCAAATGAAAACAATTTACCTTGCGAACTAACTAATCGCAATAAGTTACATAAAACAGATTTGTACATTAAACTATTACATCAGAATATATCAGGGCTACTCTTAAAACAAGACTGACGTAATAGTTTCGGAACTATCCGCCGAATTTGATGTCCTTTGTTTCACAGAGACGTTTTCGAATTCAAATAGCTTAAAAAATATATAATTAACAGGTTATCGAGTGGTTTCTAGCTACTGCAGAAGTAGGTAATAAGAAGAACAGAGGAGTATGCATTATTATAAAAAATGGTTTGCTTCTTATGGACCTACCATATATATGAATTAATTACGCAGCTGACAATGTTTTTGAATGTTGTGGAATAGAAATTCCAATCTGCAACTCAATAGTAATCTGTCTAGACTTTACAGGGTACCTACCTAGCTCTGACGTTAATACTTTTTTACAGAAATTGGACGTAATGTTATTTACTCCACTAAAAATACTAAAAATTAAATATCCTATCTGGTGATCTTATCATAAACACATTAAAAAATTGTAGTGCAACAAATAACTTAATAACTCTTATCCAAAATTATAATCTTACTTTTCACACAACGGAACCTACTGTAACGACTTGTCTTGTGTTGTTGTTGTTTTACATGACACACAGATTTTTCTACTTGAATTGACTAGAAAACTTACAGACTTTATTGTAAATATGTTGAAAGCAATTAACTCATTTATATTTTATTCCTTAAAAAACCACCATAACTAATTGCTAGTCTAATTGTTGCTACAATATTTCGTCAGGCGCTGTATTTTTACTAATACTCGTAATTGATACGATGAAGGTAGTTAAGACTTGCGAACTTCATACTGGTAGACTGCACGGGGCCTACATGTTTTCCACCAGCTGATTAATTACACAGCTGATCTAGTCGTGAAGAGACCCAATTTTAAGAATTACGTTAAATTCTAATTCAATTTAAAAAATAATTTATATTTGAATACCTAATATTACCTAAGCATTTAAAGTGTATTTTATCCCCGATTGGGTGAGTTTTGCATATCTTTTTAATATCTTTGTTAGACTTTAAAATGCCTAGTCATTGTTTATCAAATTGTATTTAAATCATGTTATCTATTATTTCTAATGCATGTATGTAGTGTACACGTAAAACTGATTGTTGGTTTTCTTGATTTTATAGTAATTACACTGATTTGATAACCTATATTTCAAATTATCTTTTTAATCTTGTAACGGTCAAAAATTATAGCGTTGACCGATTTCATATTTCCCTCAATTGCCTATTATTATTTATAATGTATATAGAATATAAATATAGTAATTGGATTATTCCGTTGCGTATGAAAGATATTTCTTTTATACTATTTAAACTTACTTAAAAATACTATTATTATATTTGAACCGACAATGTTAAATCTACCTATTAATTTGATCTTTCACGCTCAACTGTAACGATTTAATCGTTTCTTCTCCGTTTTTTTAAATTGTTTCACTGCTTATGCTGTATGACTGCCTCATCACTGATAGCTAGTTTTGCATTAATCGCGCTTTTCTTCCTCGCTACTTACCATCAATTCGCAACCGTGATGTCGTAGTCAAACTGGGAAATTGGACACATTCCAAAATCTCTGGTTGCTGATTCTAGGGTTCTCCGCTACGGTAGATAAAATATCGGCGTTAACTACAACAGGATTGTAAATCCCTGATCTGCCTATGACCCGTCCGACTACCTGGACCATATCGGACCTACCTACCTGCCTGGCTACACATAGGACATAGGAAACCTGCCTCTGCTTACATCAGTTTACAGGATAGTAAAGCCGATTTTTAAAAGGTACAGGCTATTTTGTGAACGAGACCTCACGACTCTAACCTATTTGCATATTATATATATTAACTTGGAAGACTGGTCTTTAATTTGAACGCTCCCTACCAACGGTGTTACACTACCATTGAATGAATGGTATTAAATATTTAATATTATTCCTTTACCATTTTATGCTATTTATTTATCTTATTTTATTCTTCTTTTGTTGTGTTTTTATTGTAATGTATATAATAACTTATAGTGTATGTCCTAATTAGTCAAATAAACGTTTATTATTATTTATTTATTTTACCAGACAGCAATCATGCATAGACCACATCATTAGCAATATAAAAAGTGCTTCGGGCTGACTGATTGAACTTCAACTCTCTGACCATAACATGACTCAAATATTAGACATACCGATTACAAATAAAAATGCTCTACCAACGACGTATTTCATTTTTATAAAGGATTACTCTAAAGAAAATTTAGAGAAATTTCGTTACTACTTTAGCTGTCTTTCATTCAGTAGTGTACTTAAGACAAAGGATATAAATGTAGCGTTAAATTCCTTTTACGACGAATTTACACTATTTTATAAGTTGTGCTTTCCTCTGATATCTGTAATATTGACCTTATAAATAATTATTATTTATAGGATTAGTCCTACAGAAACAGCGAACAAATGTGATGATTACTTAATTAATAAATAAGAAAAAGCTATTCTATCTAATACAAACAATACCTTTATTAATTACAAAGTTTTCTCGACTCCTTGTAGTAATTCAGAAATTTATGACGCCATCAACACAATCAAAAATACAAAATCTGAGGGCTATGATGGAGTAGCTACCAAGGTGATTAAATACTGCAAACGTGACATTACACCCGTGAATACCTACTTGGTTAATCTCTTTATCTTCCAGGCAACCTCGGGTAGAGGAAATAATATAAAAGGATTTGGCGTGCATGAGCAGATAAAAAGAACACAATAAGATACAATAAAAAATAATACATACGTTTAACCAATATATAATATACTATTATTAAATAAGTACATACATAAATAAATACATAATATATATTTACATACCATCGTACTTTGCAATTATGTCCATAAAATTAGAAAGTATAAACCATCTACGTTCTGGGTATATAAAGTTCTGTGTTAATATCTATAATGTCATATTAAGTGCATAATATTAGGCATGTTGCCTAGTGTCGTTCATATCACATTTATACAAATTAAATTTAAAAATTGTTGAAATGATATACATTAATCTAATAGAAATAGTTATTGAGGTTGACACAATTAATAATTAAAAAATATTGCCCTCTCTCCTGGCAAAACGATTTGTTAACGCCACATTGTTTATGACTAAATATGGCGTTAGCAGTTGCGTATGGCGTTAGCGTATGGCGTCACATGCCGATATTATATCGCTCTGTTTCTTATTGCAAATTTTAATTGTTTGTACCTTTGTTATTTTTATAGATTTACAAAAATGAGTTTTAGATTGTTTATTATTGGGTAATAATGAATAGACGAAAAATAATTGTTAAGGTAACATATGCCTATTGTAATCATACCTTTCTCCTTTACAGAAATCGTCTCGACTTGCAGCTCAATACACTCTTCGTTGAAGGACTCTTTGCAGATCAGCAGTTCCTCGTTCAGCCCGTCTAAATTAGTTTTGACTAAACTTCTTAGTTTTTCAGCTATTTTATCAATTTCGGATCCTTTCTGCGTCACTTTCAGTGAATCCCTCTTCTTAATTTCATTATCATCTTGACATGACACATTTACGCCTTAAATAGCTTTCTAGAAACCGAAAACAGCATTTGACATGTAGTTTTGTTAACTAACACGTTGATCAAATCAAACGACTGATCAAGCTCTTTGCAACTCAATTTATACCTGACAAGAGATTTGACCGTTCATTAGTTAATTTTGGCGTTGATTAACCTTTCAGAAACCATCAGACAAATATGACTCTAGCCATTCCAATTCAGGACCTCTGATACCTGGATTACTCAACTTTCTCAGTAGCACACTATGTGACACAAAGACGAAAGCCCTGGACATATCAAGAATATACAGATAATTAATTTCATATCCATCAAATTATTAAGTATATTACGTACCAATGTAGATGCTGCTGAGACAGTGATGTTGTCTTTTTGAATGAATGATGTAAGCCGCTTGTACAATAATTTAAAAAAAAATTCGGCAATACGGGTATTAGTGTAATGGGACGTTAATTTTCTAATTGTCACCTTTTTTAAACAAAGGTTTTACTATCGAAGTCTTATATCTAAGTATATATATATATTATTTATCTTAGTCTTATCGTTCTGTGAATCTGCCCGCTTCAAAAGAGAGATTTTAATCACCTTGGTAGCTACTCCATCATAGCCCTCAGATTTTGTATTTTTGATGGTGTTGATGGCGTGGAGAAAACTTTGTAATTAATAAAGGTATTGTTTGTATTATATATATAGGATAAAGCTTCCAAAATAGGATTCAATTCTTCATTATCAACTATATATTTATATTATATATTATAACTTCGTTCCATCCAGCTGTCCCTTGACACCTCTCAAGTTTTATTTTTTATCTCTTTTCTTTTATATTTTTTTTATGTTGTGTGCACAATAAAGAATATACGACTTTTTCGTAGCAAGTGTGTGCTTATTCTACATAGCTCGTAGCACAACTTGTAGACCCCTACGCAGAGCTTTGCGAGCTCGTAGCAGATTATATTTTGTTGGTTTGTGTTTATATGTTTATACCTTAAAGTTTACAGTACCTAATAAGCCTTTATTTGTTTAAAAATGATATAAAATTTCAGATTTTATACCTAGATATTATAATGTTCCCTAGAGATGGTAATCAAATTTTATCTGTATTTTTCGGTTATTTCGCTTCGCTTTCGGTTAGTCTGCTACTTCTGCTGCCTGTCACATGAAAAACATCGAAATTATTACAAACCATCGGTCTTCTAACATATACTACTCGTAACATGTCCAGCGTCAGAGTTCGAGCGACGGTCACGCGCGACGCACGTGTGCTCGTACTGTGGCAAGCGGTTCGACCGGCCGTGGGTGCTGAAGGGGCACCTGCGCCTGCACACCGGTGAGCGCCCCTTCCCCTGCCCGCACCCCCTCTGCGGCTGCTGCTTCGCCGACAGGTGAGGGGCTATCACCACGTCCACTTTCCAGCGTCTGACCACGAACGGCGTGGGCTTGCGAAACACGTGTGCGCACTCTGTAGCCGTGGATGCTGACGAAGCACCGGCCTTCTGGAATGGTTTAACGTTGTGAGGCCCACATCTCCTCTACGGGAAGCTTTGTGCAGAATTTCGTACATTGCCTCATCGCTAGTTGTCTCTTTCACCCGCGCACGAATATATCGATGTCGCGGTTACACAGGTACGCGATAGGAGCGCGATAGCAAAACGTACGAAATTCTACGTGCTCCGCGACCGCACTTCAGTTTGTCATTATTTGTTACATAATATTAGATATGTTCGCTGACACCTAGCATATTGTAAGAAGCCACCTGAAGGGAAATCAGTTTGAGCTTTTATTTGTCGCGTGAATAAACGTCAGTGCAAATTGCGCGGATTTGAAATGAATTCAATTTTGAATTTGATTTAATTTAAAATGATTTAAAACTCATTCACATACTACTAAACGCTTAAGAAAGTTTAAAGCTTTAGTTTGGGGTAAAGGCCCGGGCCTAGATGAGTGAAGCTGACCTTAAAATAGGACACTGAACTCGAATCCCGATAAGGTCAAAGGTCGCATTTAGATATTCTTTCGAAGCTTTATTAAAACCGCCCGTGAAATTGCACTCAGGAGAACGATGTTAAAGTTATATGAAATTAAATCATGTTAAATCTATTGAAATTGCCGAAGCTGAAAAATTTTATTGGTGCGACTGGCCCGCTTCGTTTCATGTATAGTTTTTTTTTGCGGAAGGACAAAGATTGTTGTCGTTGTTGTTGATTGTTACAACAATAATATTACGTTGGCCTTGATCCTGCAGTGTAGCACAGGAATGTGTATTCGGTACACAGGTGAGTGTTATTTTTTAGTTTTCAGTTTTTAAACTATACTTTTAGTATGCGACACAAATTCCCATAGATTTTTGTACCTACAACCATTTGCGACTTGAACCACTTTTGCGGATGTCATCGTGGTTTATTAATTATTGTCGTCATTTAAGTTTTCCCGAGGTTGTCGACTTTTTACAGCAACCTCAGTCAGAAGATATATCCGCTTATATATATCTACGTTACTAACAATATTACTACGCGACATACTTCCACTTAGGGGAAAATATGTAAATTAAAAATAACTTAAAAAAGTAAAGGAGTTAGTTCAATAATTCTCTACTGATCAACAGGTCTGAAATGGCCTCACTAAGTGTGTGTGTCTGTGCTATGAAACGTTTACTTTTGAAGAAGTTGCTGTAACAGTAATTGCAACAACTTCCAACAATTACATTTTTTACAGTTTTCAATAGAAATGCGTAAAATGATACACACAATAAGAATTGATTAATTATTGTTAATTGTGAAAATTATTAGAAGTTAAGTTACTGATTACAGTAACATAATATATGAGTTGAAAAAAATATATGAAACATAATATGAAACACTATATAAGGTATTAATTCATTAATTAAAGAAGCTATTAATTCATTAAATCTGATTGGAGGATATTTTAAGTTTTATCAATTTCTATTAGCACTTAGATACGTTTCCTTCTGTACAATCAAGAAACAAATGTTAATGCTTGCAAAATTCTTAAGAGCAACTTCTTCAAAAGATGATGTTTCATAGGACGATTACCTTGACGTGGCTGTTTTAGACCTGCTGGTGTAATCGGGAAAAACCACGTAATGTTTTCTGGGGGTCTAAAAAGGCTAAGTTAGGTGTTTTATAATCATGTTTCATATATTTTTTTCAACTCATATATGTTTTACGCCATTTTAAGCATTTTTATTGAAAATTCTCAAAATTGCTGTTTTCTACTATGATGAAATCAGATGAATCATGTCACCATTTAGCATTTCACAATTTTTGTATGGAAATAATATATGAAACACCTAAAGTGGCCTTTTTAGACCCCCAGTTCCATTTGCAGTGTGCCACTAGATTCAGCGGAAATTGCCGCGCTCGCATACCAGTTTGTTTGGATTGTGTTTCAGTGGCTCAAAACTTCCTTAGCACGAACATGCATAGATTTTTTATTGGCTTTTCGAAAAGTAGGACATAATAAGCCAGGAAATATTGCCTTTGCAATGGCATATCTATAATCAACCGTTGACGAAAAACAGTGGTCACAAAGGTGAGACTTTGTTTTCTTCGTTGGTGAGCATTAAAAATAGCTCTATACAAAAAAGATGCACGAGTGACGTCACAGCAGTTGAAAATGTACGAAGATACAAAATTGATTTTATTAACCTAAATACTGCGTTTATGTTTATCATTGTTTCGACAAAAAAAAAAGCCGTGTGGTGTCGGACGTGGGGTGGGACACCGGATAGGAACGAAGTTCCTTATTATAAAAATATTAATTTTAAGTTATATTCGAGGTATAAAGAAAATAATAAAGAGTATACATAAAAATCTTACGTTACGGACGTTTTTTCCCGGCTAAGTAAGGTACCCCTCCGCATCGCCCCATAAGGAAAATCGATCCAAAATTACAAATAACATAAGGATCTACACTATCGTTTTCAATCATATAAAAAAAAATTTCGTCGTTTTTTAGTCCCTTTTAGTCCTGTAACTTTTTAATTGCGCCACTGTACCTACTTTTTGCATTTTTTCGGTCCATGTTTAGAAAATATGAGAATTTTGCTAATTAAAAACAAATGCATGTTCCCTATTGACAATTACGTATTCGTAGCGTTATGGAATGAGAATTGTATGCAAATCATGACTGTGCCCATACAAATTTACTACATAACCAAAAGCCTAGGCGGTCTTCACTCGCGTATGGTTAAAATGGTTTTATTAATATTGACTTTATTGAACATTATCATTTGTTTATTTTCCATCGTAAGATGAAATTTTTATTTTATTATAATCAATTACTTAATTTTAAGCTATTGCATAGCTTCTATCGCGGGCCTTGAGCGCGGGGACCGAATCCAGAAATTCCGTAACGAAAAACCCTCACGCTCCGTGCATCGTCTAACGTCGTTTCAGTTCGGCAATCTTCGACACGGCGTTGTGTGCGTGCGATTAGACGTATTTTACGACTCTACGAAACTCGCACGAATCGAGACGAGCTGCTCCGAAATCGGACGAATACATAAGCAGCTGTTTAAATAATGTGAATGTTTGTTTGCTGAGAAAGTATATAGGAGTATAGGTATTTTTGTACAACAGTGAATAGCTGTACTTGTAAAATTTGTGTATAAAGTGTTTTGAATATGAATGAACAAAGTGCATTTATTATTAATGAAGAAAGTCACGAAAAAATAGTGAAAGAAAATGAGTGAGTACTCTGTATACATACATTTTATTATTATCCCAAATGCAGTATTAATTTTGAATTGCAATAGCTTTACCGCGGCAGTCCCCGAGTGCCACACGTCTTTTTTATGATATGATGTAAGTTGTGTAAGTTGTGTTAACTGTTGACATTATTATTCAATGAAATTGAAATAAGAAATCATGTTAAATAATAATAAGTACAATAATGATAAAGTTTACAGAACCATACGATATACTTTTCTTAGGTACTGTCACAGAATACATAATAGTCCAAGTACAGAAGACTCACTCCGAAGAGTCATTTAAAGAAATAGGGACTCTTGCTACGATACTATTAAGTTCAATTAAGATCGCGCAGAGCTTTTTTTTTCGAAAGGCTCTACGCTAAGGGTCGGGTTAAGACCGCTGTAGCTACGTCGTGGTCGTCGTCGTACATACGGTGGCTAGTTGATTAGGTAAGAGACGATGAGAGGGTTTGACCCTCCCTAACATCACCCGGGTGATGTTCAGACCGGATATTGGGGACAGCTACGGGTTGTAAGCTATTTTTATTACGGGAGAGACGCGGATCTCTCCTGCTAAGGGGGCCGACCCCTTCCTCACTCTCTGAGGAGTGAGGTTGCTCTTGTGCGGTAGCAAAAACTAACGGCGTGCGAGTTATCGCGATAGAGGAGCTCAAGTTATTGTCGGTTTCGGTACTGAGAGGGCCGTCCCTCTCCCCTTCCGCGTACGGTCGGGATGACTCGCGCGCGTAAGTTCTAATGTCGATGAGGTTCGCGGTATTGGTAGAGCTCTCTATATCAATATTGCGGTCGCGGTCACTATTTTGTAGTGTACCTAGGCTCGCGTGTTGTCGCGTCGGATGTGGGGCCTCGGGGTAGTCGCCGGCGTCGACCCCGGTGCGATACTAACTTCGCGGGTGCGTGTGATTTGTGTTTACGTAACTGTACCCAGTACGTTACGTATTTTGTGATCGGGTCGATGAGATCGGCTAAGATATGTTTAGGCCGCTTGTACAGGTGTCGGAAAGTCTGTGCGTCATGGTTGTAGTCCAGGGCCTTTTGGATAACGGGGTTTGATGTTTTTTGCCTCTATCAAAGAATCTCTCTACGAGTTCTTTGATATAGGCTTTTATAGTGGCGAGTTCGCAGTCTCTATGCGAGTCGATGTTACGCATGTAATAGGGGGCTCCTGTTGCCATGCGTAGAAACCGGGTTTGGACTCTTTGCAATCGGTCCAATTGAGACTCGCTTATTTGTGCGAAAGAGATGCACGCATAAGTGAGTATCGTTCTTATGCATACTTAATATAATGTATGCTTATGCTTAATATAATGTATCTTAGGGATATTTGGCTTCACGAATCAAGTAGCGGATATAATTTGAAAAGTACAAATTTCGTTTTACGTAACGTATTAGTCCTGTGACTCGAAAACGTCATCGACTTGTTTAGTACTACGCCTAAATATTAATAATTTTTTATCGAATTGGATGGCGTGACTTTTGTCGGGATTAACTTCGATTCTCCATTTGGAGAACCATCTACCGAGAGCGGTAACTGACCCCATGGAGTGCTTTAGACGCGGTACAGGGACGGATGTGGGAATAGTAAAGGGCTGTGTCATCCGCGAACATAGCGTGTTTGGGGATGTCGCTAGTGTACAGGTTATATAGGGAAGGCGAGAGGACCGAGCCCTGCGGTACTCCCGCCTCCATATATCTTGGCAACGACAGTGCACCTTCTACGCGGAAATGAAACTTGCGATTTTTTAAAAAGGTTACTGATTAATAAAACAAGATTATCGGGTATGCCCATTTGATAAAGTTTGTATAACAATCCGTCATGCCAAATTTTATCAAAAGCTTTTGCAAAAGCTTTTGATAAAATTTGAATACGGTTTTGGTCTTGGTCAAAGAATACGGCGCATGTCGTCTTCCTGTCGTTTCGCTAGAAATTATGTACTCCGTTAAGCGGTGTACTTGATAAGGAACAACCGTCTTCCTCTTAGTCGGAAATATCGTGGGGATTTTTGCAGACCGTGGCCTCGCCGCGCCTGACCTGACTTGACAAGAGCCTTGCTCTTCGCTCGCTTCTATTGATAACCTACTACCAAATGTTCCGAATTCCGATTGCCGATTAATTATTTAATTTTTTTAAGCAAACAAGGATTACGTTCATACGAGTCACGAACTCTCGACGGTGGCAAACAAGTCAACTTAATGAAACTTATGTCCAATATAAGAAATTAAAACCGACTTCCAAAGTAAATGCAATATGAAATAAATGTAATTTCAAAATGCACAAAAAAGTATGAAATAAAACTTGTATTTTCTAAATAATTCCCCTTTTAAATTCGGCAAAGATTTTAAGTATTACTCTACTCAATCTTGCTTACTTTAGACTAAACTAGGCTAGTTAGGTTTGTTATACTTTTATATATATATATATATATATATTAACAATTAATAATTTTAGTACATTATTATTTCCAAAAACATGTTATTAAATGTAGATTTATCTGTACTATTAAATCTTATAAAGAGGAAAGATTTGTATTTTTGTTGTTAATTGTTCCCGAATCCGTTATATATATATATATATATATATATATATATATATATATATATATATATATATATATATATATATATATTTTAAGGTATTGCGTGATTCGGGAACAATTAACAACAAAAATACAAATCTTTCCTCTTTATAATATTTTATAGTACAGATAAATCTACATTTAATAACATGTTTTTGGAAATAATAATGTACTAAAATTATTAATTGTTTTGCATGATTTTTTGTGTGAAACTCGACTGTAACTATAATTATAAAGGTTAAAAGCAAAATAACAATTATTGTTAACAGAAAATCGCTTCTTAAAAATAAATTATAAAAATATTTACCTTATTTAGTTGACTTTTATCCTTATAGACTTAAAATATTGATTGCTTCGTGGATTATACCATGGTTTGTAAAAAAATAAATTATAGCTATAGTTAGGTAATAGGTACCTACCTACCTATATAATATGGACAACCGCTTTTACTTATGCGCATTAAATTCAGGCCTAGCACCGCCTATTCCAAATTTTGTGGTCATGTTTCGTCCCTATTTCAGTATATATCAAGGTACTCTGTGCAGTCTGTGCTGAGCACTAAACAATACTTGCGCAGTAGAAATAACAACTGCGCAGTGAGGGATCGCAGTAGACTTAACTCGCCATCTCACTCGCACCCACCCATATAAATACTGCCTCGCACTCGTTCCTACTTTCTTGGATCGTCCCGTCTCCTGCAGCGTGTCGTAGTGCCGCCTCACTCCACGTTCGTGCCGACTCTCTCATTAGAGCAGTGCCAAGTGATTCCTAATAGCGATCGTCAATTCACACCTTATTCATCAGAATAAGGTGTGGATTTGCGCCTTCCTGGGGAGTTGCCCTGCTCCTGGCCTCCCGTTGAGTTTCGGCTCAACGTTGGGTCACGAAGAGACAGCCCCCCTAAGTGTGTGTACCGTCTTCGTGTGCGTACACTTAGTGTTTTCGTTCGTCCACGTAAGTGTGAATTCCTTTTGTTCTATGATACGTACACCTGTTGCCGTTCAGTGTTGACTGTTTGTGTGACTCGTGTGTTTTTATGTTGTGTTCCATCTGTGTTGAACATGACGGATTATGATCCGTGGCTACCACGCCACGACCACCTGAACTCTCGTGCGGACTCTGAGACTACGTACAGCCCGGCCTCATCGAGGTCCAGCTCACCCTCGATCCCGGACCGCACACACCACCACCCGCTCACCAAGCCTAGCTTGTGCGGACAGGACACCGTCCGCCCCGGGTCGCCTTCGGCATTCTCGCGGGGGTGTACTGGTACCCCCCCGCTGCCTCCCGACGGCGGTCTGCAGCGAGTCTGGGCCCCCGCCTCGCACAGCCGATCAGGGTTCGGCCAAACCTAGGCGCGCATCGCGCCGTACTGCGCATGCGAGCGATCCTCGCCAGCCTGCCGCACACCCTGGACCTGACAGCGTCCTGCTAGCGGTAACCCCCTGCACCACCGCGGGCTCAGCGCACCCCTCGCCGGCTCCCCAGCCGCGACACCACCGCGCCGCGCTGGCTGCTCAGCCGCGCGGCCCACACCAGCCCACCGCGAGCTCTCCACGCTCGCCCGATGCTTCGCCGGCCCCACAGCCCGTGACAACCGCCGAGCCGCACCTACTGCGGCCACAGAAATCCGCTCAAGCCCGCCGCGTGAGTATCGTTACCGCGCGCCCACCTTCCCGCTACCACTCATTAGCATGCATGCACCACGACCGGCCAGGTACGCCGAGGTGAGTGCCACCAGCCATCCACCATCCACCGACCTCCCGCTCCGGCGTCGGTGACGACTAAAATGTCACCACCCCCTACTAAATCTCGCTACCCGCTTCTGGTCGCCGAGAAAATCATTGACTGGGTGCATCACTTTCGTCGTCTTCGTGACATCCTGGGGCATGCACCTTTCGCCAAACAAAACGGTCCTGGTATTCGCTTTATGCCCCGAAGCGAACACGAAAACAGGACCGTCAAGAGTAACCTTACTGAGATCAGTAGATCTAGATAGAGAAGCAGGGACAAGCCTCATGGTTCTCGTTCTCTCTGCCGCAAGATAGGGCAATCGAGGTAGGTATTAGGGGCCTACCTTCTTCTACAGACACCGAGGAAATCAAGGCCGGACTCGCCGAACTGGAATACGTGGCGGAATACGTGTCCGAAGTTCCGGCGAGGTCTGAACCCGGTGGCAGTATCTATTTCGCCCGCATTGTCAGGGCCCCAGAAGTCGTCCCCGGCATATATAAAGTCACCGAACTTTTGTATATGCCGGGAATCTGCATCGAAGCCTGGCAGGACCGCAGCGGCCCGGCCCAATGCCACTGATGCTTTCGTTTCCGGCACCCGAGCCACAACTGCCACCGTAAGGTAGCCTGTATCCGGTGTGCCGAAGAACACTCCATGCGGGAGTGCCCCCGCCCCCCCACCGAGACGCCTACCTGCGTTAACTGTAGGGGGGCCCACCTTACAAACAGCAGGAAATGCCCAGCTTTCATGAAGGCAGCTCGGAAAGTGCGACCAGACCCGCTCTTCCCCCCCTGCGCAAACTCTGCCCGGCCTCCCCTAGAGCAGGAGGCCCCACCTCCTCCGCCAACTTCAATTTCACTGATGGCGGAGGCAAACGACTACTCTCCCAAGCAAGTCGCCCCCTCGGCTCCCGACTTCTCCGCGCGGAGGATAAAGAAACCAAGAACCAGTAGGAAAGATGCCGCATCTCCTGTGGCCACCCCCTGTGTGTTACCACTTCTCCCACAGCTAGCATTCAACTAGAGCTGGAGCCACCCACGCTCGCTCCACCGCAGCCTGACCACACGCGGGACACACGGTGCCCACAGCACCCCCCGCGCTCCCCGCGCACATCCAGTGCCACCTCCTCGGCCATCACAGCCGTGGAAAACCCCGCATTCACAGCAGAGCTGCTGCAGACCCTCCTCTCCCTGGCCATGGACTTTGTTCAGAAGGTTCAGGCTGGGGAGGAAATTCTCCCAACCATTATATAGGCCCCCCTACCATCGCAGCTTTAATAAAAATTTGGCTCCCCAGACCCTAGCTCGGACCCGCGCTTAGATATCTCCGGCATCCAGAAGCTCCTATCAGAGGAGCCGACTGTGACTGCCGGAAATCTACGATGTGCGTCCCGGACTCGGGACACTCGCGTGCTATGCACCCCCCCCCCCCCCTGCGTTCCTTGAACGTGAATAATTTTAATTTTTTTAAGTGCAGGATCTTCAAATTTCTTCGAGCGAGCGGAAGTCACGTGCCCGGTCAAACGCCGACCTGCCGCCGTGGCACACCTGCTCGGCGCCAGGACATTCTCTGCTGACACCAGACGCAGGGAGAATCGCGGAGCCACGCTGCCGAGACGCCCCCATGCGCGGTGCACCCCCCACAAGCACCGTTGGATTGACGATCGACGGCGGGGGTCTTCCCTAAAAGCAGACTCAATGCGCCCAGTACTCGAGATGAAGAATATTGATGTCGGTAAATGGGCGAAAAACTGCGTAGCTTGCCAAAAAGCGAAAATACAGCGCCTCACATCTACGTTCCCGCAATCAACAGATCGTTTCTCTCACATGCATATTGATATCGTCGGTCCTCTACCTACGTAACCTTAAGGAAAGCGCTACCTTATCACTATGGTAGTCCGCACGACCAGGCCATGGCCATGGCCAGGACCATGGCCCGAAGCAACACCAGTGGAAGAAATCTCAGCAGAAACTACAGCGAAGACACTTTATGAAACCTGGATTTCCCGTTTTGGATGTCCTACGAAAATAACGTCAGACCAAGGCAGGCAGTTCGAGAGTCGCCTATTCGTTGCTCTCACACAAATCGTAGGCGCAGAAAAAACAAGAATAACAGCCCACCATCCTCAGAGCAACGGACTGGTAGAACGCTGGAATCGCTCTATAAAGTCAGCACTTAAGGCTCGACTCACATCTAACAAGCACTGGGTCGACGAGCTACCTACCATTATGTTGGGTTTGCGAGCCGCACTTCGCGCCGACACGTAAGTCATCGCTGCCGAACTAACATTTGGCCAAAGTCTGCGACAACCAGGCGATTTTTTCATCGAGCCACCTGTCAAGACGACTATGGACTACAACTTCGTCTCCAGCCTTCGCCACACCATCAACAACCTGAAGCCACAGACAGTACAACACCATAGCAACAGCCGCGTCACGTTCGTACATCCAGATTTAGAAAAATGCGAACATGTCTTTGTACGCATTGACGCCGTGAGAAAACCACTTCAGCCGCCGTATGAAGGTCCATATCGTATACTGAAAAGAAACAGCAAGTTCTACACGATACTCCGATCCGGACACGAAGCTGTCATATCAATTGACCGCCTGAAACCTGCCTACATCATTAAGGAAGAGGACAAATCTGGACGCACGATGCGCGGCTATACGTCCCGCTCACACACCGCGTTACGCATGACAAAGATGCAACATCGCGCTATCTCCCTCTCTCGCCGGTGTAGTATTCCATTAGTCTACCTACGTTTAAACCATCTAATTTTGTATATATGTCCATACGCAATCACGCAAAATACAGGATCGTCCTGTCTCCTAGTGCGTGTGTTTGCATCTCACCTTCGTGCCGACCCCGCCCCCTAGTGCAGTTTCAGTGAACTCCGTATAGCGATCTAGTCAACTCGTACACCCTACTTCAACGTACGCCGCAGCAACTACTGCTGCCCCGACCGGATCCGGATCCCCATTGGCCTCGACTTCGAGGGCCACATCGCCGATGGACACCATCACGGCAACCACCGCAACACCCGCACCGAACGTGTCTTCGCCGCCGCCTCCCCCCGCCCCGGCTGCCCACAACTCATTGTGGAAAAGCTGGAGGACTGGGTGAGTCACTTCAGCCGCCTAGCGGAGCTCCTTGGCCACCCTCCCAACGCGAAGTCGCTGGGCCAAGGTGTTAAATTTACCCCTAAAGGAGAGAGGGAATACCGCTGCGTCCAAAAATACCAGGACGAACTGAGTAAGACCAAGCACGTCAGCTGGTACTCTTACGCACTCCCGCAGGACCGTGGACTCAAGGTAGGACTCAATCCACGGCACAAAATTGATCTCTAAATGGCTTCCAACGCCCCAACCTCACTGAAAATCGTCCACTGGAAAGTCCGAGGGGTCCGCAGGAAAGTGGCCCCGATCTCTCACCTCCTTCGGGAGTACGAGATAGACGTCGCTCTCCTGAGCGAAACCCATCTCTCCCCCTCGGACCGTTTTCATATCCCTGGGTACATAACATATCGCCAGGATTACCTAGGAGGAGAACAAGTATGCAGAGGCCTCGCTGTTTTGGTCGGCAGGAGGCTCCTCCACCAACTCAACCCCCAACCCCCTCGGTATCTTCCCTTTACGCGCTGGGCATCGAAGTGTCACTCGGCACCCACCGCACTTGCAAATTCGCGTGTTGCAAGCCCCCGGGGTCACATTTAGATATCTCCGACATCCACCTTCCTTCCTTCTCCTTCTCTCCGAGGGAGGTTCAACAAATCATCTCGCGCCTCAAACGCAAGAAGGCTCCCGGAGCGGATGGTGTCCCCAACTCTGCCCTTCGACACCTTCCATTTAGGATGGTGGCCGCCCTTACCCGCCTGTATAATGGAATCGTCAGGACCGGCCACTTTCCTACCCCCTGGAAGTTGGGGTTAATCACCAATATCCCCAAACCCCACAAAAACCTGAAGAGGACAGAGTGCTACCGCTCCATTCCCCTCTTCTCAACCCTCTCCAAAACGTTTATAGCCAGTACGCTGAACCCCGATCACGCCGCTATAAAACTTCAGAGAACGCTGGGCCTTCTCCCTGATTGGCTGAGCGATTGGCGACTATCCGTTAACGCAGGTAAGTCCCAAGCTCTCGCCGTCACCGCGAGAAGAGGGTTCCCAGCTCCTCTGAAGATCGGAGACGCCGAAATACCATGGGGGAGAACGGCGAAGTATCGCCGTCTCTCCATGGTCGCCCAGCGTCTGAGCGAGTCCACTCAGGTCAGCTGGTACTCGTACGCGCTGCCCCAGGACCGCGGACTAAAGGTAGGCATCCACGGCCTACCGGTCAACACGCCCACCGAGGAGATAGCAGCCGAGCTCACCACCAAGGGATACGAGGTAGAGCACGTGTCCCGAATCCTTGCCAGGAAGGACCGACCCGGATGTACCTATTTCGTTTTAGTCAAGCGAATACCGAACCTGGTACCCGGCATCTACCAGGTACCTGAGCTGCTGAACATGCCGGGTATCAAGGTGGAAGCCTGGCGTGGGAAGAGTGGCCCCGCCCAGTGTCACCGCTGCCAGCAGTTTAGGCACTCCAGCCGAAACTGCCACCGCAAGCTGGCGTGCGTCAGATGTGGCGAGGAGCACGCCGCCTCTGACTGCCCCCGACCTGCAACCGACCAGCCCACTTCCATAAACTGCAAGGGGCCTCACCCTGCCAACAGTCGTAACTACCCGGTATTCCGTCGGGAGGCCAGAAATCGCCACGCGGGCCCCATTGCCCGCACAACTCGGACCACGAATCGGGTAAGTCACGCCCCCACAATAACCGAAAGAGAGGTTTCGCCGCCGCCACCCACCGCCTCATCTCTAATGGCGGAGGCAAATGACCCCACTCCCCACCCCGCCGCTTCAGCCGCCCCTCCCTCGTCAGCTCGGAAGCAGCGGAAACGGACTAAAACCAAAAAGAGGGCCAAATCCGGAGCGATCTCCACTGCCGCCACGGACTCGGAGTTCGAACCCCTCGCTCTCCCCCTCCCCCCTGTTGTAGCCGTGGTGTGGATTGTTGACAGGCTGAGGAGTTGCCCTGCCTTTGGCCTCCCGTTGGAATTCGTTCCAACGTTGGGTCACGGGGAGCCAGCACTCAAAGGTTTATCCCGTGCAAAGTAATTACACTATAGTGACTACTTTTGACACTAAATACGTGTTAAGTGTTTAGTTTTACCTGTTTCTGTGTGAGTACTTTTTATATTAACTTTGTCCCGTATGTGTGAACATTTTGTGACATGTCCACGTACCTAGTACATACTTAGTACATATTGTACTAATACCATGGCCGACCGTGGTTCGCGGCCGCATAGCCGCGACCGTCAGCCATTCTCGCACCACCTCAGGGTCATCGTGCAGTTCCACCTCGTCAACCTCACCTCACTTTTACCGCCTCGTAGGCCTCACCGCCGCAAGAGGAACGCCGTGCGGTAAGTGTACCCGCTCCGAGGGCCCCCGCACCGGCCCCCTCGACGAGCACCATGCCCCCGCCCCCTGCCCCTCCCGTGCAGGTTACCAAGCGGCAACGACAGAAGGTGTCATCTGACATCTCTCCGCCTGCCGTACGCGCAGACCGTCCGGCCACGTACGCCGCAGCAACTTCTGCCGCTCTGACTGAATCCGGATCGCCATTGGCCTCGACCTCGAGGGCCCCCTCGCTGATGGATACGACCACGGCGACGATCTCTGATTCCGCCTGATTCTCCCCGTTGCCCACCATTCATAGTCGAGAAATTGGACAACTGGACTAGCCATTTCCGGAATATAAAGGAGCTCCAAGGACACGCTCCAAACGCAAAAACCTACGGCCAGGGCGTGAGGTTCATCCCGCAGGGCGAAAAGGAGTACCGGGTCGTACAACGGTGCCTGGTCAACCTAAGCCAGTCTATACAAATTATTTGGTACTCCTACGCCCTACCACAGGAACGAGGACTTAAGGTCGGCATCCACGGCTTTCCGGTCAACACCCCACCGATGAAATTGCCGCCGATTTAAATAACCTGGTATACGAGGTTTCGTCCTACTTAGAATTTCATAATTCGAACTAGTTTTTCGGGGAAAAATACTAAAAAACTAAGGTTTTTATGCTTACCGATGAAAAGAAATTCCTCCTTGTTTCATATTTGATGTCTGACTCTTTAATTTGCACATAACAATCGCACAACACGGCATTTTAAAAGGATTTTAGCGCTGCTCCGTACTGCGAGGCAATCAACAAGCGACTAAAAAGTATGAACGCGTGTTTCGGTTGAAGTATGATTGTCCAATCATACTTGTGGCGCGTCTGCCCCGCGCACATTGCCAATCCTACCTCATTTATCTTATCCGTGGCTACACCCATAGTGACCATCATTAAAGGACCTCATAATATAAGAATTTTTGGAGATTACAAGGTAACAATAAATCCATTTTTGGAGGTGCCAAATCATCCAATCCCTGTCATTGAAGACATTTTTGCAAAATTAAATAAAGATGGTTAAAACAGTATTTAGTAAAATTGATTTAAGAAAGGCATATATGGACAGGAGAATGGATGAGGCGGCACAAAAGCTTATGACAATTACCACACCATGGGGGTTGTATAGACCAACATTCATGATGTTCGGTATGTCACCTGCGCCACAGGAATGGCAAGTTTTAATATGCATTATTTTTACAACATTTTAATGTGCCACATTATGATATTTACAACATTTTAATATCCCAAATGTATATTGTTTCATTGACGATATTTTGGTTGCAAGTAGTGATGTGGATTGCCATTTAAAAACTTTAGAGTGTATATTTCAAAAACTTAAAAATTTAAATATTAAAGTAAATAAAGAGAAAACTGTGTTGATGTCCCTACAATTAGAGTATTGCGGGCATGTGATTGATAAGGAAGAAATTCACAAGACACCAGGGCACATCAAGGCTATTTTGGAAGCACCACAGCCTAAAAATATTAAAGAATTACGTAGTTTCCTTGGCACTATTAATTTTATTATAAATTTCTAAAGAATGCCGCTGAAAATTTAAAACCTTTATATACATTACTAAAGAATTCAGAAAAATGGGTATGGTCTAAACATCAAGAACTATCATATGAATGGGCCAAGAAAGCCACTGTATCAGATCAAGTATTGATTCATTATAATCCAAATCTACCAGTTGTGTTGAGCTGTGACGCATCCAAGTATGGGTTAGGAGCTTGTTTAGCTCATGAAATTAGGTAAGGTAATAATATTGTGGAACGCCCTATAGCTTTTGCAAGCAGAACCCTCAATGAAGCAGAAGTAAAATATTCTCAAATAGATAAAGAAGCCTTAGCCATTATATGGGCAGTTAAGAAATTTGATTTGTATTTAAAAGGTAAAACATTTACATTAGTTACTGACCATAAACCACTGATATCTATATTTAATCCAAATAAAACAGCTGGTAGCATATATGCAGATAGAATGACTAGGTGGGCATTAATTTTATGTAATTACAACTATGACGTAAGGTACAGGACTTCACAACATAATGCGGCAGCAGATTTTCCGTCTAGGTTGCCAATTTGCCAAAATTGCCAAAATTAATATGGAAGGCAACATTAACAGCATTGTATTGGATAATCCGCCTGTAACTTTATCAGAAATTGCCAAACATACTCAAAAAGACTCTAAATTAAGCAAGGTTTGTACTTACTTAAGAGAGGGTTGGCCAAAAGTTATTAATAGAGAGTTATGTAATTTTAAAGGCAAAGACATTGAGTTATATATAATTAGAGATTGCATTTTATGGAGGGATAGAGTAGTTATACCTGACAGTTTAAAGGACAAAGTTTTAACTGAACTGCATTCTGGTCATTTGGGTATAAATAAAATGTTATCTTTAGCTAATAGTTGTTTTTGGTGGCCAAACATCACAAATGATATAAAAACATTGACTAATAATTGTGCAGGTTGTATCCAGAATAGGAACTTACCACCTATTAAACCTATACATAGATGGGAGTGGCCAGAGGAGCCATGAAAACGTATTCATGCTGATTTTGCAGGCCCATTTTAGGGCATATGTGGTTAATCATTGTAGATGCACACTCAAAATGGCCAGAAGTAGTTAAAATGAACAATATTACCTCCAGCAGTACTATTAAATGTCTTCGTAGTATTGTTGCTAGATTTGGTCTGCCGGAACAAATTGTAACTGATAATGGTCCACAATGGACATCTGTAGAGTTTAATGTTTTTTGTAAGAATAATAATATTAGACACATATGTACTGCACCTTATCACCCAGCCAGCAATAGCTTAGCGGAAAGGGGAGTTCAAACCTTCAAAAAGGCCATGTTAGCATATAAGTTTGATAAGAATTGTTTAGATCATAGTATACAGCAATGGCTATTAGCTTATCGTACAGCACCACATGCCACAACAGGCAAGGCCCCGTGTGAGTTAATGTTCGCTAGAAAACTCCGTACACGTTTATCTTTAATAAAGAAAGATTTAATTATTCCTCGGCAGTCGATTTGTAATAAACCTGTAAAGCAATATTTACCGGGTGATAAAGTATTGATTGCATCATATTATAACTCTAGAAAATGGCTAGATGATGTTATTGATGTGAACCAGTAGGAAATGTTATGTATGATGTGCACACTGACAATAGGCATACTCACCCGGAATGTTACTCAGTGTTTGCCTAACTATAGTATACCTAATGAAAGTGTATTGGAGCAAGAAAAAGAATCGAAGAAATTAGAATTAAATAAGCCGGTAATTAACAAAGAAATACAAAATAACATTGCTAATTCTCCTAGTCTAGTTCAGCCAGAAGTGCGTAGAAGTGCACGTACTCATAAGCCTGTTCAGAGACTTGATTTGTAATAGGTAAATTAAAAATTATAAGAGAGGAGTGTTGCAAATCATAATCTGTGGTGGAATTAGGGTCTATGACCATGATTCTCTAGTCTATGGCCTTTTTGGTATTTTATGAATCTCGTGTGCGCTCGTGAAATTAAACATGTAATGTAACACCGAGTTTTAATTATACACTAACCCAGCAGCTTTGCACATATTTAGCAAATATGTGACAGGTAGTGATTGACAGAGGGAGTCTGACTGCAGACCGCTATATCAGAGAAGTTTTTGAAGAAAATTTCGTGCCGTTTGCCCCATATATCGGTGACGATTTTGTTTTTATGCAGGATAATGCTCGGCCGCATACCACTCGGGTAACTCAAGCTTATCTTAATGATATGAATATCACTGTTATGGAGTGGCCGGCGAGATCACCGGATATGAACCCAATAGAGCACGTTTGGGACTTGCTGAAAAGAAAAGTTAAGTCCAGAATTCCAGCTCCTGCCAACGCGGGTGAACTGCGAATCGCCGTAGTTGAGGAATGGCGGAGACTATCCCAGGAGACCATCGATAACATCATTCTCAGTATGCCTAGACGGGTAGAAACTTTAATAAGAGCACGTGGAGGAAATACGCGATATTAATAACCATTTTTATAATTTAATTAATTGTTATTTGAATATTAATTTTTACTTTTGCCGGTTACATGAAAAGTTCAAAAATGTAGCATTTTTCACAAATAGCCTTTACTTGCAAAATCTGTTCTTAATGTGATCTCATTTTAAGTAAAACAAATGAAGATTTAAATAACAAAAGAAGTGTAGTAAGTAGATTTTAAAATAAAACCATATTTTTTTAATTATGGACCTTTTTTTGTGTTCCGCTAAATATGCCGGTGTGTTTATGTTTACCATTAAAAAAATTGAGTTTGTCTCTTTTATCAGCATGGCAAATAAAATACAACAATTACGAAATCAAGGGAAATGAACCAACAAATCGATTTAAAATTCTTCATAATACTAAGGCGGGTCAATAAGTCCGTGACTTTTTGAATTTCTAACCTCCTTACTGAAAAAGCAACACTACTCCTGTCAACAGGCATCTGTCAGTTGACTCCTATCAAAATTTGAACTTGCTGCGTCAGTTAGTTTGTGTTTTACAGCTATCTTTATCAGACTATCCAGTAACTTAAGGAAACAATGGAAAAAAGTGAATTTCGTGTGCTTATTAAGCATTATTTTTTGCGAAAAAAAACCATTACCGAGACCAAGGCTAAGCTTGATAAATACTATGGGGACTCTGCACCATCGATTTCAATGGTAAAAAAGTGGTTTACTGAATTTCGTTGTGGCCGTACAAGCACTGAAGATGCCGAACGTCCTGGACGCCCAGTTGAGGTCTCTACACCCGAAACAATCGAAAAAATTCACGATATGGTGTTGGCCGACCGAAGATTGAAAGTGCAAGAGATTGTGGAAGCCATAGGCATCTCGCATGGCTCAGTGGTTTCAATTTTGAATGATCACTTGGGCATGAGAAAGTTTTCCGCAAGTCGACCACAAACGCAATCGTGTAACAACTTCACAGGAAGGTTTGGCGTTGTTTAATCACAATATGGAGGAGTTTTTGCGCCGTTTTGTAACCGTGGACGAAACATGGATCCATCACAACACACCAGAGACCAAACAACAGTCAAAACAGTGGGTTTCTAAGGGTGAATCGGCGCCAAAGAAGGCCAAGGTGGATTTGTCAGCCAATAAAGTTATGGCGACTGTTTTTTGGGATGCACGTGGGATAATCCACATTGACTATCTTCAAAAGGGAAGAACAATTAATGGGGAATATTATGCCAACTTATTGGACCGCTTCAATGAGGATTTGAAAAAAAACCGACCTCATTTGGCCAAGAAAAAAGTTCTTTTTCACCAAGACAATGCAAGGGTGCACACATGTGCAGTTGCCATGGCAAAAATCCATGAATTGGGCTATGAATTGCTCCCACATCCACCCTATTCTCCAGATTTGGCTCCGAGTGACTACTTCTTGTTCCCAAACCTGAAAAAATGGCTCAGTGGAAAAAGATTTGACTCCAATGATGAAGTCATCTCGCAAACAAAGGCCTATTTTGAGGACCTCGACAAATCATATTTTTTGGAAGGGATAAAAAAATTGGAGAAGCGTTGGACAAAGTGTATAGAGCTCAAGGGGGACTACGTTGAAAAATAAAATGATTTATTTATCAAAAAATCTGTGTTTTATTCCAAAAGTCACGGACTTATTGACCCGCCCTCGTAATATTAACTTTATAAAGACATTTAGTATTTGCGTAAGTTACGCGAATACTAAATGTATGTTACGCGGCGTACCTAACATAATATTTTATATCATTTACCTACTTAGTATTGTTCAAAATTCCATTCTGCTTTAAATCATTCTGCTAATTGCGCTTGACAATCTTCTTTTTTCTATGGAAATGACAGCTGACGATGTATGAAAAACGACGATTGCCGAGGACTATTAACAACACGGTCGCGTACAATAAATTACCTTCACAATTTATGAATCGCGACACCATATCTATAAAACCCAATTTACCCACAATCGCCCCTATTTATCTAAGTTTGGTCCCAACGGACCCCATTTCTGACCCTTTACACTCCGTAGTTCGACCCGTTTCCCCCCATTTCTTTCTTAAATCCGCCTCAGAGAGATTTTGTTCAATTAGTGAAAAATAGAATCTATTAAATTGCTTAACTAATATCTTAATCGAACCCTGACTAACTGACACTAAAAATAAATTCTTCGCTTTTATATAATTATAGTAAATGAAAAAGAAAATTCAAATGTTTTACAGAGCAAAAAACCCTACACTTATTGACCCACACTTTGGAATTTGTTGTTTTTTTTCAAATGAGAGGACAATCTCTCAGACAACTCAATAGTGCTAGCATATAATTATAAGGTTTGGTAAAATCAATTGCGGATAATTTGGGTATATGATCTACTGCTTATTATGAAGACGTTTAGATATCCGTAATTGATTTTACCGAACCTTATATAAGGAAATATTACAAAGTTTCAATTTCCCATCATTTATTAAATTATAGAAGAATGAGGAATAATAAGGTCGCAAAAACTCTCCCGGTTATGTCCCAATTCACTCCCTAGTTTGCAAAAAAAATATATAACAAGAGTCTGTCTGCACTAACAGCTGGACTCGCTGGCTCGGTCACGAGTCACGACACACGATCCAGTTGATCTAAACGTAAATAAAAACATTAAATTCCACCAAAGTAAGTAAAATATCTTTATTGCTAGGTGACTGGTTCTTTTGTTCTCGTTGATTACGTTGAGTCTGAGC
This sequence comes from Phengaris arion, assembly GCA_963565745.1. NCBI lineage: Eukaryota > Metazoa > Arthropoda > Insecta > Lepidoptera > Lycaenidae > Phengaris > Phengaris arion. The sequence goes on from OY751432.1 coordinate 5,729,148, forward strand.
GGAGTATACATTACCCCCGCGCTAGCGTGGGTAATGCGTTTGCGCCGAGCCGAAGCGTTCGATAATAACATTCGTATCGATCAATACCTTCTACTACCGTGTCACCTTGTAGGGCTGGACCTTGTAGATACAGGAATTCATTCTTCCGCGTGGATCCCCATTGCACCCCCGTGGGGTATTCCGAAATATGACGCTATTGAATAGATAAACTACTTACATAAAAACCGTAGATAACGGGCATAGATCTTGATATACTATTCATTACATGTACAAATCGCACATCATATTATTTGGCAGTAATAAAATTAATTTGTTTATTTATACATACTATTAATTCTTGTAAGTATTATCTTCAGGTAAGTATTTGATTCTCATAACAATTTCTCAAAGTAGTTATATAATTAAACAAAAACAAATTACGTAGGTACTTACATTAAATTTCATGGTCAATAAATCGAGTGTAGGTAAATTAATATCTGAAGGTGAATGAGGTAAATTACTTCAATGAATAATGTTAAGATTATTAATCATGGCGAACGGTGTTCGCGGCATGCACCTGCGTTTAGGCTTCTGGCTATGGAGTGTAGTAGAAAGGAGAATACTTTACTACTAGATAAAAATTGAAGTGTCGAGCTGTCATAAATGACATTGACTTTTGACTCGACTCTTGTGTGTTTGATTTTCAGTTCTATTGTTTTAGTCCAGAGTTCTATTTCAATGCTCTGAATTTTCTGCGGAATTCCGAATTCCGCACAATATAGTCCCATCCTACTCGTAACACGACTTTTACGACGATTCGCGAAATATTATGACGTCGATCGAGGAGGGTCTATAAACAAGTTTGTCGAAGTTGTAAATTACTATAAGGCAATTCTCTCACATGACAAGGCACGGTGTTCGTGGCGTTTGTAATTCTGTATTAATGTCCAAGGATTGTGTTCCAACAGACGTGGACCGAATTACCGAAATCACTTGACGTCAGTTTGGTCGTCCATCGGCGATTGGAAAACTCAACATTATGAATAACATTATGTAATTCGTAGAAACAACTATCGCGTAAAGCTGCAGCCTATCGAGTTATCGCAGGAATGTGTAAACTTTAATATTAGTATATTTTGCTTTATGAAAGTGGTTAGATGTTGAACGAAAGACTGTAGTAGATACCTCATAGCTCTAGGAACAAATCATAAAAATCGAGAACCGGGCTACTAATCCCCGCTACCCGCGCCGCTGTCTCGCGTGCCGTTCGGAAACAGCGGTATTTTCAAAATCGTACGTCTTTCTGGCCCATCCTGTATATTATTAAGGGCAAATTTCGACCACAGGACGACCTCTAGTGATATAGTAATTAGAATAATAAATGGTAGTCACGGTTTGTACAATGAGGTTAATAAGATACTTTTGTAGAGAACCCACCGCGAGGGGCCGGCTCGTGCTCGGCGGATTTGATCAAAATTAATGAATATAAAGGTATGTACATGGAAGTTCGCTTCATAATAGTGGTCGGCAGTGAACATGGTGATGCTGGTGCTGGCTGTTGTTGCGGGGTAAGTGACGGTGTTGTTGTAACATAAGCAATCCACACAGTAAGTAATACCTTGACACGTTCGACAAGATCCAGGGGTAGGGATGTGTTGTGAACAGTAAAGTGAAAAAATACTGTTTATTCTATATTTACGGAATATTGTGTAAATATAAAAAAAATTATGTGTCAGCAAACATAGTTTTGCTTTATATATTTGCTTCAGACTTAGGGCCACTTCACACTGCGACGATACGCGATGCAGCGCTGCATTTTAAGATATCTATTCTAAATTTAATGAAAAATGTAAGAGTACGGCACGGTAATTTCGCCAAAATCGGTCCAGTAGTTTTGGAGGGTATTTAATGGAAAGAAACAAATCTTTCCTCTTTATAATTTTTTTATATTCTTTAGGTGTCGATAAGATGAAATTACAAATATAATATACTAGCTTTTGCCCGCAGCTTCGCCCGCGTGGTAGAGCTCGTGGCAAAAAACTTCTTTATCAAATATACCTGAAATATAGTAATAGCACAGAGTAAAAATATATAGTTTATAGTAAATTTTCACACGTACTTTTTAACTTTAAGATATCTCCTATATATTATAACCTCCTAGATAAGGATAATTAAATAATTGTATCCCTCTAAATAGATTCTGAAAGTACCATGATGGTATATAGTTATATAGTAACCTATCCTTAAAAGATAGACATATTCATCGCGGACTTTTTTGTAGACCCATAAAAGTGAAACAATCCCACCATACATTGTTTTGTTATTTATCTCCAACGGGTTAGGTTAGGTTACTTTTCGATAACAGTTCCCAGACGACTTAATTTTTTCTGACACCTTCAACAACTATCGTCATA